>NC_047566.1:27192444-28392444 GCF_902806645.1 Magallana gigas | reverse complement strand
TCAAAGTTGTGAAAATCATGACCCCCCGGGGGTAGGATGGGGCCACAATGGAGGGTCGACTTTTTACATAGGAATATATTGAGTAAATCTTTCAAAATCTTCTTCTAAGAAACCGTTAGGCCAGGAAAGCTGAAACTTGTGTGGAAGCATCCTCAGGTAGTGTAGATTCAAAGTTGTAAAAATCATGACCCCCGTGGGGGGGGGGGGATAGGGTGGGGCCACAATGGGTGGGGGGGGGTCAACTTTAAAAATTACATAGGAATATATAGAGTAAATCTTCTTCTCAGAAACTAATTATTAGCCATGAAAACTGGAACTTGTGTGGAAGCATTCTCAGGTAGTGTATATTTAAAGTTGTGAAAATCATTACCCCCAGGGGTAAAGTGGGGCCACAATTGGGGATCAAATTTCTACATATTAGGAATATATAGAGTAAATCTTTAAAAATCATCTTCTCAGAAACTAATAAGCCAGAAAAGCTGACACTTGTTTGGAAGCATCCTCAGGTAATGTAGATTTAAAGTTGTAAAAATCATGATTCCTGGGCGTAGAGCTGGGCCACAATGGGGGTGGAATTTTTACATCGGAATATTAGGAGTAAATCTTTAAAAATCTTCTTCTCAGAAACTAATCAGCCAGGTGATTATTTAATAAAGTTTAGATTTTGGCTTCTGGATGATATCTGGACGATTGGGTCTTACAAGGGGTTCAGAGTTCGATGTAGGTTTATGTCCCATTTATAAACATTTTGAGAGCTGCAATGCTCAATATGTGATATTACTATAAAATCATCCTGTTAGAAAAGGGAGTAATGATAATAAACATAAGAATATCCAGTGGAAAAAATTATTTTTATTTATACAGGATCTACATGTATTATACTACATTGTATTATGACTCCATTAAGCTGATTTTATCATACCTACTGTTCCTCAGGTGAGCAATGTGGCTTATGGACCTCTTGTTCTGGTGGGAATTATATTTTAAAAACTCTGTTTTACCTCCTTATATTATAATATTTTCTGCTTTATAGAGATAGGGTCCATGCAATGATAAATTTATTATTTACCCTTCCATTAAGAATGGTGAACCAGTGTGGTGCACTGAAAGATCTATCACACTCTTCAAAAAGAATGGATTTTATTAATTAAGGAATATTGATGGGTATAGAATAAATAAAAGCATGTATTTCCACTTGGGGACATTTGTGTTTATTATTACTATGTTTATTATTGTGTGTGCCAACAAAACCATAAAAAGGTATGTCAAAAGTCATTATCACAAATTAATCCTTCATGATCGATTTTTTGTAACAGATAGACGCCTCAATCTCTCTGATCCTCTGAAATTACGGTCCATGTCAGGAACTGAACTGACAGTACTTGTGGCCAATCATCTGTTGGGAAAATTAGCAACATCTTCCTGCTATCTGGTTGACAAAAATTGTAATGGAAAAAAAGGGGATCAATGTTTTTGTGGAGAAGATTCTTGTACAATGACAGGAACCTATGGTGATACCAGTATAGGTGAGGTTAATTATATCTATCATTTTTAGCCATTAGAATTTTTTTTTAAATAGTGTTCTTTTTAAGGATGAAAAGTTTATAATGTGTTTGAGTTACTAAATATATATATATAAATTAATACAAAAATAACATGAAAATTTAATCAGAGTTTAAGTAGTGACCATTACAAAAAATGTGTGCATTACTTTTCTTTTTCAATTGAAAAAAATGTGGAAAAGCGTTCTTGTAAGAGAAAAAATAATTTTAAAAAATTCTGGAATAGATTTCTATCCAAATTGAAATATAATACTTATATGATGATTTTGAAGTAATATCATTTAAAAAATCATTGAATTTGTGTTTTTGGGGGCACATGTCAAAGTGTGATGACATTATTTTTCTTCAATTGTTTATGAAAAGTACTGTGCAAATTCTAAGAAAAAGGCTTTGTACATCATTTCTTAAGCTTTGTCCATACTAAAGGTATGCTTAATTAGCTTAAGTGATTTTTAAGCGCTAATCGTACGCAGTAAGCAAAGTACTTATTGGCATTGCTTTTCGGGGATGCCACTTCCGAATAAGTGCCACCTATAATCATCTAAAAATAATCTGATGACTCAAAATCTAATAATAGAATGCAAAGAAGTACTCAGCTTCTGTATCGGTGTAAAGGCAAATGTAGCAGCACACAAATTATCACAATATTTTTTAGCTCACCTGAGCTGATCATGAAATCCAGGGGTACAGTGAAGCAACAATTGGGGGTCAAATTTTTTACAAAGGAATGTATAGAGAAATATCTTTAAAAATCTTCTTCTCTAGAACCAATTGGCCAGAAAAGCTGGAACTTGCGTTGAAGCATCCTCAGATAGTGTAGATTCAAGTTTGTTCAAATCATGATCCCCAGGGGGTATAGTGGGGCCACAATTGAGGGTCAAATTTTTTGCATAGGAATATATAGAGAAATATCTTTAAAAATCTTCTTCTCAAGAACCAATTGGCCAGAAAAGCCGTAACTTGCAAGGAAGCATCCTCAGTGTAAATTCAAGTTTGTTCAAATCATGATCCCCTGGTGTTCAATGGGGCCACAATTTGGGGGTCAAGTTTTTACATAAGAATGTAAAGAGAAATATCTTAGTTTTGAAAATCAATTGAGCAGAAAGCTGTTACTTGAGTGAAAGCGTTCTCAGGTAGTGTTATATATATAGAGATAAATCTTAAAATAATGAAATAAAAAAGGATGAAACTATATAGGTGGGGGATCAAATTTTTACATTGGAAATAAATTTGATCATTCTCAAAAATATTAAGTATATTGTATTACTAATATGCAATCATATTGACATTTGTTGATTCTCAGTTGTTTAGACTGTGGACCTGGATAATTATTGGGCCACATGTAAGGTTCAAAGTTTGATGTAGGTTTATATTTAGCTGATTTTATTATGTCTAGTGTTGTTCAGGTGAGCAATGTGGCCCATGGGCCTCTTGTTTTCTTAAACATCAAAGATTTAAAATAAGAGAATATTTATCAGTGCATTTAAAAGGTCAAAGAGCATACGTAGTTGTGTAAACAGCATGTTGCGATGGGGTTTCATTCATAAGTACACAGGCTGTGATGTCGGTAAAATAGGCTAGCTTAACATTCAATAGACATAAAGTAGATATCTATAACATAGCGGCTATGCACGCATCACGGTTATTGAATGCAGTTCTGGATATTGTTTGCAGTTCAATTTATACAAAAAAAGCAATATCTTGGCTATATATATGACGTATGTTAACTTTTCAATTTATTCATAATTACACATGTAGTATAATGCTATTATTTTTTGCTCTTGTAGGGACAGCTTATCGCTTTTCAGGACCTTCAATACTTTGATTATTAATAACAACAAATTTTTAGTATTTTCTTCACTTGGATTTTGTTATTATTTTTTCACATTTTGCAAGTTAGATACGCAATATATTTCAGCCAATGTACTTGTCCTTAAATAAATGTCATTCCTGTTACCAGGTTGTAAAATAAAGAATAAATTGATTACAATATAATCAAACTCTTCTAAATTATACAAAAATAGTCCACTTTATTCATTAAGTTTGATGGTAGGGAAAATATAACCCGTTCACATCAAATAAATGAAAAAAAATTCTCTCTCAGAGGAATCACTGCATGGTTATCTTCCCCAAGTGTCAATACTGTTACCAATGTAACTCCCTAAATAAGCAAGAAATTTACTTCTTTTAACTTGCAAAGTTTATCAATAGAATACCTCTCTAGTATCCATTTAGAATCAATATCAGCAGTAGTTGTCTATATAATTTACTGTACAATATATAGTGATTTTGTCATTTCTGTTACTGTAACAGGAAGGACACAAACAGTAATGACATGATGGGATAGTTTGACATTATTTGTGTGCAAAGAACTTGTTTAGAGCACATCAAGTAATGTTTGATAACGCTAGACACATCAAATATAGATATTGAATTAAGAAGCAATCATATTAAGCTTATCATAAACACTTCTGTGATTGGTAACAGGAATGACAAGTAACAGCAATGACATTTCATTTTGTATAATGTATAATATAGGTATATATGGTAATTAGAATAAAATATCATATATAATTGCCATCATAAATACATTTTGGTATACAAATCATAAAAAACGGTTTAAAGAAATGATTTATGTAAAGAAAGTTGATTCAGGTGTCAGGTCCATATCCGTTGGCAGACGTGGTGCCGGGTGGCAATTATTTTTACACTATGGAAAATGTAAATATTTAATTATATACTCTCTATCAAAAATCAAAATTTAAAAAAAACCCACTAAAAACCCCACAAATTATCTAAGGCAAGTATCAAAGTTTATACTGAAATAGCTGTAGTACACACATTACAGATGTTTGATCCACCTGTAATGTTGTAAATTTTGAATTTAACAGGTGGCATTAAAAACAAAATTTACAACATGACAACTTAATTCATGTTGTAAATTTTGTATTTACTGCCACCCGGTAAATTCAAAATATACAACATGACACACCTCTAAATTTATCACGGGAAAACTAGCGCAAGATCACTGTGGCATCACACGTTTAAATCTATATTCATTTATTTACGGGCTAATTGTATTCGGCGCGCTTGCGCAACAGATTTTGTTTGAAAATTAAATTATCGATTATACGATTTTATTATCATCGGGCACGATGTTTCACTCAGCCCAAATGAGTGGCGAACAATACACAAAGTAATAAATACTTCGATATCTGTGAATTTATACGATTTAATTGAGGCACTTAATATGAGAAAAAAGAGATGATAAATGAATAAGAGAAAGAAATCTAAAACTGTTTTGATACGAAAGGTGTGTACAATACAATTAAAAGTTTTTTCATCAAACTTCATGTTATTTCCATACAATGCTATATATAGCACTAAAATCAGCTTTATTTTAACCTCGAGAGCATTGGGGATTGGGGGGGGGGGGGGGGTCACAGCCGCTAACTGATGTTAAACATATTTCTTGCAAATAAATATGTATTTATTATTATAGTACAGAAAATTATCATATTATTTAAATAATTAACGTCAGACATCTTTGCCACGAACCACCATACACGCAAATAAATCGAATGCTGGATACTATTCATTTATCATGTAATAGGGTACCGGTTCTGGAGAGAGAACTATGTATTATTTGGTTATACTGTGCAGGTGCCAGGCTGATAACAAAAGAAAGGAACAGTGAAATCATGGGCATCGTTGATACCCACGGGTGGTCGCGTCTTTTACTAATATCCTATAAGTGTGATAAGTAAATAACGCGATAACCCGTGGATATCCGATTATGCAGTGAAATTGTAGTTATCAGGCGTCGTCAACCCCTACCCCCACCCCCAGATTGGGCTGCTGAACATTTGGGAATTTTTTAAACTTGATTCTTCATCACCCCAACCCCCAATGCTACGGGTCTGAATACCTTGTATCAATATTTATTTTTAAATTGGCAAGAAGTTATTATTTGATAATTAACAATATCGGGATTAGGTGCTGGAGAAATTGAACTTGTAGAAAATGTCTTTACAAGTCACGTGCTTTCTAGATCTGGTCACAAACCTTATGATATAAATTAATGTCGAAAATCAATTCTTACCCCTTTATAAACATTCACATTAAGGACAGTATGGACAAATCTTGCAGCAATATCACTTAGCTAATAATGCATGTAAAACATATTGGACGCCCAATACCCCGTCTCAAATAATGTTTAGACCAGTTGGGCTATTGGCTCAACAGTCCAATTTCCTTATTATTGACATATACGGACAGTATGTGTTTGTGAAACGATACCCTGTAAAGCATTTTATGGCCAAGATTAGTCTTACAAGAGTAGGCTAGAATCCAGGATCAATGTTGTATTAAACATTTAAAATATTACATGGTGATGTTCACTGAATTGAAATAAAAACTCTAACCCCTCAAAGTTATAGCAAAATAGAACAAAATCCAAGGTGAAATCATGAATTACAAATGAAATACAAAAAATTGGTTTGCGACGCTAGAGAATAAATCTGCGATGTTCGTGTATGAAAGCTCAACCACCCACCGTGAAAGCTTTTGTTTCAACTGAGACAATGTAATTACTATCGGGCTCGATATTTCTAGTCATTAATATAAGCGATAATGCTTTAAAATAAATAAAATTCGACGTCATTTGAATGTTTAACTATGGGAAGATTTTAGTTGGAATTAAAGAGATGAGATTGACGCGCGGGCGCACTGACGCGCTGAATACAATTAGCCTATTTACGTATCTCGACTCAATACGAAGGAGCGCTATTTAAAACGTGTCTTCAAATCTCAAGGCACCGTTAATTACGAGTTAAATGTTAGCCATTTTTGGGTATAGCAAGGTGAACGCACTTTGAGTGCACGGTGAGCGCACAATGAACACACAGAAAAATTTGAAAGTAGAACGTTTCAGAGACTGTATGATGTCCATGAAGCCCTCAACCAAAATTGTAAAATTCATAGCTGGTTCAGGGGTTTAGGCCCTAACGTGAGAACAATGTGGCCAATTATGAAAATGTGTATATCTTCTCTACTCCCATATGTAAAGCAGGGTAGGGAATAGATAATTAGAGATTTTTCTGACTCTTGCCTTCCCCCTCCCCAATTTATGAATTGATATTTGCAAACGTCAATCAAAGCGGGGGAGGAGTCTCAGATAAGGGTTTAGACTCAAACTTAACATGCAAACATGAGACTCCCTGACAGGTCCATTCAAGGGTGAAGGTACTCAAATGACCATCAAAGCATGTTGGTCTATTTTTTCCTGTCGAAGTAATTCATTTCTATTCTTAGTCTTTTCTCTGCCACTTGCTCTGTTGACAGAATATGGCATATTTGAAAGAATGACAATCAGTTAGATTACCTATTTGTAACTTCCTTTCTTTGATTCTTGCTGACACCAACTTCATGTAAGTTTTCAGCTATATATTATCATTCTCTCACCAGAGGTCGTGCTACACAAGTTTCGCTTACACCTCTGTTAACGCCGGAAAAATAGTCTGTCACATGATCAAAACAAGCATGGCGAGCACATGGCATTGTTGATTCGTTTCTTCTGTACAATCAGCTTGAAGAGTCATCGACGGGCGAAGACTTTGAGGACACGTTTAAAAACATCACATGAGATGACATTGCTGCTGATTAATGTAAAATCATCGATAAATCGGTAGCGTACAGAAACTGATTTTTCAAACATCTGTCAAACTAGATCATGTGATCATATTTTAATTTTTACCTCTGCAAAATAGTTCTTCCAGTAACGTTGAATTAAAAATAAAAAAAGGCGTTAAAGATTTAAATTTAATTATTTATAATCATATTCATAGATAAAAGGAATAACTACATAGATTTTAATTACATTTTGCCCATCTTTTAAGTTTGTACAAGAATCTTGTACATCGGGCGTTGACAGAGGTGTAAGCGAAACTTGTGTAGCACGACCTCTGGTGAGAGAATGATATATTATTGCAACGAGTAACACTCTAGTGGAAAGGTAAAAACTTCTTATTTTACTACTTTTCAGGAAATCCAGAGGTGTGGCATGGAAATTTAGATATCATCATCAACAATGATTTGGCAGTGGAATCACTTGATGAGCAGCCAGATACTCCAGAGACCCCTGGTGAAAAATATCCTGTTGAAGTGAAATTGAAGGCTTCTTTGATAGAAAACCCACAAATCATTGCACAAACCATTGTTTTTTCTTTTCTCCAGAAAAAAAGACACCCAAATCGTGATCATTTTTTAACCCCATGCATTGGAATAGGAAGTTCTGAGCTTATAGTTATGCTTTATGATTCAGAACATGATGTTTTGCTAGAGAGTTCTACTATACCCCTCTTTGAGAATGAATTGTCATGTAGGTTTTCTTACTGTGCAATTCTTGTTTGTTGGTTAACAGTTAACTACAGATATTTTTGTAGTGGTCTAACTGAAAGATACAAAATGTTCAAAAGCAACTTCTTTAACATTGCCAGAGAGAAAATCAATGTGTATGAGCACAAACTGCAATTTCGGAATGTCAGGAGCAGTAATTTTCCTAAGCTTATAGACCCTCCTGTTAAAGTGAAAGCTTATATTTCATCATTTATGCATGAAACCCATAAAATGCTATTCGAAAATTACGCAAAGTTGAATAAATCTGATGAAGAAAGTTCAAATGAAATAAATGAAAGTGATTCTGCAGGAAGTTGAATAGACCTAGCCCACCTTAAAAAAATGTTTATAATGTGAACAAAACCCATTGCTTTTAATCTTTTGGAGTTTAAGGGTCCCGAAAAAAAAAGAACCCAGAGGTCCACATTTGTCATCTACCTTGATGGATTTTCCAATACTTTTAGTTCCAGTGTATTGCATGCAAATGTCCCTTAATTCGCGGCTTTTAATGATAACACGACATACGATTTTGATCAAAGTGTTGAAGAGTCCATTAAACTAGTGGCAAGTATATATATAGGTCACTTGACTATGTATGAGTCACTCATGAACACTCAAGTTTTTTTCTGATTAAATGTATTCCTTGTTTTTAAAATTTGATGATGGGCAATTGTTTGCAATAAATAAAAAGATATTTGAAATAAACAATTTCAAACATGGCATTATTCACGTTGGAGTAAATATTATGATGATTTTTTATTAAAAATTTCAGATACATAGGAAATGTTGTGAATTATACGTTCTATATGATTGAACAAATTACACTTATGATTTTGTTTGTCATTTTCAAGAACAGCTGTTCTGTGAATTTGATAAAATACCTCCAGTAATGTTGAATCCTATCATTAATGAAGTCATTTATTAAATAAGGAAAAGTTGTTAATCAGGGTTAGCAATTATTATGCCCCCTTCGAAGAAGGGAGGGCATATTGCGTTACTGCTGTCTGTCGGCTGGTCTGTCGGTCGGTCGGTCCACCAACAGTTTCCGTTCATTTTCTTCGCAGAGGATGAACATATTGAAATGAAATTTGGTACCCAGGTTTATCATGATAATATCAAACAACAAATATCAATACAAACATCTCTTGTTTCTTTTGTTAAACACAGTCTATTGCTGATAGTTTAAAACGTATCTATTCTGTGCCTTTAGTATATTTAGTAGGATAAAATACTGTAAAATTTAAATATTAACAAATCGGATGATTTTGAAAAAAAAATTATTTAAACCAATGTATCTTTGAAATAACATTGATTTGTAACCCTTAAATACATTGTATGTTCAATAATTGAATTTTTTTGATTTAAACCAGCGTGTTTGTATATAAAACTCCAAATAATGTCATGTTTTAGAACTTCAATGCCTTTTTGTTTTTAGAGTGGGGCTGTGCTCCATATATATTTTTGTCATAGTCTAAATAAGATCAACTGAAGAAAAAACGGAAAAAAACCGAATCAATTTTAATCAACAAAAACGATGTTGACCCATTATACATATTATACATAGTATTCCAACAATTGAACGTTTTAAAGAATTGATACATGTCCGTAAATTCGTGGCCAGAGTACATGTCGAATATTTGTTGCTGTGTGAAATGTGTAAAATAGCTCAGTGGTTAAAGCACGACACTTCAGGTGAAGGTATGGAACTAAGCTTTTTAAGTTGTTGGTTCGATATTACAAAAAACAAAAAAAACAAAAACAAAGCCAGAAACAGAAAAATAATAACTTAAAGTATATTACAGTTTGTCAGTTGAAAATGACGAATTATATGGTAAGGTCGACAAAATCCTATTCGTTCTGAAAATAAATCTATATTGTTTTGGTGATTCTAGATATCGAACAAGGCATACAGTTTTTAATGCATAAGAGGTGAAAATCCATTACTTTTACACAGATTTGTAACAGAACCATTTTTACAAGAGCTTGGGCTATCGGTTAAAAAGCAATCTGTTTCTTGAATTAAAACAAGTTAAAATGACGCTGGTTTTGTTGATTTTAAAGAGCCTTGAATGAATGACCCAAATTGAAATTACTTTTACACAGATATATAATAGAACCATTTTAACAAGAGCTTTGACTTTTGGTAAGATGTATCAATCTATTTCTTGAATCAAACCAAGTTAAAAATGACGCTGGTTTTGTTGATTTCAAAGAGCCTTGACTGAATGGCCTACAATGGAATGGACAGGCGTACGTCACATTGCTGTTGAACATTACTACTTAAAGTCCAAGCTCTTGTAAATATGGTTTAAAATTTATGTCATATAATGTGCATTACAACATTTACAACACGGAATGTTATGGCTTTGTTAGGCTTTCAGCTCACTTTTTCTGTAGGTTCATGTCAGGTCTTATTATCTAAAAAGGTATTGTGTCCTTTAACATTACTTTCCTGATTCAGATTTTTAAACAGGAAGGTATTCTGTACAACAATTAATCTGTTTTAAAACTTATCCTATTTATTCGTCATGTCTCAATTGCAAGGAACACCCCTCGAGAAATATTTACGTTGAAGTCTTTTAAATAGTTTAAATGTTTTCTCAGTTAAGTGCTTTTACTTCCAATAATGCTTTTACTTCCACTAGATTAACTACATATGATCGACGTGAAGGAAATTGTATGAATTAAATTCAGTTTAAAAAACAAATTCCCTTGAAAATCGCACCCCTCACCCCCTCCCTTCCGAAAAACGACAATCTTTACCACTCGGTGTATACTGAATTACGCAACAAAAATTTCAGTTTCAACAGGAAGTACTGTAAAGGCAAAGTTTATTGTTCCTTGAAACGAGGTTCTAGTTTGAACAACTTCGACGATCGTAGATCATAGAACCAGTCTGTCTTTTTGTTGGATGCCAGGACTTAGAAAGTATTAGTTTTAAACCAATGCCCCGCATTCTTGTCATAATTTAACATGCAATATACATGGTAAATAGATTGATAATCAGACTGCGTATACTAACATATATTTAAACTTTCAAATATTTTGAAAGATAAACGCACAAACCGTTTTAGCTTTTATAATTGTCGGAAACATATCATCCGTTTTAATTAAAAGCGCGAGTATTGATATGCTCACTCTTGTCTCTTGCTCATCCTCACTCTTGCCATTTGCTTTGTCCTTTAAAATAATTGATTCAATGTCTTTCATCCTTTTTTTCTTGCATTTTTTAAAAATACTTCCAACTCACTCAATATAGTCAAATCCCGATACATGTATATTCTCAAACTAAACGCCATTTAAATGGAAATTGGGCCCCCTCCCAATCGACATTATGATATTTTCTTCCCAATCCGTCTCATGGAAAAAATTGCCTTTTGAGAATCCAAGAATACATAAAGTGTCTTTTGGAGGTATTTATTATTTACACTTTGTGACTTAACGTCTCAAACTGAGCTAAATGGAATAAACTGTCCTCAGTTCAGTAAAGTTCAAAGTCCTTTCTCTTTTAGACGGGGTCACGTGACCCAGTCTATTAGTTTACTGTCAGCCGAAGTCTCAAACCGGAAGGCACGCGTAGAACACATGAATTGAGTCTACGCGTAAGAAAAAAGTGCAGAAACTTTTCATGCATTCCAGTCAGGGATGGGGTCAATTACAATGGAAAGTAATTAATTAAATTACAATTACATGCTTAAATCCGTCAATTAAATTACCATTACCATTACAAGAGTTTTCAAATGTAATTAATTAAATTACAATTACTTTGTAGATGTAATTAATTAAATTACACATTACATTTGTCATCAAAATAAACTAAAACCATGATTTAGCTACAACACATAAGCATTTAAGGAGGTATGTCTATAATAGGAATAAAAGTTCGTCATACTAGTAATCAAAATACTTTTACTGTATTAGAATTTGCTAACCAACTACTCTGATAGGTAACAATTTTGGTAAAGAAAAAAATTATAAATTTGGTTTTATTGTTTATTTCAAAACGAAGGTAGTCTTAATATGGAAGTGTCCCATACCACCTTGATATTCAATAAACATTTGAAAGTCTCATCCTAACCTACACCTATCATGTCTTAACTTAAGTACTTCCTGCATGGAAATCTATTATCTGAAAATTTTCTCCTTTGCATTTATATCAACTATTTTTTCTTTATAAACACAATGCCAAAATACAGGTTAATCTAAGGTAGAGGGGCAGACTATTATAATAATTGTTATCAAAACACAATTCACACATGTTCTCACTGTTCTGTACCTTCATGTAGTTATTTAATGTTTTCAATGAGGGAACACACCCTGTGGACATGTTTGGCATCAAAAACTTAAAACCATATATTTTAGCTCTATGTATTTTAAGCTATCAATTACAAAGAATGACTTATTAGATTATATAATTTATATAACATTGATTTTATTTGTAAATTAAAAAGTGATTGTTTTAACTAATTCTATGATAATTGAGTCAAATGACAAATTAACTATTCCAATAAGAATGGAAATAAGTATTTTTTAAGAAGAAGAGATCAAGCAAATCATTAAATACATGTACTTATTAAATTTGGGAAACTTTATAGTAGATAATAAATCACTGAAAAAAAGTTTATTTTGAAAAGTATTAAATATGGTAAATATAATAATAGTTCAATGCTTTTTAAATTCTCCTACTACCTTTACCTGGTACCATTGATACCAACGATAGAACAATGGGAACAATGGGTAGTGAACAGCTTCATATTTTTATGTACATCATTGTGTAATTGAAAGTAATTGAAAAGTAATTGGAATTACATGCCTTTTTTGACAGTAATTAATTAAATTACCCTTATATGTAATTGAAAATTTGACCAATTACACATTACTTTCAATTACATCAAAATTTGTAATTAATTACACTCAATTACCATTACAAATTACCATTACCCCATCCCTGATTCCAGGTAATATCTATACTACTATATTAAAATAATAGACTCGAATTTTTTGTCTTTAATACCGTGAAATCGGAAGAATACTGTCTTTTGTTTTATGTATTTTAAACATCATTGCTACTTGAAGATTACCAATTTGTTTTTATTTTTTCTCAGTTAAGCTTCGCTAATTAATAATCAACGAAAATTCCTCAAAACATCCCGGAAATTACCTGAATATTTTGGATTTTACAATCTTGCGCTTGCGCAATACATTCACGCTAACGGGATCTTTAGTTTATGTTTCCAAAATATCACATCTGCATGAATAAACTCAGAAATGATAATACAAATACGGGTAAATTTTCATTGGACTTTTGCTATATATTCTGTTCATATATATTAATGATCTCTTATGAGAGAAAGTGTAAAAAAAAAAAAAAATATACCTTTCAACTAAGTACTTCCTTTTGTCTTCGTGATGACAAAAAATATTTTATTACATGCAAAAAAGTTACATTATATTTGTTAGGAGAGTAAAGATAGAATATGTTTTATCGTTAAAATGAATGATGTCCTACGGACCCAGATTTACAAAGAAAATACGTGTACGTTGGTGAAAAGGTGTTGAATTCTTCCATTCTATGCATAAAAATTTTTAGTTGAAAGGTATTTGCAGTCTCAAAAAGGTTTGTTGTGATGAATTTGACTGTTATTTTCAAGGCAACTTTAACTTTCTCCTAAATCGTTCCGGAGCGATTCTGCAATTTTCTGCTACATTACTGGTATAAGGGAGGCATTCTAACTGTGGTGAAGGCCTTACCCGAGTCACAGTTAGATTATTCAAACTAAGCGAAAAGTGTAGTGTAATTAATAGCATTATTGTAGGCTTATATCTTTGTTATGTAAATGTAAATAATTAGGTGTGTCGATGTACCTATTTCGTAAATGTCCGATATGCAATGTCAACCCGTGCACGCACGGGTCAAAGTCTAGTATATTTTAAAAACACGCATTAAATCGTTTTAAGTCCTCTATGTATAAACTAAATTCTATAAAGAAAATAAACAAATATCTTTGGTATATTCAGTAGTAAATTCTCACTATTCAACTCTATATAGACGAATTGTCAATAATTATATTAGCTTCTCCGAAAAATATTGACCGGTCAATATTTTATAAATATTGACCGGCTAGGAATAATACCTTGAGAATATTCCCTCTATTTCAATTAATCGCTTCTGATTTGTTGATTCGTAAACGATGACGTAAATAACTCTTCGCGACTCCAAAACAAGGTGACGTCATAATAGACAGTCAGTTAAGGCAAGCAAACAACAGATGCGCAATGCGACGGTTTGCTATCATAACGGATATAAGGATTTGCGAATAACTTTGAAGTAAAATCAGGTAGAACATCTGTATGTTAATTCTTACGGGCGGCGGAAAATCACCAGTGACCGTTTGATGCTGAGGATATTTTGGAGATGAAATTTGCACAAAATTGAATTCGTGCATTCTTTGGTGAGCTGAGAAAATCACGGCGATATGTTTTTAATGACTTTCTTAAATTTTGATTTGTTTCTTCATATACAAAACAAATGTTGACTGTGTTTTCGGGCAACATTGATTATATTAGTCCCCTTGGGACGAAAATATTGCCCTCCGCTTCGCGTCGGGCAATATTTCGTCCATCGGGGGCTAATATAATCAATGTTGCCCGAAAACCCCAGTCAATATTTGTATATTATTGATCAAAATACTCTTGCTCGGGTTCAATTGTTGTAGTGATTTTGCTCGGGTTCAATAGTTGTAGTGATTTCTGGAAGGAGTTACGTAACTGAATGCACAACGCCGTCGATGATTCAGTTGGTGGACGAGCTCATTTATCAATAGAAGAGGTTGAAGGTTGAATCGAAAGTAAAGTTCCCAAACGCAATGTTCTATCACCTGAAAAATACCGAACTTCATGCGTGAGCCGAGGTTAAAATCTGGACGGGTTATACACAGATATCTTACATATTAAATAGGAGTTTCATTGGCTTTGAGTCTACTTGCGGTATGACTGTTGTTCATCTCTAAAGGAATTTTGTACATAAAAAATAAAAACAAGTCTGAATTTGCCTTCTCGTTCATTAACTCTTTAGTTAACTAAACCTGAATTTAAATTTTGAACAATGCATTGTAAGCAAATTCTATTTAGATTATACATTTTGGGTGACCAATAGATGAAATAATATATACAATCTTATCGATTGAAGAACCAAGTTAAATGTTAATGTTCATGTTGTCAGGCTTAGTTGGAATATATAATCATGTAAATTTTTTTTTATGTTATGAGACATCGGTTAACACTTTTTTCTTTTTAAAAATCCTTTATTGTAGCTCTTCGAAAGAATTATTATTAAATCGCTTTCCAAATTAATTAAGTTCATTTTTTCTAAGACACGCATGAAAATGTGCGCCTGATAGACGAGAGTGTTTTGAAAGGACACAGATCCTGAAATGACAATGTCCTACAGCATTTGTTAAAAGTGTTAACTTTGCATATATTACAAATTTTAAAATCAAATAATTCTGAATTAATAGCTAAAATTAACAATTTACAATTATCATACATGTACAATAATTATTGCTTTATCAATTGTCTGTAAAGCTTATAACCGCCAAGTGAATACTTTTTCCTAGACATGAAACCAACTCTCCTTCTTTCGCACAAAGTAACTGATCTGGACATTTTCCTAATTTTTTTTTCTAACCAGTCCTTTAATTGATTTATCTCTGTACATTTTTCTGTTAATGTCTTTATTATTCTGTTGCTTTATTTTTAACGACATATAAAACAGCCAATCAGGAAAGGTCTACCCGAAAATATGACGCGATTCATTCACTTTTGGTCTCCATTTTCTAGTTTTATCGATTTGAAAAGCAGTTGACTAAATTCGGAGTATGATTTTTAATGACAGGAACGGTTGTATCGTAACTCCTGTAGATGATACACGAATTTACACAGAAAAAGTAGTAAGTGGCGAACAAATTTATCTTTACCTATTTATTTTATATGAAGCGCTGCAAAAAAATCGTAACAGAAAAGTCGGTCTAAAAAGTCATGAATAAAGTGTACGTGATTTCTCTATATGTGTTAATTTTCTACAATTATGAGGAAAGTCCCGGCCGGAATTTAGTATAATTTAGTATCAGGCAAATGCAAAAAGCCGAATTTTAACATACTAGGTTGAAACAACTAATTCAAACTCATAATTTTTGGAACATATTCGAGGAAAACGTAGACATTTACAAGACCTCGTCTTTCAGTACTCTCAGTACTTTGATTTTCATTGACTTCATTTAAAAACGAAGGTGACAAATGCTCATTGTTCTAAGGTTTGATTGGTATAATTATTATGGTAAGTAAAAAATGACGATTGTAAGTGTAGAAAGAATAAACGGGAGAAAGGAAAAATATATCAGTTTTAATGAGGAAACCATGGCCCTCGGAGCAAAGAGTTTATAAGTTAAAAATAAAACTTTGACGGTATTGCTCAATTAACATTTGGAATGGAAACAAAACATCCACGCTCAAAGCAGTTGTAAATTCATAATAAATTTCACATAACACGGATATTGGCAATCAAGCAATTATAAAACAATGATTTGGGTTAAATTATGAAATTGCTAACTTGTACATATGTATTGGTTATTAAAAAGGCTGGATAGTCAATGCATTAACCATTAAGATCTTTCTTTGAATTTAAGATATTAGTTTTGTAGCCATAAATTATCATTAAGCATAAAATCCTATATTGTGTATAAGCTTTACACAATTTTTTTTATATCTTTAATTTATAAATATTTTATTTTTGCCGATGTGACATAAAAGGCGAATCACGTGATATTAAGAGTAAGCCATATATATAGCATTTATTTAATAAACTTAGGATTCCTCAAAAATTGTTGTCATTAAAATTGTGTCATTTAAACGTTACATATATAAAGTTTGGTAAGTGAAACTTTTGGCTTATTTATAAGTAAAAAAAAAAATAAAATACGTTCTCAAAATTAACACGTTTTCGGTATGTAAAAGTTTCAATTTCATATTCACAAATGTATTGAATTTCATACTTTGCAAAAACCATATATTAGATATTAGATTGTATTACATGTAACAACAATATGGGTCTTTCAAATTATACACTATATTACATTTTGCAATGAATGGAGATCAAATGCTCATTCCTTGTGGTCCTTTTACAAAAAGATGTTGAAGTTCGACGGCATAGGGGTAATTTTAGTTTCCGGTGAATATCATACTATATCTGCAGCAGGATTTTAATTCATCAGCCTATATTACAATATGTCGATGCTGTTAATTTCTCAGTTTTCTACGTATGTTTCCCAGTACATCTGTTACATATACAGTACATTAATTATATAGTCATGTATTTCTTATAAGGTTTGACCCGCCATAAATGGTAGGATGGTTGAATCACTATATACGATTAGATCCTAAAACATTATTCTAAATTTGACTTGTAATAAAGAACAACAATCAGATGTTATGTTTTACCAGAAAAGCGGATAATATTCAAGTAGATGCATCCGGGAAAGTTTGTGTTTCAACATGACGGTCTTTGAAGTAACATGACGGTCTTTGAAGTAACATGACGATCTTTTAAGTGTTTGTCTGCATTTTGCTGCCTTATGCCTTATTTAATTTCCTATCTTCTTCTAAAATAGAAATCAATAAACAGTTTGACATTGTTTTAGAAAATCCCACAGAAAACTTTTCTCTCCAAAACATGGAAGTCGGCATTGAAGCAAAAAACATATATGTTAAGTGGGAAGAATGTCTTTACAATTAAGTAAGGAGAATTTTTTAACATTGATAAAAAGATATACTGGACCAAAAGCAAACTGCTTTAAACCCGAATATGAGGAGTACTGTACTGTGGAGACGAGTACAATACAAATCAAGACACTTAACATGCTTATTCATTATTTATTGATTAATAGATAGATAGATAGATAGATAGATAGATAGATAATGTCAACGAAGTAGTCAACAGCCTCACTGAGTTTTCTCTCTCTCTCTCTCTCTCTCTCTCTCTCTCTCTCTCTCTCTCTCTCTCTCTCTCTCTCTGCGTATTGAAGTAATTAACAGAGGCCTTATGAATGAATTTAGTTTGGACTCAGAGTTACTTCACTTTCTGTAATCATTCAAACGATAATTAAAAGTGTTCTTATGCTTTAACAAGACAGCCGAATTAGTTTGTTTGCAGATCTACTTGTATAGTAGTATTGTGAAAAGTAGAATCTGTCTGTATCGTATGTAATTGCAAAATATTGTTTCTTAAAGCTTATAATGAATCTCCGAAATTTTCATCTTTTTCACTAAAGTTTCGTAGAAATTTCATTTTACCCCCCTACAATATATATATATATATATATATATATATATATATATATATATATAAATCTGATTTAGGCATTGAGGAGACCATACCCTAAAATGTAGTTTAGGGAGACAATATACAAAATTTTTATATGTGCATATTTTTTATTGCAAATAGTCATTTAGAGGTCTTCAAGATTCAAATAACTTTACATGTGTTTTAATTTTTCAATATATCTTGTCCTTAAAAAAATACAGCAAAAATGGTCTCCTTAATATTTTGTTACTCTCTCATAAGGCTTAAGGAGACCGTGCATATATTTTCATATATATTTCTTATGGCTTAAGTAGACCATTCTTTTTTCCCATAATTTTCATGATTTGCAAGTGCTCTATCATTTTTTATCGCCACGCAACATAGAATTAAGATATAATGCAAGGTCACTGTGTACATGTGCATGTATATGTAAGCTTTGTTAATATCTCACATAGTTGATGGTGTGGACTTTTAATATTCATAGATGGTCATTTAGAGGTCTGTGGAATGGCAATAATCTCACATCTGTTTTAATTTTTCATTACTATTAGCCCTTAAAAATATACTATATTGTCCCTCTAATATTTTGCTACTGTCTTATGCGGCTATGGGATACCGATAATACATTTTTATTAATATTACTTAATTAGGGTTTAGGTAGACCATTCTTTTTTTTAACCATAACATTCGTGATTTGCAAGCCCTTTAATTTTCACTGTCCGGTTTTTTTTTCGCATGTCACGAAATTTGCGAAAATGGGGAAAATATGTAGCATTTTAAATTTGCGTCCCTACTGAAGATTATCTTCTCAATTCAATCCATTCTACATGTATCCTAATGTGTTTTAGAATTTCACATTAACAAATGAAAAAAAAAAAAACATTTCAAGTTCATGAACAAACTTTACTAATCATCAAAACTAATTTCAAATAGATTTCATTTATAATTTATGGACCAGGGTGAAAACATTAGTTCAATTTTGAAAGTTTAAACAATTAATCATTTCAAATTTATTAATAGAGCAATCATTTCCATTCAAAATTCAGTGTACATAACATGTCCATTATTTTGGTGAACTTGCAGTTCAATTACAACAGTTTCATTTTTTTCTGTGCAACAAAATCATGTATGTAAGGATCTGTAAATTTATGAAATCAAAATATTCATAATCTATTTTCAACCTTCATATTTCAAATTTCATACATTTCAAAAAAATAAAGCTTTTAAAATTGATTTACTTAATATTCTTCATAATTCATATATAACAATAAAAAAAGGTGATCAAAGATCACGTATTGAATGAACCATTCATTAATAAATGTTAATGAATAACATTGATACATTTGTAATAAGTACACATGTAAGAAATTGACAAAGTTTAAAAGTTACTCTCGGAGCAAAAATGACTGATCAAATGCATGGCATAAAAAATATTAAAGGACGAACAGGATTATGCAGCTAAAAAAAATTCAAAATTTTCAAACATAAAGACATTAGGATGTCGTCTGCAATACATATCACGTTTAGGGGCCACTTTCTTGCCTTTATAAAGCATCACCTTTATGAGACCACCTTTATCATATTACCTGAAAATCATAGTTAATGATCTTGGATATCTATGGATACTGTTTCGAAACAATATCATATTACTATATCATATGTTAAAAAATTGGATAATAATCATATGTTCATTTCATATATTAATAAAAGATACACACATATAATAATAAAAATAAAATACTGTAATAAATAATGATGCAATATGATATTGTAACATATGATATGACATAGTGTCATGTTAAATACATTATTGCATTTGATCACATAATACAATATCATAATATATGATACAATGTCATATCACATAGTACATCACAATTTTGTAACACATTATATTATATTGTATACTTAAGTATGATATTGTATGATATTATATCATATTTGATACATAATATGATATTGTATCATAAGATACAATATAACTTGATTCAACATTGTATCAAATCATATGATACAATATCATGTGATACAGTAATATATTATATATACAATATCACTTTAAACAATATCGTATCATATGTTACAATATTATATATTCCAATATCAAATAATACTATTTCATGTGATAAAATAATATATTATATAAACCAATATCATTTTATACAATATCATATCATGTGATAAGATATTATATATTACAATACAATATTGTATCATATTATACCATATTAAATATGGCAATTTAATATGAAACAATAGCATGTGATAAAATAGCATATAATACATTATCATTTTATACAACATTGCATCATAATAAAAAATACTTTACATTACAATATAATGATACAATATCATATCATAATGCACAAAAATATTGATACAATATCCTACTAACTTTTTTATAATATAATATATAATATAACATTGTATCATATAAAACAATAGTGTATCAAATCTGACAATACTATATCATATGAATCATGTTATATCATTTAACAACAAACACATCTATCAATCAGGTTAGAGTGAGGTAGGATATTCTTTTTAAACATCCTTGATAATAGAGATCAGGATCTGAAACTGAAGCAACCTCTATGATTCATTTATATTATAGTTAAATTAACTATGCAAGCTATTGTCTATAAATGATGTGACCTGTTCCAAAATAACTAAACCTCATCCAGCATCCAAAACCTAAGACTCAGATTCGGCATTCAAGCCTGCCAGATGCATCAGTATCATAAGACGCATCATCAATTCAAGTTTGGTTAAGTTAGGACCAGTCATTACTAAGATATATTTTTAGCATCCTTGATTATGAAGATCAGGCTCGGCATCTGAAGCTACCTTTGCAATTCATTTATATTATAGTTAAATCAACTATGCAAGTTTGAAATAGTACTAAATAAATTTAATATATGACCTGTTCCAAAAAACATAACCTCATCCAGCATCCGAAACCTATGGCTAAGATTCAGCATACAAGCCTTTCAGGTGCATCAGTATCTTAAGATGCATCATCCATGCAAGTTTGGATCAGTAGTAATTTAGAAATTGCTATCAAAGGCCACCTGCACCAAAAACTTTAACCTGTTCCAAAAACCTTAACCTCCAGCATCTAAAATTCATTGCCCAGATTCAGCATCCAAGTTTTTCAAGTTCATAAAAAGGTCCAGATGCATCATCCATGCAAGTTTGGTGAAGATAGGACAAGAAATAACTAAGATAAAGGACCTGCAACAAAAACTTTTACCAGGTCCAGACGCCAACGCCAGCAGTATAGCATAAGTTCCCCCGAACTTCGTCTCGGTGAGCTAAAAATAAATTATCATACATGCCCTACGTCTTGTTGTTACATTACAGTTACATTATATGTAAAATGATGAGATTCATGTTTGCTTTTTCATTGATTTCATTTCATTTAATTTTTTTAATGTCCTAAGTCTTGTTGTTTTTCTCTCGTTGAAGATTTTAGATCTAATCTTCAAAAATTTGGTCCTCTCATCAAGCCGTTCCAATGAATACATTTCATGTTTTTCCAAAAACTCCTGGATTTCTCTTTTACCTTGAAAAGATTTTAAAAATAATATGAACAATCAGAATTATTATATTGTTACATATTCATGTAAAAAGGATAATACCTATGTATAGATTCAAGGCATACCATACTCTGTATGGTTTTTGCTTCCACTACTTCTTGCTGAATATTTTGATTTTCATAAATACATTCATGCTCGAACTACATTCATCCACTTATATGTCAAGATTATCTGTTTTGAAATGCCCCCTCTACCGCTTTAGGCTTCAATACACAACCCAAAATAGAAAGCCTATAGGGATTTTGCATTGCATCGGCCATGAAATAGCCTGGATGACATAATTGAAAAATTGTATGATGTATTTCAAGTGGGTTCCGAATGGTGAAAAGATGTAAACATTTCACATTATAAATCTCCATGAGAAATTTGTTTCTATTCCTGTAACGGTCACCTGAATAGCATATAACCCATACACAAACTTGTCGAGGAGTCTCATATATGCATTTAATTAATTAGGTTTTATTCTGGAGTAGAAAAATTATAAATTAGTAATGACGGCCACCTCCCTGCCTGAAATCTTTCAAAAAGAACTGTGAAACCTACAATTTTGGCAAAAAACTTAAAAGATCGGGTCTACAAAATCATGAATTCAGTTTCCTTTCAGGTGTGTGGGAGTAAAAAGGATAATTTTTTAACATTATATGCAATAACACCTATACATCCATTTTGGCCCTGCCCTAGAGTTAAAACCCATACTACAGGGGACATGAAAATTAAAATTTCAGTAGAGGACTTCCTGGTAAACATAATTATAGGTCAGTTTTTTATACAGATGTGTGAGAATAGAGAAGAAAATGTTATAACATTATATGCATTAACACTATATTGCCTCCCCCCTCATGTCCTGAACCCCTGACCCAGGGGCCATGAATTTTACAATTTAGGTAGAGGAGTTAGTGGACATCGTAACCATGTATTCAGTTTTTTGCCCACGTGTGGGAGTAGAGAAGAAGATTTTTTAAGATTTAAAACATTTTACTATATGGCCATATTGGCCCCACCCTAGAGCCTTAACCCCTGACCCAGGGGTCATAAATTTCACAATTTTGGTAGAGGGCTTCATGGACTTTATAACCAGATATATATATATATTTATATGGGAGTAGAATAGAAGATTTTCTAAGATTTAATACATTTTTACTATATGGCCATATTGGCCCCACCCTAGAGCCTGCACCACTGACCCAGGGGTCATGAATTTCACAATATGGACATCATAATCATGCATTTAGTTTTAAAAAATATATATGGGGTAGAGAAGAAGATTTTCTAAGATTAAATACATATATACTATATGGCCATACTGGCCCCATTCTAGAGCCTGAACCCCTGACCCAGGGGCCATGAATTTCACAATTTATGTAGAGGGCGGCTTCATGGACATTATAACTGTGCAACCAGTTTTTTCCTAACATGTGTGGGAATAGAGAAGAATATTTTTTAAAATTTGGCTCTTTTTTTGCAAATTTGGCCCCACATGTGGCGCCCCGGGGGTAGTAGAGCCATGAATTTTACAATTTAGATTCCTCTCACCATAGAGATGCCTCACATCAAAAATGGTAATAATCAGCCCTGTAGTTTTTAAGAAGAAGTTAAAAATGTAAAATTGTTAAGGCACGATGCACGATAACGGACGAAAACGGATTGCAATAAACTCAGGTGACCTAAAAATTGCTAATTCATCAAATTGTGGATAGATAGACCAAGCAACAAAGATATATCACCTGAGCTGCTTTTAGTCTTCTTGGCTGCAACTGGGCTTGCAAGAAATTTAGTTCCATTATCATCTTCGATCTCAAAGAAGCACTCTGTAATAACAATATCATGAATATCTTACTTTGCAAATACTAAGGACAGGCATGCATAAAACGTAATGAAAAGAGAAAACATTATGGATGGGTTTTAATTATTAAACGATGCAAATCAATGTACCATTGTCATCTTAAATAAAGAAAGAAAATTATTGAGAAAAGTTTTTATCATTTTAATAATATGACTTCTATTACCCCCCCCCCCCCCCCCCCCCCACCACCACCACTACCACACACAGATTCACACAAATAAAAAAAAAGACTGATCACCTTGTGGTGTAACATCCGATGCATTTGCATTTCCACTCTCGCAGGGTTTGGACATCAAATCTTCTTCAGTCACATGTGATTCAGGTGCTGTACTTGGGCCTTTAGGATTGTGCACATGTAACTCCGACACTCACCCTTTTAGATAAAATTTCAAAAATGTATACAAATACAAAAATTATTTAATGAAGAAAAAAAAAAGAAATACATACACAGTGATTTACCACACTAAAGCACTGCCCATATGCAAATGTGGGGGATTTTACCCAGTTTTAAGCTTAAGTGTAAATTTTCCCTTACATGTAAATAATCCCTTTTACAGTATTGAAAGTGGTACCCAGCAAATGTTATTAAACACTTTACATTTTCATTACTATCTGAACATTTCTTGAAAGTCAAATGGAATTGTGCACTACAGCCTCTGTCACAAGTCACAAGGAAATAACTCCATCTATACATTGTCATTCAAAAGCCAGAAGCCTAACACCTAGCTGCAATAATGTAGCCCTCTCCTGTTTTTTTTTTTTGTTTTTTTTTGGGGGGGAGGGGGGGGGAGTAAACATCAGTTATAAAAAATCGGAGAGGGCTACATTGTTGCAGCTACATATGTATGACTATCCTATTATCAAACAAGAAAAACATTCACAAAATAGATTGAAACAAACCTATCAAGTTGACTTCTTTCATCACAGGAACTGAGAGAGGGAAAACAATGGTATGGAACTGCAAAAGATCAAAGAATCGTTATTGCATAAATAAAGTTTAAAACAATAAATCTTTTAAAGAAACAGTTGCCCCTTTTGTGGCTTTATCAATCTTAAAATGATTACTTTCTTTCACAAGTCAAAATTAATTATTCTTACTAGACTTTGACCCGTGCGTGCACGGGTTGACATTGCATATGATATCGGACATTCACTACATCGACGCACCGTATTGTTTACAATTACATAACCAAGCTTTAAGCCTACAATAATGCTATTAATTTCACTACACTCTGCTTAGTTATAATAATCTGACAGGAATGCCTCCCATATACCCGTAATGTAGCAGAAAATTGCAGAATCGCTCCGAATCGATTTTTGAGAAAAATAATGAAGTTGTATTGAAAATAACAGTCAAATTATTCATAACAAACCATTCTGAGGCTGTAAATACTTTTCATCTAAATATTTAATTCATATTATTGAAGGAATCAACACTTTTTTGCTCGCTTCAAAATTACACACCATGTTGATATTCGGATCTCTTGGGATTTTACTCTAACACAGTGTATTTATATTTAGGAATATTATTACATATAGGAGAATTTATTACATCCATTACATTCCACTCATATCATGGAAATCAAATGCATTATCACAGCATTAGGGAGACCAGAAAAACATGTTAATTGTTATACATAACAACGTTGCAACTTTGATTCTAATTCATTTACTTTGTTCAAAATGCTCACTGTTTTCTCTGAGGTTCAAGATGTCCTATTTTTCCATTGCGTTGCGGCTAGCTCTCAATAATTCTGTGGTGGACTCTGTATAAAAGTACTAATATATTGTATTGTAAATACAAGCTTCAACATTTACTTTTTAAATCATTGCAAATTTTATTCCTTATGACTAATTAATATAAATATTTCAAATATATTACCGGTACATCCATTACATTCCACTCATATCATGGAAATCAAATACATTATCCCAGCACAAAGGAGACCAAGCCCCAGGATCACATAATAACATTGCAACATTTAGTTTAATTCATTTACCTTGTTCAAAATACTCAGTGTTTTCTCTGTGGGTCAAGATGTCCCATTTTCCCATTGTGTTGCGGCTAGATCTCAATGAATTTGGGGTGGACTCTGTAAAAAGTACCAATATATTGTATTGCAATTTCAAGTCTCTAAGTTTACTTCTTTATATCATTGCTAAGTTTATTCCTAATGATTAATAAAAATAAATATAACAAATATATTACATCCATTACATTCCACTAATATCATGGAAATCTAATGCATTATCACAGCATTAGGGAGACCAGACAAACAATTTTATTATACTTTCATGTTAAATGTTAAATACTGAAATCTGATTGGTTTAGACGCAGTTGGTAATCCGTTCTATTACCCTCAGCGTTAGCAACACACTTGGCAATTGGTAACACAACGAACTGTTACATGCGCTTAAATTATGAGCGTACGGTTTGTCGTAGAATTTACTTCATTTCTAAATAAAAGCAGTAAAATTTTCTTTAGAAATAAGACATTCAGTAAAATAAAATGAATAGTGCCTGTTTGGGAGGGTATCTATTGAAATTGACACCCCTCGAAAACCATTGTCAACCTCCGCTCACTGCTTTACCTTAGGGTCAAGCTGTCCTGTTTTTCCATTGTGTTGCAGCTAGATCTCAATGAAACTGGGGTGGGCTCTGTAAAAAAGTACCAATATATTGTATCATAAATACATGCTTCTAAGTTTACTTCTTTATCTCTTTGCAAAACTTATTCCTAATGACTTATACATGTACATAAGTATAACAAATATATTACATCCATTACATTCCACTCATATCATGGAAATCAAATGCATTATCACAGCATTAGGGAGACCAAGCCCCAAGATCACGAGCAATCTTAGACTTGAGTAGTAAATTGTACACTGCCAGTGGCGTAGCTACCATGTATGCTAATATGCCTGAGCATGCACATCATTTGGGGGAAAAATCAGTAAAAAAATAAATAAATAAAAAAAAAATATAAAAAAAGAATTCAAGTATTAAGGTCCATACTTAGTTATTCCATCAGCCCGTTTCCGTCACTCGGTCCTACTTTATCCGAAATCAATGCTAAACAAAGACGTATTAAGCACCAAATATAGCCACACAATATGGTCTTAAAGTACCATATTAAAGAAACAGTACACAATGCATGTACCTAAAAAGGCAACTATTTATTTTGCAGTTGAACTTAGTTTTACACATTTTAAATTTCCCCGATAGAATATCACAGCTTTATTGAGATATTCATTACCATAAACTATGTGAAAATGAACTTAAGAATAAAAGCTTTGAGTGGGTCAAAGGCAAATGTCAAAAAAAAATTCTTCTTTTAACTTTTAATAAGTTTTGTGATTTTATTTTATGCCTAAACTATAGCCAAAACAATTTTAACTGCCTAAAAATAGGCTTAAATAGTAAGCATTCCTTTCAATTTCTGCTTTAATTTTTGGTGTTAAAAATCGTCAGAATCCATGAGCTTCCAGGGGCTTTCGCCCCCTGGGCTTTGTCCTGGACCCACTGGGGGCCTCATGGTGGCCCCCACACCCCCTGCCATTTTAAGCATGCACTTCGTTTCAGGTCTAGCTACCCAACTGACTGTATTAATGTTTCTTGCTTAAAAACATAATAACATTGCAACATTGAATTTAATTCATTTACCTGTTTCAAAATGCTCACTGTTTTCTCTGAGGGTCAAGATGCCCTGTTTTTCCATTGTGTTGCGGCTAGCTCTCAATGAATTTGGGGTGGACTCTGTAAAAATACCAATATATTGTATTGTAAATACAAGCTTCTACGTTTACTTTTTTAAATCATTGCAAATTTTATTCCTAATGATTAAACAAAATAAATATAACTGTTACAAATATATTACATCCAGTACATTCCACTCATATCATGCAAATCTAATGCATTATCACAGCATTAGGGAGACCAGATCAACATGTAGATTGTTATACACAACTACATTTCAAAGTATATCTAGTTAATATAAATGGATTTACTTTAGTCTGAATTAAAATGACTGGGCTCTCAGCCTCTTGTTCTTTCAGGTATTTTTTGCAAAGTGAAAATGGACTGCAGATGCAAAATTATTCTTTAAATAATAACATTACCCAAAACCTTCTTATTTTCATCTGATTCAGAATCAGAACTTGGCGAGTAGTTTGATACACTAAATGGGTCAGAATCCACATTAGAGGGAACTGAAAGAAATTAAAACAATATAGAAAATTTTCTTTCATAAACATTCATCAATTATTAGTTTACCACATTTGGTAATTGATGTTTCTTTTTTATAAATCTGACAACAGACCACTGACTAAATCAAACTTTTCAGCCATGGTACAAAAACAAGACTGTACCAATATTCAGTGAAAAATGAATTCCAATTCAGATTGATGCTTAAATTAACTAACCTACCAAATCATATAATTCTATGTAAATGTATATTTTTCAAGAAGTACATTCTGTAAACAATTTGCAAAATATACATATTTACTACAGAAACAGATTTTGTAATTTATCTAACAAAAAACAATTTTGTTCTGCAAAGGAGACTCTCCACATTAGTGACAGATTCACAATGCACACTGACTTATATTAATAGCTTTTTGTTGGCATGGATGTTAGCGCGAGTGGGTCATGATGTGGGAAGAAGTTGGGGTGACTGGAGAAAACCCACGTGTCCAAGCAGGCGACCAATGTACCCTATCATATACAATAACTGTCGATCATGGGGATTAAACTTGGGTCGCAGTGGTGATAAGCAGGTGCATTGTCCACTGCACAACTGGACACCTCTTTCAAGCTTTTAATTTAATAGTGCTTGATAATGAAAACAAAATAAATCTATTCAGGTCAGCACAAGAACCGTATATAATGTTAAAATTGAAAGAAAATCAAACAACTATAAACAAAATAAAGTGAAATAAAACCTAACAAAACCATTACCAAAATCAAAAGGATCACAGCCTTTTCTGAAATCAATCAAAACTAGTATTGGTAAAAACATGTACATGAACAGGGGCTAGTGTTGTCACGATGATTGAATTTCAATCAATGATCAGTTGAAAAGGTTGTCGATTTATCATAATCGATTTTAGATTTTATAATCAATTATACTCAGTCTGGGTTTATTACATTAATATTATACCTATCATTTTGTTTTCTAATCTGTATTGAATGAAATGAAAACTGTTGTGAGCTGGGGGTTTTCTTCAATCTCAAAAGATGTGTAACATTCTACCTAATAAAAATACAGCAAAAGTCTTATAAGCTTTTAAAAGGAAGTGAAAATAGCACTTATATATTTTAGATTATACATAGCATAAAATTTAGTGCCCCATATTATTGAATTTAATATAATTTGTTACCGATTCGATTATTGACCGATCATCAGATGGCAAGAGACAACCAATTCTGCTGATTAATTGATCACGATTTTTAACCTATTTAACAACACTAACAGAAGTTTTAGGCTTGTTTTTCAATAAAAACATATAAATTATCTATGCTGATACTTTTTAAATTCTTGAGAAAAACCTATTTTTTAGATTAGTTTAAAACAAATCAATGTACGAAAAAATGCAAAAACAAAACCAAAGCCAGATAACAAGATATCCAAAGCCTGATTGTAAATCACTAAACTCTCTCTTAATAATTATTTTTTGTGTATAATTAATCCAACCATTTTCCTACCTTGCTGCGCCACCGCAAGCTTTTCCCATCACAACCATAGTCATATACATGAAGTATCTCTTCCCCAACCACAATGTCTCTCTTAGCAAACAATCATAGGTATTCCCTTCCATTAAACACTCTGAGTTTATGGTGGAGTTTGCATCGTCCTTGCCATCATTTACAAACTGGCAGATACATGTATGGTTGTTCACTCCTGACAGCATCAATACTACAGTGTACATAAAAAGAAATCAAACCTTAAATAAGAAGCATATAATTACTGGTATTTTTGCTTGACTTAATTAGAATTGTTTATAGTTATTTCTAGAAACATTACTGCCATACATAAATGTTAAAATATTACATTTAGCTGCAGGTCTGTATCTCCTGGTCTGAAAAAAAAATTTGGATAAACGTTGCTTCAATTTTTTTTTTCACATCAGGAGCTACATACCTCCAGCTTCATGTAAATATGTATAAATCGTATTACCAAAGTTCTTTTCCATTATATTTATAGATAAATATTTTGTTTTCTGTGCTTGTCTTCAATCTCTCCTCCCCATCATGTCCTTTTAATGTTTCTCCTGCAGGAGAAAATCTCCACTGACATGACGGGTTGTGCTAATAACTCCAAAACCTACATTAAAACCACAAGCACCTGTGTGAAAGCATTGTTTATATGCAAAGAAAACTTTTGGATTCATAAACATCTACATTAAGCCCCATTCACAATTGGCATACGAGCACTTAACAACTCTTTGCGATCGGAATGTTTTAGATTCGCACGAGCTCTCTCATATATCGCATGGGGTCTCGCATTTGTTGCATGCGTTTTAGTGCTTGCATCAAGTCTCCTTAAAAATTGTGGACATGCACACTATTCAGACGCGACTGAATGCGATCCAAATCATCGCAGTGCAATGCACGAACAATTATATATAGTACAAACATTTTACAACATTTTGTATACTCGCAAGAGTGCAGGTGCATGATTTTTAAAGGTCATAAGATGAATCGCTGCTGTAGAGAGAGAGAGAGAGAGAGAGAGAGAGAGAGAGAGAGAGAGAGAGAGAGTTGAATGTGATAATAGTCTACCATATATCATATGTGCATGTTCTAGTGAGAACATACATTAAATTGGTAAACAACAAAATATTTACAACCATCGACCATTTCTAATGCTATCATGTATGAAACATGTCATGTTATTCTAATAAATCAACAATTACAGGGGGAAGGGCGCCCCGGGTGCGCATAAACATTAAAATTAATACAAGTATCAAAAAGTAGTTTTAAAAGTGTTGCTACATTGGTCATGCTTCTTGATTGAATGTTCTTGAGAGCACATTGTGCACAACGCTGTGTAATCAAGACATACATGTTTTGCCTGGTCAACAGATCACACTCAGCCCAACGGGAATCTGCAGACACATGTTTACATTATTATTAATCATCAAAAGCCAAAAATTTTACAAACCTGATAATATCCGAAAAGCCAAACGAGAGTGATACTATGATGTCACATTTGTAAATGTGGGTCACAATTGTAAATGTGGGGTGAGCATCCCGGTTGTAAACATGGAGGCCTGACTATCTTACCTATAATAAGTCAATTCGTACATAGAATAGTCGGCTATCTTTCCACTATACAAGTGAAAAAGAGCAACTGATCCTAATTTGCTTTTAATTCATTTAGGTAACAAGGGGTACATGTACATATATCTACATTACGTACATAATTAATTTAAAACAATATTACTGGTACATATAACTGTAATATAGAAAATTCTTCATGTCGATCTATTTACATAAAGCGACATTCTTCGCCGGGTTAACTTTTCTGTCCATTTTCAATAAACTAGCTATATAATTACAGGGATTTTTCAGCCTTTTTTTATTTTGAAAATGCCAATTTTTTTGGAATTGGGAAAATTGTATCGACAATTTCATGCAGTTGGGAGAAATCATATGTTGCATACATCATGATTTCTGAATTTATTATCATAATGGAAAATCAAAGAGCTAGACTTTAATTGAATAGAATCTAATTAACTTCACAATATAGATATATGTATAATATTCCTATATTTAGTTATTAGAACAAGTCTTTTCCCCTGAAATAAACACCTTCAACACTGGTCATAAAAGTATTACATTATTAAGAATTTATCAACATCCCCTTTTAAATTGAGAATGTATTTTTCTGTTTGAAATATTTCATAACATATACCTTTTACTTTTATATCAGTCTAGTGTGTGTAAAAAAAAAACCATGTACCATTTACAGTTCTGTACTGTATACCACAAAATAACGATGTTTTAGAAAAACAGAGGAAAATCGGATTAAAAGTTGGCGATGTTTACAGCGTGTTTGGAAACTTTTATGACTGCAGTTTTGCTAAATGGGTTTAATCATTTGTTAATACTGAACATTTATGGACATTCTGGTTATTTTACGAAGTATTTTTTGATAAGAAATAAACATAAGAACTATTTACCAGTTGGGGAAAAATACTGCTATACTAATTGGGATCATAATTTGGACGGTGAACTTATTTCCAATTGGGAATGGGGACGACTTTTGCTCTGGAGAAGGTATTGATAAATCCTTGAATTACATATTACATCAAACGTACAGTGGAAATGAAAATCATGCTTTTATTGTTAACTTCGTTTCGAATGTCCTCGAAGATTAATCAACATTTGGTGTAAAATAGTCAAGTTGCACACATTATCGCCCTATTTTATTTGAATATTTAAAAAAAAACTTCATAAAAACATTACTTTGTTCAATTGTAGTAGGATTATCAAAAGTACTTACCATAAAATGGCTTTGATTCCTAAAAGGCAACACGCTGGCGTTAAAAGGTCCATTGTTTTAACCCGAGACGTTCCGAGAGTACTCGGAACAAATGGCGGAGAGCACTTGCCAAATGTTCAAACATGGTCAAGAAATTAACGACTTTTTTTCTAGTTAGGCTTTATACATAAAAAGTGAAAAAGTATTTTGAAAACAAGTTCATTTAGAATAATTAAAGGCTAAACAAATTATATATGTTAGATTTTTTGCAATATTGCAAGTTTTCGTTGGTCTCCTAAATGCAGAAAAATAGTCATTGCTAATTATACGATGGAGGCAGATTGAATTCCTTTTTACGAAAAAATATAGACAAAAGGCAACTATTGGATGCCAAGTAATAGACACATTGATGCATTCTAGGCAAAGACACACCGTTCATTCATTTAAAGATAAGCCAATTACATTTTAGACAAGGTCAAAATAATACGGAGACCAAAATATGTCTCCCTAATCTACTGGTCTCCCTAATAAAGATAAAATAATACAATCGGTCTACCAAATGCATAAGTCAGGTATATATATATATATATATATATATATATATATATATATATATCTCAAATTCCTTTTCAGCAATTTTCTTAAAATCATTTAAAAGACGAATATGATTTTCTATAGCAGCATGAATGTGTAAAAACATGAATTAACTAGACACGATCTCGTTGCGAGCAACGAGGAGGTCTTCCGTCCGATTTTTAGAAGAGGAAATGACCTTGCCTTTTATCTTCATCAACGAAACATATTAGGAAATGCAGATGTGATCTAAAAGAGCGATGGATGAAGGGTTATCCACCCTGTAGGATCCTTAATTTTAAGGACCAGTCCCATTTTATTTCATATTAGATAAGAGGTCTTTTGACTTAATAACAGGTCTAATAACCAGTAATAAAAAGAAACCGAAGAAAAAAAAGAGGGTCTTCCTTTGTAAACGGAAGACCCTAATAACAATAAGAATAGAAGGGTCTTCCGCTGAAGACGGAAGACCCTAATAATAAAAGACTGTTTTTGTCTAAATCTTAATTGAAGAGTGTTTTTCAACTTGTACTATAAGTAGTATAATTTGTACTATAATTAATTATAATTAGTACAGTAATCTAGAATGGTACTTAGTTGAAATTAAAGGCCCAAGATCAAAGATCAAGTAAAATCGGACCAGAAAAACTAAATGATTTTATGAATGGGGGGGGGGGGGGGGGGGGGTTGGTCGGTGACTTCTATATTAAACGTAGAATATTAAATTCTAAATATCACATATTACACAATTTCTAAACAAAATACATATATGTTAGAACAATCTATAAGCGCTGTATAAGCCACTGTACCATTGATTTGAAATTTAAAAATCTCAAAATCTTAATTATGATTTTTTCTTTGATATTTACTTTCATTCTAATATATGTATAGCATTAACATTAGGTACATGGAGATGAATGCAACAGGTCAAAACGTTTGAAAAGGGCGGGAACAAATTGACGCGGACGTCTGATAATTGAAGCGTATTTTCAATCCACCTCAGCATTTTTAATTTGGTATATAAGTTATTAGAAAAACATTTTATTTCATCAATAATAGTGATTTTATTTCATCAATAGTAATCGGACCCCCATCCGAGAGAGATTATACGCAGGGCAAAGCATAGTGTCCGATGACTTGTCAAAAGTCTGAAACCAAGTGAGGGCGATTTTGAAACGGGGTTTATTCCCAGGGGAGAATAATTAATTCAAATTCCGATCTAATAAATTAATACATATATTATACCCATATAAAAATGTTCGCTATGCTAATTAATACGGATATGCACATTCATTGTTTATCTAGCTATAATGAGAGAGAGAGAGAGAGAGAGAGAGAGAGAGAGAGAGAGAGAGAGAGAGAGAGAGAGAGAGAGAGAAAGAGAAAGAGAGAGAGAGAATTATTGACCCCGCTGCTTAATCACTAATCCCGCTTTTGGACGAACATGCACATGTTTATAGACTTTTGTAAATAAATCTAAACTTTATAAGACTGATTGTAAATGATTATAATCACAATCCACCCTGCCGTAATGATTTTTATAAATCAAAAGTGAATAATCAGACTCTTTGTTTCAACAGTGTATATCAACGATCAGTGTTTACATCTGTTAATACATACGCCAAAACACAGATACAAGGGTGGTCAGTTTTCACACCGTATCGCAGTCACCCGGTTGTCAGAGAGAGAGAGAGAGAGAGAGAGAGAGAGAGAGAGAGAGAGAGATTTCATAGTGTTTTATAGTGTTCAGGAAATCAATATATAAGCAACATATGTCAATAAACGCATGTATACATGCATGCGTGTATCTGTATAATTATGTGAATAAATACTAATCAGTCCTCCTTTTAAAGCCATGTAGAATATCGTTGGTGCATTGCTAAATGTTGTGTGCATACAATCATGGAGATTGCGGCATTTCTTTGACGCCGGCAAAGCGACCCAGTGAACTCTAATGCGGTCGTACTGCAGGGGCGCTTTGGCGGCATGTGTTTGATGCCGGCGATGCGACGAGCGTCTGAATTAAGCAAACTGCTGACAGAAACGAGAACTATATTTGTACTAAAAAAGCTGTTATTATTTTTATTTATGATAAAAATAAAACGGAAAACAATAAAAACCACCATTTTAAAGATAAAATCGTTAAAGAAAACGAAATAATGGAAGATAAAATAATCGGCACTCGGGGACGGAACCCGGGTCGCCTGGTCCAACACTCTAACGACTGAGCTACGCGGACTCTCGCTTCAGAACTTTTGAGCTCAAAATCTCAGGTATGCTTTGATCGATTTTAAAAACGAATTTTATATTTTGAAGTGTTTTAGACGTCTCTATCGAATAAAAACATAAATAAAATTCAAGTTTAAAAAATTGAAAAATTAAGGTTTTTCATTTCCTTCCGGTGACAACCGGAAGTGACGGAGGACGTTCGGATATGCGAAGGGCACTGTGGCCGTTCACTCTCTACCATCTCTGAAAATTTGAAGGTTCTATCTTAAATACTTTTTGAGAAAAGTCGTAAAGGCAAAAACGTAAAATCTTTAATATCTCGGTACCGGAAGTGACGACCAGAAAAAGCTCTCGTAATTTTCTTACAAATTTTGTCATGAATAAGATCTGAAAGTTTCATGAAAATCGGTTTGAGCATTTTTGAGAAAACGTGACAGAAAAAAAAAGAATAAAAATAATAGTGAAAAAGAAACAAAGCAATAACAAGAAGGTCTTCCGTTGGAAACGGAAGACCATAACTAGAATTATTTCATTTTTTTCTAAATTGTAGAATTGCAAATTACTGTGCAAACTTAGAAAAACAAAATGTTAGCATTAAAATGTCTCGACAACGCTAGAAACCACTACGGAAGAATCCAGATTTTTAGGGGCCTGGATCCGAACCATTGATATACAATCCAAATCTTCTGTACACTATGGTTCTGTTTAATTATTTAAAATAAAGGTCAAATCAGTGAGAAGCTAGGGGGTCAGTTTGAACATTCTCTAGGAAACTTTCCTCTACTGAACATCGAGTTTAATCACCTAACTAGGAACGTCTTGGCATGTTGTACATGTTTTGCCATTGATTGTCTAACAGTGGGTGTTGTAGACAGGTTAGATTGTTTATAGTAGAATCGTCGTATTATAAGTGCACAAGAATACATGGTTTGTCAGATCATATTAGTACATCCGATTGAATGGAAAAAGTAACGGGAATAAAATCTTAGATAAAAGGATGACATTAATACTTCTTTAAACTAAGTATTATTATCTGCTGAATTTCGCGACAGAAATTATTATAAAAATAATCATTATACCAGAAGGAAAATTGGTTATACTGTTGTGGCCTTGTATGACTGTATATCTGTCTGTCTCTATGTCCGTCTGTCGGTCTGTCCGTAACAAAAATATCCTGTCGCATTTTTCTCAACAACTATGCATCGCTGGTTCTGAAGTTTTAACACACGTTTTGTTTAGACATGCTATATGGTGGGATCTTGCTTTGTAACAATCAAATGTCAACTTTCTGTTAAATGACGACTTTGTTTATTTTTAGACTACGTTTTCCGACAAATTATCGTCAAAGTTATTTTTAGCAACAAAAAAATTGCAGATGCTTGAAACACACTCTTTAGTGAGACATGCCATATGATATCCATTTTTGTACCAATCGGATGTTATCGTCCTGATAAATTACGACTTTGTACTTTTAGTCGATATTTTTCAAACAAATTTTCATCTCAGATTTCTCATGTTTTAAATTCTAACATACTCTGATTAAGCATGCCATATGGTGTGCTCTATTTTTGTACCAATAGGACATTAACTTTCTGTTAAAGTAACGTTTTTTTTAGTTTTAGCTTATATTTTAAAACAAATTTCTATCAAAAGTTGCTTAACTATAAATCCGGATGTCTGAAATTTAACACACTTTTTGTTAAGGCATGTTATTTGGTGGGATCTTTTTTTGTACCAATCGGACGTCAACTTCCTGTTATATGTCAAATTTGCTTATTTGTATATTTACATCAGCGAGGGGACGTTACTAGTGAGAATTAGCTGATAGATATCTAAAAAAAATATAACTTCCAAAGAAATAGCTGTTAAGGAATTCAAAAAAATGTTTAGCCTCAGAAATATCTGTTAAGGAATTAAAAAGAAATATTTAGCCTCAGACAAAGAGGTATCCTATTGCAGTTTGGAATAAACATTATTTGATTATAATGCAGAATGCCTGTAAAATATTTAAATCACTTGGGTTAGTTATACAATAACCTTTGCCACAGGATGGAATTTTTAGATTTGTGTTATTTATCACACTTCTATTTTTTTGTGTGTTCATAAAGCAAAACTTTTCCTCTGCCATTTTGTGTACCGCTTTTAAATTTGAGCAGAATAAATACATCCCAGAGCACTGTTGACTGTTTATTTATTTCTTAACATTAAAACCCTGATTAATTTCATCGTTCAATCGTGAACATGCGACAAAATGGTTATTACACTGTTGCCTCGTCAAGATGTATACATAACAACCCTTACTTAACTTAATTAGGTATCGTATGTGAAGATATTCATAAGAATATTACATATTGCTTTATTTAATTTAACAACCAAAGACAAGAAAGAGCGCTTTATTCTGAATCTATAAAGTGGTTTAAGACGATACAGATTGATGAATAGTGACTTTGTTTTTTTATTTCCGTATCAAAATATTCAATTTGTAATCCACAAATAAATTACTTTCCGTGCATTGAAAGAAAATATTACAAAATTCAATAATCTTATGCAATAAAAAACGTAAAACATATATATATATATATATATATATATATATATATATATATATATATATATATATATATATATATATATATATATATATATATATATATATATATATATATATACATAATGTTATTTAATTTGGTCCAATTTAACTTTTTCACGACGTCAATAGCATAAAACATGTGTAATTGAAGTTGATGTGGGTGCAGAAATTTTAGGCTTTTGAAGCGAGCTGGTAGATTTTTTTCTTGGTCAGAGTTCGACCCCTTTCTTTATTTATGGTTACATTGAAATTAATGTTAAAACGTGCTTGGCCCCTGTGTATCAAGTGTATAAGTTGTAAAAACAGTGATAAAATGTCCAAGAATTTTAATTTGTAGGTGTCCAGATTTAATAACTGATTCTTTCAATAACACAAGAAAATATTTTGTTTAAGGTTAGGTTGAGTACATATACACGTTTATAGTAACCGTACTTTAATAATCAGTATTTATATCTACTAAGGATGATTCCTTCTTCTTCTTACAAAAACTTATAGTCAAATTATATCTCTATAGAAAAAGCCAGTCTGAGAATGGAATCTACACGCTTCGTATATCGATTGGTCGAGATCTACAGCGGGTGAAACTGATAGGAAACTGACAAGACTGAAATCGACATGCCCTGTACATCGATAAGCTGTCACCTACACGGGTTACACGAAATAATCATGATGATGTCAGACTCAAAGATTTGGCTATTTCTTTTAGCGAACGTACCTAGTATGTACATTAACAGTAATTTACTGAATTTTACTAATTTATTAATTAGTTAAAAGAAAGATGTAAATAAAATGAATAAAATGCCTTTTTAATGATTCATGCGGGTTTTGAAGGCAGCGATCATTGCAGAAAAAATTTACATAACCCGCTAACCCGCTTAAAGTTGCCACCTTGATATCCCGAACATATCACCGAAGAAAGCATTTTATTTGTTTAAACGATGCTTATTGATTTTATTGTAGATGAAATGTTGGTGGATCTTTTAATGGGGTATGGTCACGATTTTGGTCAAATTTGACTTTCCTATTTTTATTGTTTACAATACTTTAGTATGGCATTTCAAATGATAAACCATAAATTTGGGTGACAGTTGTAAAGTTGAAAGCAAGATACAGAGCTCACAGTTCTTTGTTATGTATTTTAGATGAAATAAGGAGCTGTGCAAATAAGATTTTAATCCGTTTTAACGACAGTATCATATAATTTTTTTAAAAATATCTCGTAAACAAATGAAATTAATTTGCAGAGATAAACAAAACAGAGAGAGAGAGAGAGAGAGAGAGAGAGAGAGAGAGAGAGAGAGAGAGAGAGAGAGAGAGAGAGAATTAAACTCTTGCTTAAGGTATTCAATTTATAACGACCAAATTTTGAACGTAATAAAGGAATTGTCTGATAAATTTAACCATGATTTCATATTAAAGTTATTATCGAATTAAAAACTCCAACACTGAAATTTTCAACATTTTGATTATTGTCCAAATAAATTGCACATAAATTTTTAATTTGCATTTTATTGACAACGCATGTTAACTTTTTATTTAGATCTTGTAAAAAAGAATTACGTGAAATTCATACAAATCTCTTATTGAATATAATAATGCATGATCTTTCACTTTATCAAATTTGAAATAAAATGAAACATTCAACGCAGATATTTTAACAAAAACAAAATAATGCTTATTTTCATAAAGAGGACATGACTGTTCAAAAATGTTTAAGGTGCAAAATGACCGGTTTCTTTTATATCGGCAATCATGTGGTTCATTTCAGTTTCATTGTTATTTAGCAATTCGTGCTTTAATATCGACGATATCAACGCACTTAAATGTATCTTTTTTAGCATATTCTGTTAGGCTGTCTGTTTCTTTCTACATGAAAAGATTGAATAACAAACGTTTTTTCCAGCGTGTATACTGAATTACGCAACAAAGTTTCAACAGGAAGTACTGTAAAGGCAAAGTTTATTGTTCCTTGAAACGAGGTTTAATTTGAACAACTTTGACGATCGTACATAGAACCAGTCTGCCTTTTTGTTGGATGCCAGACTTCGAAAGTAAGTTTTAAAGCAATGCTCCGCATTCTCGTCATAAATTAACATGCACTTGTTAACATTTTGGTAAATAGATTGATAATCAGACTGCGTATACTAACATATATTTACTTTCAAATATTTTGATAGATAAACGAACAAAACGTTTTAGTTTTTATAATTGTTGGAAACATCATCCGTTTTAATTAAAAGAAAGCATCACGCGCAAGTGTTAATATTCTCACATTTGCCATTTGCTCATCCTCACTCTTGCTATTTGCTTTGTCCTTTAAAATATTTGATTCAGTGTCTTTCCTCTTTTTTTCCTTACATTTTTAAAAAATACTTCCAACTCACTCAATATAGTCAAAACCTCGATATATTCTCAACCGAAAACCTTTTAAATGGAAATTTGACCCCCTCCCAATCGACATTATGTTATTTTCTTCCAATTCTGTCTCATGAAATAATATTGCCTAAACGTTTTGAGAATCCAAGAGAACGTAAAGTGTCTTTTGGAGGTATTTATTATTTAGACTTTGTGACTTAACGTTTCAAACTGAGCTATATGGAATCAACAGTCCTCAATTCAGTAAAGTTCAAAGACCTTTCATTTTTTTCATTGACTACATTTAAAAACGGAGGTGACAAATGCTGAACTGAACTGAACTGAACTTTATTTATTTTACAACGATTGATAAGCAAGTTCTACAACTTATATTAATATCTCTCGTTGGCACGGATGTTAGCGCGAGGGGGTCATTGGTGTGGGAAGAAGCCGGAGTACCCGGAGAGAACCCACGTGTCCAAGCGGGCGACCACCATACCCTATCACATACAAATGCTCATTGTTCTAACGTAAGATTGTTATAATTAATATGGTAAGTAAAAAAATGACGATTGTAAATGTAGAGAAAATAAACAAGAGAAAGGAAACATATCAGTTTTAATGAGGAAACCATGGCCCTCGTAGCTAAGAGTTCATGAGTTAAATATTTAAAAATAAAACTTTGACGGTATTGCTCAATTAAAGTTTGGAATGGAAACAAAACACACACACTCAAAGCAATTGTAAATTTATAATAAATTTCACATAAAACGGACATTGGCAATTAAGCAATAATAAAACAACCGCGCAAATTGAGTCATGATTGCTGGCTATGATAGGGGTAAAATTATGAAATGGTTAACTTGTACATTTGCATTGGTTTTTAAAGAGGCTGGGTAGTCAATGCTTTAGCCATTAAGATCTTTCTTTGAATTAAAGATAATAAGTTTGTAGCCATAAATTATCATTAAGCATAAAAACTCTAATACACTGTTTATTAGCTTTAAACATTAAAAAAAAAATGTTTTTAAACCAAAACTATTGGATTTTATTTATAAATGTTTTGTTGTTTCCGACAGTTATACCATACTTTTGATTACACTAGTTGCTTCCTTTTTAATACTTCATTTTGCATTATCAATCGCCTGATGTGACATAAAAGGTGAAGCACGCGATAGTAAGATAAACCAGATACGGACATTTTTAACGTAAGATTTTTATGTCATTAGAATTGACTGTATAAAAAAGACGATACATGTATAAAGTCTGGTGAGTGAAACTTTTGGTTATAAAATCGAAATCGTTCATGAAGTCAAAATAAAACACGTCGTCAAAATTATCACGTTTACAGTATGTAAAAGTATGCACTTTTATGTAATATTGTTAATGGTTTCCGCCGTAGATTTTTTTGTCGGTAGGTGGCGCGCGTGTAGTAGCGGGTATAAACAAATCTCGTAACTATAGGCTATATTTACTTCGTTTCGTAAGACGGTACGTTGTAATCTCAGCGAGATTCGTCGAGACTGAAAATTTTTTGACGGACGTCTCTTCCGAATCTCAGACCAGTGCCACACAAAGTGATTCGGGAAAATTTGCCCCAACTTAGGCCGGTTGTTACGATAAAAATACGCTGAATTAAATCATCTGCTCGCTTCAACTTTTTACTTTGAACATCCCTTTAACTCCCTATCAACATAAAATGTTAGCTTCCTACCGTTAAAAGATTTATATCCCACAAAATATGAACTTGTTTATTTTTCAATTCATTTCCACACTCATTCACATCTCCAATGCTGAAGAGTTCCAGTCAAGGTCACAAATAGCCTGTTTCAGAATATGTCGTACTCAAAGATTTCAACCTTATCATTTAATGAATATAACATTATAAAATTAAAAGGTTTAGTTATAAATACCGGATATTTCCTTTTTATTTATTATAAATTCCATATTTTATTTTTGAGGCAAATAACTTGACATCTAAATGCATTTATAAAGTTTCTGTTTGCGCTATTATAGTTTTCTATGTAAAACTACGAATACGACATATTTTGAAACAGTCTATTTATGACCTTGACTGGAACTCTTCAGCATTGGAGATGTGAATGAGTGTGGAAATGAATTGAAAAATAAACAAGTTCATATTTTGTGGGATATAAATCTTTTAACGGTAGGAAGCTAACATTTTATGTTGATAGGGAGTTAAAGGGATGTTCAAAGTAAAAAGTTGAAGCGAGCAGATGATTTAATTCAGCGTATTTCTATCGTAACAACCGGCCTAAGTTGGGGCAAATTTTCCCGAATCACTTTGTGTGGCACTGGTCTGAGATTCGGAAGAGACGTCCGTCAAAAAATTTTCAGTCTCGACGAATCTCGCTGAGATTAGGTACGTTGGCGTAACTTCAATCTTCAATGCCTCAGTATTGCTGTGTGCCTGGGTGCACGGGATATGGTGGACACAAGTTTCCACATGACAAAATTCTCTCAAAAAAGTGGAGAATTGCGATAAAACGCACTGATCCAAAAACAAAACAACTTTGGAAACCCGGACCTAATGATGTTGTATGCAAGGCTCACTTTGTGTCGTCGGACTACAAGAGCACTTTATTAGGTTAGTAAAAATTTCAGTGATTTAATTTCGTTTATGTTTAAGGTTTCACATTTTCTTATCTTTTTGCTACATTTCAATACATCTGCATAATTAGATACGTGCATTCATTTAATCCGAAATTCCTCAGAAAAACATCGCACTACATCCCAGTGCCTATTAAACATGTTAAACTGATTTCAATAGTAAGAGCATTGCAATTATACCACTATCTATTGTCAGAGGAATCTTGGATTTTGTATTTTTAATTAACAATTAAATTTATTTTGATTATCGGGAAGTACATGTACAGACAGTAGCCTAATACTCTTGTCAAGTCCTCTTACATGGAAAGCTCCTATGTCCCAATGTAATATGCACACTCACTCACTGTGAATGGAATTGATTTATATGTAATCTGTACATGTACTTCAAAAGTATAATCATTTAAAAAAACTTATTGTTTAACTTGTTTTTTCATCATCAATTAATTTTAAGAAAATGATACTTTGTGGTTGCATGTTTTTGTTTCAGGTGTGCTGAAGATACATCACAAAGAAGATTCTGCAATGATAAGTCTTATCAGTTTTTTTTTCTTTAATTTCTAAGTAAAATTCGGTGCTTTATCAATATATGGTAAGCATGTTACATTGATTCCCCTTTATTTGCTAATTATATGATGCACTCACAGGTTTTATCTGACATGCAATGACTATATTTTATACTTGTCTACTTATATCAAATGAAGTACATGTACTATTATAGCAAACTTATATCAAATGAAGTACATGTACTATTATAGCCAATTAGCCATTGTAAAATACTTTCTGATGAAGTTTCTTTTTCTTCCATACTAGTTAAACTCTAAGTACAGAGTTACACCTGGGTACTATTCTGAGAATAATGAAACTCAATTTGAGTGCAAGAATCAGTCACAAGTATTTGCAAAATTCCTGATTTCTTTTGTTTTCCTCATGAGCATATGAATGCCTGACAAGCACATTCATTATATGTCAACATTTTGTTATTCAGGGGAGCGAGCTAGACTTAAGGAGGATGCTGTGCCATCTGTTTTCCCCTTCACCTCTACAACTTCTAAAAGGCGCCAACTTGTCACAAGGATCCCATCGCAACCAAGCATTTGTGACTATCAGGGTGTTCAGCATGAAATCATAGTTGAATCCTCCAATGATGAGACTGAAAATCTTGAAATTGAGTTGACCCCAGATGAGCTCGTTTCTAATGAAAGTGTACAATGTACTCTTCTTGGTCGTTTTTCTATTGAAAACATTAGAACAGATCCTAAAGCTATTAATTATTACACAGGTTTTTCAAACTATGATCATTTCCAATTCTTTTTTTACTGTCTTGGTCCAGCAGCTTCAGACCTAAAAAATCAACCAACCATTATTTCTCCCTTGGATCAGCTGTTCTTGACAGTGATTAAACTGAGACAAGCCAAAGAAGATTATGAACTTAGTCTCATGTTTGAAATCAGTGAATCAACAGTATCCAAAATTATTGTCATGTGGATAAATTTTATGTACTTTCAGCTCAAGGAACTTGACATTTGGCCTTCCCGTGAAATAATCGACAAAAACATGCCTGAAGATTTTCAGAAGAAGTTCCCAACAACGAGAGTGATTTTGGATGCAACCGAGATTCCGATTCAAAAGCCATCAGATGTAAACGCCCAATCAATAACTTGGTCAAGTTACAAACATCGTAATACACTGAAAACAATGATCGGTTGTACCCCTAGAGGTGCAGTTTCATTTATAAGTGAGTCTTTTGGTGGTTCAGCATCAAATCGACAGATAATAGAGTGTTCCAACATAATCAAACCGGAATCAAATATGTTTCTGCCAAAAGATAGTATAATGGCAGACCGTGGAATTATGGTGCAAGATTTATTTGCACCCATGGATGTATATGTTAACACTCCTACCATGCTGAAAGGTAAATCGCAACTTGAGCCAAAAGATGTTGTTCGAGACAGGAGAATTGCATCCAAGAGAATTCACGTAGAAAGAGTAATTGGCCTCTCCAAGACCTATAAAATTCTAAGTCATCCACTACCATCCAGTAAATGTGTTCTTGGTTCAAGAATAGTATTTGTTTGCTTTTCATTGTCAAACTTCAGAAAACCTATTGTAGATGGTTATGCTTAAAGTTATCCAACTGTTGGCTTTGTTTTGAGAAATGTTACTTGAGAACGCTGAATTATTAGTCATTTGTTCATAATACATGTAGTCATTTTGCAATGAATATTAAATCACAATGTTTATACCATTTTTTTGGTCATTAAATATTGGTTGTTGTTAAATCTTGATAAAGATAACAAGAGTCTGTTCAATTACTGGTACATGTATAATTAAGATAAAGAAATTAACAATTACAAATGCCAAATAATTAGTACAGATCAAGAGATAATGAACTTTGATTGAACAACATCTTCAGTTTCTTCCCTCACATTTTCCATAATACATAATGAATATACATAATAAGTAAAGTCAGCATTTAACTCAAGGTTGATATTGCATTTGTTAAAAAATGAATCCCGCCATATGGCATATTTAATAAAGAGTGTTAAAATTTCAAGCATCTGCAATTAATATTTTCTGAAAAAATGTGACAGAAATTTGTTACCAACAGACAGACAAAAAGATAAAAAATTCTACACCCCCCCCCCTTCGGAGCAGCAGTATTAATTGTACAATATATTGATACAGAACAGTAGTATGACTGATTATTTCATTTCACAGAAATAGAATGACTTAATTTAATGTAACTTCAAATGAAAATGCAAACACCAAGCCAATGCATCAAAAAATGTACATTCTATCTTTTCTCTGCTATATCTAGTGCACCAAAAACTTCAACTTCAACAATGAAGTGTGCATAATATGTAAATAAGCTTACATGTGCATGAAATAAAACAGCATACAAGCCTATTACAAACAAGAAGCAACATATGGTCTGAAATGTTTCTTGTAGAAAATTTCTAGTTTTGGCAATAAACTAAAAACACAATATTCCTCATCATATTCAAGTTTCAAGATCAAGATGTCACAAAATGTGTAAACAATGAAGTAGCAGAGTTTTCTACCTGAAATATACAGTTGTCCTTGGATTTGGTCATAGTATTTATGACTTGATTTCAATGTAATTTTACCATTTGATTCAACAAGAAATGGGAATTTCTTCCCTGGTTTAATATCAACATCTCTACCACCATATGGGCATTTAACTTCTACTATGGCATCATTCTCTACTAAACCATCTGGTGTAGCACCAAGGAAAGGGTATTTGACAGACACAAATAACCCACACTTTTTAACTTTGAAATGAGTCAGTTCTTCAAACATGGAAATTGCTCTACTTTCATGCTGCCTACCATGAATGATGGGATAGGTAATGATTGACTTCGGTTGATAAATGCTACAACACAATTTTCTAGTGTCTCTGCGGCAAGTCATTTTTACAATGTCACCGAAACGTGAGGCAGTAATTCGCCATTTTCTTTCATCAAACCAGGTTTTACTCTTGGCTTGCATCCTTGTAGATTTCTCTATGTCCTTGGCATCTTTTGGAGAGACCTTAAAAAGAGGACAATAAAATGAAAGGGGGACATTTTTTACCTGCATGTATGTTAAATCAACATGCAGCTTTTTGTTGATACAATGAACCTGTATATGATATTCTTATATTTGCTGCCATATTTAAATTGAATGCTGGTTTGACCTCAGATTTTCAACATGTAACAGAGACACTTTTAGCCTCAGCTGGGGCTTGAACCCTTGTCCTCTGGCATGCCAGTCCAGCACCCTACTGATCGAGCTAATTTAGGGTTAACCCACTAGCCAGAGCTTGTAGGAATGTTATATACCTGACTCTCTCACAAACAAATTAATTAAACAATCTCATAAATGCATTTAGGTTGTAAAGTTCTGTTCATTAGTTTACTTACAGCAACTGCTTTGTCAACAAGATGCTCTGTTATAGGTTGTTGAAGGTAATCATGGTCTCTACTTGCAACCTAAAATGTGTATAAAATAAAGATAAAGTATTACATGTATTACAATTATACTAGCTAGCTATCCATTTTACTGTAGTAGTTGGGGCTATATGAACCGTGGCCTGGGTAGCTCAGTGGTAGAGCTCCTGACTAGAGTTCCAGGGTCCAGGGTTCGATTCCCGGTCTACATATGTTTTCAATTTATGTATATGCTTATTCCTGCTTTCCTATTTCATTACTAATTAAACTAATGTACAACTACTACAGTGAATTTAATTTTTGTGAAATAGTGCCATAAAAATTATACCTGAAGACTGGTTGAAGGAGTTAAATATCTCAATGATATGTTGGTAGAGGACTGGGAACAGAAGTTCACCATACAGTTATAAATGTAACTGGAGTAGCCTGATGAGAATTTCATGTACTTGTCTTTCCTTGGATCCTCCAGCATTTCATCGGTGTGCTTCCTTTTCCAAGGGATTCTATCTGCTGCCAATGGTTTACCTATAAAGTACTACACTTTATTATACATATACAGAGCCATTCATGGCATCATAATGCATATTAATGAGCCATGATTTCATGTAAAAATTAACTATTCAAAAGTATATAAAATATGTAATACACACCATCATAAATTTTCTTTGGCACATGAAAGCTTTGCAGATTGTCTGTACAACCTTTCCTGACTGCTAAATTTCCCTTTTCCACAAAGCTCTCCACCATAAGAAAAACAGCAGCAACATGCTTACATGTTCCATGAGGCCCCTTGCCTGCAGGGCATTCACAATGGGAATTCAGAGGATCTCCTGTTCTTTTGTCAATTCCAATTTTAAAATTGTAGGATAACTATTGAAATATGAAAAAAAGGATTTAAAAAGTAAGGTCATGCATGATCATTTCTAAAAAATGTTTTTATGGCCATTATGTATAGAAAATCAGTCAATAATCTTACAAAATCATCAGGACATAAATGATTCCTATCAAGCTAAATTTAATATGACACTGAGGTAGTTTACCATCTGATATCATGTGGTCAATTTTGTTAATTTTACATGTATTGTCAAAGTTAGCACTATAAATTCATGAATAATTCAAAAACGTTTGCAAGGTTTTATATATATATAAGCAATTACATCAACCTGTTATTGTATCATGTCTATTTAAATAGCATCAAAATTGTTGATCCAAACCTTTTGTTTCATTGCTGCACCCACTATTCCAGATAAATAAATATGTGCATCATCTGATGACATGCTGCATGCAAAAATTCTCTCTCCATTTAGAAGGTCCTTGCCCTTTTCCAAGGCTTTAAGGTCAGATGTCATCTGTTTGTCTTCTACAAAATGAAAATCAAAATTGGAAAATTTTCCTAGAGAATGTTCTTTTTTAAATTCAAAAGGTGATCAAATGTATGTTGTTATAATGTTGTAAGCCTGTACATGTACATGCAGAATCAGAAATACATTACATTCTAGTTTAAGATATCACTAATAATTAGAAACATTTCAGTTAAATCTTGATTTACATATTTACCTGCCATTCTATACAGAAAGTATTGTTCAATCTGGTGATATGTTAACTGTGGCATTGACTTCCTGTGTTCTGGTCTGAGTTGCTGGAAGCCAGTTATAGGCCAGAATACATCTAATGGCTCTGGAATTATGATGGGATCTTCTCTGAAATTCTTATTTCTGTCATACGATTCAAGCCTGAAATATCCAAAGAGTAATACAATCCATAGACCTTGATGCACATGTGTAATCATGTACAATGACAAAATATATTCCTAAAGATCTGAGGTTTTCCTGGTCTATTAAAGCAATTATAATTATTATTAATGTTACTGGGCAGGTTTTACTGGCAAGTAAAATTTGAAAATCAGTGAAAAAAAAGACCAGGATATTTTGGACTCTAATAGTACTCGGCTAATGTTACATTACTGTAGTTCCTATAGTGCCTTTAAAATGCTTGAGGTATGTTTCAATTCAACAGTTCAAAATACAGATATGATATACAGTGTCAGATGAAAATATTTAAAAAAAGAGCTTGGACTTTGGGTATTTGTATAAACAGTAATGTGACGTAGGCCTGTTTCTCAACCATGGCTCTTTGAAATCAACAAGATTTGTCTGACTTTTCAGCTAATCAGTGTGTACATATTTGCCTTGAAACCAGTTTTATTTTTTGAAACAGCTATAGTTACGTTCTAAACTGCCAAGTCTTGTGCTGTAAAACGACGATTAAATGTACACTTTATAAACGATCTCATAATTTCCGTGAATGAAAACTATGTCTTTATTTCTATATTAGATACCTACCTTTCGATCAGATTGATCTTCCTTCCCCCACATGCGGCACCTCTTTGAGCAAGCTCGCATTTTAGACGTTGCACCGACCACTGTTTATATTTGTCCGCCATTTTAATTTTTCTATAACCTCTAGTGCACGCGCGCCACCTAGTGAGTAATGACGTCGGCGAAAACCATTGCTAGGATTGATAGAAAAACATAAAACATGGTTGTGTGTATATACTGGCATTTATATTTGCTAATGAGAAAAATTAGGCAATAAGGGGAGGTCTTCAAACAGTCATAATATCAATTATCAGACATTGAATGTAAGTTATGAAAGGTGAGCAAATGACCTCCCCATATTAAACAAAGATTAATACAATATCAACATGTACCAAATATACATACAACAAAAATATTTTTGAACAAAACAGCATTTCAAACATCAACAGCAACAAACATGTGTAATACATTGCAAAATAAATCCCCAACTACAAAGGTGATGATGGGGAAGGAGGGTGGGTTGATTGTGGTATTTATAAACTTGTTGACAGCTGACAGTTAAAATGACGTAGTCAAAACATCGCGCGACTAAACGAGGCATCCTGATTGGCTAATGTAGACAAAAAAGAAGATCAGCTAAATACTCATTAATTAGAATTACAAGATTTATATTATGACTAGACTATTATTTTTGGTACTGGCATAACAAATGACATATCACAATTTACATAAATGCTATTATTTACAATAATGCTGTATTATATTTATAAACGTTTTGAATTTCATAATTTGCAAAAACCATCTTTACTTATAAATTAAGACATTTTGCAAATAAACTTCAAAATGTATACTCCAGAGTAACTGCTTACACCGTTGGTATTTCAACACGTGTGAGATGAGGTTCGAAAGCTATAATTGAATTTAACCGATAAGTCATTATTGTGAAATCTACTTTCATTTCCGATAAACAAGCCCGAAATAGCAAAAATGAGAGTGAGGTGGTGGACACGCATTGGTAGATCGAAGTCAGGGGTACATGTAGTTTGCATCAAAATATTTACTTGCAATGAAATAATATTGAATTATTATATCAAGAGCGAATATATTTACTAGTAACTTATTTAGAGTATACATAGAAGTTGAGATTTGACAAATGTCGATCAAATAAGATGAGCCAATTCGTTTCTTGAGTGCGCGATTTTGATTTAAATTTTGATGGATAGAACGCTTGAGAAGCACGACCTCAGGTGAAAGCATAGAATAGAACTTTACAGAACGGGATACCCAAGAACGCGGGTTGACTAATTAACGTCATTGCAGAAAGTGTAGGGCGAGTTAACTATCGGGTAGATACTTTTGATCTGACAACTTTGGTTTAAAATATGCAAATGAATATGCCTACACTAGCTGATTTTTTTTTTAAAATTTCATACATTTTTATATAACGAGAGATAAGTAGTAAACCTTGGACATTGATTTGTAAACAGTGAACTGATTGTGTTATGCATAAAACGGGGAAGTTGAATAAAGGGGGAGGCCCCCCCCCCCGCAATTTCTTTAAAATAATCTTTTATCTGAAATTCTTATTTGGGACATTGATAAAAATTATAATGTTATTTGACTAATGATAATTTAGAGACAGCACGCACTAAATACCCACTCACTGGTTTATAACAAAATAATTTTTTTTTAATCCTGGAACAACAAAAATTAATTCCACATACATTTATATAACATCAATTTCAGTTTAGATTTTTCACCTCTGTCTGCCCCTATAAATATCCAGCCATGCAGATAGTTTTTTTTTATTTCAATCTTAAAGAATACCTTAAAAAAGCAATTAAGAAAAAAATCGGACACAGTATATACAACAATAAACAAACAAATATGGTTCAATAAATTAAAATTGTATCGTATTAATGTGTAAAGTATTATTTCCCGCACTTGCGCGGGATATCATCTAGCAGATTAGATATTACTAAGATTGTATTAACAACAATATGGATCTTTCAAATAATAGACTATATTACCGTTTTGCAATAGATGGAGATAGATTGCTCATTCCCTGTGGCCTTTTTACAATAAGATGTCAATGTTCGACAGCTAAGGGGTCATTTTAGTTTTCTGTGAATATCATATTATTTTATACCAATACCAGGATTTTCTTTCTTTATCTGCCTGTATTACAATATGTTAATGCTGCATAAATAGCATTTTTCAATGTATGTTTCCCTGTAAAACTGTTCCGGTACATCATATATAGGCAAGTATTTGATTTAGGGGTTGACCCATCCTTGTAGCAGGAGTGACTCACTTGATTGAACAGATCCTGCAACGTTATTATGAATTTGAATTGTAATTAAGAACAACAATCGGATTTCACATTGTAACAGAAAATCGAAAAATATCCAAGTAAATTCGGATATTTGTGTTCCATAATGACTGTCTTTGTATGGAGAAAAATACTTGATAATGATAAAAAGACATGCTAGACCAGAGGCAAACTGCTTGACACATGAATTTTAGGAGTACCGTGGAGACGAGTACAATACAAAACTGGACACTGAACATGCTATAGCCACATGCAGTCAACAAATTTACAAGTTATGCTATCTCCCAACGTCATGAGTCCTAGTTAATAGTCAACTGGTAGCTAAAAAACGGAGAGACTCAGGATCCCGATGTTGTGATTTTGACGTTATAAAATTCATTAACTTCTGCAGAACTAATTGCCGCTTTTTTTTGGCTAAAATTTATCATGTTCTAACTATGATATCGATATTTCTTTATTTATTCATTATTCCTGGGATCTTGTATAAAAAACTAAATCTAGTAGTACACTCACAGTAGATGTAATTATTTGATTTATTGTTCTGCAATGTACGATTAAATGTATAGTTTCCTTCCCCTGTAATGAAATGAAGTTTAAATATATATCTTAATACTAATGATCAGTTTGTCATTGTGCCTCGAATACTTTGCCGTTGGTTCATACAGTTTATAAGTTTATGCAGTTTCTTATTTATTTCATATCAACATAGCGTTTTGCTATTTTTTTGTCAAGTTTTGTACAATGTAGATAAGAATTTTCTTGAGAATTACGATGTAAGCGTTATTTGACTTTGGAATCAACTTTAAGTCAAGGATATGCTTAGACAACCGAATTATTTACAAACTTATACAATTTCAAACCTGTATAGAGCTCCGAAACCAAAAAGTAATGCTTAAAATGAGATATAGATTATAATACAGTACATGTAATTTTTTCTTTGAATTTAAGAAGAATGGTAAATAATAACTAGATCTCGTTACAAGTAACGAATAGGTCTTCCGTCCGATTTTGTTTTATATGATACGATGAAATATCGAAACTCTCTGCCAAATCTGAGATCCTGGTGAATCTATTTTTTTTGTCTCGAGACCAGAAACGGACGAACGAAAGTGATTTATGAAAATTAAAGCTGTTTTTTTTTTATACATTTGCCTAGTGTACATCACTGTTTATCATGCTAGATGAAACACCAAAGACAATTTTGATGAAAACATGAATTGTTTGAACTCTTCTGGTGAGTACTGGAAGTGACGGTTGACAAAATAAAACCCGTTAAACACATCTTCAATTAATTGATTATCATTCATAAAAGTTCGTGTCTCAATCACTTACAGTGACTAAAATCTCGCGGGTATCAAATTTGTAAAAAGGATAGGTACCTAAGATATTTGATATAACTCACCGGCAGTAGAATATGTTTGCTTATTTAACATATATAAGATCGTGTAATGATATACCGGTATTCATTCCATGTTAAAAAAAAATAAGGAAATTTTTTTTTTTAAAGTGCATGATGTGACGACCGGAAGTGACAACGATTCAAACAACATAATGTAAACACAGATACATATTTAACAAAAATTGGTTGTTGAAGCCATCACCGTTTTTTGAGATCTCGTGGAGTCATTTTTTTGTCTCTTGACAGAAAATGGACAAACGGAAATGTTCAGTGAAAATAAGAAAAATAGTACTTCTTGAACATTAGGCACTTGTATTTTATTGTTTATTAATTTTACTAAAATTGTCAAAAGAAAAACAGTTAAAATTTCAAACAGCTTGATTTGTTTGAACCCTTCCGGTGATGACCAGAAGTGACGGTTGACAAAATAAAAGCGATTAAAGGCATTTTTTATCGAATGAATATTACCTGCTATATAAGTTTCGTGTTTTGATCACTTGACTTTTTGAGATCTCGTGGGTAAAAACGCTTTCTGGGATGTTTGAGATATCTTACCGAAAGTAGAATTTTTTGGTTTTATTTAACATCGGTTACATGCGAATGTAAGGATTATAGCTGATATTTCAATTCTATATGAAACAAATTAAATGCAAAAGAAAAAAAACACGAAAATAGTTTAAATGTATCTACAACTATAGAGCTATGATCCTACAAAGTCTGAATGCTCAATTCCTTATCATTTTGCGATCTCAATGTAACAAGCTAATTTTTAACAGTTAAGCATATAGTTGAGGATATCATGTACGTTGTATACGTTGTATATATATATATTCAAAGGGATGTTAAAGAAAGCGTGTGACAATATGATCCTTGTTTACATCACAGACAATACAATTATTGATGTCGGTAATGTCTGAGCCAAAAATGTAACTGTATTTCAAAATAAATATGGACTCGTTTTCAATTTTGATTTTAAAAAAGTAATACATGGATAAAGTAAAAATTACCATGCACTTTTACGTATGTTTTAAACAGTTCTCATGGGAAAGTCGTTGGTAAAAGCAGCTTCATTTTTTCGGTTTTGTGCATTAAATAAGAATAAATATTTGGAAAAGTTTTAAAATATATGATATCAATAAACTGCTTTTTAAAAAGAAAACTGGAAAACAGCTAGGCCATTATTAACAAGTGCCCACTGTAAACATTTCCCTTTGCTGGCCACTTATGTCTGTGTAAAAAAGTAATTAACAAAATATTGCAATTAAGGTAAAATACCATGAAGGAAGTTAAAAATGATAGAAAAGGGAATTAAACCAATTTTTGCCTGGAAGGGATATAATTAGACTTCCATTATACAAGGATATGTTTTTAAATATTTATTCCAGCCACTCAGATTCTTTTAATTATTTTGGCATTTTAATTGTATTTTTGTTTTATTGTTTTTTATAACCTCAAAAATCAATTAAAAGACATGATAATGGGAACGTAGTTTAAAAATTAGCGTATTAATTCTCCTTTTCTCCACCTCTAATTGTTGTCCCCTCCCCCAAAAATTTCCCCACCCTATTGTAAAAGGACAACTTTTTTTTAATTTTAATTCCTTCTCACGCTATGTGTCAACTTAGCGTGAGAAGGAATTAAAATTAATTAAAAAGCACAACAATTAATTAAAAAGCACAACTTTTTTTAATTTTAATTCCTTCTCACGCTAAGTTGACGGAATTAAAATTAAAAAAAAAGTTGTGCTTTTAAAATATGTAAAGCACAACTTTTTTTTTTAATTTTAATTCCTTCTCACGCTAAGTCGACAGTGACACTGGTTTTTTTATTGGATCTAGATCGATGGGGGTATCAATATCAGTTATATTGGAAGGTAAACTTATCCTATTAAAAGACACCCACCACTTTTCCACCATTTGAGTCAGGTTTAGGTTATACATCATTCTAATGTTGTCATGCAGAAACCAATAGCTGTGATTTGGGTGACCCCAGCCATCTGGAAAAATTTCCTCTTCTCTTGCCCTATTACACATGCAAACGTTTTCACGTCTTCTTCTCGTCTTGTATTCTCCCAGACAATGAAGCATGTGAGAAATACTTTTCAAAATTAAAACAGCACTTGACTTTCTCCAGGCTTAAATTTGCCTGCACTGTTTTTCTCAAATTCTATCCTAGCTAGCAAATCATGCCCATGTTTTGTTGACTAGTTTTTGTAAAAGAACGAAAATTTTCACTGTTTGAGGGAAAAAACCCAACAACTTATATTTATGCTAGGACCAGCCCTATATATAATGTGTAATTAAAGATTGAAAACATATCCTATTCTCTCTCTTTATCTCTTTCTCTCTCGTTTTAAAACACTGTCAACTTTAAGTCAACAATTTCTCATACCACTTCTTCAGTCTGCAGTTGTACCTTAAAGCTCGGTCCGATGTTGCAACCACTATTGCAATAAAACCACTATTGAAATAAAATCATTTTAATAGTGGTTAGGGATGTATTTCATCAGAAGAGTCACTTTGCAACCACTATTGAAATACAACCACAATTGAAATAAATGATTACAATAGTGGTTGGGGATGTATTTCATCAGAAGAATCACTTTACAGCTACTATTGAAGTACAACTACTATTAAAAATATTTTTTCAATCGTTGTTGGTAATAAATTTCTATATAAATATTACTTTGTAATCAATATTGAAACACATTTGGAAAGAAAGAAGTTGTATATCATTTTTGCAAACTATTTTTAAATGCAAGAAATACTTTATCTAGCAAACAATTTCAGATACACAATTAAGGTATTAAAGACTTGCATATTTTACGGTAATAATAACCGAGACTATATATGTAATTAATTCAGTTGTGCAGATAACACCAATTGCAATTCTTGCAGACTAACATACATATTTTTCCTTTGCCTATCTCTTTTTATAGATATATAATGAAAATTGTAAATTATTTGTACAAGTGTGCGCACCTTGTAAATTGTCAGAACTTCTTTTCAGACCCTCGTATATTAAATATACAATGAAATATAATATGTTCAAACCAATTAAACACAACTACGACAGAAATAAATCTTGTCGTTTACTCTTAATCAGAGTGGAAGATATTAAAATGCGTTTTACCATCCGTCTGGCCGTCTTTGTTCTATTATTATGTTTGTCTGTAACACTTTTGTTAATCACAACAGGAACAAAGTATTTCAATTATAGTAGTTTGGTTGTATTTCATTATAAGAAGCACTTTACAACCACTATTATAATACAAACACTATTTAATAAATTTATTTCAATAGTGGTTGGTTATGAAGTTTATTATAAGAAATACTTTGCAACCACCATTAAAAGCACAAAACATCATTAAAATTTACATAATGTATTTCATTATAATTATCATTATTGAAATAAATTATTTTAATAATAGACAATATAATAGACATTCAAATGACATGCATCCCAACCACGATTGAAATACTTTATTTCAATGCTAGTTGTAATGAAAGGCATCCTTAGCCACTATTGATATGATATTTTTTATAGTGATCGTAATGAAATGCATCCCCAACCACTATTGAAATAATTTATTTCAACAGTGGTTTTATTTTAATAGTGGTTTTAAAGTGATTCTAATAATGAAATACATCCTCAACCACTTTTGAAATAATTAATCTCAATAGTTATATTTATAATGATATTAATCTATAAATAATATTGAACAATTAATATGAAGAGTGATTCTAATAATGAAATTAAATCCCAATTACTATGGAAAAAATATAATTGTTGAATTTTAATAGTGGTAGCACAGTGATTCTTATAATGAAATACATCTCTAACCACCATTAAAATGATATATTTCAATAATGATAACTATAATGAAATACGTTGTAAATCATGTATTTGTGTTTGTATTTCAATAATGGTTACTTATTTTTTGTAATGAAATTCTTAACGAACCACCATGAAATTTTTTTATATCAGTAGTGGTCGTGGGTAAAATTCATCACCAACCACTATTGAAATGAATTATTTTAATAGTGTTTGTATTTCTATAGTGGTTGCAAAGTGATTCTCATAATCAAATACACCCCAACTACAATTGAAATAATAAATACCTGTTGTAATTAATGAAAATGTTACAAACACACAGAAAAATAGAACAAACACGGCCAGACGGATGGTCAAACGCATTTAATATCCCCCATTCTGATTAAAATTAAACGACAAGATTTATTACTAAAGTTGGTATGTTTAATCGGTTTGAACAGATTTTATTGTATATTTTATGTACAGGGGTTCAAATAAAAGTTTTGGCAATTTACAAGATGTTCATTCTTGTACAAATAATTTACAATTTTCATAAAATATGATACATCTTTTGAGAGAGGAAGGTAAAGGAAAAAATATAGATTTTTTGTTATATGTATGTAAATCTGCGAGAATTGGTTATTTCCGCACAGGAGTAAAAATCATAACATTAGTGCATTAATTTCATACTCTTGGTTATTAATACCGTAAAAAAATGAAAGTCTTTAAGACCTTAATTGTGTATTTGTGATTGTTCGTAAGATAAAGTGTTTCTTGCATTTGAAAGTAGTTTGCAAAAATGATATAAATCTTCTTTCCACATGTGTTTCAACAGTCATTAAAAGGTATATTTAAAAAAGAAATTCATTCCCAACAACGATTAAAAAATATCAATAATTGTTTTTCAATGGTAAAGTGATTTTTATAATTAAATACATCCCCAACCTCTCTGAAATAATTAGTTTAATAGTGGTTGTATTTCAATAGTTGTTACAAATTGATTGATCTAATAACTTATTTCAAAAGTAGTTTTATTTTACTAGTGGTTGCAACAAACATCTGCAAACAGATTAAATTACCATGAAAACTTGGTGGTTTTCCTTCCATGTTGATTAGTAAAGATGAATAATTTGGATAGCAAATATTAGCATACACGTATATTTTACATAAACGCAAGAGTTAAGAAGTATCCTGAATCTACTTAAAATGACACAGTTTCTATAATTTCTGAAATATTTTAATAAAAGTAAAAAACGCAGCATTTCACTTAAAGGAGCTTTGAACAACAACAGGAAGTTAAAATGTTACTGTGTATTCAAGTGCCGTTATTAATGATAATATTAGTATATATTATAACTAGAAACCGACTCTTATGTTTCTTGAAGAATATTATGATTACTGTAGTTTTAAACTAGAGGCATTATATCATATGGCATGTTAAGATTTATTGTCGTCATAGTCACATGTTTTATATATAAAATGTAAAAGAAGCTATTTCACAGAGACTTTATGAATTAACTAAGCTTAAGCTTGGACTTATTAAGACTTTTACTGTAATCATTTAAATGATAATTATAGGTAAAATAAGTATTTTAGTATAATGTGACAGATTAAAAAAAAATTATATCTTCTGGATTTTTCCATCTATTTGGTTTTGCTCATCACATATTTTTAACAAGAAAATTCAAAGGGATTCCGAAGGGGCGGAATTCAATATTTATTATATCCCAAGTAACGAAGTTGCAAGGGGTATAATGTTTGACTGGTCTGTCAGTCAGTCCATCAGTCATGCTTTTTTGTAAGTGCAACTCCTCTTAAACCATCGCACAAATTTCGTGAAACTGTGTAGGCTTTTAGTACACAATGTGTAGATGTGCATATTACCATAAGATTTCGATTTCATTATTTTTCTGGGAATTTCGGTCCATTTGAACTTAGAATTTTGGCCCTATGAACAGTTTGTAAACGCAACTCATCTTGAACCGCTGCATGAAATATAGTGAGACTTTGTAGACATTTAGGGGAGACGACTTGTGTATATGTGCATATTGTCAGGAAATTCTTTTCTGTTATTTTTCTGGAAATTATGGTCCCTTTGAACCAAAAATTGTAGGTGTTTAAGAAAAAAAGAATTTTCAGGACGTTTTAGCAAGTTATATGTCCTTATCAAAATAGTTGTGTATTTAATGCATACATTGCTATTCCTGTGTGTGTATGTATCATTGTCAAGTAATCAGATAAAATGTTTAATTAATAGAATTATGATAAGGTATAATTATCTAATTAAGTGATGCCCAAATTCTTGTACCAATTCTTTAATGAGACAGCAGAATTACGTAAAGACTTGCAAATCTTCTAGTTCTGTGAAGTCTAGAAACTGTATATATCGTATGTAATAGTAAAAATGTTTTGTAAAATGCATAACAAATCCAGAAAGTACACATTCTTTAATAAAGTTTCGTAGAAATTCTATGTTTTTCTCTCTCAACTATTCATTTTCTCTAATTCCTTGTAAGTATTTTTTGGCATTCATGATAAAAAGATGAACACAATTCTCAACAGCAACAAACATGTATATTTATCACGATTATGTTTAAACATGTACATGAATAAATTAGAATTATTTCATTTTTTCCTTGTAGAATGTGGAAATGACTATGCAAACTGAGAAAAACTAAATGGGCGCCCTGTAAGCGGACAATTTCTTGAGAACGCTAGACACAAATGAAGAAGACTCCAAATATTTAAGGGGCTGGATCCAATTCATCGAATTAACAAGTAGACATGAAAGCTTCTGTGATATTCCAAATCCTCTGTTCACTATGGTTCTGTTTGATTATTTTAAGTGAAGGTCAAATTGGTGGGAAGTTAGAAACTCAGTTTAAAAATCCTCTAGAAAACTTCCCTCTATTGAACATCGAGTTTGATCACCAAACTAGGAACGTCTTTGTGAGCGGCAAGAATATTCTTTACAGGTTTAGAATGTATGGAACAAAACTGATCAAGAAGATGACTAGAAATACTGGACCAGTTGTTGACTGTTTCCCACAGTTGTCATCTGTGGAGTTTAAAGAATACTGTGGACACGACTACAATACAGTGATGGTTGTGACACCTGATAGTTTGATTACCTGTGGTACACTGAGAGGTGGACTTTGTTTAACACGTGACAAGGTGTCTCTAAACATTACCCTCACTTCCCCAGATGTCCGCTTAGTTTCAGATGAGCAGGCCTCCGCCTTGGGAATCTTCTTAAATATTACAGACAAAAATTCTCCTGGAATGTTTCAAAATATTGTCTTGTTTGCGAAAGAGTACACAACTTTACCACTTAGCCCTGTAAATTTGGAGGAAGCTGCCATATTCTCAGTTTTACCAGACCTATCACACAAGCAGATAGGTTTTTCAAAATTTGGAAAAATATTTGATATGGTTTTGAGAACACCAGTGAATGTTGTAATGGACTACAGAGTGGTGATTGAAAATGAGAAATTTGTTTTCCTTCTGGTAAATCAGAATTCACAATCAAAGCTTGTTAAGGTCTGCAAGTCCATAGTTAGTGAAGATCCAAAGAAAGTTTATGAAGATATTCCTATATCTTGTAATTCACAAGAAACAATCTTGACACATGTAAAGCATGGAAAGTTTATTACCCTGTTTGGAAAGAGGTACTTAATAACTCTTTTTTCAAGTTCAAAACCCACTCTATCCGCAATGTGTGTTTTTGAAGAAAATGAGATTTATCAGGCATTTCTAAAGTCAAGAAAACACCGATACATGTGTCCAAAGAATGATATTCGACCAGAAGAGATGATATTTGATAAAGATAACCGACTTCCAACCTGTATATCTGTCAATTTGGTATGTATGAAACCCTACAAGTTGTGTATGGTAACTTATTGCTAGCTAGAATACTTGTGTTGACCTTCTTCCGGTAGCTTTGAAAAATCTGAAAACGTTGCCAACAGACATCACAATATTCACTGCAAATCCAATATTCAAATTGAAAAAGTTAATGTTTTTCGGGAATTGCCATTAATTGGATATGTTGAGTCCTAAAATATGTCTCAATGACTTGCTTTTAAAACCATTTATCATTATCAATAATTTTTGGAAATATTAGAAGTTGGTGTCAACGCAAAATTAAATATTTAGACAAACTTCTTATTGGTTCCTTTTGAATATGTTTTTGGCTTCTTGTATAAGAATAGTACAATTTTTAAGGCGTGTGTGAACATTTATTAAAGAAAATTAAACTTGAGTTCGTGAATGGTGCGGTTGACGAGCCTCTTGTTTTGAAGTCTATTTATATTAAGTTTTATCCACTTTTCAGTCAGTTTCCAATTTTTATGACACTTTTCACAAAGGAGATTATTGTAATGATGTGACAAATAATCAACCCCAGTTTGGTATCATTATGGGACTCTTACCACTACAAGGTAATGCAGTGTACTCCACCAAGTCTCACCGAGTCACAGTCGCCGGAAGTTCAACTATTAACAACCTGACAACTGTCTATATTGGAACAGATAATGGATATGTCATACAAGTAAGTCAAAACTTTAAAAAAACTGTTTTTTAAAAGATTTTACAGCACTAGCCAGAAAAGGTTTCTTAGTCTTTGACTAGTAATATCATGTGATATAGAAAGGATATCTATATTGTGTGATTTTATATTTGCTTTATCCAACGAGTTGAAATTGTATATATATTCACGAGGCTTGCCGAGCGAATATAACCCTTTCAACGAGTTGGATAAAGCAAATATAAAATCACACAATTATAGATGTTCTATTTATCTCATACAATTTGATTTATATCATAAAGCTTTTGAGACATTCCCTTATAGACCCGAATTGATTTTTTTTCAAAGATTTAAAACGATGATGCAACGTTGTGTTATGCAGATATTGTGACCTTGCGCAATACAATTTAGTACGTCATTTCTGAGATAAATCTAACTGTTTTAATGTGAGGTTTCACTGAAATAAACCTTGAAATATTTTTTTAGCTTTAAGTAATTTTTCTTAGAGCTTATTCACTTAATTAAATGGAAATACTGATCAGAAGACTTGAATAATCAAGTTTGTTGACATACACAAAGTTGCGAATGCTCGTTAGTTTGAATTGACTCGAACGAGGAACAGTTGTTGATGTTTTATGAAAAACCCTAACCTTATGATTCGAAAATGAACATAGTGAATAAGTATGCTTACTGGTGGTGGAATAAAAGTCTTATGAAACATTATTTCAGTAAGCATGGTAAGTTCTTGTATATAAACCAGAGCGTTCTGTTTTCATCGCGTCGTCAGGATGAACTCCTTGATAGTTAACGTAATGCAGTTTTATAAAATTCACAAAGCAAATTGAAAGTTGGAAGGGGGCTAAACTTATCAAATATCTTGACAAACAGGAAAAAAGGGTCTTGTGGTTACGGTTACGTATAACTTTGCAAAAAAAAAGGGGGGGGGGGGTAACCACCCCCCCCCCCCATCTCACAATAAGCCCTCGGTTCCGACGCCTATGCTACGCAGTTATGTGTTTTTCTTCATATTTATCATTTAAATCTCTGACAAAATCCATCCATTTTTAAATCAATTTTTGTAGTAGATATAGTTATGTTGAAAGTACTGGCAAATCTTCGAAAATAGGTCACTGAAGCGTTGAAGCGAGGGGTTGTGTCAAAAATAGTTCAGACCGGAAGTATTTGATAAAGCATTACCCGTTTGATATAGCAAATGTTTATCACACGGGTAATATACACCACACGTATGAGATAAAATTGAACTAGTACCCAAGTAAGCTTTTGTGACTAACCAACCTCCTTTGCTTAACAGGTTTTCTATGACGCAGTAAAAAAAGTCGTGATTGAGCTTCGGGAAATCAGAGTGGATAAATCTGAAATTAGAGCTGTCAGAAATGTGAATGGAGAGATATACTTTATGTCTCAAAACAAGGTAATTTTTGTTGTTTTATTGATAAACAAAAATTTGAAACTTTTCGTGCAAATTTAGTTCAAACGTCTTTGGTACATTGCTAGAATTCAATCATTCTGATTTAATTTTTGTGACTCAAAATCTGTTTAATTTTAAATGCGATTCAAATTAAACTTGTTCTCTTTCTCATAAATATAAACATCACAGTTAGGTAAATTAGCGTACTTTATTTATCATCATCTATTGCTCAAAATCTAATTGTAAAAAGTGTGCAACATTTAAACACGCAGTGCAAGTATGGTTGGTTTAGGTCTTGATTATCGTATGAATTGCCCCACTCACGGTGAATAAAAAAATGTATGAATTATTGTTTAGCGATTTTTATATGCATTCATGTAATATTTAATGTAAGTTATAAAATCACATTTCGTAAAGTCAGACTCAAAGTAAGTTTTTCCTTTTCAGATGCATATTAGGCTCAAATAAGGCGTATACACAAATTCCTCTTGACAGAATACATGAATACTTTCTTAATTGTGTAATTTTACCCAGTTTTTAAAAGGAAGGGTGACTAGTTTCAGAGTCATTCTTAATTACATAAATTAGCAAATGTTCCCAGTTTCAAGATAAAATTTACCTACATGCAAACATAGGGAAATATATCGGGTTGATTAGTCTGATAGACGGCATGACAAAGCCATATCGTCTATAAGATTGATCAACCTGATTATGATATATATATTTCCGTAGTCATTCAGTAACACACTCAACAGATGTTTTGATTTCCCGAGAATTAACAAGTAAGATATTTGTTTTCACAAGAGGCGATGATCTTCAAAAACATATGTATAAAAGTGGCTCATATCTCGTCCAATTCAACAGTCGATCAGTTCAAAATTCTCATTCTTACCTTTCAACTACCATTTGAAAGGCTTCGCAGCACCCTTGTTCACTCACAGAGTTTCGATGATATCTCATTTTAAAAACTAGACATGTGTAATGTAGCAAATATTATAAATATTTGCACCATGGCGAACCAAAGTAGTGTGCATTACAAAACATGTTCACTGGCGTGTAACATGAAAAAGTGAGGCAAAAATCGTGCACGCATCTTAAATTAGTGGAGAGTCTAAGGTAGTAAGGGACAATATTTTTGTAAAATTGAGAGTTGCCGTACTTGAAGGCTTATAAGTGTTGCTAAAATTCATGAAATGATCATTAATTAGAGGGACGTCTCTTGTTGAAATTGATATGCAATATGTAGGTCCCATATGTTAGGTACAAGAGAATCAGAAGTAAAATGCAAAACCTGTTGCAATGACTGTTGTATTGACGTTACACAGTGAAATTGCAAGTTACAGACGGGAGGTAAAATAACACAAAAAGTAGGTGGATGGGACATTGTAAATATACACCGGTAAGTTTCTGATATGTGATGGTGCAACATGGTACGGAAGGTCAACCCTTTGGAGGAAATTAGCTGGGGGAGGTCTAAAAAGCTGAAAAATCATGAATAATTAGCAAAATATGAAAGAGTCAAAATCTCATAAAAATCATTATGTAGAAAATTTTACAGGTTTTGACTAGCGATTTTCTTTAGAAATTAATGTTTGGCCCTATAAAATGTGAATTAAAGGTATTTGTTTGTGCTGAATGGGTACTGAGGAAATTCTAGCTACAGAGTTCCGAAGACACACATCCCACACACATTTAAATACAATTAATTGTATTTAAAAAACTGTCCCGTGCCACCTAACCTTTCGCATGATTAATTTGTACATAAAAGTATTCGTACAAAACAAGTTACATTCCGTCATTGTTCTAAAAAACAATCTGCTGGGGATTTATACAAAAGCTTAATAAATACCAAATATATTCATCACCATATTGATTAAACACATAATTAAAAACATGTTAGGAAACGTAAATAAAAGCACTTAATTATTCTTAAAAGTTAATTCCTATTGTTACATGAATATAAACATCTGTTCTGTAAAACATTAGGATACCAAAGGATGACTGCACTTAAGGACATGCGATATTTGCGAGAAAATAAACTTTTAGAAGAATAGTTTGTTAAATGCAGAAACGGTCAACATTCAAACTAAATGCAACTTTACGTAATTGCGTTAAATTAAAGAATTTTGTTACCAAATACGAATGGTTTTCATAGGCAGAGGGTCATCACAATTTCTTGAATCTCCATAAGATAATATCTATATCTACCATGTATTATTCCCTCTATTTGTTATGGAAACTTATAGTTAATTTAAAGCTGTATGGAAACAGTCAGACTGAAATCTACACGCCCCGTTTATCAATAGGTGGAAATCTACAGCGGGTGAAACTGACAAGACACTGACAAGACAGATATCGACACGCCCTGTTTATTGATTTTTCAAACATACATGTACAGCGACGTAGGAAAATCACGGACTGCACAAAATAATCATGACGATGTCAGACTCAATGTCTCAAAGGAGACGATTTGGCTGTTTCTTTTAGCTAACGTAATTACGTACATTTACAGTAATTAAGTGAATTTTACTAACTTTTTTAAATCGATTTATCAATTAGCTAAAAGAAAGATGTTCATAAAAAAATAAAGAACAATTCTATGTAAGGATCAAAGTTTATAAAAGGGTCTGACCAAGCATAGTCACTAATTTTCCTTATATTACCTACATTGACACATATCGGTGTAAAACGCAAAAAACCACTAACAGTTGGTTGCTTGGGATAACCGTTGCCATGATAATTGAGACTAAAGATGGAAAAATAGCAAAACTGACCTACTTTGAAGCATTATTAGAAGGTTTTGCCCACTAATGTTTACGATCAAAGACAGCCTTTGTCCTATATTCAATTCTTTAATTATATCAGAAAATTGATGGAGAAACCAATACTTTTTAAATATTACCATGAAAACCGTTATACATTTTGAAATCAATTTTTATGGTTTTTTAATAAGCCGAAATAGGAAACTGTTAAATTTTTACCTTCTAATCAATGTCCATGCAATATATAATTTATTATGAAAATTTACATTCGTTACTATGGCAACTCGGCCAAAAAATAGGAAAAACTGAGAAATTGAAGATGATTTTGATATGCTTAATTTCCAGATTTTATAGTTTTTTTTCAACTGTTTAGTTGGAAATTCTAAAACTATATCTAAATTTTCATTATATACCACAAAAAGCTTTGTTATGCATCAGAGAAGTGTTGTTGCTATGGAAAATTAAGTGGCGTAAAAAATTACATGGAAATTCGTACTTTTTGAAAAGTCAATAGCAACGGCAGTTATTTTTTAAAAAATTGAGATTGTTTTTACATGTAAATGTCATTAAAATTAAGGACATTCTTTATTTTTTTTCATCGATTGATTTTATATGATGATCCTAAAATTTTTATAATTTTACTTATTTATAAGCTTGTTACCATAGCAACTGTTCTCAATTTTTATAAATTTTTAATTGCACAGTCCTATTAGTGTTTACCAAAAAAATCTAAGCACTTTTTATTCATGTTACATGAAGAAAACAGATTTTAAAATGTCGGGTTAGTAACCATTATAACGCTCTTAGAATATGCGTTTCTCCAAGAATTTGTTTCTTTCTTTTGAAAACTGCAACTATTTTAAATAATATATTCTACCCTGAAAACCTCAAGTTGTGCACATTATTCACAATATGTTCTCAAATAAGCAATACAATGCCATTTTTACATCGTTAACCTCGGTAACCATGGCAACGGGACCTTATAGCAACAAATAAATAATGTTAGGCTTTTTTACTCACCAAAGACTATCAAATTGTCAAGTATGAAAAAAAAATGTGTGACTATGCATGGCCACCGAATTTGGATTCTTACATAGAATTAATCTTAAAATGCTTTCTTTGATTATTCATTCGGGTTTTGAAGGTAGCGATCATTGCAGAAAGCATTAACATAACCCGCTAACGCGGTTTATTTTTTTTCTGCAATCTCGCTTCCTTCATATCCCGAATAGAAAACACAAAAGAAAGCAACTTATTGTTTAAATGTTTACATTCAATGTATATTTCCCCTTATGTTTGTATTGAAAATCTGCGACGTTCATTTTTTATGAATACACTTTGCTTATTCATGCGCCATGAGCACAATTATAAACGTTTTCACGTATTTTTAAATATATTTATATTTGTAGGATTAAATGGAACTGTTAATCTTTTATAATGATATGTACACAATATTTCATACAAATAGACATCAGTATGAAACTATGAATATAAGCAGTGAATTCTTATTTTTGGATGGCGTCGGTCCTATGACACACCAAGCGGTGCTGTAAAATTATCATACCGCGGTAACGCGCGATATTCAATTTGTCTGCACCGCTTGGTGTTTCATAGGACCGACGACATCCAAATATAAACATTCAATGCTTAAATGAGGACGCCCACTTTTATATTGACTGCATACATAGTTAGAACATGTTTTTCTTTTGTTCTCCGTTAAATTAACAGTAGTTGTATATTTGCATTATCTAAGTTATGTCAAAGGGAGATTACACGTAGTAGACTAACATGCGCTCATGATTTAAATGAGAAAAAACTGCTTCTTCTTACTTTTGCTTTCTCTGTTGTAACCAAGGGTTGATACATGTTGAATATTTTAATTCACCAGATAATTTCTTACCTCAGGTGACCTTGTGAATACAAAATTATATCACGAGACGTGTAAGGTAGCATGTTATATGATAACTAGGACAATGTTTTCAAACACGTTAATTTGTCAAGCATTGTTTTAAGGTCTTTTGTAGTAACAAGGGCCTGGTCTTATTGTAGAAACCATAGTATATAGTTTACTTGTATCATATAAAATAGAAAGAGTGACCACATAATTGTTCTATAAAATTTTTAAATGGCATTGTTATTCATGCTAGTCTAATCATAGCACCATTCTGATAATGTCAGCTCCATCTCTCATGCATATTAATATCAATTTTATGTTAGATCAAGGGCAGATAAGCGACAATTCTCTTTTTTCAAAAGTTTCATGGAGAAAAACATAGAATGAGTTTATTGTATCACTGTCTAAGATATTAATTTATGTTTGCAATTGACAAGACCTCAAAAAATTGAACAACAGTAATCATAGGGTATGAAATAATCGCATCAGAAGTGACTGAACAAGACACGAAAAAAACCTGGTGCTTAGTGCGTTCATTCTTTATTCAACAAGTAATAAACAGTTGAATCTACTGTTTCTCTGCTTTCAGATATCGAAGTGGATCCAGGAGACCCAGTGTGGTCGATATTCAGATAACTGTCTGCAATGTATGGATGTAAGGGATGCTAACTGTGGATGGTGTGTAACCAACACTAGGTATGCTTATTAAACTTTTGTGAAAAATCAGGTTTAAGTAATATTATGTAAGAGTAGAATATGTCCTAATAATAGACCTTTCCTGTTATCGAAGAGTTGTTCCCTTTTGCTTCTAATCTATTAAATTCTATTCTAAAAAAATCTATACGGTATAAAATTTGTTTTTAATAGTTTTCCTATTTCTAATGATTATTTTCAAAAATGTGCTTGTCCCAATAGACCTTTATGCAATCTTCATTAATTAAATACTACTTATTTAATGCTATTTTTAGAAATTTCTCTAGGTTAATCTTTTTCTACTCTAAAATGCTTTGAATTGATACAAGAGTATTTAATACATGATTGATATTCAAGTTATTATAATGAGGTCCTAATACGGATCGGATACCTTAATGAATCACAAGTTAAGGTGACGGTGAATTAAGATATTTTGTATCTTTTCTTCAAAATTTTAGAGAGTAAGATATCCTCGTCAGTATAATACACATTTTATATAAACATTAGCGATTTTAAATTGTAGCATATTTGTAATTCCGTTTAAAAACATCTGGAACAAGTTTGCGTCATGTCATGGCATTAAACCCGTGCAGTTTACTCTGTTTTAATCAAATACATGTATCCCAATTTTGAACAAGATCATTTATTCATTTCTTAAAATGTCTTTTTTATTTCTTTATATTCTTTCTTTTTCTTTTTGGGAAGTAAAGAGGGTTAAAATTGTTCTACATACAAAAATTTATCTTATTTTTTACGTATATTGTCTTCAAATATGAATTTGGCTTTCAATTACATGAATCAGTGTTTTTATGTAGATGTAGCACAAAAATGGAATGTGCAAGGGCGTCATCTGACTACTGGCTTCCATCCGTGAAAAATGAATGTCTGAGTCTGAAGTTTCAGAACCATCCTTCAGGATATGCTTACAAATTGGATGAAACCAATGCTGTATTAACATTATTTACTTTTTTATATGATTATTTGATGAGCTGGATGAATAATTATCGAATAATTGATCATTATATCACATAAACATTGTGACATCCTACAGGAAATTTAACTGTAACTTCTTTGACATTGACGAGTTCATGCTTATGAATATTTATAATGTGTGAAACAAAACTTTAAATATAAGCAACGATAAATGCAATAACACTGGCCCGACAATAGTGCAATTTGTCTTTTAGCTCACCTGAGCCAAAGGCTTTTCTGATCACGATTTGTCCGTTTTCTGTCGTTGCCGTCGTCGTCGTCGTTGTCGTTGTAGTCGTCGTTGTCGTCGTTGTTGTAATCTTTTCACATTTTCATTTTCTACTCAAGAACCACTGGGCAGATTTCAACCAAATTTGGCACAAAGCATCACTGGGTAAAGGGAATTCAAGTTTGTTTAAATGAAAACATTTGGCCACGCCCTCTTTAAAGGGGAGATAATTGAGAATTATTGAAAATTTGTTGGTATTTTTCAAAAATCTTCTTCTCGAAAACTATTCAGCCTGAAAAGCTTAAACTTGTGTGGAGGCATCCTCAGGTAGTGTAGATTCAAGTTTGTTCAAATCATGGTCCCAGGGGTAGGGTGGGGCCACAAGAGGGGGATCAAGTTTTACATAGGAATATATAGAGAAAATCTTAAAAAATCTTCTTCTCAAAAACTATTAAGCCAGGTATTCTCAAATTAAAGTGGAGGCATCCTCAGGTAGTGTATATTCAAGTTTGTTCAAATCATAGTCCCTGGTGGTGTGGTGGGGCCACAATGGGGGGATCACATTCTACATAGGAATATATAGAGAAAATCTTTTAAAATCTTCTTCTCAAAAACTATTAGGCCAGGAAACCTCAAATTTGAGTGGAAGTATCCTCAGATAGTGTAGATTCAAGTTTGTTCAAATCATGGTCCCCTGGGGTAGGATGGGGCCACAATTGGGGGAGCAAGTTTAACATAGGAATATATAGAGAATATCTTTAAAAATCTTCTTCTCAAAAACTATTAGGCCAGGAAAGCACAAATTTTAGTGGAAGCATCCTCAGATAGTGTAGATTCAATTTTGTTCAAATCATGGTCCCCAGGGGTAGGGTTGGGCCACAATAAGGGGATACATTTTTATACAGTAATATATAGAGAAAATCTTTAAATAGAATTCTTTTAAAAACTATTTGGCCAAGAAAACTCAAATTGGCGTGTAGCCATCCTCAGATAATGATGATTCAAGTTTGTTCAAATCATGATCCCTAGGAGTAGGGCGGCGACACAATGGGGGATAAATTTTTATATATAGAGGAAAATCTTTAAAAATTTTCTTCTCAAAACTACAGTAAAACTAGGTTATATCGAAGTCCTGGGGACCAATGAATTTACTTCGTTATATCTGTAATTCGTTATATCCGTATAACGAATTTGTAATAATAATTATATCGAATTCACTAAATACATATTTCTTTCACCAGACTATAACTTTTGCTAATTGAGGCTTAAAATAAGAATTACATTACTTTGATACCTTTTATAATCGGATTGTGAGTTGAAAAATTTATATAAAAATAAATTCATTCAAACTATTATGCTAAATGGTAGTGAAAACTTTTTTAATTGTAAAGAAATTCGTTTTGAAATTGTTTAATTTCGTTATTATTTACCTCTATGGGACTCAAAATCAGTTCGCTATATCCGTAAATTCGTTATATCTGAATTCTTTATAACCATGAAAGTTTGCAAAGAATTATTAAGAATTTGATCGGGGACTCAAAAATACTTTGCTTTATCCGGGAATTCGCTATATTCGTGTTCGTTCTTAACAAGTTTTACTGTATTAGGCCGGGAAAGCCCAAATTTGAGTGGAAGCATCCCCAGATCGTATAGATTCAAGTTTGTTTAAATAATAGTCATGGGGTAGGGTGAGGCCACGGTGGGGGATGAATTTTTACATAGGAATATATGTAGAAAATCTTTAGAAATCTTCTTTTTAAAGACTATTTGGCCAGAAAATCTTAAACTTGTGTACAGGCTTGCTCGGATAGTGTAAATTCTAGTTTGCAAAATTACAGTCCCTAGTGGTAGGGCGGTACCGTGATGGCGGTTTGAATTTTTTACATAGGAATATATAGAGAAAATCTTTAAAAATATTCTGGGAAAGTTTTCGGTCCAAAACTCAGTACTTATTGTGAAATCACAGGTTATGCAGATTTAAGTTGATTTTAAGATGAAACCATGATTCCCTAGAGAAAAGTGGGGCCACGAAATGGGGTCAGGGGTATATAGGAATAGAGTAAAATCTTCCTACAGGTACAACAACAAAAGGGGCTTGGTATTTACCAAAAAAAAGTGGATAAAAATGGGCAGATTTTCAATTTTTTTTAGCAATATCTACTGTACTTATTTGTCAAGATATTTTGATACTGTAAAGCTAATTTGATCAGAATTAAGGCAGCTGTTGCTCAGGTGAGCGATGTGGCCCCTGGGCCTCTTGTTTGTACTTCTTTGGGGTTTTTTTTACAGTCATATTTATTTATGTATTTATCAATTGTTTATATCATGGAAATAGAGTAGCATTGGTCAAAGTACGGTATGGTTAAAGAATATTTCTGGTTCATATTAATGTAATGTCCGGGTAGGCTTCACATAAATAAACAGAAATAATGTATAAAGCTCTACAGCAAGCTAATGCAGTTCCACTAATCTCGATTTGTTTTGAAGAAGTATACAGTTATAAAACATGTTAATTTATTTTCAGGCATCAGTGAATTTGTCTGTGACTTTTAAGCCACCACTGAAAACTAATGACAACATGACATGCATACTTGGGGGGAGATCTATACCAACAGTGGTTGTATCTGATAAGATTCAGTGTACAATAGAACCTAGGGATGAACGAAGTATGACAATGTTATCATGTAACGTATCAGTAATTTAATAACTCATCATGAACTACGTGTCATTAATATATAAGTAATCGCAATATGCATACTCTTTAAGTACTCTTTAATGTTTTTATGTTGTACATTTTCATTAACTTCTCTAATCATATGTCATAACAGAAGGAGGTAGGGGATTATATTTTCGGAGTTTTAAAATATGTAACAATGTATACATGTACATACTAGATTCAGAAGATTTTAAAAGTAACCAATAAAGACAATTGATGATGTAAATATATGAACATCTTTGTTGCTATGGATTTATTTTATTCACAAGTTTTTTATAAATGAAAAATCATTCCAGACCCAGAAAAAGAAACTCCACTCCAGATCTGGCTGAATGGTAATGTCATAGCTGAAAGACAAATACCGTTCTACAAATGCTCCGAATTTACCAGGTATGACTGGTGACAATTCTACGTTTGAGAATTAATTGCATTCCATTCCATTTTCAAACAAGAATTGGAAGTAAACAGAATTACCTCGTCTCTTTGTCTTTATCTCTGTCTGTCCGTCTGACTTTACAAACCTACACTTAGAAGCTACTGAATGAATTCATTGGAAAAGGACTACATACATTATCATGCATTTATTGCCCCATACATTCAATTTCGTAAGAAAGCTTTAATTATAGAATTACAGAAAGTTACAAACATATTAAAAATAAATAAGTAAAATGTTTTCAATCCTATGAAGTCTTAATATTGAAATTGCGTCATGAAAATGTGTATATAGGCGTTTTCTGACAGGTTTCCGACAGGGAAACATCGAGTGTATGCATGCTCAGATGCCATTTTAGCTAAGATAAGTATTAATATTTGATGAACACCAATGCAAATACAGTATTGAACGGACCTAACTCTCTGATTAAATGACAAAGGCGTCGGAACAGGGGGGGGGGCTGCTGGGGGGGGGGGGGGCTGCTGGGGGGGGGGCACCTCTTTTGGCAAAGTTAGACCTAACCATTAGGCACAGAGGGTTCAGCCCCCCCCCCTCCCCCACTTTTTCTCGCAGGAAATGTAATTGTTCCTTAATTCACCTTAAAAGATTGAAATATTGAGAAGTTGGAGTCATGTCATAGGCATACTAACCTACTTGGCATACTAGCCCCCCCCCCCCCCAGTCATCTTACACACATTGTAGGATGACCGGATAATGGTCGGCCGAAGAATTATAAAGCAATTACCAAACCTATCATTCTCAGAAAACTATAATTGCTTTGGCACTCAGACATCTGAGATTAGCCATATTGCAGCAACCACTCGTACAAGCCCAATTAAGGCCCATTGATGCATTGCTAAACATATACGGATATTCAAGCTGTAATCGGCTGATGTATTTAACATCGTTCGTAAATTGGTGAACAACGTTCGTATATCGGCAGTACATCGGCCGACTATGGGCAAATGTTAGGTCGATAATCGGCCGATGTTTTTGTAATCGGCTTCGGCCGATTACTGTTGTGTCCATATGAGGCATCCGGCAAATGCTTCCACGTGCTTACACATTCCGCTTGCATAAGTAGTTCTTATAAAAACTTGAAGTTTGGTTTAGTATTTATATAACATTTTACACAGTTTTATTTCAATTCATTTACCTTAAGAGATGCAAGCATACATAAAATACAGTTCGACCTGTTAATTCAAGAATGCACATTTTGTCTCACGCGTAAGAATTTCGATCGAAAGATTCATTCAATAATGCAGTTGACCTCGATGAACTGACCTCAATCATAAGAAGATGCTCCATGAACTGACCTCGATCTATTGATGGTGCATAATAGTAGCTAGGAAGACGGCTTGATTTATAAACAAGGTTACGTTATAATGCAACCTCAATAGCAAGTTATGATGGCATTCAATGTTTTTCAGTCGCATTAAATTGTTTTAATACAACTCTTTCTTTGTATACCTGTTAATGCTCTTTAAATGGCCCTACTCAGTATTCTGAAGAAGAAGAAGAAACATTAACATTTAATAATTACGTTAAAAATATAAAACTAGACGAGGAGTTCACGAGCGGCTTTCCCCAAATTTATTTCAAAATTAAATTTGTTGACAGTTTATGATGATGAAATTATGGTGTACAGATTCAAAATATTCCAATTTTGTAAAAATACAGTACTTTTTAAATTAGTTAACATCAAACTGATCATGTTGATTGCTTCTAGCTATCAATGTATCATTATTGCCAATCATTCCTTTAAAAGGAATACTTGTTAAACACCTCTAACCTCAGACTCAAAGGGCACCGGACAATGATCGGCCATACCCCATGATGTGTTAATGATGTATAGCCGATGAGAAGCGATGGAACATCGGTGGAGACATCGCTGACTTTTAACTACAACTTATTTTCTTCTGATGACTTCACTGATGTGACCGATGACCTCAGTCACCGTCCGACTACTGTGGGTTTCCGGCCGGCATCCACGCCATTTTAATTTAAAAACGCATCGGTAGCCCATCGTTTACCCGATCGCTAGGTAATATGACTGATACTTTACGTTGTATATGGGAGGTTTAATTTAATTAAAATAATCAGCTTCACTTGTCGCGATTAATAATTTTGTCGCGCAAAGCTTGCGAAATAATCGGGCAACTTTGACATTTCCAGAATGAAAAAAAAATTATTTGCCAAAGATTTTGAAATTTATTGACATAACTTTATTATATTTATCTTTTACAATGATACCATCAATATATTTTGGTATATAAAACAATTAATTAAGGTTTTATCGGAGCCGTAACAGTCAACAACGAAAAGTGCGTTCAAGTGCGTGATTGCGGGGAAAAGGTATATGCGTCAACATGCGTGATTGTGGGGCAACGGTATAAATGTATGCGTTAAAGTGCGTTACTGCGGGGAAGGGGGTTAAAGGCTAAATATGAAGGGAAAACATATTTTCATTTGTTTGAAAATTTGCGGGAATTTTCCCAATTAAGAATCGTCTTAAATGAACAACTTTTGGACATTGATGAACAATTTCAAATGAATATCTATACTACTATATTAAAATAATAGACTCGAATTTTTGGTCTTTAATACCGAGAAATCGGAAGAATACTGTCTTTTGTTTTATATATTTTAAACATCATTGGCACTTAAAGATTACCAATTTGTTTTTTTTTTTTCTCAGTTAAGCTTCGCTAATTAATAATCAACGAAAATTCCTTAAAAAATCCCGGAAATCACCTGAATTTTTTGGACTTTACAATCTTGCGCTTGCGCAATACAATCACGCTAACGGGATCTTTAGCTTATGTTTCCAGAATATCACATCGGCATGAATAAACTCAGAAATGATAATACAAATACGGGTAAATTTTCATTCGACTTTTGCTATATATTCTGTTCATATATATGAATGATTTCTTATGAGAGAAAGTATAAAATAACAAATATACATTTCAACTAAGTACTTACTTTTGTCTTCGTGATGACAAAAAATATTTGATTACATGCATAAAAGTTACATTATATTTGTTAGGAGAGTGAAGATTGAATATGCTTTATCGTAAAAATGAATAATGTCCTACGGACCCAGTTTTACAAAGAAAATACGTGTACGTCGGTGAAAAGGTGTTGAATTCTTCCATTCTGTGGATTAAAATTTTTAGTTGAAAGGTATATTTGCAGTCTCAAAAAGGTTTGTTGTGATGAATTTGACTGTTATTTTCAAGGCAACTTCATTAACTTTCTTCAAAATCGTTCCGGAGCGATTCTGCAATTTTCTGCTACATTACGGGTATAAGGGAGGCATTCTAACTGTGGTGAGGGCCTTTCCCGAGACACAGATTATTCAAACTAAGGAAAGTGCAGTGAAATTAATAGCATTATTGTAGGTTTAAAGCTTTGTTATGTAAATGCCAATAATAAGGTGTGTCACTGTACCTATTTCGTAAATGTCCGATATGCAATGTCAACCCGTGCACGCACGGGTCAAAGTCTAGTTATTGTAATTGAATCTTATAAATTTTAACCTGATATCAATTTTGCATTAAAAAAAATTTCATTGGTTTTTGTGTCTTGTACATTTTTAGCATCAGTGACGAAATGATGTAAAAATTGTATATTTCAAAAAATTACCAAACCCAAAAGTAGGAAACTGTCTTTTAGATTGGTCAATAAATATTTCGCATAATGCAAAAGTCCAAAAGATCTTAAATGAGTAACACAAACTCAAACAGGGATATGGGTTTGTTAGTGTGGCCAATTCGGTATTGTTCTGCTTGTCTGAGCTTCAGAGCAGTTTTCTTATCGAATTTGGCCTCTTATATTTTTTCACTCATCATGACTATTACATATATCTATCCTAACAAGAAAAAAACCAGGTAAAGTATTTTAAAATACGCAGTCTAGGACTCAATTTTTGCATGTCAGATACAGTCCATTATGCGCTAAATGCATAATTTGGAGGGCTCAACACTACAAAATCATGGTCTGTTTTCACGTTTTAGTTGTGGAAAATGCATTGAGCAAACAAAAACAGATTGGTATTGGTGTACAGAGGAGGCTGTATGTAAACCATCCAGGAGTAGCTGCATAAATGTAAGTAAATATTTGTTTAAGAAAATGTATCCGAATTTACTAATTACCATGCATTGCTAGTATGCTTTCAATTGTGGATATATTTGAACAAAAAAAAATTACATGCGTAATATACGTCGATCGAGAGAGTTAATTTATATTTTTGGATGTTACATCTCGTCATTCAGAAGCAAGCTGATTCTCTTTACCATAGAAAGAGCTCATCATCACAATATTTAAACCTGAGGTGGAAAAAAACTTTATTTTGGCCATATTATCTCCCCATTACTGCATCATTGTCTAACGGTATATAAGGGATTGTTAGAAAAAGTGTGCTGTGACATAAAACCATGATTGACCTATGTTAGTCATATGTGAGGTCAATGAAATCTTTTAGAATTAACTTATCTTCCTCATCAGACTTTACCGAAACATTTCCTCCTGTAGGTGGAGTTTAATTGAGTTTGGGTTATGACAGAAATTAGTATCATAGGGATATTCAGAATAAATTTTTTCTTCGAAGACTATTTTGTTCTCCTTTGTCATATTTTGATACTTCACTTATATTTTGCTAGTCGAGTAATAAATGCACACTGATTTGGACTAGATTCACTAGTGAGATAAGGGTCAAAGCAAAGTCCTTTTAAATGTTTTCTATCTCTCTTACTTAACCAATCTCTAGTATATTTTTATCTCTTACAGAATGCAGCCATTGTTTACCCATTTCATCCGGTATGTGTAGATATAACAGAAATAACAATACAAAGACATGCTTCATAAAGAATAATTCCTAAATGGACCACGGCAAATAATGGCGTGGAATTTGAAGAAAAAATATTTTTTTTTATTTTAAGGTTATGGCATGTCCTCAGATTTTAAGTCAAAACGTGTCGATTCCAACTGGACGGTCTAGGACATTTGTATTTAGAGGAAATAATCTTAATGTACCCCAAGACGTAAGATTCTGATTGTGTTTTCACATTGCGTAGCAATGTTTTGGAAATAGAATTAAAGATAACTGTGCTTATCTATTTTACTGTTGTTGTTTTGCGGTCAGGTTTTTTTAGTATTAATAAAGTGAAAGTTGGGAAAACCAACTACGTTTATTATTATCTTATTTTCTATAAGTGTTGTGATTAGGTTTGCAGCTTTGTGCATGTTGCAAAGACTCAGTATCACAATAAAATTGGATGTGTTTTATATTTTTTGAAAACTTTTTTTTAAAATAAACTGTTCAAACTTATTGTTTTAATTGACAAAGGGATACTATGTCAATTTGATATCTTTTGAATAAAACAAACTTTATTGAGATCAAAAACATTTGGGTGTTTTAACTTATGTTAATTCATTGTAAAACTTAAAACAAACTTATTATAAATACACTCATGCTTTCTAGCAAATTTAAATTAAAAAGTGCGTTTAACAACTATTAAAGGAAATGATTGATTTATAATTGAAATTGTTACACGCTTTCCTATTTAAAGTTGACAAATTATGAATAAAAATGTTTACATTCTTAGATGGATGGAACCTAACTTACATTTATAGAAATTAGAAATAATTTTTTTTTTTACTTTTCTATGCAGTTTATATAATTATCTACTCGTGTAAAGTGGAAGGTTCGGGTACTTTTTGTGGGAGAAGAATACCAGGAACAAACAATATACAGTGTTTAAATATTAAGGTATCATTATAATAATAAAAAACAGAATTTATTTGACTGTTGAAATTGTTAATAATATACATATAGGTAATTTCAGAGTAAACCCTATTGATTTCTTTACATTGTCTGCACTGATTTTTAGCTCACCTGAACCAAAGGCTCAAGTGAGCTTTTCTGCTCACAATTTGTCCGTTGTCTGTTGTATTCGTCGTTGTCGTCTTCGTTGTTATTAACTTTTCACATTTTCATCTTCTTCTCAAGAACCACTGGGCAGATTTCAACCAAATTTTGCACAAAGCACCACTAGGTGAATTGGATTAAAGTTCGTTCAAATGAAGGGCCACGCCCCTTTTAAAGGGGAGATAATTGAAAATTATTAAAAATTTGTTGATATTTTTCAAAAATCTTCTTCTCTAAAACTATTCGGCCTGAAAAGCTTAAACCTGTGTGAAGGCATCCTCAGGAAGTGTAGACTCAAGTTTCTTAAAATCATGGTCCCCGAGGGTAGGGAGGGGCCAAAGGAGGGCGATCAAGTTTTACATAGGAATATATAGAGAAAATCTTTAAAAATCTTCTCAAAAACTATCAGGCCAGAAAATCACAAAATTTTAGTGGAAGCATCCTCAGGTAGTGTATATTGAAGTTTGTTCAAATCATAGTCCCCGGGGGTAGGGTGGGGCCACAATTGGGAGATCAAATTTTACATAGGAATCTATAGAGAAAATCTTTAAAAATCTTCTTCTCAAAAAATTTTAACCAGGACAGCTCAAATTAATTGGAAGCATCCTCAGGTAGTGTAGATTCAGTTTTGTTCAAATCAAGGTCCCTGTGGGTAGGGTGGGGCCACAATAGGGGGATCAAGTTTTACATAGGAATATATATAGAAAATGTTTAAAAATCTTCTTCTTTAAAAATTAGGCCAGAAAAACTCAAATTAAAATGGAAGCATCCCCAGGGAGTGTAGATTCAAGTTTGTTCAAATCATGGTCCCCGGGGATAGGTTGGGGCCACAATAGGGGGATCATGTTTTACATAGGGATATATTAAGACAATCTTTTAAAATCTTATCTCAAAAACTATTAGGCCAGAAAAACTCACATTAAAATGGAAGCATCCTCAGCTAGTGTAAATTTAATAAGTTTGTTCAAATCATGGTCCCCGGGTTAGGGTGGGGCCACAATTGAGTAAACAATACAGGAATATATAGAGAACATCTTAAAAATCTTCTTTTTAAAGACTATTTGGCCAGAAAAGCTCAAATTGGCGTGTAACCATCATCAGATAATGTAGATTGAAGTTAGTTCAAATCATGGTCCCTGTGGGTAGGACGGTGCTACAATGGGGGGTAAATTTTTATATATATAGAAAATCTTTTAAAATCTTCTACTCAAAACTATTAGGCCAAGAAAGCTCAAATTTGAGTGGAAGCACCCCCACATCGTATAGATTCAAGTTTGTTTAAATAATAGTCCAGGGATAGGGTGAGGCTACAATGGGGGATGAATTGTTACGCAGGAATATATAAAGAAAATCTTTACAATCTTTGAAATACTTTTTGGTCCGAAAAGCTTAAACTTATGTAGAAGCATCTTTGGGAAGTGTAAATTCAAGTTTGCAAAATCACAGTTCTCAGTGTTAGGGTGGGGCCGTGATAGCGGTTTGAATTTTTACATAGGAAATTATAGAGAAAATCTTTAAAAATATTCTGGGAAAGTTTTCGGTCCTAAACTGAGTACTTAGTGTGAAAGCACGGGTTATCGAATTTAAGTTTGATGAAACCATGATTCCCTAGAGAAAAGTGACGCCACGAAATGGGGGGGGGGGGGGGGATAGGAATAGAGAAAAATCTTCTTACAGGTACAACAACAAAAGGGGCTTGGTATTTACCAAAAAAAAGAGGTGGATAATTTTTTTCTGCAAGATCTACTGTACTTAGTTGTCAAGATATGTTGATACCGTAATGCTAAATTGATCAGAATTAAGGCAATTGCTGCTCAGGTGAGCGATGTGGCCCCTGGGCCTCTTGTTTTATGTATCATTAAATGTATAAAAGTTAATGTTTTTCTTTTCAGAACAAAATAGGAACTATCAAATGTATGAAAATATATTTTAAGGTTAAAACGTTAAGGAAATAGTGTAAATTACTTTGCAATAATTATCTTGTTGACTGCATTACTGAAACAGTTTTTTGCCTTAAGATTTGTTAATTTTTGAATGTAGCGATTTCAGCAATATTTGCTGATCACTAATTTTCTTAAGATTTGTTTGTTTTTAGATATCAATCCACGAAATTAAATGATTTTGAGACAGAAACATGTGATAACAAATTTTATTGACAAAAAACATTGTCAGCGAATTAAGATATGATTCATAAATGTATGAAGATGCACGACGTACACATATTGATTAACTTATTGCTTTCTCTACAATGTAGTACCTATAGAATTTTTTTTCTAGTGTGCTTTTTAATAAGAAAAAAGTTTCCAAAAGTTGAAGTTTAACCGAGCGTCGTTAACATATAAATTAATATATTTTTGAGACGTGCCATTTTAAAACAGCGAGACAAAATACATGCAATTTATCTATAAACTATCCTCTTCGGCAATCAAAGAGCGTTTAAACTTTAATTTTATAAATATTAATTGTTTTGCTTGGTAAAACTTAAGATACATAGTTCTATTTATTTGGTAATGATGTTCATCATTTTGATTGTACCGTTTTACTCAGTGTAAGAGTTTTACCGTGAACGAATATGAATTTTTCCACAAATGTTTTCAAAATTGTCAATGCTTTCATTTCTATTTTGTCTTGCTTTAAAATTTCGAAATATCGTTGTATAATTGTAAACATTACTCTTATATTTGCAAATACGGCAACATATATAACCCAATGAACTATCATCCTCGTTTGTTCTGTAGAAAATGGAAAAACTCAGTAAATAATTCTTGAATATCACAGATATAATTTCAAAGATCAGACCAGCTATGACTCTCATTGATATTGTTAAACTATTCAAATGATTAATACGTAATCCTGGTCAAAAAAGAGCAAATAGTGTGTGCCTTTCGATCATTTGGTTTGTAATTTCGGAAACTGTCTTACTTTGCCAATATTTTCAAAACTAGTTGCTTCCATGCATTATGACATATATTAAGGTTATCAGCTCTTTCCAAGGAGATGACCGTTATTGATTCATTTTAAGATCATGATGTCAGACCTAAAGCTAAACAACGGAGATAAATAGAATGTTATTATTAATGTTAAAAACGCTTATCTTATCAAAAGAAAACAATTTGCCTGACAGACATTACGCTTTAGTAATTATACTTTTTATTGATTATGGATCATATGTATTGATTTTTAGTTCACATCACAGATACTAAAGGTAAAAATCCAAACAATAATAATTTTCTAGAGATTAGAATATGTTTCTTCTTTACAAGAATTGTATTGGTGATCAGACATTATTTTTTGAACATTTTAAGATAGAAAGTCAAACTACATGTAAACAGGACAGAAAGATGTTTTATTTTCAATATCTTGAGAAAACTTTAGTTGACAAACATCAACGTTTTTGCCGGTAGACTTAAAGAGTAAAAAAAACACCATATATAAGAGGACACAAGGTCAAACATTAAAGGTTAACCATCTTTTGCCATGGAAAGATAGTCTTTGTCGACAGCCTGAAATACCCTTTTCCAGTCTTCTCAGTATCATTATTCTAAAATATATCAACATTGTATTGCGTAAGGACTCCAGATGTGTTATAGTTTTTTAGATGATGAATTTAATACAAACTTATATGTATTTTTGAGGATTTATTCTTTAACAGACTATAAGAGAAGAATCCACATATATAGAAATCAAATATGGACCTGGTGGTACTGTTCCATTGGACGTTTTTCATGGAGCTATTTCTTTGTATGGTAAGTTACTTACGAAAAGCACTGTAGCAGCACTGTAAATAAGATTTAAAAATGTACGTGTTATGTTTGTTTCATTCGTTTAAGTAACTTCTAGTAATTTAAAAACAAATAGGATTTAAATGTTTTATAGATAGAACTATTTGTAAAGGATTTTGTAGAAAGACGCTATTTTGTAATTTAAAAAAAAAAAATAGTATCTAGAAGATGCAATTAAGTTACATATTGACTTGCAAAAAATCGTGGGTAGAGAAAAAAAAATAAAAAGTGTGCTTTCTTATATCTATTTTGTTAGCTGAAATAGATAATGCTTCATTTTTTTTTGCATTAATTGTAATCATAATCCAAAATTTTTATAGCATGGTAATATAAGCTCATTATTTAGTATTCATTACTGTAAAACTTTGATTGCACCCGATTCAGTAATAAAGAGCATATTATATATTAAAATCTTAATTGTTGGTTTTCAAAAACTATTACAACACTTTATTCACGTACATTATTGCACCACTGTTAGCTCACCTGAGCTGAAAGCTCAAGTGAGCCATTCTGATCACATTTTGTCTGTCGTCCGTCTGGCCGTCCGTCTGTAAACGTATTACATTATGAACTTCTTCTCTACATCTGCATGGCCAATTTAAACCAAATTTTGCACAACGCAGGCACGTTAAGGCTTCACGATGGATTTTACAGCGATATGTAGAAAGTCAGTTGTTGTCTGTACTTCATACGATATGACGTCATCTTTAACTTTGACGTCACGATCTGCATTCCTGTCGATATTTCTCAAGGAATGTATCTTAACGTTAAAAGTTTATTATATCAAACCAGTATAAAACCGCATGTTTCCTTTACATAGATGCTGCCGTTAATGCTAGACCAACAGAATTCATTCATATTAAGAACCAGTATCAATTAATCGGCAGTTTTAAAGCTTCGTTTTAAGTAAAAGACTATTTTTAAACTAGTGGTTTGAAGACTCTCCCTGCTACGTGTAAACAACTGAATGAATATTTTTAATGCATTTAAAACCAGCTTGGCGCAGGTGAAAGATCAATACAATTTTAGAACATTTTACGTAAAATTGGTGGAGAATATAAGTACCAATGTGAATCGTGCTTGTTAAACCTACGGATTTACCCAAATATTTTGTAAATCGCTTTTGATTAGGTAAAATGTGCATCGTTTTGATGATTTTGTGGAATGTTTCAATAATATTTTCCATAAACGAAATATATCTTTCTTTCCCGAGCAAGAACTTCAAAGTATATGACTTAAAACAGGATTTTTCTTAAAAATATGTATGAATTAATGTCTTTTATCACCTGCGCCGATGCGATTTAAATAGATCATTTGCAATATTAGAATTCGCCCGTCACGTGATTACAAAGTAATATGACGTCACAAAAATGCATCAAATATATAACATCGGTGCCAATAAATGTAACATAGATATTAAGAAATACTAACGGTCAAAGTATTTTTGCAATGATTCAAATGATATCGTTTTCCAGCCGTATTTAAGCATCGGGACGCCATAACATTGCTGCGAAAGCGTCCTTACAGGAAGGCAAATATAAATTGCAGAAATGAAAGACCGATCTTTATTCGAATCGGAGAAAATCTCAAAACTGTAGAAAAAGGGGGTGCATTTTTAAAAATATTCTTCTCAAGAACTACTCAGTCAAATTCAACGTAATTTAGCATAAATTTAGCATAAATAATCCTTATGACAAGAAAAAATATAAATTGAAAAGATTATGGTCTAATTCTTTTTCAAATCTGAGTTATTACGAAAATAATAACGAAGGAAAGGCGTGTTTCTATCAGTTTATAACTTCGGATTCGGTATTCCATACTTCTAAAACGAGAGCCATGTTTGACATATAATAAAAGGGTCGATCTGACTAAGATGAATTTGTTGTTTGCTGTGCAACAGTTTGCGAGCAAAGTGAATCTTTGAAACATGCAGATACATTGGTGCCGATTTTAATTTGTTGACAGTTTTTACATTTGACGGTGGTGTTATGTTAGCTTGTTTTGATTTTCGTTTCATTTTCATTTTCATTATTAATGATTTGTAACAAAGAGAATTATCGCCTGTATTTTGCAATTTTTACGTATCAAATCAAACATATATCTGGGTAAATCAGACAGTCGACTGTTTACTTGCGTAAATAATCTAATGTATTAACAAAATACTTAAATACAATTCATTCTGTTTGAAATTAGGTATAATCTTTTGCTTAATGGTTGATTAATGCAATGTGTTCTGTTGAGATGCTCAGCAAATCTCTCAAGTTTATTCAGTTTAAATAGAGTTTAATATTGCAGAAAGAAATATGAAGGTATAAATCTCGAAAAAAAAAATCGTGCTCTTTATTTTTTTATTGCATGTTTCTTCTGTTTAACTGTTTACAATATCTATTTACAAACCTAATTTGAGGTTTAAGCTTCGAATTATAAGCAAGATACAGAGCTGTGCTCACAGTTCTATGTTTGTACACTTTGAGACCATTCTTTTTTGTTTACATTTTAAATGCTGAATAGGATATACCAAGTTTATAATCTTAAGCTTAATGCAATAAATTCATGTGAACAAAAAATGAATCAAACCTAGGAGAATTGTGAGCTCTGTATTTTGCTATAACTCTACGATTGACGCTGAAATTTGGGTTAGACAATAGAAATATCTCGTAAACGTTAGATACTTGTACAGAAAAATTAAAGGATGTTATGCTGTAACTACTATATGGGACCTCTACTTTATACGATGAATTATATGAATTCTACATCAATTTTGATAGTTTTTCAGACACGAGTAAATAAAAACGATACCGTTAAAACAGTTTGCGTTGTTCTGACACAGTTTGTTACGGGGATAAAGGTATTATCGCTATTCCGAGAATATATTACAGCAGGTAATCATCCTGGTTTGTTGCCATTTGTTGTTTTTTAATAAGGATAAAAATAATAGGTGGGCCATAGTAAAGTAGATTAATATGCCTGTCAATGCATTGATTATAACAATTTTTGTTATGTCATCTGACAACATTATTAATCAACCAATGATAATATTAATAAATTTATATAATATTTTTTTCCAAAAATACAGTAAGTAGTAGGTAGCTGAAGAGGAATATGTACCTATATGCTCTGACATTTTTAATCGCTTTATAAAGTGGGGGGGGGGGGGGGGGGAGAACGAAAATATAGGGAATTGGAAGTTAACATGCAGCGATGTAATTGTACAAATTCCAATTACTTTGATACCAATACAATAATATCAATAAGATTTTCCCCACCTTTTTTAACCTTGTTGTTATCCGGATTGTTAAAATTGAGTATAACTTGCTACAAATGAGAGAATAAGGAATTGTATTAGTATAAAATTGATTAAAATCTGTTACAATTACAATGTATTTGACGCCCATTTCAATTGGTAATATTGTGTTTTATAGAAGATCATCACTTGTTTGGATATAAGACATTGCTTAGTTGGAAAAATTAAATAATTGAACTTGTTAAATACACTGCAGAACATATTTGGTTTTTTTAATATATTAAAGAGAGCTGTACAATTCTATTTTATGCCTTATAGCATACAAATGTGAGTCACTTTCTCCATATAAAGAGGACTGTAGCACCTGCCACCACCTGAATCAGTCCATGGGATACGAGTGTCAGTGGTGCCAAAGTACAGGCTGTGTGGACATAGATAATGACCAGTGCAGACGGGCGGAAACCTGTGGAGGACCTGTAGTTACACAAGTAAGTTTTTTCCACCACATAAACCAAAGATAAAAGTTAAAATCTAAGTATGCCATATGTCTGTCTTCATGCCTGTCGATCTTTCTATCTACCGGCGGTTTAAATTTCGGATGCATTTTTAAGCTTGATTATCATGAATGACCAGAACAAGCATTCATTTAAATCCACAATATCTGTCTAATATAATGGAAGTCATTAAAGGAGGCTAGTCATGTTAAATATGTTTCCATTGTTTCATTGATACCTTGGTGGACAGCTTTAAAAGACTACGGAAATCTCTCTTAATGATAAACTAGTAAGAGACATATTTAACATCGGCATACGCATACATGTATATGGTTCCAATTCCATATACTCTGTCCACCCAAAAATGTTTTAGAATTTGTTTATGTAGAAAAAAATATATCAATTTTCAAGGTTATTTCATATAACTAAAACAATAATACTGAAGTTTTGGGATTAATTTTTTTTTATTTGATGAAATAATATTCTATACTGATACACCATATCTTATTTCAGATATCTCCAAAAGATGGCCCTCCAGAAGGAGGGACAGTGGTCACTATAGAGGGATTCAATTTTGGAATTCAATCATTTGTGACGGTTACTGTAGCTGGCGTGCCATGTAACCATGCGACATTCATTGGTCGGAGGTGATATTATATAAATAGTGCCTGTTTGGGAGGGTAACAGTTGAAATTGACACCCCGAGGAAACCATTGTCAACCTCCGCTTCGCGTCGGTTGACAATAGTTTCCTCGGGGTGTCAACTTCAACTGTTGTCCCCCCAAACAGGCACTATTTATTTTATTATACTGAATGTCTTAATTTTATAGATTTTTTACTGCTTTTATATAAAAATGACATGATTTCGACGGCGAACCGTACGCGCATGATATACGCGCATGTAACAATTCGTTGTGTTACCCGTTGATAAGTGTGTTGCTAACGCTGAGGATAATAGCAAGGATTATCAACTGCGTCTAAAGCAATCAGATTTCAGTATTTAACATGAAAGTATAATAAAGATATATATATATATATATATATATATAAATATATATATATATATATATATATATATATATATATATATATATATATATATATATATGATTGGACTGCTCTCTGAAAAAAGGGTCTTAATGACATTTTTATCAAACATTGTTTTTTTATTGGAAAATGAAGGAATGGGTCTACGGAATAATATTTGCAAATTTAAAACTTGTACTCCCAATAGTTTTCTTGTTACATGCTTTTAAAAACGTTGTTTTTATATCCTTCATAACTGGAACAACGTCATAACGTCACTTCAATTACCTGGACGTTGCGCACATTACAAACATTTTTTTATCATTCAGATATGTGATAAGTTAATTATTTTTAAGTTGTATAATTTGTAGAACTAAATGCTATCTTTTTAAAAGCTTTAGTTAATTAGTTAATCAAATTTGATCATTTTAATTAAGTCTGAATAAAAAAAATATACACAAAAAATCATAGAATAAAATATGAATTTGATTTTTTAAAAATACCCTTTACTTAAATCATTCTTTAATTTCATATTTGTTTACTTATATATTCAAATCATATTCAATGGTGTAATAATATATGAATTTTATTATAAAAATTAGATTTATACCAAAAAAGGTCTACCGTCTTTTGAAAAAAAATGTTTACATTGATATGTGTCAAAGTAGAGTTTCAGTTCAGTAAGCTTATTACTGGACTGGAGAAGGGCATATCTTTTGCTGAAAAGCAGGTCTCACAAATGGTCTCACATGCGAGTAGAGATAACGCACCCTACATTCAGACAGTCCACCAGCGGGAAGTACATCCGGTCTTTTTTCTATGAACTGAAATCCCTGATCTTTCAAAATCTCAATCTTCTCCTCGGTTCCGTCACAAGTCTTCTTCGCCGTTACAATGCCTGGCTCGTAAGAATCGAACGGAAAGTGTTGCTACTGGCGGACACCCTATACTGGTTTTAAAAAGATGCCCAAGATACTCTTTCCAGGATTTCCATTGCCATGCTGGATATCCCACAATAGTGTAAGTAGAGGAAGATCTGTTAACAACTTCTTCAAGTTTGCCAATGCTATCACATTCACATCGCCTATTCAACTTCTTGAGAAGAGCAAATCCTCCATCGATGAGACACCGTGAGTGTCCGGGGATCTGCATATTAAACTCTTTTATGTTGTGTTGCTTTGTCATTACTCGCCACTTGAAATATCCAATGACATACTGATTCTTACCCTGGCGATAGCAGTTATCAGCGTGTATTTTGCATGCCATGGTGGTATTGTAAGGCCAAGTCCAACATAGAAATTACAGAATCTGGTCAATGCATTTTGGTTCCATTTGGTCCGATAGTTTCATTTTTGTTTATAAGAAAGTTTAGTTGTTTTGGTTCTCCATCGGAGCGGACACCAACTATTTGGACTTTTCGAAGTGTCTGAAAGTACGGGGTCCCATTTGCCGCGAATGATGAGGAATGCAATACATTCTGACTGACTGAAGTCAAACGTGCAATGGACGCATCTGTCTTGTGAATGGTATGTGTCTCGGGACCTTTTCACACAATCGTTGTTCACTTTCCTTTCAGCATGTGCATGTGTGATGTGTTCCATGCATCTTTCTTGCTGCCTCCAATTTTTCCTCCCCTGAAACTGCATCTAAAACACTTTTTCGAAGTTTTTCGTGGCACAAACATCGTCCCTTAGTTTGGCTTTTCTAATATGCGGAAGACACTGGTTCCAGATGTTGCAAAATGTGGAATACCGCAAATGTCGATCGTTCGGACAGCTTTCAACATATTTCTCGTGGACGTCCTTCTTTGTTGTATCGGATGGAATGTATATGGGAGGAGTGTCATCTCTTCCTCTTTGGGCAGCCGATTTTGGTAACCCAAAGTCATCTGCATAACTAGAGATGAACTGTACAACTAACTTAATGTCATCATATTGTAGCGAATGATTAGGTTTCTTTCCTAGGTTCCCATGCTTGCGTGGTGTTACTCCATGTGTATTCTTATGAGTGATTATATTATGAAAAAACTGCTTCCCTTTATCATAGAAAAATGTAAGGTTTACCAGAAAAACGACCTAACCTACTGCGCCACGAACACTACGCATAAAAAGGAAACTGATAGTGTCAGATTTTTTGCAAACTATCGAAAACTTACAAAGAAGTTCGCCTTATTAGTTTTAAACACATTTTTTATCTACTCATTTTACCTAAAAATGCCCTAAGAGTACTTTTTTAAAGCATACTTATGCTTCTACACCATCAAAATACACAGACAATGCATAATTGCATATATAAACAACACTTTGCAATTTTCTTGCAGAAAGTTCGTTTAGTTCAAACATTATCAAAATACCGGCTTTGGCTGATTTTGTGAATTTTATATTACTGATACACATTTCGGTAATATTTTGGTGTTGGTCTTTACTTATATAGAATATAAAAGCAAACAAACAGCTAAAAGAAGATTATATCTACATAACAGAGACGGCAATTTTAATCAGAGTATCGAAGTACTGAAAGCCGGGCTATTTTGGTGCGTCTTTATGCATATGTCGTATAGTAAAGACTGAAAATCTCTCTCTCTCTCTCTCTCTCTCTCTCTCTCTCTCTCTCTCATGCTTTTAATGTCGGCAAAGCGTCAGAGAGTTACCAAATTGTGTAAGCGGCTTTAAAAAAAATATGTATGTCTAGTAGAAAAAATTTCAACAGTTGCTGCCTTTAATTTTTCAACAAGCGTTGTATATTCATTCCCCATTTCTTCAACGCGCAGCAAAGTAGTTCATGGAAATTCATGCGCCTTGTATTTGTCCAAAATACATATTTTTGTTTTTAAAACACGTTATTAATAAGAAAAATAAAAAAGACAGACCATTCTTTCGAAATTAAAAAATGAAAAGAAACAAAATGCCAACACTTTTGACAAAACGTGGCTCTTTGTCTAACTATTTGGTATAGCGGAAGCTTTTACTTTGACGCTGTTTGTTTTTTTTATTTACTTTTGAAGTTGCGCTATTGATAGTGACATTGGCGATTTGCCTGCCTACAGCAAGGACTCTGCTTTCAGCAGAGCCCGGCTAAAAATGGCTCTCTGTAAGCCAATGACCTTTGTCATAATAATCAACGCCTATCGACAATAAATCATACATCCAGTTTAATACAAAAATATTTACTCACCTCATTTTCGAAATCCATTCCTGCACAAAATGATCAGCAACGACACTGCACTCTTTAAAACCATACTAAATACTGTTTATACTGAGATGTGCTGAAAGCATGAAACAGCAAAATGACGTCAACTTTTCAAGTGCGATTTTCTACGTCATAATAGCGTTGTCAATAAGCCCGGTTTTGACAGAGAGCGGTCAATAGTAAATATGGTGAATGCTGTGGAGGTTATTATCTATACATATCCATATCATTATACTCTGTGCATCAATCAACCACACGATATTACATTATAAATAAGTTAAATAAACAGCTACTACCAATAAAAAATAAAAAGAGTCAAAAATCATGTTATAACTTACACAATGGCATTTTTCTGACAGGATAAATTGCACCACATCACACAATTTTTTTGATTCCACGAAGAACTCTGAGAAAAGTGGACCTGTGATTGTGATGGTGGATGGGAAGAAGTCGTCAGAAGACATTCAATTTACCTACAAGGTATTGATTAGCGTTACTATCAAACAAATGAAATAGGCAAACTACTAAACATTGTCTTTAAAAGAGCCACAGATAGGTGTTATATTGTTTTTAGTAATTTATTTTGTTTGAAAGCTTCCATCAGTCCAAACATAAAATATAGCTTTAAAATTGAATTATTTTAGATACACTTCTTATATATATATATATATATATATATATATATATATATATATATATATATATATATATATATATATATATATATATATATATATATATATATATTCATCACCTAATTGAAATGAGTTTAACATTTAATATGCCTCTTTTGAGATCTTTGGGAAAAACACATTTATTAATTGGAGTAAGATTACTAAACTTTGTTATGTTAACATATTTTAAGTTGCTTTAAATGCACGTAAACGTTCAACTTTTGCAGCTGGTGGAATTGCAATAATTCATTTTACTTGAACTTTGGTTGTTCTTCATAGATGCCAAAAATAACAAGTATCTACCCAAGCCAAGGTATTTTGTCCGGAGGGAGGACCATTTTCCTGAAAGGAACTAATCTTAACATCGGCAACATGGAGTATGCAGTAGAATTTATCCATGTAAACGTGTTTAAACCACATGTATCCGTAGGATGTACGATGTAAGTATGAAGAATGATGACTGCATTCTCTTTGCTCTCAGTATTCTTAGCTCCCCATTTCATGGAATAAAAATATATAATGGATAAATACAGTAAACAGGTGCGGCAAAAATCATTGCTGAAAACAAACAGGGATTAGCGGGCTACTTTCCCCTCTTTCAATATAGAAATTCAGATTAAACCAAATTGTAAAAGTATCAAAAATAGGTATCGAACCCATTAGCGAACCAATAATTTTTTGGAAACACGCCCAACTGGAATTTAATTTTTCATAAGTATGGTAAGCCAGAAATATTGAGAAAATCAAAATGAAAACACAGCATTTCTTAAGAGTTATTTTGTATTTTTTCTTAAGTATCAACTCTGATTAGCAAGCATCAGTTTTGGGAAAACAAAGTTTATCTCAAACACCGAAAATGTCTTCTTGCCAAATTGTTTTATTGTAAAAAATCAGTTAAGATGCATACATTACAATTTTAAAGATCGGTTGGGTAAATTTATTTAAAGGAAAGTCAGGCATTAATTTTTAACAACTTGGTTAAACTATGATGTATAATTTTCACTGTTGCAAGCATGCGTTGGATTTTGTTTTTAATTAAAGATGGTGCCTTTATATATATTTTTAATAATAATAAAATGTCAATCATTAAGACGTTTTCTTCTAAATTCAATGTCTTAATGAATGATCAAAATTTATCTTAAAATTGTTGTCAGTGGAACATATCAAACTTTAGTGAATAATAAAAATGATATTTTGGTTATGTGGAAAACATTATTTCTGTACTAAAAACGCCATTTGTAGAATTAAAGGAATGTCAGTTAAAGGAAATATAACTTGTAACAAAAAACGAGCAGTGGACACAGGGCACTAAAAACTGAAGGTTACCTATTCATTGTATAAATTTAAATGATTGAAAAGAAATACATGCACTGAACATATGTCATCTGCAGAATTAAAGGATTGTCAGGTAGAGGGGACATAACCTGTAAACCAAAAATGGCAGTGGACGTAGGGAAGTATAAAGTGAAGATTACCTTTGACTCCAATACAGAAGTGAATAGTAATCTCCAGTTTGAATATCTACCAGACCCAGTCATTAAAGCAACTAAGCCTGCAGAGCTGAAATCAATAAGCAGGTATCTTTGTTTTTTAGTTTATTTGTTCTTATAATTGACATCAATTCAATGTTTAATTAAGCTCGTACAAATTTTGATTATGCCACTATTGTATAATCTATAATCTGGTCAACCATTAAACGTTTAACAGAACAGCTAATATTACTCAAGTTAACCTGAATTCAAATTTCACATTTTCATGGCTTAAATAAAATTTTTAATCATAGAAACATATTTTTGATTTAATAAGTAAAATGGATCTTTTCTTAGTGGAGGAACAACTTTTAATGTGATTGGTGAAGGATTTAATGCCATTGATAGTCTAACAGTGGGAGTTGAGGACAGTGAGGTAAGATTGATGTGGAATTGTTGTATTTTATGGAGTCAGTTTTCATAAGTAAATTATCAGGTCTGTGACTAAATAGAACTTTTGCTCTAAGGTGACTTCATTGCTGAAAATCGATTCGACTGAATTGATTATTAATTTTTTTTGTATCTTACAGGAAAGAGACTCCACATGCAGAATCCTCACCCAAACTAAACTTGAATGCAAATATCCAAGAAACGGAGAAAGCGAAAAGCGACGGAAAAAGAGAGCTACTAGGTCCAATATTGTCATCTACCTTGATGGATTTTCCTATGAATTCGCTTCTAGTGTATTGTATGTAAATGACCCTCTGTTCGCGGCTTTTAATGATAATACAACATACAACTTTGATCCAAGTGCTGAAGAGTCCATTAAACTTGTGGTAGGTCTAGATCTTATGATAACTGCAATACACATGTAATATGTGAAATGGCTTAAATTCGCGAGATCCAAGTATCTTTTGATTAAATTCATATCTTGGTCAAAAATACTAATCAGGGGCAATAATTGCCATAAATGCAACAAAATATTCATAAAGAAATACTTTGAACGCGGGGGTGTTAAGGAAGCATATAGGCTATTTAACGTCTTATTTTGACTGTTATATTCAAAATCGTGAAATTAAATAACTATTTTGAATAAGAACAAAAACTTAATATTTCCCTTTAAAATAGATGTCAGTTCAATAACATCAGGTAATACATAACTGCCACATTGGTGCATTATCACATGACAACTATAAATAGCTTACGTATATTCCTTAACATAAAAAGTGATTGAACAACACTACCCTGCGGTTTCCAAAAAAACCCACCAAAAACCAAGTGAAGGCAAACATCTTAGTTTAATCCAAACCGCTGCTAGAATTCTATCTTCTTAATTAAATTGTAATTCAACCGGCTCTCGTAAAACCTTCCCAACTTTTGTAAAGTTTGCACGGAAAACGGTATGTTGCACCAAAACAACAGAAAACATGAAATTCTAGCAGCACTTTTCAATTTAAGCATTGATCAAACTAACGATACGTATAAAATTTCAAGTTCAATATAAACGGGGTAGTGTTGTTCTAGTCGGAATTTTTATATCGTAAACAACGACAGAGGAAAGCCTGCCGAGAAATAAAAGCAAATATACATACCTTTTAGCGAATGATTGATAAAACGAACATCTCTCCCAGTATTCTTATGTTCAATTCTCAATGAATCACACCACAATACTTTAATTTAGATTAGTTATATTTTGAATATGTTAACAATGCTTTTTCGATCAAAATCACACAACATTCAGCTTTCAGTCATGACGTCATCAATGTGTAAATCTTCGTAATACAAACTAATTTCTGAGAAAAGAGATTGTCTTCAGTATTGTTTATTTGTTTTTAGTCTACGTTTCGTTGCTTAGATGTTTGAATATGTACATAATAACTAAGATTTGTGATTTCACAGAAATACATTTAACCAAGATTTCATATGCTTCCTTAACACCTCCGCGAATTGTATTTTTTTTTATATGGAAGAACAAATTGCATTTATGATTTAGTATGTCATTTACAACAACGGCTGGTCTGTGAATTTGATAAAATACCTCCAGTAATGTTGAATCCTATCATTAATGAAGTCATTTATTGCGTGCTACCTCTTATAGGGTAAAGGTTTGACAACTGTGACGAAACATAATGATTATCGAGTATCTGTCGGCTCTAAAGAATGTATCATTACCAACTTGACCGACTCAGAACTGATTTGCCGTCCACCTTTTATGGAACCTTCAGCAAGATTAAATGAGGACAAGTTGTTCATCAGGGTTAGCAATTATTTGTGTTGTTAAACTATACTCTTACACAATTTATTTCTGATAGACATAGTTTATAATGTATCTGTTCTTGCCATTAGTAGATGTCGACTCCTTAAATACATATAAAATATTAGCATAGATCACATATAGCTAGTTTAATTAAACATGATTTACTATGAACTTCGAATTTCTCTAAATCCTCCGTATCTGTCTTGACCACTCAAGGTAATGTTTTAAATTTGGATTTTGCCAAAGCAAAGACTGTAAAGTATCTTACTGTTAATAGCACTGGTGTAAAAAAAATAATAGGTTCAAAGTAGAACAATTCACTATGAAAATTATAGCAAAGAGGGCAATGCTTTATCAAGTTTCTAAGTTTTTAGCAAACATGCAAACAAAAATTGTTTATTATTTATTTTGATAAGATTTGAATTTGGTGAAGTATGCGCACGTGAGGTAACACTAGGAAAATAATGTTTCTATGAATATGAGCTAATGAAAATTAATAAAGTGTATATTTTGATCGAGAAATTTTTAATTTTTATTTTTTTACATACTCAGTACCCACAATATATCAATGCTAGTGCACAAAATGACGTCATATTATTACCGTTTTTTTTAAACACATAAACAAAACAACGTCCGAGCAAGGGCATATCCTATTTTATTTTTTTAAATTAATATGTTAAATACATGTTAAAAAAATGAATGAAATTTTCACTCTCTTATTAGATATTTAAGAATCTAATACTACAATTTGAATTTTTACCCTTTTTCAATGAAAAACTTTACGAATAGTTATAAAGAATTGCACTGTCGACATTTTTGTTTAACAATATCATAAAAACTTAGAATAACCTGCTTCTTTTTATAGCTTTTTTTTCTGAAATAGAAACATAATACAATATGTCTTTGCGTTGAAGGTATTTTGTTGATGTTCCTGATTAACTTGTGGAGAAGGGAACGATGAGGTCATAATATGACGTCATGATGTATACTGGCTATCTCATGTCGTGGATACATGTACAACGTTTGTACTCAATACATTTTTGAATTTTTCAATGATGGAATCAAAGCCCTAAATGCGCTTTAATTAGCTCATTTGCAAAGAAACATCAATAAATAGCCTTAAACTCGTCAAATACTTAGCTTAGCTCTCTGCGTTCAGTCGCCCCGACTCTTCTACGGGATCAAACATTGTGTTCCTTCTTAGCTAAAATTAAGAATTTTCTATAGGTAGCATGTTTTAGCTAAGTATGAATGTTGCACAGATAAGGTCGTCAAAGATCAGAGGAAATTAATTACGGGTGAATTATAGTTATGTTCAATTATTGACCGTAGGTAAAGTTTTAATTTAAAAAATTAAAAACAAATTTTTTAGATTATGTTTTAAAAAAAAAAATGATTTAATACATGTAATAGATGTAAAATTTAACAATTGAAAAGGGTTTGTTTTATGATTGATCCTAGGTAAATTTTATTTTATTTAGAATTGCTCATTATTCATTCTTTTGAGTGTTGATAAAGTAAACTGACATAGTTGCATTAAAGTGCCATGGTAACAATTTTAGTAAAATTTTATTTTTCTAGTGTTTATTGTAAACACTGCTTTAGTAAGGCATTTCTTATGATCAACCAAATTTGAGTGTTATTTGTAGAGCTATAAGCAAGAGCTTAAAAATGGCTCGTGCCATGTTTATGTTTACTTCAGTTCAAAAGTTCTTTTTCAGTTTTTTTCTATCTGCCGATTAGCTTTGAACATAAACGAACAGTTACTAGCATTTGTTACATTTGTCTTAAAGGGGCATTGTCACGATTTTGGTCAAATTTTATTTTTCTGTTTTTATTATTTAAAATGTTTTATGAATGCATTTCTAATGATCAAATGAAATTTGGGTGCCCGTCGATGAGTTTTAAGCAAGATACAGTGCTCACAATTCTTCGTCATGTAAACAAGGCTCGTGCTCTGTTTTTGTTTACATAGGTTCAATATACCAGTAAAAATATTTTTCAAGATGATTTGTCTATATTCTTATTAATTTTCAGCAGAAATAAACAGTTCCTAACGATTAACACATTCATTTTAGGTCTAAAACTGGAGTTTTCACTTCAACATTCAAAATGTAAACAAAAGCTTTGTTTACATAGCGAGGAATTGTAAGCTCTGTAACTCGCTTATAACTCAACAAATGACCCTCACATTTTGGTTGCCTATTAAGAATGCCTTACTGAAGCATTATAAACATTAAAATAAAAAAAAAATTGACCAAAATCGTGACCATGCCCCTTTAAGTCTAAATTGGAAAATTCAAATGTAAACAAATACACTTTCAGAGCTTTATTTACATAACAGGGAATTATGAGCTCTGTATCTCACTTACAACTCGACGACTTAAGCTGAAATTTTGATTGACTATCGGTATTAGATTTGCCTTACTGAAGGATTGTTAACATTAAAAACGGGAAAGTAAACGTAATAGTAAAATTTTGACCAAAATTGGGACCGTGCCCCTTTAAGATAATTTTGAATACAATCATAGTCTACAACAAACTTTCTTTAGCATTTATAACTTATTTTGAATCTCATATACATGTATAGCGGTGTGTTGTTTTTTTAGGCAATTACTTGCCAGGCCTATTGAATTTTTTTTTTATTATCTTTTTCATTTTATTTTAATTACTAAATATTAATATTGAACTTTTCAATAACTGATAGTTCTTAAATTTAATATCTTTAGCACTGTAAATCCATATTGTCAAGAATATATCTAACAATATATCACATGTGATTTTTATACAGGTAGTTCACACCTAAAAGAGATTAGAGTCAGTGCTCACTCAGGTGTGAAAATCACAATTTAAGCTAGTTAGGAATAAGTATTTTAGAATTTAGCTACGTGGGAATAAACCCATCAAATACACCCCCCCCCCCCTAAAAAAACCTGACGCACAATTAGGCTTTTAAATCTGAAATAACTAATTATAAACTACTAGTCAAGCTACTGAGACACAATATAATTATCTTTTTAATTTTACTCATTGCTACGCCCTTTCATTTCTGACTTACTAAAGTAATTTTCTGTCACAATCAGAGTAACAATTAGTTAAGATTATTAAAATTGCGTGCTATTGTAAGGAAATTGAAAAACGTAACAACAATTTCACGTCAAGAGCGAACGAAAGAGAGAGAGAGAGAAAAAAAGAGAAAGATATCATTTAACAATTATCAAGATAAAAGAGTCGAATTCATTAAACAGATTGATATATTATTTATTGTTATGATTTATAATATTTAATTGAATTATATAAGTATAATACATAGTAATGAATATAAGATAAATTGAGTAGTAATACGACAGTTATTTATTAAAACATTCGATTAATAGATTATTTCTTAACTGTTTGGTCAGGTATGTGTTGGTAACATGAGACGGACTGTGGGAATAATAGAGTACAGGAGCCAAACTCAAATCACGACAATTGTTATAGTCGTACTCTCTGTTTTGATAATTGTTGCTCTCGGTGTGCTTGTTGCTGTATTGATACACAAAAGAACTCATGATAGAAAGACAAGGATGATTGTAAACATCACGAAGGAGATGCAGCACCTGAAGAGGGATACCAAGAGCTCGACGACAAATTAATAGGGCCAGTCATGTACATCAGCGTATGACACAATCGTTAAAATCTAGATTGTTTCTTATTTACGTCATTTGAGTTGTATTTAATCAATATAGAAAACTATTTCTGAATAATATTGATTACCAGGGACGTCTTCTGTTAGCCTGTATGGCTGATGAGTTACAACCCTCTGTACACCCACTCTGCAAATACATTGTATATAGTAAAAATCAATCGTTCTTTAAGGCCCTTACACAAGTAGCGCGCTAGAGTTTACAACCCTTTGCAATCTGAATGTTTTAGTTTCACAGGAGCTCTCACATATCCTGCACGTGGTCTCGCAATCGTTACATGCGTTTCACTGGTCGCATCAAGTCTCCTAAAGAAAGTGAACATGCACACAATTCAGACGCGAAGTTTAAATATGAGTTCAAACTGTCTATGTATGTGTTTTTCGACAATGAGATTATTGCTCAACGTGTCATGTGGTTTCGCAATGTTTGATTATTATTGCACGATATATTTGCTTCAATTTGCTATGCTTTACAACTGCAATACCCCTTGTGTTAGCATTTTTGTTTCAGTCAACAACTGACCATGATGCTACTAATCTTCTTCGGCGGGATCTACTCTTGCATTCAACTATGTCTACTGAAGAGCGGCGGAAACCGGAAGCAAATATACAATCTCTGACTCGCATAAGCATTCGTACTATGCGCATCTTGTCCAATCGCATTGGCGCACCTTCACTTGATCACTTTCGCGTTCCTATGGTATTTTTTTTACAACACTCGCTTTCACTGAACAAGAGTTGCATATAGACGCTTGTTATGTTTCAAGATTTAATGCATTTGCATCGCACATATTTTTGCTTTACATCGTTTGAGTTTGTACAAATACTTTCATATGCGGTTTTTTTAGCAACAGTTGACTATCACACCTATTTTTGTTGCTTCTGTTCGTGCGCCAATGGCGAAAGGGCCTTTGTTGACACTTGTGTGATGTAAATGTCAATATTGTAAATAATAATGTATTTATTCCAACTGTGAACTTTAAATAAATTGTATAATAAGTTATATGTGAATTTGATATATTTCTGCTGTACCTAAACATGATAATAGTTTATTTAATGTTTCTTATGTTGTTAGATAATTAACCATGTACATAAAATATTGATTAAACATGAAATGTTTCTTTAAGGACATTTTATTACGCATGCATGGCTTTTTCATAAATGTCTGAGGCATATGTAATCCGAGGCTTAAAAGACCAAGACATCTAGAGGATATTTTATACGAAATTATTTTGTGCCGTGACATGGATAAATTGTATGTTTTTCGAACAGTTTACATCAGACATTAAAAACCGCTCTAAACTTGTTCTGTTTTGTTTGTCTTAATCATTCATGCCGTTGTCTTTTTATACACTGTTTTAGCCAGAACTCATATCTGCTGTAAACTAATGTGCTTTGATATAAGTGGATAATTTGAACGAAATAGTTAAGTATTCATTTATTGTTCACAAAATAACCTTTATAAAATACATAAACCAAGAGAAAAAGTTTATGTTAAATAAAACTTGCTATTTTGTATATTTTAACACTTTAAAAAAGCTCTAATCACAAACTGAACTGACTTTTTCAACAAATTATACCACTTTCATTGAAAAAAAAATGCTCAATTAAGAGATTTGGAATAGGTAATATAATTTGAAAGTCTGTGCAAATAATCGGCAGTTGAGTTTGGGTGTTTTCACACGGCTCTTGCCATTTTTTCTTTTTTACATAAATTGTACAGTGATTGAACTGTCGTTAGGCAAGGTGGTATTTCAAAATGGAAGTTAGATATATACAAAACTTTGTTTTTTACTTTTTGTCGCATGTATCTCATTTTGTTTCAAATAGGATATTTTATGTTCAACAGTCTGTATGTATATAAACAAACACACAGCTTAAGATGAGATATATGGTACATTTTGGCAGTTACAATTAGGTACATGTATGTATACAAAATGCAAAGTATAAATATAAATTATTGTGCAGGAAAAAGTATCAACAAAACTTTACAATATACACTTGCTTTAATAAACAAGTTACAGGCATTGTGATAGTTTTCCTTGACGTATTGTTAAATCTTTCTTGATAAACATAGCAATTTTACGTGAGGCAATGCTTTACAATTGAACAATTTTTTAACACGCTTAACTTTTTTTTATTCAATGTAGTTGTTGAGATTGAAAAGCTATAGCTAAACGTATTGGGAATTCTTCTCAAACTAAGTAGTACTAGACAATTTATAAGAAACGTATTTCATTTTTTCACCGATATTACAGTTCCACATTCTAAACAATCTTTCTGACTTAGCAATACCCTTATGTCTACAATCTTCTATTAGAGGATATTGCTTAAAACATCAAAATGAAGACAGGACATATCCATAGGGGAAGTCTATTCAAAATAAATTATACTCAGAATGAAATTGTTTTTTTCAATAAAATGAAAATGAACACTTAGGGTGAGTTTGTAATTTGATCGTTCCATGTTTGATAATCACAATCACTCAACCTTTCTCTAAATACTTGAGAAAAACGTCAACATGACCTTGGCCATTATATAACCACACATTCCCAAAATCATATTGGAAAAAAGTCCATTTTAAAGATGTTGCCCAATTTGGTCGCTCCCTGTTTTGACAAAGTACACAGCATATGGAAGCACTGACGGGAAATTTCACTTGCCTCCTGCCATAATATTACTTACCTTCTTTCCAGCGCCTAACACCAATGTACAAATTTTATATCTTTTTTTTTTTATTTCCAGACCCCATATTTCAGCACCCTAAATGAGGCTTGGGAGAACAAAACTTCAAAAAGTTTAAAAAAGACTACAAAGACCTTACATAGATCACGGGCTACATTTGCACACAAGTCATCATGCGTAAATTTGTGAACGAGATGAGGGAGATGCTTACATTAAACAATATTTTTGGCATTTATTTTTTTTCACTAAAACCCTACACTGCTTTAAATTTTCAAGAAGAAAAAATATAATGCGAATTCACATTTTGCTAGAACCATCGCAGAAAGGTGTTAGCCCACCCCTTATGATATATAGTAAGGAACGATAATTTAAATTTTGTGGCGGAAGGTTTCCAAGTAGAAAATGAACAATTTTCGTAACTTGATAGAATTAGGGTTCTGTAATTTTAGCCTCCTAATTTTCGGCGCAGACTAAACTTCCAGATAGTATGTGTATTTTGATATATTCATGTTGTTCTGAAAAACATTTTTGAACAATATTTTGATATTTCTATCGATATATTTTGGCATAATTAGCTTATATTTAATAGAAGTCAAGAAATTATTTCGCCTAAAATTAGCTTATTTCATGTCATACATGTCATGTATCTCAATTTTTTGATATGTGACCCCCTACTTTCTTTTTTTTTTTTACTTTTAGTGAGACAGTAAATGTAGTTTTATTTGTATGCAAAGTTTTGGAAAGATGACATTCCGATTATTTTTATACCTGTACTTTCTAAAGAAAGTTCGGGCTTATTGTTGTTACTTGTTCCGTCTGTCCGTCCGTCCGTCTGTTTCGTTTTACTTTCTCAAACTGCTCTTACATCTTATAAACCAGTAAACTGGATTCTTGGAGTTTGGTTAGGGGTGTCATGTTGTTTTGTAAAAATGTTTCAAAATTTCTCTGGTAGTCCTGGGGGTCAAATAATTCTACAATATGATTGGGTGTGTCATTTTAAAGTGTGATCAGGTTTCAGAATTTTTTTCCACGGAATTGTTGGACAACAAAAAATGACGTTTTTTGCATGTATAATTCTCAGAACTCCTCTTACAACGTTTGAAGTACGGTAGCTACGTAATCTCTTGGGATGTGATAGGAGGATCTGCAATAAGGTTTTAAAATTTAAATTTCATTTAGGGAGTAAAATAATAGCAAAAAATTGACATTTATAGCTAAAAAAAACCCCTACATCCCAGAACATCTCTTTTGATTAAATGCATAGACACATCAGATCTTGCGATATGATAGGGACTGCCCTATAGATGTGCAATAAGGTTTTAAAGATTTAGATTTTATCCCGGGAGTCAGAAAGTAGCAGAAAATTGACGTTTGTCACTTAAAAAAAAAGCCTTACATTTACACTTGTCTTAATTGTCGAATAGTCTATTAAAATGACAAATATAATGGGGTCTAAATGTTTTAGAAAGTAGTAAAAAATGTTTTTCTAAACAAAACAAATCACATTACACGTTGCATACAGTAAAACACGCTTATAACGAAGTCCCAGGGACAGGCGATTTAACTTCGTTATAAGCGTAATTCGTTATATCCGTCAAGTTTACAACATGAAATAGAGACTTGGGGAATGAAATTCACTTCGCTGTAAGCATCAATTCATTATAAGCGTGTTCGCTATAAACGTGTTTTACTGTAAATGACAAATGATCTATTAAGATATTATCAAAATTCATATTTTTATCTTGTGATCTATAACTAATATTCAAGTTAAATTTAATAACAATAATTGATTAAAATTAAATGTTTATACTCCACATCAACCCCCCTCCACCCCATCAAACCTGGTTCCAAAGATTTTATCTTCTAACATTCTTACAAGTGTACAGTAGGATATTTTAAATCATTTCTTGATATCTCTTTTTCTCCCAATTCACATTAACATTTTAGAAATAGCTAAATTAAATTTTGAAGATATGCAAAATGTTGTATGCATGTGTATTTGCCTAATTGGGGCAATTGCAAAGTCTCCTAAACAAAGCAGGGTGATCATTAGGCTAGGAATTACCCATATGGGTAAAACACTACTGGGTTGCGACCAGTTCTCGCCAAGTACCATTTCTCGACAGTGCATTGTTACGTTATTTTTCGTATATAATTTTATGTGTTGATAAAATAACGTAACAATGCACTGGCGAGAAATGGTACTTGGCAAGAACTGGTCGCACGCCAGTACATATGAATAAGATAAAATACTTTATTATTTCCAGATAATTTATCGATCGGTCAAAACCTAGCAAAAAAAATCACTGTCCGCATGACAAAATCATTATGGTGCATGATATCAAACTTAAATTGCCATATAAGTATGAATATGCTATTTCTTCTGTGTAACCAACTAATTTACATTACTAATAATTTACTTACTTTAACTTACTCTTTTAGTTAATAAGAAAAAAAAATAATTATGTTTTTCCTTTGGCTCAAAAAACTTCCTTCACAATGTCAAGAGTAAGGTACAATTGTATGAAAGAAGTATTTACTTTAGTATTTGAAAAAATGGCAGTGTATTAGAAGCATGGCTAGTTAGAAACAAAGAACCAATATCCATACATAAAAGGATACTAGTAGTACCTGTACAAAATTATTGCACTAAACTAGTAAAGCATTGCTGAGTTGTCTCGGAGATGTGTTTAATTCCGTATTAATTGTATGTATAATGTTGACTACTTATGCCGGCCATGTTGACATTGTAAAAGAAAAAACAACAAACAATCAAACAAAGCGGCGACAGGGAAAATTATTCTACTTTTGATGACATGTTTGCATTTTAGCCCTTGATTGCACTGTCAATACTTCAGAACAGGAAACTGTTCTGTCCGTTTGTTGACTTTAAAGCTACATTTAATTAGGTGTAGAGAGTAGGATTGTTAAAAATCTTTATACAGGAAAATGCATTGTAGTTGTTATTAAGTTAAATAGCTGTATGTCTAGAATAAGAATAGAATTAACAATTGTTATTTCCATACTTATGTCGACTCGATATATCCAAGTGAACTTGAAATGAAATATACCACAGAGTCGGCGTCATCTGTTTCATATTTGAATATTTTACTGGAAATTGACATCGATGGTGACCTTACAACAAAACTTTATAATAAACGTGATGACTTCAATTTTTCTGTAGTCAACTTTACCTACTTATGTAACAATATACCTTCATCACCTTTATATTTTGTTTTTGTCTCTCAGTCAATTCGATACACCAGGGCATGCTCTACATACGAACAGTTTCAAAGGCGAGGCAAGCTACTGACAAACAAGCTGATAAAGCGGGACAATCAACATGCAGTCTCGTTTGAAGTCATCTTTTCTAAGTTCTATGGTCTTGGCACCTGATCCTGCCTCTATCTTTTCAGAGGTCCGTGCTGCTCTGCTTTGAATTTGTATTTCGTTTTATGGATTTTTGAGATGGTTGACACTTTGTTACTGCCATATTTTCATTACAATAATATTTTTTTCCCGAAAATCCTGTCTCTCTCTCTTTCTCTATCTCTCTCTATCTCTCTCTCATGAAATTAAAGGATAACTAAATTGTGGTTTAGGAATAATGATAATACTATTTGCAGATGATACTGTGCTGATGACTGAAACTAGAGATTAACTTTAATATCTGTTGATAGTTTTTTTTAATGCTAATAAAAATGGGTATTAGATACAAAAGTAGACAAATCTAAAATAAATTCTTTTAGGTAAAGACAACCAATCAGGAATTGTATCATTTTGTACAACAGAAATTAAAAAAGTCAAAGAAAAATTAAAATATTTGGAAGTCCTGATTTCAAGGGCTGGTTCTTTTAATCACCCAAGAAAAGATTTGTTTAAAGTTATGTTGACAGTTTATATAAAGGTAATGTTGAACCTTTCTTGCTTATTTTATTCTGTTTCATATAGTGTTTAGCTCACCTGAGCTGAAAGCTCAAGTGAGCTATTCTGATCACATTTTGTCTGTCGTCCGTCTGTTTGTCCGTCTGTAAATTTTTCACATTTTCAACATCTTCTCAAGAACTACTGGGCCAATTTCAACCACACTTGGCACAAAGCATTCTTAGCGTAAGGGGATGCAGATTTGTGAAAATTAAGGACCACGTACTTTTGCGAAGAGAGATAATTATGAATTTATGAAAATTTTCGAGAAATTTTGAAAAATCTTCTTCTCATGAACCATAAGACCAGGAAAGCTGAAACGTGTGTGAAAGAGTCCTCAGGTAGTGTAGATTCAAAGTTGTGAAAATCATGATCCCCAGTTCTAGGGTGGGGCCACAATGGGGGTCGAAGTTTAACATAGGAATATATAGTGTAAATCTTTAAAATCTTCTTCTCAGAAACTACTCAGCCAGCAAAGCAGAAATTTGTGTGAAAGCATCCTCATGTAGTTTAGATTCAAAGTTGTGAAAATCATGACCCCCGGGGTAGGGTGGGGCCACAATGGGGGATCGAAGTTTTACATAGGAATATACAGAGTAAATCTTTAAAAATCTTCTTCTCAGAAACTAATCAGCCAGCAAAGCTGAAACTTGTGTGGAAGCATCCTCAGGTAGTGTAGATTTAAAGTTGTGAAAATCATGACCCCTGGGGGTGGGGTGGGGCCACAATGGGGGATCGAAGTTTAACATATAAAAATATAGAGTAAATCTTTAAAAATCTTCTTCTCAGAAACTAATCAGCCAGATGATTCTTTATAATTGTTAAGACTTTGGCCCTAGGACAATTCGTTGGCCTGACAAGATGGTTCAGAGTTTGATGTAGGTTTATATCCCATTTATAAACCTACATCTTTTAGGATCTTTTTAAGAACTGCAATACTCAACATATGATATGACTATAAAATCATCCTGTTAGAAAAGGGACTAATGATTATAAACATAAGAATATCCAGGGGGAAAATGGATTTTATTTATACAGGATCTACATGTATTATTGTACATTGTCCAGATAGTTTGTATTATGACTCCATTAAACTGATTTTATCATACCTATTGTTCCTCAGGTGAGCGATGTGGCCCATGGGCCTCTTGTTTATTTATATATAACGTCTATACAATGTTTAATGCAATACATATAATAATGATTAACTAATATGACTGAAGTGAATTGAATTGTAGATTTTTTCGTTTACAACCGTCATAGCTAAATCATGCTGGGAAAGGGTGCTTTTTGAGTTAATACTGATTTCATTTACGTTAATTATTGGTGCAAGCTTAAACATAGCATGCCATACAAAAAAGGTCATTTTTGGTCATAAAACTTAAAGTTTTAAACGTTAATTTCAACTACTGTTGGCAATACCAATTGATCTAGATATATATCAACGAAATATTGGTTATCAATATAATTTTTTAACTTCCTTATCTTTCCATCGCAAAATTAAATTTTAAAGTCAAATTGGTACCTAGATTTCAAGTTTTTATTTAGATAATATTAAAAACCAAGGAAATACACCTTTTCAAATAAACTATGATTTAAAATCAAATGAATTGATTCCTCTAATTTTTCGTTTCTATTTACTGTTATGATATTCTTTTCCTGAACTATTCTGTAAAATAACCAGCTTGGGGGGAGTAAGTTTTAAAGAAATTCAATATAATCGTTCCTTAAGGAAGTCGCAATCGTGAGCCATTATTTAATCGAACAGATTGATGAGACTCTTGCATCACATAACATAATAAAATGAGTCACTATACATTTCGTGCCGACCAAGATGTAAAACTTTATGACATTAAAATACTGTATTGATTGTAGAGCATAAGCATGATATTTAACCACAGAGATACTATATTCTATTTTCGTCATTAAACTTCTAATTTCCTATTTTTTAAATAATACAAGTCCCAATTCATGGAACTTTGTATGCAACAAAATTCTGCAGACAATATTCTCCCTATATATACATGTAGCCGTACACAAACTTTTTAAGACACTCTTTCGCAGTGTCAACAAATAGTGTTTTTACTATTATGAAAGATATTCTAATTAGGTTTAAGATTAAGGTAGCATGTTAACACTTTTTTTTCTTTTACTTTTTAATAATTGCTGTTACCATGTTACCATAAACTGTTACCATTACTAAGGATTTTTTCTTCTTAATATATCTTTAAATGCCATTTTTACATAAACACATTATGTTTCATGTACCATGGCAGCGGACTATATATCAAGACATAAATAGTATAAGGCTTTTAAACCATCAACGTCTATCAAATTTGAAAATATAAAGAAATTCAGCGAGTAAGCATCCGCGGCCACCGAATTTTAATTCTTATAATCATGTAATTGATCAAACAACACTAAGAATATTTTCTAAGATTCTTAAGACTTTCACGATTAATTGAATCGGTATTTTATAATGACTATTGATATTAAGATTTTAATAAAAGTTTAAAAATATTAAGCGTTTTGTAATGTACATAATTATGTTACATCTAGAAATAAAGATTATAAAAACATAAAAACCTTATCAATTCTATAAATAATTTGTCAATTTTAAGTCGTGCAAAAGATAGAATATACGCTTACGTACATGTACAACAGCACTTAGTCCTTAGAAAAATGTATTATTTAGAATGAACGCTATGTAGTTGCTCATAAAAAGGGCAAACATATTATAATTGTCAAACTTACATGAGAGAAGAAGGCATGCTAATGCCATGAATTCCTCAACCAAATTTGTGAAATGAATCATCCCTGTTCCTGGGGTACAGGTCCTAGAACGGGGCTTATATGGTCATATTGTAAAATGAATTAACTGATCATGAATGCATGAATCTCATGTTCATGAAGCTTTGCACCAAATTGTGAAATTCATTGCCCCTGTGTCGGGGGTTCAGACCCTAGGGCGAGGTGACAGCCTAATATACAATGTTCATGTATAGTATACCTGAAAACTGAGTGTTGCAAAGAAAAAAAAGAAGAAAAAGTGTCTTTCTTTGCAACACTCAGTTTTCAGGCCTAAACGCAAAAAAACACAGATCACAGCTCAAAATTTTCAAAATTTATATATTTTTTAAATTCGTGTGTCTAGAATTGTTAATTTATATGTTTCTAAATCTTTGACAAAGTTTGAAAGTCTAATATCCTGTTACAAGAGAGTTATAGAGGTTAAAACTCCTTGTTTTGTAAACAAAGCTCGAGTCTTGTTAATGTTTATTTTTGTTGCATTGGTAAAAGTTTCAATCTAATGTGGCTGTTTGTTGTGATGAAATCATATATGAATCTATTAAATCAGTCTATCTTGTTTTCACAAGTTATTTTGATAAAGAAATGGCAATTTCTTCACTTTACAGTATTTGTAAATAATTATAAGACTCGAGCTTTGTTTACGTCACAACGACATCTTTCCTTTGTGTCTCGCTTGTAACATGACTTCTAACATTCAATTTTGGTGAACCATTCAACATGAAAAAGTACGCTATTTTATGCATAGAAATAAAAAAAAATTCATCTGAAATCGTGTCTAGATCCTTTTAAGCTTTTATAGATGTTCGCCTTTCTTTAAAAATTGAAAAAAAAATGTTTTTGAATTTTTTGATTACGTCATTGTCATATTTAAAACTTTCCTGCCGGTTTTTTTACCCTCCTTATGGCAGTTTATTTTTATGCAATTGATCGCTACAAAAGTGGATTAGACCTGCTCACTCATTAATTAATCCAAGCATTAACTATTTTTTTTTACGAAACTGAATTATACTCGACATTTTGATGAATTTGCAACATACATATAAAACAGTTTTTTTACGAAATAGTAAGAATGTTGAATGCCATTCATTGGGATGGATCAAAATTACAGGTATATCTTCTTGTATGGATCAAGCTAAAACTAAAAGTGTTAAGTAAAACTATGAACATTTATTTTGAGTCATTAATTCATCAAAATTCATTTCCCTTAAAATTCATTCAACTGACATTTGCTGTAATAAGCAATGGTCTGACAAAGATCAAACAATAATCTTTAATATTCTTAAACGAAACAGACTCCCTCAAGTAGTTTCAGTTTCACTACTTTGATATTTTGATTTGATTAAAAAAAAAGGAAAATATAAATTTCTGTATGACATTATTGACACTAAGGCTATCACCAAAATCATACCTAGTGTATTTTTGTATATATTTGAAACATTTTTTTTTTCAGTAAAGATAAATTTGTATAAGCAATGTGTTTTGGTACCAGGCGCAGAATATCGATTACTCTGCACAATTTCATGAACACTTATCTTTACCTTTACTGAAGGAATTGGAGAGAGGGCGGGGGCTAAGAACCACGTATTCTACTATTATTATGTTGAATTTCAATTTATCGCTATGCATCAGCGTATATATTTTACAGATAAACTTAAACAAGTATTAAAGTGGATTATGGAAATTATCAAAACAATCATCTCAACATGATCCTTAGGGTAACATTTATCTGCGTTTTGCTACGATATTCATATTCCTTACCCGATGAACAAAATGATGAACAGTTTGAAATTGTTCTCGAAAACCCTTTAAAAAAATTCCCTCTACGAAACATGGAAATTGATCCTGACGGAAAGAACATTTTTGTAAGTGGAAAGAATATTCTTTACCGGTTAAAATTAAGGAAAGATATGTCAATAAAATCGAGACAAACTGGACCAGAGGCCAACTGTTTGGAACCTGAACATGAAGAATACTGTGGAGATGACTACAATACAGTGATGGTCGTGACACCTGATAGTTTGATTACCTGCGGTACACTGAGAGGTGGACTTTGTTTGATACGTGATAAAATATCTTTGAATATTACAATGACTACTGGGCCCTCCTCAAATATCCGTTTAGTTTCCAATTATCAAGCTTCATCCGTAGGCATTCTACTTAATATTACTAACAGAAGTTCTCCTGGAAAGTTTAAAAATATTGTTCTTTTTGCGAAACAGTACACAACTTTACCAACAAGTCCTGCTCAACTGGATATAGCTGCTATATTCTCAGTTTTACCAAACCTGTCAGCTATAAATATAGGTTCTTCTATATCTGGAAAGATTTTTGATATGATTTTGAGGACACCAGTAAATGTTGTAATGGATTTTAGAGTGATGATTGAAAATGAACATTTTGTTTTCCTTCTATTAAATGAGGATTCACAATCAAAACTTGTTAAGATCTGCAAGTCCATAGATAGTGAAGATCCCAAGAAAGTGTATGAAGACATTCCTATATCTTGTAATGCTAAGGGGAAAGATTTGACTCATGTCAAACATGGATTATTTATCTTTGTGTCTGAAAAAAGATATTTAGTGGGTCTTTTTTCAAGTTTAAAACCCACGTTGTCTGCTGTGTGTATTTTCAAAGAAAATGAGATCTACGAAGCATTTCTGAAGTCAAGAAAACATAGGTATGGATGTCCAAAACAAGACCTCCCTTCAAAAGATGCGATATTCGACGCAAATAATAGTGTACAAAATTGTTTCTCATACAACAACTTTAATAAAACCTCTGAGGTATGTATACTAAAATCAATTTGTTTCTTCAATTTTTTTCTATCCCTGATAGATAATTAACCCCCTTAGTGCCATGTTAAAAAAAACCAATTCACATAACAATGTTTTGTAATATATTCTTAACAATCTGCTGAGGTTTGCCAACGTAATCGTGATTGTTTTTTAATAATTTGCACTCATACATGTAACCCATGCGCGGAGCTAGAGGGGGGATTAGGGAAGTCAGGACCTCCCAGGACCTGGTAAATTCAAGCTTACCAGGTATTAAATTCAAATTGTACACTCAATCCTAACCGCGGGAAAATGTTCTGGATTTGTACAAGTTTAGAACTATGGCATTTAATGAAAAACGGTATTTTTTATTTTTGTTGTCAGCTTTAGCCGAACAAAATTGTTTCCGTATGAAGCATCCTACCGACTTCACTATTTGCACACACATCACGCTTTGCACTACTTTCTTAACTATGCAGTGAAAGCTTCATGTAAATCTTTAATAAAATATTATACAACTTAGAAACATAATTTAGATGAAATTGACATAAGATTTGACAATTTTCAAAGTTACATAATGATTTAAATCACGCTTTGTTTTCTTAACTTGCGAAAGAAATTCCTTTGCTTCGCCTACTAACGGAAAGCTAATTTCTTCCTTGCTGCATCGAAAAGCAACAAAACAGTGCGCGTTTTATCCTATTTGATGCATATTGTTCATTTGGCACAACATAAAATCATTTCATGCTGACAACCGATCATTTGTTTAATAAAAATATTCGTTTTTTATCCCCACCCAGATTTTTTTCTCGAAACACATAAGAAGCAAATAAAGCAATTGAATACAGTATTTGTATTGTATTAATACCTACCTGTCTTTTGATGAATTTAATAAAAGCAAAGATAGATTATCATTTGATCATCATAAGACCTAAAGACTTGTTAGAGTCAGATAGAGAAACTAAAAGAGCTATTTAGCAGCATAGACCCACACAACTGTGTTTGAGTGATATTATGGTAAGCACATAAAATACCGTAGAAAATAATAGAGCATAGCCATGTCCATGTCATGCATTATCCATTCAAAAGTCACAAAGTGTAATTGGTTTTTTTTATTCATATTTTTACAGCCTATTGAAGGAGTATATGAGGCATTTTACAAGGGAGATTACTGTAATAGTGTAACAAGCCAACTACCCCAGTTCGGTGTTATTGTGGGTCTTTTGCCACTTAAAGGTAATGCAGTGTACTCCACCAAGTCTCATCGAGTCACAGTCGTTGGAAATTCAACTATTAACACCTTGACAACCCTCTATATTGGAACCGATAATGGAAATGTTATTCAGGTTACTTATAATCAACTGTGTTGTTTTCCTTTATTCTATACTGAAATAGCCTACGATACACTATGAAGCGAAAATTAGTTTCAGAATTGATATTAGAAATTCTATTTCGAACATAATACAGTTTTTTTTTTAGGTCATGGAAAGTAAATTTTGAGATTTTTCTTTTATAACTATACAGCAGAAAATATCAATTTCTTTTTACATCACATAAACTATGTTAATACCAATTACTATAATGTTGTATTTTTACACGGCTTACTTTCATACAGCATATTATATTATTATGAAAAACTTAGGGTCAATTTTCCGACATCGGAAAAAAAAATAGCAGATGGATAAAACGTACGCTCAACTAAAATGTAGTGCATTTCAACCGCAGAGTGAAAGTAGAATAAAACGCAATTCTTTTGAGCCTTGATAAATGTAAAACGAATATACGTGAAAAAAATCCCCATAACATGTATCTATATAGAACTAACTATCTGCAGTTAGGAACATACTACAGGATAAAAAGAACCCAACATGGACTGTTATATTCTCTACACGTAAGATAAACGAAATAGTTTATATAGTAATGAATTGCTAAGATGAGCTGTGGTCTTCCTAACAATTTATAATAATTAAATATTCATAACATGAAGAAGTTATATTAACACGATATTTCAACAATAGCTTATGCTTTGGCTTTGCTGAAAGCAGAGTCCTGGCTGTAGGCAGGTAAATCGCCAATGTTACTATGAATAGCTCAACTTCAAAAGTAAACAAAAAACCAAACAGCGTCAAAGTAAAAGCTTCCGGTATACCAAATGTTTACACAAAGAGCCCCGTTTTGTCAAGAGTGTTGGCATTTTGTTTGTTTTCTTTTTTTATTTCGAGAGAATCGTCTATCTTTTTTTAGTTTTCTTATTAATAACGTGTTTTAAGACTATGCATTTTGGAAACAATGCGCATGAATCTCAATGAACTACTTTGCTGTGCGTTGAAGAAATGGGGATTGGATATATATCGTTTGTTGGAAAATTCAAGGCAGCAACTGTTGAACTGTTTTCTACTAGACAGCCATATTTTTGTTTATAGTCGCTTACAAAATTTGGTCGCTCTCTGACGCTTTGCCGACATAAAAAGCATGAGAGAGAGAGAGAGAGAGAGAGAAAGAGAGAGAGATATTGCAGGCTTAACTACACAATATGCATAAAGACACACCAAAAAAAAAGCCCGACTTTCAGTAGTCCATTAATTTGATTAACCTATGGTCTCCTTATCACTTTATGCAACCTCTGGGTCGGGTCTCCCGAATGATGTACAATATAAGGTTTCCTCTGGTCTCCGTATTCACATCCACCTTTATGTTACCTATTGTCTCTTTAATGTTATACAATATAGGGTCTCTGTATTTATATACATCTTTATATATTTATATACATCTTTATATGACCTTTGGTTTCCCTAATATTGAACAATATAAAGTGACCTCTGGTCTCTCCGTATTTATATACATTTTTATGTGACACTGATCTCCTTAATGATGTACAATAGAGGGAGACATCTTGTCTCCGTATTCATATGGATCTTTATATGACCTCTGGTCTTCCGAATATTAAACCATATAAAGTAACATTTGGTCTACGTATTATGTACATTTTTATGTGACCTCTGGTCTCCCTAATATTAAATGTACAATATATGGTGACCTCAGGTCCCTGTGTTTATATTCATCTTTATAAAACCTCTGGTTTCCCTCATGCTTTACAATTTATGGTGAACTCTGGTCTTCTTATTTACCTAATGTGACCCCTGGTCTCCCTACAGTGACTGACTTCTGGCATATATCCATCTTGTAAAATGACATAAGGAAACCCCAGCTGATCTCTCGATAGATTAATAAAATCATTAATTTATTGATTAAGAATCTGAGGTGAAATCTGGTATCGTTATTTACAATGGCTGACTTCTATTCTATTTCCATCTTCTTAAACAAAATATGGTTATTTCTGGTGCCCCTATGGATTAACAAACAATTTCGTCATTGATTTTAGACCTGATACGACTCTTATTTCTTTATGGATTTTCTTTTAATGATGACCTTGATCCCCCGGTCATGGCTGATTTTTGGTGAATCTCTATCTTGTGAAATGACATAAGGTGACCTCTGGTCAGCCTATATATATATCAAGAAAAACAATTAATTTATTTAGAACCTGAGGTTACCTCCGGTGTCCTTATGGGTGTTCTTGTAATTGTTATATTAGGTGATCTCTGGATTCCGTTTTTATCTGAGAAAACTATTATTACATTGACCTAGGACAGACGGTTACTTCTGGTCTCCTTTTAGATATTTCACTTAAGGTGAACCCTGGACACCTTACGGTAGCTGACTTCTTGTGAATCTCCATTTTCAAAAAAAAAAAAAAAAACCCAAAAAAACAAACCATTAGATGACCATTGGTGTCCTGTTTGATTAACAAATATATTACTTTAGGTCCTAAAGTTTTCTGTGGTCTCCTTATGGATGTTCAACTTAAAATGACCCCTGGTCTCCCTACAGTGACTGGCTTCTGGTGAATATTCATTTTGCAAAATGACAAAAGATGACCCTATAGATTATCACAATTATTACTACATTAAAAGACTATACGTGACTTCTGGTCCTCTTATGGATATTTCACTTAAGGCGACCCCTGTTCTCCCTACCACGGCTATTTTCTGATTAATTTATATCTACAAAAATGACATATGGTGACCCTTAAGCATACAATTATATAATTATATTATTATTTATTCATTGATTAAGGACCTGAGTTGACCGCGGAACTCCTTAATGATGCTTAATTATATGCTTAATTTGACCCCGTCTCCTTACAGTGACTGGTTAATCTCCATCTTCGAAAATGACCCAAAGGATTCATGTCCTTTCTATATGTTACCAAAATTACAAATTTATTGATTTGGGACCGTTTGACCCCCTATGGATATTCTACTTAGGATGACACTTCGTTTCCCAACAGTTTTGAATGCTGGTGAATTCCAATCTTTAGAATTGTGTAACGGTGAAATTTGGTCTCCCTATAGATAAAAAAATTATCACTTCATTAATTTAGGACATAAAGCGATCTCCGGTCTCCTTGCAGATATTCGTCTCAAGGTGATCCCTGATCTTCCTACAGTGGATGGTTACTGCTGAATCTCTATCTTGTAAAATGACATTAGCTGACCTCTTAACTTTGTATTGATTAACAAAATTAATACGACATTGATTTAAGACCTTAAGTGACCTCTGGTCTCCTTATGGATAAAGATTTACATACTTATCATAACTTGTAAAGGACTTCCATAAGTGTTCATTAATACAGTCACTTTGGAGAACCATTTCGGGTGACCCCAAATCCTAGTTGATCGTACGTTTTATCCCTCTGCACAAAAATAACGTAAGGGTCAGGTAAATGTAGCTTTTACCGTGAAACATCTAGACCAAAATGGTATGGTTTTAATGATATGAACTAATTTTAACAAACACTTTTAAGAGGTTAGCATGTTTGGTTAGGTAAAATACATAATTACTCAACTATCAACTTATTGTAGTTATTTTGAAAATTAAACAATTTGTATTTCTATTTTGTTCATCTTAATTACAAAGCCTTTGATTGATTTTTTAAATATTGGAACAATGCAGAAACGTTTTTATGTGGGTTTTGAAGTCTAACTGCGTTTTGGTTTACTTTGAAGCTATTTTATGATATAGAGAAGAATGGCACTAGATTGCTTCAAGAGCTAAAATGTGACTCATCAGAAATCAGAGCTGTAAGACGTGTAAATGAGGAGACGTACATTATGTCACAAAATAAAGTACTGGAGTTTTTTTTCTCAAACATTTGTATCTTTTTATGAAAATTCACGTTACAAACTTGATCTTAATGTAACTGAAATTAAACTTCTTAACTATTGTAATAATGTTTTTGCTAAAATACTCTACTGTTTTCATACCTTTTCATTGACTTAATGTGTGGTTTTACGTAGGGTGCATGCAGTGCAATTATATACGTGTGGTATATAGTTTTATTAAAGTTCAAACACTTTTCTGTTTAATAACATCAATTCATTTTTATATTTCTCAATGTATTGAAGATTGTGAAGATACTTCGTACAAAGACTTGTGAACAGTATTCAGAAAACTGTCAGCAATGTATGGATATTCAGAATGTCAATTGTGGTTGGTGTGTAACCCAGGGAGGGTATGTTTTTCATGTCATCATATTACAATTAAAACACTTGATTATCAATAAAACAAGTTTATATTAACAATTCTGTGAAGTTGTCACACGAAAATTATAGATAAAAAGCATCAAAAATACTTTCTTAGCAATTTAAGCAATAAAATACACTGTGAAGGGAAAAGTAAAAACAAACTCAGAATTCATGAGTTCAAGTCTTTAGGTACATTATTATAATTGTTACTTTAGTTTAAGAAGATCAGGTCTTTAATGTATACCGTACATTATTTACTGGATTATTTTAAAAACATTTCACAAATAGTTATACTTCAGTTGCAGCACATACTCTGAATGTACAAGATTTGCCAGTACTTACTGGCTGCCATCCGTGAAAAACGAATGCTTGAGTCTGGAGTTAACAGTTGACTTATCAAGACATGCTTATAAAGTGGAAGGAAACCTTTTGGTAACTTTAATAAGATTTTTAAAATAAGAACTCTGAAATTGTTATGTAGTTTAAACCGATAATTAAATATTAAATATAAACTTTGAGAAATAAAGTCTATTGAATAATTTTTTATTTGAAATATATTTGTTGTTTAGTTATTGTTTTTTTAAAGTTCGAAGTTTATTATTAAGTAACTTTCTTACTTTTTGCGCATGTTATTGTTGAAAAATATTTATCTATATCTATATCATATCAGCGTTTATAAAAATACGTCAGTTCTTTTTCGAGACGTTTACCAACTTTATACTTTCTAATACACTAATTTGTTTCCTTTATTTCATTTCATTCATTTTTTGTGGAAAGACATTGATGACACCATTGAATTATGATGAAAATATGACTTGTACTCTGGATGGATCAAATGTTTCATCATTTCTTGATGCTGAAGATATATATTGCAGAATAAGATATACAATCAGTACGTATTTTTATGGTATTCCGATGGGGCTACTTCGACCTTCGCATTTTTGCCTTTAGGGCGAAGATGCGAGGGTGCAGAGTTGCGAAGGCGAAAGTACTAAGGTGCGACGGCGAAGGAGCGAAAGTGCGAAGATGCGACGGAGAAAGTGCAAAGGCGAAGGAGCGATAATACTATCGCTCCTTCGCATTTTCGCGTTCGCCTTTTTTTATTGCCTTTAAAAAGCCTCAGTCCATTACATAGAATTTGACAAAATTAACTCGCCAAGGTTTTCCGATTAATTCATGATACTAGTATCATTGGTACGCATTGGTTCGCCATCGCAACTTCGCAGTCTTGCATCTTCGCCCTAGAGGCGAAAGTGCGAAGGTCGAAGTGGCCCCATCGGAAAACCATATATTTTGAAAATTCCATAAAATATTCTAAATATAAGATGTTTTACGTAAAAAGTAACATACGTCAAAAACATTGCTTTATGCACGGTAAACAGATAAAAAGTGAGTGAATCTATATAAGGTAGCTCATTGGTTTGCTGATGTCATAATAGAAATTTTGACAAGGAAATGTGACTGTCTTAACAAAATCATACATTTTTTTTAAACACAAATAATTTCTAGCAACATAATAATAATCAGTTCAAAACGAATGAATGTAGTTTTTACAAATATTTAATTGTAAAAAAAAAATGAAACTCTCGAAATGCGTTTACTGACTAAAATTCGTATGTTACTTTACTGTAAATACAATGAAATGGAGTTGCTTAATTCGATATATTGAACCCGGTAACATCATTGAAGGTTACATTTTGTTCTATAAAGTATTAGTGTCAGTTAAAAACTGTTCAATCATTTATTTATAATCATGTTCAGGCTACTAAATAAACTGAACGTTCGCTACTTTTGCAACTAAAAATTCAACTCTGTATAATTATGTAAAAATGACTATTCATCAAAAGATGAAATAAAACCTCTAGCTAAGTATCAGATGCGATCACAAACTTATTTTGTTAATAAACTTTTGGCAATTGTTTCTGCATTGATCAAGTTTCATGGAAAAAAGTCATATTTCTACTCTTCCCAACCCTTCAATAATTATAATCTTTACATTCGATGTCAACTTTAAGTTCATGATCATATACTTCATTTTTTATTTTTTTTTAATTATTTTTTTTTTTTTTTTTACAAAATCTCATATGCTTTGTTATTTTGTGGTTTTTAGATGTACCAAAAAATTATGACGTCATAATAAAAATATGAGGTTTTGTGAAATCTTTTAATATCCACAAAGTAAGCCGAGAACACTTATTGATTTTGTAATGAAATAATTATGAATTATATTTTCTGTCATTTTGTTGATTAAATTTAGAATTGTCTGATTTGTTTATGTACTAGAGTCATAGTTTTGAAATGCGCTTACGAACTCAAATATGCATGCTACTATATGTAGTATTTATTGCTTGATTTGATAAGCAAGACTGTCTCTAAAACACAATTACCACGCAGACGAATTTCAAATAGATTCCAGAAATAAAACTTTAAAAACACTGAATATCAAGCAGACTAATTTTCAGGATAGGTTTTCTCACTAGCAGGAAACCCGCAAATAAATCAAAACATTAATTAAAATTTAGTAAGTTATGAATTGTTATATAATTTCCAAATACTATTTTTGAATTACATACGAAATACCAATAATATTACTCTTTCTCTATACATGTATTTATTATCTTAACAATAAAATGCGTTTACTTTTTTGGTTTCATGCGGATGTAAAGGTAGCGGAAATTGCAGTATAAATCAATTATTTACGTCGAGAATGTACATTTTTGTCTGCAAATAAAGCACAAACGATAACTTTAAAAAAAAAGATTATCTCTTGTAAATATTCATTTAAAGTGCGGGGTTTTTTTTATTGAGCAAAGTGCGTTAATTTTGTTTTGTCAAGTAAAACGTGAAACAGAAGGAACTGACAATTCTCGAAGTATGTGCCGTGGTAGCTTCAGTCTACTTGCGAATCTGAGGTTAGCCCTTGCAAATTCATTAAATGCGTGCTCTCAATGTTGCCTTAGTTTCAATCAATCAATCAATCAATAATCCACATAAGTGAAAAAAAAAGAAGAGACAATAATCAATGGTGTTAACGTAACTAAGTATTGATACTTGAGATACCTTTGACATTTTAAAAGCTAAATAATGAATCTATAACAGTTTTTCAAAACTAGAATAATGCGTAAGTTCTTAGGCCGACACCTACTTAGTGTTTTGGATTGCGTATAAAACACTGTCAGCAGAAAATAGAGGGATACTTAGTGGATATAAGTATGTTATTATGTTTTGAGAAAAATTACTTTTTACAGTCTTAACTTAATGCATATTTTTTTGTTTCTACAGTTTTCACAACACGGACGTCCTCATTTACAACTCCATTTGAAGTTTTTATTCCAATATTTGGAGTGGTATTTGTCTTGATTCTTTGTGTCAGCTTCTTCTGTTACAAATGGTAATTTTTGTTTCAAATAACAGGGTTATATTACATAATTAACTGTAAGGTAATAGTACTTCGAGAGAAAACGTAAAAATAACAAAACTATACACTGAACAAGAGTTCCGTTCACTCTGATAAATAAAGTAATTTTCAAATCATGAAATAAAATAATATGAAATGTTTAACATTTGTAACTGGTATGTCTCCTCAACAACAGCACAGAAAAAAACAAACAACATCAATTATCTTTAAGAAAACCTTGAAGCGAGAAATTAGTGTTTTTCAGGACATGCTATTATAGTCGCGGGGGAAACTCTTCAAGTATGCATGGTCTACATCAATGGCCAATGCCTCGGATCGCTCTCAAAGGTCACCATCACTTCATTGTTCTTAACCACTTGAGACTTACAGAAAAAAGCCGACCGGCATTAAGGCAAACTAATGTGTTTTTCCCAATATTATCAATGCATTATGTTAAGTGAACACTTGAAAATGCGGTTTAGTGTGAAAATAGATTCTATGCATTATTTTGCGTATTTTTAATAACATATACCATTTTTCGATTTTGGATATGGCGCAAATTGAAATGTTATTAGGCAAGTCATCTTATCTTTTTTTCTTCACATCAAACTTTATTTTGGTATTTAAATTATTTTATACATGTTCTATTCTTTTTAAAGTTAAAATTTTAATTATTTCTACAGGGGAGTTAGACAAGGTCAGAAAGGTCATCATGAAAATAAAACAACTTATTACCAAAGTCAATATCGAGATAGCACAGTAGAAAATCACATTTACGATGAACCCCGCCAACCCAGAGGCCAAACACCAGTGGAAGATAGACAAGAGCTAACAGTATATGAAAATATCTTGTAAATCCACTTCGCAACTTGGTATTAGCATTGTTAAACCGAAAACAAATTACAATGTTTGCCCATTGTTGGCAAATAAGGATAATCAACATTAACATTGTAACACTTCAAGCATTTTGCAGATGTTTTGAGTAATATTTGCATGTTGCAGCAACCTTGCGCTTGGTTACAAATATGAAAGAAACCAACAAAATTCGGTGCTGACTCGCCTTGTCACGTTAGCAAAAAACTATGTGTATGCAAAATTCATATGATTCAGAGGTCACGGAACCAAAGAACCAGTATCTTTAGAGCCATTTTTAACAATAAAAATTAAAAACCTCATATAAACAAATAAATATTTCTTTTTATTTCTCATGCAATTAGTCAATGGAAGCTGAAAGACGGATGTGCAAGACGGGATGTGCTGTTGTTTAAATTTGCTAGCTATTTTTATTTAACCACGTTTTAAAACACTTCTGTTTCAAAAAATTTAAAAAAAAATGATATGCATCAAACGTGGATCGGGGGGGGGGGGGGTCAGCTAGAGGCTGACCCCCCTACCCCTTTAACAAATTAAATTTCTTAACATAGATATCCCCTGGACTTCCCTCCCCTTTCAAAATATTTTCTTGATCGGCGATGTGCATGTATAAGCACCAATTAGGTCCATGTGGATTTGATTCAACTAATCAGTCAATGTTGAACTTCAAAGACGTTCAAAAATCCTTAAATGGATTTTCGTGAATCCTGTGCTCACATAATAAATTATACATATTTTTATAGCTCATAAATTATATGAGATTCGTTGTTTCTAACTTACAACTTGTACTTGATCATCAAAGCTGAAGAACGATATTTCTTTAATGTAGAACCTATGTAATTAATACACTGTTGATTGTCAAAACACGCCAGAAACATGTATATATGCTCCACTTTTGACCGTGTAAAGAATAAAGTTAACCATTTCACCGCTCCATTGAGCATAAATCGCCGTTATCATCGCCGCTCACATGAATCAAGATCGCCGTTATTAAATTCCAAATACGTTTTATTTTTTTAAATTCATTTTTTGGAAAATTATTGGGGCGGCAATCGCCTCTGCCACCCCTGTTCCAACACCCTTGAAATATCAGAGACTATTACATGTATAGGGGGTATCATTTGAAGAAAAAACGACAATCAGGGAAAGGGATGGCGTGATCTCAGACCCTCTCACACTTTATCATCTACAATATTGCCAGTAAAGATAGTCTTATAAATTACTCATCAAAAATATGTTTTTATATCCAAATATAACTTATTCGTCCGAACAAATAGCTAACTCGTCCGAACTAATCGTAATTCGTCCGATTAAACCCTAATTCGTCCGAACAGATAACTTATTTGTCTGAACAAATTGTAATTCGTCCGAACAAATAGCTAATTCGTCCGAAAAAATCGTAATTCGTCCGAACAAAAAACTTATTTGTCCGAACAAATCGTTAATCGTTCAAAAAAATGGCTAATTCGTTCGAACAAATCGTAATTCGTCCGAAAAAATCGTAATTCGTCCGACCAAATAGCTAATTCGTCCGAACAAATAAGATTTTTTTTATCTGGCCCTTCCAAGCCGCCGTAGAAATGATATGTTTTGCAGGAAGTTTTTCAAAATTATTAGACACTGATATGTACTGTAGATTCCTCATTTTACGCGAGTACTTAATTTCGCGATTCAACGGTTTTCCATCAAATCGCGAGAACATAAAATCGCAAATGCCGAAATTTTATCATAGTTTTATGTAGTTTACATATGTTCGAAAATTAAAAGCGAGATTTTAAAATTAGCGAGACGGGCTTCTCGCGATTTTACGCGGATATTTATTTCTCGCGTTTAATTAGGAATTTACAGTATATAACGTTAAAGACATTGAAACGAGTTATTATTAAATCAAACAGGAAGTAAAATTGGCAGAGCTTTAAAGATGTCATTCCGTTGAAAATAACAGGGGAACATACCAAGTAAGAGAAAATTCGTTATGACTTATTTAAAATATGCTTATCTGAATCTTTAATTTGTCCTTACTCTACTATGGACAAAGATAATCAAGAACTGCCATAAGTTTTTTTCTGCGTTATTTAAATCATTGTCATGTCAATGAAGAAGTAAATAATTTTGAGAATTACGTAACTATAAATTGTCTTGTATCGGAAAATTCATTACAGTCAAGAATACTTGATCAAAGGTAGCATACAAACATTGATTTAAAATAAGTGCAATTTGTGTATTTTTGTCATTTTAACACATATTTCCTTTTTTAAAATACAAGTACGTCTTGCTTCACTTAATTATATCTGTAACGCACTTCTACGGGTTATGATCATGTCACATTTTTTTCCCTCTTCGCATATATATTGTACCTTTACATAAATACACCGGTCTAGATTTGAAGCAAAATATTTCAATTATTCCGACGCTCTTTTGTCATTTAAAGCACTTGAATTTAAAATATCTACTCTGGTGTGACACACAGTTCGTAAGTCAAATTTATGATTCACAAAGTAATTGTTGTCAATGAATGTGATCGAAATTAATGTAAATGACGTTCACCAAGTGATGTAGTTTGTGGATATCATTACTTAAAGTGCAAGTTTTCAGAGGGTGCAACGTATGCTGCTGTGCTTGCTCAGATTTTACGAATTATTATTTTGTTAGTTTATTTTGAGATCTAGAATCAGATTCCACGTTTTTGTAATACCCATCCGACACATGCTTTTATGTATTGTAAAACTTTAACAACTTACACGTCTAGAGCTCTCTAAGTTGTTATTATTGTCGGAAGCACTTCATTCGTTTTAAACAAAAAAGCGCCAGACATGAGACAATAGCCCTTACAATTGCCTTATGCTCTGTATAATGTTGGTTTTGTTACATAGGTATATTATTTCACGCAGTAACATATTTTTTTTAAATTTTAGGGTGGAATACACTGTTTAAATTTTGATGTTACTATCGTTATCACGTTAAACAATTTCCCAAAACACTAAATGCATTTTAATCTTCTATTTTTTTCCATTAACCATGTAAAGACTAAGATATGCATATTTAAAAAACTAGATGCTGTCATAAGACAGTAATACCCGCACAATGTGTTTGCCTCTAAATAACACTTTTTTGTACCAGGTTAATTAAAAAGGAAGGCTACATGCAAGCTCCGGTAATACAATTAAAATTTATAATTTTCATAACTGAAGGATGAGATCCCTTCCCATATGATAATACACATCGTGACATGAGCAGCACTTTTGGGTTAGAACTGTTTGCAGTAAATGTTCAGTTAAACAATAATATTAACATTTTCTGTCATAGAAAGTATAATGGTCTATATAATTATTACAAACAAAATGAAAAATTAAATTATGCCCCCTCCCCGTGGCGGTTGCCGGTTTTAGATTTGCTTTTGTGTGCCTACATGAACATCATCGTGTGCACAGATTTAGAGAAGGTGTGGGAGTGAGGGGTCCAGACCCCCCCCCCCTCCCCATGAAAATTCATTTATATCAATTGTAAAATTACCAAAAATACACCTTGGACCCCAATGCTCTTACAGACATGTAAACGCTCTAACCAATTGCGCTTCAATGTTAGGTAACATTATTTGGGGGGTCAATATTTAATCAATATTTAATATACTCTATTGTTTATCTCAATAGAAAGTATACATGTACATCACAATATGCAGGTGTCCTGCGCCACCTTAAAACTGTTATTTACCTAATACAATAGTGCAAGTGGATTTGAAGAATAGGTCATAAAAATACATGCATGTTACAAATGACTGATCTTTGTCTGAAGTTACGTACACAACACAGGTCTGCATGTCTCATAAGCGGGTACTAGTTTTACCCAGCTCTTCTATTAGATGGGTTCATGTGTATACATACATGGATGTTGCTAAAACGCGGAACGGAAAACGGAACGGAAAGCAGAACGGAAGGGAAAACGGAAAATCTTATCTTATGTTATTTACCTCATAGATTTGTTAATCATGCTAAAACGATAAACTTTATGTACCTTTTTAATTTTTTTTGAAAGATTAGCAATATTAGATTAATTAGGTGGCTTAAAGGTGGCTTAAATGTGGCTTAAAGAAGTCTGGACATTAAGGACCTATAAGTTGTCCTTAAAGGTGGCTTAACGGTGGCTTAAAGATAGTCTTTAAGCTGCCTTTAAGCCATCTTTACGCTTTCTTTAAGCCATCTTTAAGCAACACATATAGCTTAAAGGTAGCTTAAAGGTGGCTTAAAGATCGTCTTTAAGCTACCTTTAAGCATCTTTAAGCTATCTTTAAGGAGAACTTAAAGATGGTCATTCATCCTGTGAACGTTAAAGACATTGAAACGAGTTATTATTAAATCAAACAGGAAGTAAAATTGGCAGAGCTTTAAAGATGTTATTCCGTTGAAAATAACAGGGGAACATACCAAGTAAGAGAAAAATCGTTATGACTTATTTAAAATATGCTTATTTGAATCTCTAATTTGTCCTTACTATACTATGGACAAAGATAATCAAGAACTGCCAGAAGGTTTTTTCTGCGTTATTTAGATCATTGTCATGTCAATCAAGAAGTAAATAATTTTGAGAATTACGTAACTATAAATTGTCTTGTATCGGATATTTTATTACAGTCAAGAATACTTGATCAACGGTAGCATACAAACATTGATTTAAAAATAAGTGCAATTTGTGTATTTTTGTCATTTTAACATATTTCCTTTTTTAAAATACAAGTACGTCTTGCTTCACTTAATTATATCTGTAACGCAATTCTACGGGTTATGATCATGTCACATTTATTTTCCCTCTTCGCATATATATTGTACCTTTACATAAATACACCGGTCTAGATTTGAAGCAAAATATTTCAATTATTCCGACACTCTTTTGTCATTTAAAGCACTTGAATTTAAAATATCTACTCTGGTGTGACACACAGTTCGTAAGTCAAATTTATGATTCACAAAGTAATTGTTGTCAATGAATGTGATCGAAATTAATGTAAATTACGTTCACCAAGTGATGTAGTTTGTGGATATCATTACTTAAAGTGCAAGTTTTAAGAGGGTGCAACGTATGCTGTGCTTGCTCAGATTTTACGAATTATTATTTTGTTAGTTTATTTTGAGATCTAGAATCAGATTCCACGTTTTTGTAATACCCATCCGACACATGCTTTTATGTATTGTAAAACTTTAACAACTTACACGTCTAGAGCTCTTTAAGTTGTTATTATTGTCGGAAGCACTTCATTCGTTTTAAACAAAAAAGCGCCAGACATGAGACAATAGCCCTTACAATTGCCTTATGCTCTGTATAATGTTGGTTTTGTTACATAGGTATATTATTTCACGCAGTAACATATTTTTTTTTTAAATTTTAGGGTGGAATACACTGTTTAAATTTTGATGTTACTATCGTTATCACGTTAAACAATTTCCCAAAACACTAAATGCATTTTAATCTTCTATTTTTTTCCATTAACCATGTAAAGACTAAGATATGCATATTTAAAAAACTAGATGCTGTCATAAGACAGTAATACCCGCACCATGTGTTTGCCTCTAAATAACACTTTTTTGTACCAGGTTAATTAAAAAGGAAGGCTACATGCAAGCTCCGGTAATACAATTAAAATTTATAATTTTCATAACTGAAGGATGAGATCCCTTCCCATATGATAATACACATCGTGACATGAGCAGCACTTTTTGTGCAATTTGGGTTAGAACTGTTTGCAGTAAATGTTCAGTTAAACAATAATATTAACATTTTCTGTCATAGAAAGTATAATGGTCTATATGATTATTACAAACAAAATGAAAAATTAAATTATGCCCCCTCCCCGTGGCGGTTGCCGGTTTTAGATTTGCTTTTGTGTGCCTACATGAACATCATCGTGTGCACAGATTTAGAGAAGGTGTGGGAGTGAGGGGTCCAGACCCCCCCCCCCCCTCCCCATGAAAATTCATTTATATCAATTGTAAAATTACCAAAAATACACCTTGGACCCCAATGCTCTTACAGACATGTAAACGCTCTAACCAATTGCGCTTCAATGTTAGGTAACATTATTTGGGGGGTCAATATTTAATCAATATTTAATATACTCTATTGTTTATCTCAATAGAAAGTATACATGTACATCACAATATGCAGGTGTCCTGCGCCACCTTAAAACTGTTATTTACCTAATACAATAGTGCAAGTGGATTTGAAGAATAGGTCATAAAAATACATGCATGTTACAAATGACTGATCTTTGTCTGAAGTTACGTACACAACACAGGTCTGCATGTCTCATAAGCGGGTACTAGTTTTACCCAGCTCTTCTATTAGATGGGTTCATGTGTATACATACATGGATGTTGCTAAAACGCGGAACGGAAAACGGAACGGAAAGCAGAACGGAAGGGAAAACGGAAAATCTTATCTTATGTTATTTACCTCATAGATTTGTTAATCATGCTAAAACGATAAACTTTATGTACCTTTTTAATTTTTTTTGAAAGATTAGCAATATTAGATTAATTAGGTGGCTTAAAGGTGGCTTAAATGTGGCTTAAAGAAGTCTGGACATTAAGGACCTATAAGTTGTCCTTAAAGGTGGCTTAACGGTGGCTTAAAGATAGTCTTTAAGCTGCCTTTAAGCCATCTTTACGCTTTCTTTAAGCCATCTTTAAGCAACACATATAGCTTAAAGGTAGCTTAAAGGTGGCTTAAAGATCGTCTTTAAGCTACCTTTAAGCATCTTTAAGCTATCTTTAAGGAGAACTTAAAGATGGTCATTCATCCTGTGAACGTTAAAGACATTGAAACGAGTTATTATTAAATCAAACAGGAAGTAAAATTGGCAGAGCTTTAAAGATGTTATTCCGTTGAAAATAACAGGGGAACATACCAAGTAAGAGAAAAATCGTTATGACTTATTTAAAATATGCTTATCTGAATCTCTAATTTGTCCTTACTATACTATGGACAAAGATAATCAAGAACTGCCAGAAGGTTTTTTCTGCGTTATTTAGATCATTGTCATGTCAATCAAGAAGTAAATAATTTTGAGAATTACGTAACTATAAATTGTCTTGTATCGGATATTTTATTACAGTCAAGAATACTTGATCAACGGTAGCATACAAACATTGATTTAAAAATAAGTGCAATTTGTGTATTTTTGTCATTTTAACATATTTCCTTTTTTAAAATACAAGTACGTCTTGCTTCACTTAATTATATCTGTAACGCAATTCTACGGGTTATGATCATGTCACATTTATTTTCCCTCTTCGCATATATATTGTACCTTTACATAAATACACCGGTCTAGATTTGAAGCAAAATATTTCAATTATTCCGACACTCTTTTGTCATTTAAAGCACTTGAATTTAAAATATCTACTCTGGTGTGACACACAGTTCGTAAGTCAAATTTATGATTCACAAAGTAATTGTTGTCAATGAATGTGATCGAAATTAATGTAAATTACGTTCACCAAGTGATGTAGTTTGTGGATATCATTACTTAAAGTGCAAGTTTTAAGAGGGTGCAACGTATGCTGTGCTTGCTCAGATTTTACGAATTATTATTTTGTTAGTTTATTTTGAGATCTAGCATCAGATTCCACGTTTTTGTAATACCCATCCGACACATGCTTTTATGTATTGTAAAACTTTAACAACTTACACGTCTAGAGCTCTCTAAGTTGTTATTATTGTCGGAAGCACTTCATTCGTTTTAAACAAAAAAGCGCCAGACATGAGACAATAGCCCTTACAATTGCCTTATGCTCTGTATAATGTTGGTTTTGTTACATAGGTATATTATTTCACGCAGTAACATATTTTTTTTTTAAATTTTAGGGTGGAATACACTGTTTAAATTTTGATGTTACTATCGTTATCACGTTAAACAATTTCCCAAAACACTAAATGCATTTTAATCTTCTATTTTTTTTCCATTAACCATGTAAAGACTAAGATATGCATATTTAAAAAACTAGATGCTGTCATAAGACAGTAATACCCGCACCATGTGTTTGCCTCTAAATAACACTTTTTTGTACCAGTTTAATTAAAAAGGAAGGCTACATGCAAGCTCCGGTAATACAATTAAAATTTATAATTTTCATAACTGAAGGATGAGATCCCTTCCCATATGATAATACACATCGTGACATGAGCAGCACTTTTTGTGCAATTTGGGTTAGAACTGTTTGCAGTAAATGTTCAGTTAAACAATAATATTAACATTTTCTGTCATAGAAAGTATAATGGTCTATATGATTATTACAAACAAAATGAAAAATTAAATTATGCCCCCTCCCCGTGGCGGTTGCCGGTTTTAGATTTGCTTTTGTGTGCCTACATGAACATCATCGTGTGCACAGATTTAGAGAAGGTGTGGGAGTGAGGGGTCCAGACCCCCCCCCCCTCCCCATGAAAATTCATTTATATCAATTGTAAAATTACCAAAAATACACCTTGGACCCCAATGCTCTTACAGACATGTAAACGCTCTAACCAATTGCGCTTCAATGTTAGGTAACATTATTTGGGGGGTCAATATTTAATCAATATTTAATATACTCTATTGTTTATCTCAATAGAAAGTATACATGTACATCACAATATGCAGGTGTCCTGCGCCACCTTAAAACTGTTATTTACCTAATACAATAGTGCAAGTGGATTTGAAGAATAGGTCATAAAAATACATGCATGTTACAAATGACTGATCTTTGTCTGAAGTTACGTACACAACACAGGTCTGCATGTCTCATAAGCGGGTACTAGTTTTACCCAGCTCTTCTATTAGATGGGTTCATGTGTATACATACATGGATGTTGCTAAAACGCGGAACGGAAAACGGAACGGAAAGCAGAACGGAAGGGAAAACGGAAAATCTTATCTTATGTTATTTACCTCATAGATTTGTTAATCATGCTAAAACGATAAACTTTATGTACCTTTTTAATTTTTTTTGAAAGATTAGCAATATTAGATTAATTAGGTGGCTTAAAGGTGGCTTAAATGTGGCTTAAAGAAGTCTGGACATTAAGGACCTATAAGTTGTCCTTAAAGGTGGCTTAACGGTGGCTTAAAGATAGTCTTTAAGCTGCCTTTAAGCCATCTTTACGCTTTCTTTAAGCCATCTTTAAGCAACACATATAGCTTAAAGGTAGCTTAAAGGTGGCTTAAAGATCGTCTTTAAGCTACCTTTAAGCATCTTTAAGCTATCTTTAAGGAGAACTTAAAGATGGTCATTCATCCTGTGAACGTTAAAGACATTGAAACGAGTTATTATTAAATCAAACAGGAAGTAAAATTGGCAGAGCTTTAAAGATGTTATTCCGTTGAAAATAACAGGGGAACATACCAAGTAAGAGAAAAATCGTTATGACTTATTTAAAATATGCTTATCTGAATCTCTAATTTGTCCTTACTATACTATGGACAAAGATAATCAAGAACTGCCAGAAGGTTTTTTCTGCGTTATTTAGATCATTGTCATGTCAATCAAGAAGTAAATAATTTTGAGAATTACGTAACTATAAATTGTCTTGTATCGGATATTTTATTACAGTCAAGAATACTTGATCAACGGTAGCATACAAACATTGATTTAAAAATAAGTGCAATTTGTGTATTTTTGTCATTTTAACATATTTCCTTTTTTAAAATACAAGTACGTCTTGCTTCACTTAATTATATCTGTAACGCAATTCTACGGGTTATGATCATGTCACATTTATTTTCCCTCTTCGCATATATATTGTACCTTTACATAAATACACCGGTCTAGATTTGAAGCAAAATATTTCAATTATTCCGACACTCTTTTGTCATTTAAAGCACTTGAATTTAAAATATCTACTCTGGTGTGACACACAGTTCGTAAGTCAAATTTATGATTCACAAAGTAATTGTTGTCAATGAATGTGATCGAAATTAATGTAAATTACGTTCACCAAGTGATGTAGTTTGTGGATATCATTACTTAAAGTGCAAGTTTTAAGAGGGTGCAACGTATGCTGTGCTTGCTCAGATTTTACGAATTATTATTTTGTTAGTTTATTTTGAGATCTAGCATCAGATTCCACGTTTTTGTAATACCCATCCGACACATGCTTTTATGTATTGTAAAACTTTAACAACTTACACGTCTAGAGCTCTCTAAGTTGTTATTATTGTCGGAAGCACTTCATTCGTTTTAAACAAAAAAGCGCCAGACATGAGACAATAGCCCTTACAATTGCCTTATGCTCTGTATAATGTTGGTTTTGTTACATAGGTATATTATTTCACGCAGTAACATATTTTTTTTTTAAATTTTTGGGTGGAATACACTGTTTAAATTTTGATGTTACTATCGTTATCACGTTAAACAATTTCCCAAAACACTAAATGCATTTTAATCTTCTATTTTTTTCCATTAACCATGTAAAGACTAAGATATGCATATTTAAAAAACTAGATGCTGTCATAAGACAGTAATACCCGCACCCTGTGTTTGCCTCTAAATAACACTTTTTTGTACCAGTTTAATTAAAAAGGAAGGCTACATGCAAGCTCCGGTAATACAATTAAAATTTATAATTTTCATAACTGAAGGATGAGATCCCTTCCCATATGATAATACACATCGTGACATGAGCAGCACTTTTTGTGCAATTTGGGTTAGAACTGTTTGCAGTAAATGTTCAGTTAAACAATAATATTAACATTTTCTGTCATAGAAAGTATAATGGTCTATATGATTATTACAAACAAAATGAAAAATTAAATTATGCCCCCTCCCCGTGGCGGTTGCCGGTTTTAGATTTGCTTTTGTGTGCCTACATGAACATCATCGTGTGCACAGATTAAGAGAAGGTGTGGGAGTGAGGGGTCCAGACCCCCCCCCCTCCCCATGAAAATTCATTTATATCAATTGTAAAATTACCAAAAATACACCTTGGACCCCAATGCTCTTACAGACATGTAAACGCTCTAACCAATTGCGCTTCAATGTTAGGTAACATTATTTGGGGGGTCAATATTTAATCAATATTTAATATACTTTATTGTTTATCTCAATAGAAAGTATACATGTACATCACAATATGCAGGTGTCCTGCGCCACCTTAAAACTGTTTTTTACCTAATAAAATAGTGCAAGTGGATTTGAAGAATAGGTCATAAAAATACATGCATGTTACAAATGACTGATCTTTGTCTGAAGTTACGTACACAACACAGGTCTGCATGTCTCATAAGCGGGTACTAGTTCTACCCAGCTCTTCGATTAGATGGGTTCATGTGTATACATACATGGATGTTGCTACATTTGTAAAACGCGGAACGGAAAGCAAAACGGAAGGGAAAACGGAAAATCTTATCTAATGTCTAATGTTATTTATTCAAGAATATATATTTCCTCAAAATTAACAGTACATGCATTGACCACTATATTCTGTCCCAAAATATCCTCGATTCACTTTATGCTGTATATTTATATATACCTCAGGGTTCAAGTGATTCTCTTTTTGAAGCATTAAACATTCTTATTATTCTTTCTTTAGAACGTCCTCCCTAGCTAATCAGCTGGTATAAATACACGGCTAAAAATAAAGAAGTCTACGGGGTTTTGCATTTCAATAGACCCGAATGATAGTGTTGAAAAATTGTGCAAGGTCTTCTGAGTAACTTCCAAATGGAGAAAAGATGTTAACATTTTCCATTATATATCGTTCAAATGTGCTGCATGAATATTTTGGGATGGACAGACTATAGTCCCAATAAATAATCGGAAAATCAAACCAGGTAACGTCTAGAGCTCTCTATTCGGATCATATGTATATAGCTGCTGAAATAAACAACTGCTTAGTAATGCAAACGTAAACAAAATTGCATTGCTAAAAATACATGTACTAGTTTCACAAATTACCGGGCATTTTAATGTTTACTGCATTTTAATTTTTAATGTCGTCAGTCCTACGGTTTTTTTCTTCCATCTCAATGATACTGTATCGTCTGTATGATAAAAGATCGTCTAGAACACCGAAAATTCAATTTTGATGTAAGTATATACATGTACATCATATTTGAAATTTAAAAATACTCAAAACACGCATAAAACGCTTTCACTAACTGCGTACGTTACGCTGATATGCCAGCAATACCATATAAGAAAAATAAGTAAAAAGTTACAGCTAATTTGCTCGTTTAATCATGTTAATGTTTCACAATTCGTATACATTTGATTTTTCCGTTTCGTACTCAACAAAAGCCAAATGACTACAATGCTATAATTGATAGACATTCATATGAATATTAATAAGATAACAACATGTTGATAATCATTCATTAGATATAAATAAAAGATACAAAGTAAATCGTTTCTGGTCAGTCTATACCCTTTTAAGCGATAAACGTGATGATATTTTCCATTCCGTTCCGCTTTCCGTTCCGTTTTCCGTTCCGCGTTTTAGCAACACCCATACATATACATACATGTCTGTGTTTTCCGTATGCAGAAAAGGATAAGTTAAGATCAGCTAAAGGAATTCATTATTGTGTTTTAATTGGATTATCATAATGATGTTGACCAATCTAGGTAAACATAATACATGTAGTAGCAGTAGCACAATCTAATGAGATGCCAGCATATATATATAAGTTCTACTTTCACTTTCTAAATGTGATCTCCCTTTGACAGCATACTGTATCATCATCTTTTAATATTTAAATATGCTAATCATCGTTACCTATCCTATCGCATTTGTAAAGTGTCTGTCATTTTAGTTGCAAAAGTTATTTTTTTTCATTTGTCAGACTTACACTAATGAGTTGACCCCATATTGACCCTGTATAAACAATTTCTTATTAAATTTGTGTATTACATGTAAGTAAGTGTAGATACTTATCATTTTTATATGAGTAAATTATAATAGGAAGGAATTTGGAGTATTTCTTTCTTAATGTATTATAATGCATCAAATACAATGTAGGTCATGACCTTTTGGGACTGTTCTGACCTCATGAAACAGGAAAATACAAAATATCTTCTAATGTCATTATGATGCATCAAATGGTGTAAAGTACATTAATGACCCCCAGGTGTTGTCTTTAACCCCCCCCCCCCCCCCCCCGCCTTTATAAAATAGGAAATGATTGATAACTGTATATTTTGTTAACTTCTGAGATCTGAGGTCCTCATCCCTAAACCATATAATTTATTTTGCTCTTTAATTGTGTCATTGCGCTTAAAATTGTTTATAGATTATGCCCCCTTGGAGACACCCTGACATTTTAGAACTAGAAATGATAATTTATTTAATCTTATTCATATGTTATACAGTAGTGTTTGATCCATGTGGGTAATTCCTAGCCTAATGATGTCACTGCTTTGTTTTGGAGACTTTACAATTGCCCCAAATAGGCGAATACACATGGCAGTGATGCATATAACATTTTGTTTTTAAATCTTAAAAATTGAATTAAGCAATTTCCAAAATGTTAATGTGAATCACGAGAGAAAAAGCAATCAAGAAATGATTTGAAATTTGCTTCTCATCTGTACACATGTAAGAATGTATTAATAAGACTGAATATTTATAACCAGGTTAGATGGGGGGGGGGGGGGGGGGGGGGTGAATGTGGAGTATAAACATTTATTATTTGAATCATTTATTGTTATTAATTTTAACTTGTCAATGAATACTACTTATTGATCCCAAGGTAGAAATATGACCTCTGATCATATCTCAATAGATCATTTGTCAATTATGCATGGTGTAATGTAATTTTTTTCAAGAATAACATTGTTTACCAGTTTATAAAAGTTTTTAGACACCCAAATTATATTTTGATTTTAATAGATCATTCGACAAGGGAAGGGGGGGGGGGAGAAGAACTGTTTATATTTGAGTTCATTTGGGAGTGAGGGTTCCAAGTCATTTATCTCATTCGTGTGGTGTATATTACACGTGTAATAAACCTTTGCTATATCAAACGGGTGATGCTTTATCAAATACTTCCGGTCCGAACTACTTTTGACACAGCCCCTCGCTTCAACGCTTCAGTGACCTACTTTCGAAGCTTTGCTAGTACTTTTAAATTTACTATATCTTATCTACTACAAAAATTGATATTAAATGGATTTTGTCAAAAAGTTAGATTCAGATATGAAGGAAAACACATAACTGCGTAGCACAGGCGTCGGAACCGGGGAAAGGGGGGGGGTGGCTTGGCACCCTCCCCCCACTTCTTTGCAAAGTTATACATAACCGTAACCAAAAGACCCTGTTTTCTTGTTTGTCAAGATTTTATTCATAAGTTTAGACCCTTTCCAACTTTCAGTTTGCTTTGTGTAGTTTATAAAACTGCAAATTACGTTAACTATCAAGGAGTTCATCCTGACGACGCGATCATATACATACAATAACTTACCGAAATAACGTTTATTATACTTTTATTCCACCACCAGTAAGCATCCTTATTCACTTTTTTCAATTTCGAATCATTAGGCTAGGCCTAGTGTTTGTTTTATAAAACATCAACAACCGTTCCTCGTTCGAGTCAATCCAAACTAACCAGCATTCCCAACTTTAATTTGTTTATGTCAACAAACTTGATTATTCAGTATTTCTATTTAATCAAGTAATTAAGCTCTAAGAAAAATTATTTAGAGCTAAGAAATTATTTCAAAGTTTATTTCGGTGAAACTTTACTTCAAAACACTTAGATTTATATCAGAAATGACGTACTAAATTGTATTGCGCAAGGTCACAATAATCGCATAACACAACTTTGCATCATCGTCTTTGATCTTTAAAAAATCAATTCGGGTCATATAAGGGACTGTCTCAAAAGCTTCATAATATAAATCAAATTATATGAGATAAATAAAACATCTAAATTGTGTGATTTTATATTTGCTTTATCCAACTCGTTGAAATGGTTATATTCGCTCGGCAAGCCTCGCGAATATATACACCATTTCAACTCGTTGGATAAAGCAAATATAAAACACACAATATAGATATTCTTTATATATTTGACAATTGTTTAATGTAATTTAGATTAAGACTAAACCATACTACAGCCATGAACTTGATTAGTAGTATAGAACAAAACACAAACTAATACATGTACATGTATATATACATAGGAAGTATTACAAAACAGATGATTGATCTATATCTGGCCGGGTTCTTAAATTGAATCATATATCATGTACATATTATATTATTGTTTCTTTGTTCAAGGCATTTCAGATGGTTTGTAGGTCATGATCCCAAGTGCTCTTCCTGAAATTATCAAATATCATAAAAATCATTGAGATCCCCACCTTAATCCAAAGATATTATTCCTCCTTAGGTCATGCAGGCGCATCAGATCATTATGGCATGTAAGTCATGACCCTAAGGGGTCATCCTGACCCCCTTAAAATCAGAAATTGTCAATTATCTTTAAATTATTGATGTTTGATGATCCCATCTCTATTTAATCTTTATTATTAAGTCTCCCGAATGAAATTTGAAGACTTATTGTTTTTGTACGGTTCTTAATACATGTATTATTATTCTTCGTCTTCTTTTTTTTCTTTCCCACTCTGAACGTTTTTCTCAGAGATGGCTGAACAGAATAGTACAAAACTCTAGGATATGAATAGGCCTGCATATCTAGTTGTGCACCCTGGTTTGATTTTTCTCATTTTGGGTTAGACAACCACTTTCCGGGGGGGGGGGGGGTCAAAGGGTCAAAGGGTGTGGGGTCTAACATTGAACCTTGTAGGTAGAATCGTAGACTCTATTGTAAATGGTAACTTGAAAACGGACAAAGATAATAATATAGGGTTTTCATAATCATATATTGACTGTAACTGGCAATATATAGGGTTTATTAGATCTGACCCCTGGGGTCATCCCCACCCCCCAGGATTTTGAAATTACCATATATCTCAGAAACTCTTATAATCATGACCCCTAAACCATATATATTCATGTTTCTGATGTCAAGGAGCATCAAATGTTATGTAGGTCATGGGCCCAGTGGGTGGTCCAGACCCCCTCAAACAGCAAGTCCCTTAATATCTTAATACCAAAACAGTTGAGATCCCCACCCTTTCACCATATATATTCTTGTTCATTGTGTCAAGATGCATCAAACGGTATGTAGGTCATGGGCCCCGGGGGTGGTCATGACCCCCCCTCGAACAGGAAGTGCACGAATATATCAAAAACGGTTATTAAGATCCCCACCCCTTAACCATATTTTTTCTTGATCCTTAAAGGGCATCAAAAGGTATGTAGGTAATGGGCCTCAGGGTTAAATTTAATTTTTCAAAACCGTAATGCACATCTATGGAACAGTTCCTATCATATCCCAATATATGATGTGTCTATCCATTAAATCATAAAAGGAGCTCTAGGATCTATGTTTTTTTTGAAGTGACAAACGTCAATTTTCTGCTACTTTTTGACTCCCTGGATGAAATTTAATTTTTTAAAACCTTCCTGCACATCTATAGAACAGTCCCTATCATATCCCGAGATATGATGTGTCTATACATTAAATCATAAGAGGAGCTCTTGGGTCTATGGTTTTTTTTAAAGTGATAAACGTCAATGTTTCTGCTACTATTTGACTCCCTGGATGAAATTTAAATTTTTAAAACCTTACTGCACATCTATAGAACAGTCCCTATCATATCCCAAGATATGATGTGTCTATCCATTAAATCATAAGAGGAGCTCTTGGATCTATGTTTTTTTTTGAAGTGATAAACGTCAGTTTTCTGCTACTATTTGACTCCCTGGATGAAATTTAAATTTTTAAAACCTTATTGCACATCTTTAGGACAGCCCTACTTATATCCCAAGAGATGACGTAGCTACTCCAAAAGTTGTAAGAGGAGTTTTGGGAACCATACTTTTTTTGCAAAAACACGTCATTTTTTGTTGCGCACTGATCCCCTTAATAAAAAAAAAATTATGGAACCTGATCACACCTCAATATGACACCCCCAATCATATTCTAGAAGATCATTTGGCTACTGCCAAAAAAAAAATGACGTTTTTGAAACCAGTTTTTTGTAAAAAAAAAACAAAAAAACAAAAAAAAACACGTCATTTTTCAGCCATTAAATGATCCCCAGGACAAAATTGAAAATTCCGAAACCTTACTGCGCATCTATAGGATACCCTAAAATATATTCCAAAGGATGATTTGTCTACCGTTGAAAATGTAGGAGGAGTTCGAGGAAGAAGGTTTTTTGTGAAAAAACGTCATTTTTTACCAATTATTTGACCCCCAGGACTATCAGAAAATTTTTGAAACCTTTTGACAAAACAACATGATACCCCAAATCCAAACTCCAAGAGTTCAGTTTGCTAGTTTATAAGATGTAAGAGCAGTTTGAGAAAGTAAAACGGGACAGACGGACGGACGGACGGAACAGAGTAACAACAATATACCCGAACTTGCTTTAGAAAGTGCGGGTATAAAAACCAAAAAGTGTAGGGTAATCTTGCCATTAAAACCGATAAAAACAACGACTTAGGTGAAATGAGGAAATCGTGAAAAAAAGAATTAGATTAATTAGATTGTTTTATTGTTTCAATGATTCCCACCAGTCATAACATATTCTAGTTTTACGCTTTCTTGTTTTCGTTTTTTTTTTTAATTTCAAAAAAGCGACATCAATTCCTCAATATTAAAAGGTCAAGCACGCGGTAATAATCGTAAGCCAAGAAGGAATAGAATGATGTCCCAAGGAATTCTAGCGGTTACAATTTATTGAATCTTTCTAGGTTATGTGTATGATATCAAACTAATAATTTTTTTCAATATTGTAACTATTCGATCACTGCTGACAAAACCGACTTAACTTTGAAAAACACGTACAATAGCTTATGTTGATGTCCTTGTTGTCCTTTGATTTTTTTTAAATATGAATGGCATGAAGTTTGATGGTGTTTATTTGGTGATATAAGGAAATTATTAAAAACTCAAAATCAAAATCTCATTAAAATTTCAGTTATTGATTTGTAAACGTATGCAATTCTATGTTTATTAAGCATTAATACGCTGTATAAATTTAACTGGATTTTTCAAAACAAAGACTGTATTACCACCTTTCAAGGAATAGGAATCAATTTCGCAGGGGTAACACAAGCAAAAACTGACGTAATATGTCACTGTCGATGGCTTAGAGAGAGTAACCAACTAAAATTATTATACTTTCATGTTAAATACTGAAAAATGATTGGTTTAGACGCAGTTGGTAATCCGTTCTATTACCCTCATGGTTAGCAACACACTTAGCAACGGGTAACACAAAATTGTTAATTGTTAAGTGCGCGTAAATTATGCGCGTACGGTTCTTCGTATAATTCACGTCATTTCTACATAAACGCAGTAAACAAATTCTCTAATATTTAGACATTCAGTATAATAAAATAAATAGTGCGTCAATTGACAATGGTTTCCTTGGGGTGTCAATTTCAACTGTTACCCTCCAAAACAGGCACTATTTATATAAAGTAACGCATGATCTTTTATATTATATGCTTAAAAATTGAGCACATGGCACAGTAGTCATAGAATTTACCTCGCGAATGTCCATGCTACACATCCCCTTATTGATTCAAATAGCAGGGATAATTACAATCATAAAGGATATTTAGTTTGGAAAGATGTTAAAATCATCCAATATAGAAAGGCAGTAAACTCTTAATATTAATTTTAAAAAACATATAAATATCAACCGTTCATTTGGAAATTTACTTCAAATGGCATTCATTTATAGATATGACATTTTCATGTCGATATTCTAACACATGTCAATAATTTGGAATTGTACAAAATCCTTTTTGGTGCAATATTAGAAAATCATTTATTTTGCTGTCTGAGTGTTTCTTAAACATGACGGAACAGAGACAGCGACAGTACTAGTACTTAACTTCCCTTTCTAACTTTTTTAACTGCACTTTTTATTTCAAACACTACGCAGTTATGTTCAGGCAGTCCGAGCTTAGATGATATTGGAAAACTGTACTGTTTTAAATATCGAAAATTATATTAATCGAACGAATTTCTTTAAATCTTTATAACATTATTAGCAGCGATATCCAACATTATATTTGAAGCATTTTTGTGACGTCATATGTACTACTCCATCACGTTAAGAGCGTACTCTTATACGAAAAATGATCTCTATGAATTACATCGGCGCAAGTGATTAAGGTTAATAAATCAACATTATTTTTATGAGAAATCCTTCATCAAGTATTGTATTTTGCAGATCTTGCCGGGGTTTATTTTGATATTCTGTTTATCTAGAATATAAACAGTTCGCCCATCCTCTAAATTATGCATATATTTCGTTATAAGCCTGATTTACACATAATTGGGTTGATTGGAAAATTCCCCTTGCCTGAGTCACATTAATTGGTACTTATTTTCTCTCCATATCTCATGCAAAATATACTTAAAATGTATTGATCTTTCACTTGCACTAAGCTGTTTTTACACCCATCGAATTATGTTAATTGATAAGTTAACGTAAAGCAGTGAGAGTCTCTAGACCATTAGTTTAAAAATCGTCATTTACCTAATACCAAGCTTTAAAGCTGCTGATTATTCGATACTCAAGATTTGTTATATTGAATAAAGTATCAATATTATTAATTACAGTGTAATTATAGAACGAGAGGTTGTATTTATTTTCAGCATAATTTTTTTTTTTATAATTTATTTCTTTTTCAAAGAAACAGACATGCAAAACAGACATTCAATCATACACACACACACATACACACTTATGAATAAACACTGAAATTTATTATTTTGTGGTTACTTGCTTACATGGGAAAAAAATTAAGTATAGAAAAAAAATATTCATGATACAGTGTAATAAAAATAAATCAGATATCATCAGCCAAGATATCTATCCAACTCTCCCATAAGTTTTCAAAATATTGTAGTTTACCAGTTTGTATTGCAGCATATCTTTCAATATTGTATTTTAGTTTTAAGTGATAAAGGAAACCAATCAGACATAGTGTCTTATTTGACATAAGACAACAAAAAATATATTGTTTCATATACAGAATTATAAAATTAATTACTTTGTTATGAAATGACAATGGAAGTTGGCCAAGTATAATATTAGACATATTAAATCCAATTCTTTCAGAGGTCTTTCTATAAATGTATAAACTAAGTTCACTCCACAGGGTATGTATTTTCTCACAGGAAATAAAAACATTTATTATTGTTTCCACATTGTTTTTACAAAACCCACATGTGTCAGTATTTTTAATATTGATTTTTTTAAGGTTGTATCCAACTGGAAGAATTTTGTGTAAAATTCTAAATTAAAGCCATTGTACAGAAGAATCTTTGGTAGTTTTAAAACAAATCTTAAAAATATCATATACAGTAAGATCTTCAACATTATAATCTGTTAGATCTGTTTTCCATCTGGTTACAGCAATTGGAACAACCACATTTTCGTTCAAAACATTGTAAATAATTTTTGTACACTTTTCATGGAGTATGATTGTTTGGAAAAAAAAATGGTATACATGGATTAGGATTTTTTTGAACAGTAGTCCTGTCAATGTTAGACATTTTAAAAAACTTAAAAATTGCTGATTTAACACTGTTGTATTGCATTATACATATATTCTTGAGATTGTATTTACATTTAAATTCTTCATAACTTAAAAAATTACAATTTTCATCATAAAAATCTTGTATGACCTTTACACCATTCTTGTACCAGGTTTTTATAAAAACATATTTATTTGCTATGAGTATTTTTGAATTGTACCACACCGGAGAATTTAAAAGATTATCTTTTGCCTTTGGGTGATCAATATAGGTAATGATAAAACATAACCATGAATTAAACACATCTTTCCAAAAATCATTGTTTACCTTGTGTAAACATTCAATTACAAAACTATCACCAAAATCAAACAAATTCTGTAAAAACTCATTTCCATAAATGGTAAATAAAAAGTCCATCCATGGTTTGTGTGATTTTGTAAGCCTTTTTATCCATGAACATTTGAGTGATATTATAAAATTGTTAATGTCAACCATTTTCAACCCTCCTGATGAATAGTCCTGTGTAATGACTGACCTCTTAACTTTATCAATCTTAGATTTCCACAGAAATTCAAACAAAGTTTTATTAAGGTATGAAATTGTTTCTTTCTTTGGATTTGGTAGTAAAATGAATAAATGATTTAGTTTCGGTATCAGCAAACTTTTAATAACAGTAATTCTACCAATGGGAGTGAGAATTCGTCGTTTCCATTGCTCTACCATAGCTATAATTTTTGGAATTTGTAAATTATAATTCATATCGACAATATTATGAAGATTTACTGAGAACTGAATTCCTAAAAGGTTGAATGTTGTTGACCCCCAATCCAATTTCCATCTTGTGTAATGATAAACCTGATCTGAATTTTTTTGGATCCAATCCAAATAATCTTTGTCTTAGATGTATTTATTTTAAGACCAGAAAAACTAGAAAAAAATTCTATGGTTTCAAGAGCTGCAAAAAGTGATTTTGGTGAACCATCAAGGACTAGTGAAGTGTCATCTGCATATTGTGATATCTTATGTTCAATATCATTAATAAAAATACCTTTAATGTCTTTGTTTTGATTAATCATTATTGCTAAAATTTCTGCACACATGATAAATAAATATGGAGCAACAGGGTCTCCTTGCCTGCATCCCCTTTGTACAACAATCTGTTGTGATAAATGGCCGCACTGTAAAATAGCAGCATGGAAGTTTGTATTTAAAATCTAAATCCATTGAATAATATTTTCTCCAAAGCCAAAATATTTAAGGACTTGGTATATGAATGACCACGACATAGAATCAAAAGCCTTTTCAAAATCTATATGTATTAAAAGACCAGGTATGTTTTTGAACTCAGTGTAAGATATCAGGTCATATATAAATCTGGTATTTTCTCCAATGTATCTTCCCTTCATAAATCCAGACTGTGTATCAGATATTAAATAATCTAATACTTTCTTAATTCTAAAACTAACACAATCTGAAATAATCTTGTACAAAACATTTAAAAGAGTAATTGGTCGCCAGTTTTTTAAAAACTGTCTAGACTTATCATCTTTAGGTAGACATGAGATAATTCCAAGTCTCTGTGAGATGGGGAGTTCCTTCTTCAAAAATATACAGTTAATGGCTCGTACAACAAAATGTTTAATATTTTTCCAAAAAAATTTAAAAAATTCAGCAGTGTACCCATCACTCCCAGGAGATTTGTTGTTCTTCATATGTTTTATGACATTTAATACCTCTTTTTCTAAAAAAACATCTTCTAGACCATTTGACAACTCATTTTCTAAATTAGGTGAATTGTAATTAAAAAAAATATTATCTAAATCAATCCTTACTAAATTTGTGTCCTCAATTGCATATAAATTTTCATAGTACTTCTTTACATAATCTAGTATTTTTTCTTGCTCATATACCCTTCCAATACCCTCAACTTCAATTTTTTTTTATTGTTTTGTTTATACAATTTCTAGATTTCAAATTGCAAAAATATTTTGAAGGTTTTTCGCCTTCCTCCATCCAATGGGCACGAGACCTTATCATATGTCCAAACAACTTTTCCTTGCGTAGCTTTTCAAGAGCACTTTTTTTCATCCAAAATATTAATTTCAACAGTAGAATCTGATTCCATACATTCTATTTCCTGGACAAGATTTTTTTCAGTGTTATTTCTGACCTTTTTTTCTATATGTTGAGTAAGAAATAGTCACCCCCCTTATTTCCATCATTAACACCTCAAAAAAAAAGACTTTCATCAATACCATTTTTACATTGAAAATCACACCTCTCTATATTATCTAGATATTGTTTACTACCTGACTGAATAGTTTCTTGAACTTTTATTACATATTATTTGTCTGACAGAAGAGAATTGTTAAACTTCCAAAGCCCACACCCTTTGGTGAAGGGATTAAATTTGATCTCAAGCAAAACAATGGAGTGATGAGACCTGTAACCCGGCTTAATGGAACAGTTTTCAACTAAATTTGAAAGACTATCAGAAATAAGAAAATATCAAGACGACTTTGTTTCAAAGGATTTTTCTTGCGCCATGTGTACACTTTTTTGTCTGGATTTAGAACTCTATAATAATCGATAAGTTGCAAATCTTCCATAATTTCTAAGACTTTACTACGAGCCTTACGGTTATTAATTCCAGTGTAAATACAAGTATCAAGCGAAGGATTTAGAGTTAGATTAGAATCACCACACAGTATGAAATAATCATTGTCAAATTCTAAGAAAATATATCTTATATTTTCATAAAAACTAAGGGGTGTCAATATTAGGCCCATATATATTGATAAGTGTTACTTTGTTTTCTTCAATGATTAGATCCAATGCAAGCAAGTTACCATCTGTGTCCTTTTTTTCTCTAAGGATTTTGAATTCAAAATTGTTGTTAAAAAGTATGCAGACACCTCTTGAATTTGACAAATATGAATTAAAAACGCATTTGTATCCCCACTGGGATTCAATGAATGGTTCAATTATGAAGTCATTAGAAAAGACAGACATGATGGGTATGGTGGAGTTCTACTAGCCATCAAGAGGGACTTTATTATAGACTCAGTGGACATCAACACTACATCAGAAGCTGTCTTTGCAAAATTACACCTAGGTAAAAACTTACCAATTATCATCTGAAGTGTGTATAGACCACCATCTAGTAAGGAAACATACATGGAGCATCTTTGTGACACAATTCAAAATCTCTACAACAACAACAACAGAAATGCCGTATTCTGGATAGGTGGGGATATGAACCTGTCTGACATCAACTTGACAGACATATCCGTCAAAGGAAACCATGTTAGTTCAGCAATTAACCTGAATTCCTAGACACCTTGCAAAACTGTGGCTTGGAACAGATGGTGACCTTCCCAACTCGCTTAGACAACACATAGGATATATTCCTATCAAACCGACCAAGCCTCGTCAACCGATGCACCCCCATACCGGGTTTATCAGATCACGACGCAGTCTTTGTTGAAACACCAGCTGTGGCAAAACGTGGAAAACCTGTAAAACGTAAGATCTATCAATGGAAGAAAGCTGATGAAAATAAGATGAAGGCAGAATTCATTGAATTTAAAAAGCAGTTCCTTAATAAATATGACTCTTCATCGCTGATAGAGGATATGTGGAACTCCATCAGTACCACACTCAACAAGATCCTTGAATCTACAGTACCATCAAAGATGTCAAGCAGCAGATCTAACCAACAATGGATAACCCGAGAAATAAAAGCCCTGTCTCGGAGAGAGAAGAGACAATTCAACAAGGCAAAATCAACAAAACATCCTAAGGATAAAAAGAAATACCAACATCTAAAAGTCAAAACTAGAGAGGCATGCAGGAAGGCATACAATGAATATATAAATAACATCATCTCACCAGACTGTACATCCAACCCAAAGCGATTCTGGGGATTCATCAACAGCCAGAACAAGGACAGTACAGGGGTAGCGCCATTAAAAGCTGGCGACGGACTTATATATTCAGATCCCACCACCAAAGCCTCAATCCTGAACAATCAGTTCTCTTCAGTATTCAACTCCAACGAACCGGTGAACAAAATCAAATCCATGGGTCCGGAAACACATCCTGCAATGAACTGTATAAACATCTCAGAAGCTGGTGTCAACAAGCTAATTCAAAGTCTACAAATACACAAAGCCACTGGAGCTGATGGTATTCCAGCAAGACTGCTGAGATTTCTTAGGGCGGATCTTGCTCCGGTCCTCACAGTTTTCTTTCAGGCATCCATAAACCAAGGAGTCATCCCAAGGGAATGGAAAAGGGCAAATGTGGTACCTATATTCAAAAAAGGAGCCAAAAACAAACCAGAGAATTACAGACCAGTGTCCCTCACATCTATAACATGTAAGATGCTTGAACACATCATCACCAGCAACATCACGCGGCATGTTGAAGGCCAGAAAATGCTAACGGACGCACAACATGGCTTCCGTAAGCAACGATCCTGTGAGACTCAGCTGATTGTTACAATACAGGATCTTGCCAAGTCTATTGACGACAAGAGCCAGTCAGATGTTATTCTGTTGGATTTCTCTAAGGCCTTTGTTAACGTCCCGCACACTAGGCTGATGAGTAAACTACATCACTATGGAATTCGGGGAAGCCTACAAATCTGGATTGCTGACTTCCTGTGTGATCGGACACAAACAGTAATCCTTGAGAATGGAAAATCTGACCCAGCTCCAGTTCTATCAGGAGTTCCTCAAGGGAGTGTCCTTGGTCCGACACTCTTCCTATTGTATATCAACGACCTTCCAGAGTATATAAAGAATGGCTCATCAGTGAGACTCTTTGCTGACGATTGCATCCTTTATAGACGTATCAAAACGTCTAAGGATGCAGTCCTTCTCCAAGAAGACCTGGAGGCCCTCCAAGAGTGGAAAAAGGACTGGCTCATGGAATTCCACCCCCAAAAATGCCAAGTTCTCCAAATAAGCAACAAGACACAGCTTATAAATCATCCATACTCCATCCATGGACACGTCTTGGAGATAGTAGAATCGGCAAAGTACCTCGGGGTCACCATCCACAACAAGCTTAACTGGAACCATCAAATAAACCAGGTGACAAGGAAAGCTAACAACACCAGAGCTTTCCTCCAGAGAAACATCTACCAGTGCCCAAAGAAGACCAAGGAACTGTGCTACAAAACCCTGGTTCGACCCCAAATGGAGTTTGCCAGCGTAATATGGGACCCACATACGGCCAGCTACATACACAACCTGGAGATGGTACAACGGAGAGCGGCCAGGTTTGTGACTGGTGATTTCCATCGCACCAGTAGCGTTACCACCATGCTACAACAACTGCAATGGCCAACACTCCAAGAGAGAAGATCTGCGGATCGAGCCATCATGATGTTCCGCATTGTGAGGGGTCTGGTGGCCATACCAACCTCCTACCTTATACCAACTGGGACTACAGTGAGAGGCCACAACAAAAGATTCTTGATCCCTTATGCAAGATCTGATACATATAAACATTCCTTCTTCCCAGCGACCATCAGGCTGTGGAACAGTTTACCAACATGTGTAATTGAGTGCAGTTCCATCAACACCTTCAGGAACGAGCTGCACAATGTCCTATATCAGTAACCACCATCTGGATGATTTTATGTGTATATAGTGACACCATGGTTTTTAAAATGCACCTGTATATAGATGGTTCGCTCGCACCGCGCATTAGCGCAACAGTTCGAAATTACACCAGATGGTGGTCTAAACTATATCGGAAGAAGAAGAAGAAGAATTTAAAACATCTTGACGTTTGTTAAAAGTTGCTAGCCCCTGGCAGTTAACCGTTGCTATTGTAATATTACCCGACTGTGGTATCCTAGGAAAATTGTGAAGAAACAGAAAGTAAACTAGAGCAGAGCTCGTGGCAAAGCCACGAGTAGGTCTTCCGTTGTTGCTGCGGGTTGAAAATATATGTGATATGGTGTCAAACGATTATAATGACTAAACTTTCAGTTCTGCTTTTGTTATGAAAACGTGTTTTAATTGAAAGCCTGTATATAAAACGTGTTTTAAAAAAGAAAGGAAGAACCTTTTTTAGGAAAACTATTTGTCGAACACAGTTCGTGTAATCGTTTCAAAAATTCTTTAAAACATGAGATGTTTAATGAGATGTTTAATGGCGAGTTAAATTTTCAAAGGGTAGCAAGCATTGTTATTTTATATATGATACGAGTAGACTTGGACATTCAAAATAATATATAATCAGCGAGAAAAAAAAGATCAGCGGGAGAATTTATGCAAAAAATTTTACACGTGCTGTTTCATAGAGACACCGCTATGTAACGTGAATTAAATAACCTTATTAACAGAAATGAATATTACTTCTCTTGACGATGTAATAATGTGCAAAATCCTTATTTCTATGTCAGTGGGTTGACTAATTTAATTGAAAAAAACTTCAATTGCGCTTGCGTAAATTGGAATTCTGGGAAGGAATTAGACAGCCCGTGTTAGATAAATTCGAAGAAGTTATGAAACTGGTCAGTTTCTAGATCAAACTGTGCATTGATGTATTAATAGACTATCATGAGTATCGTCAGTAGCCACGGTCCGGAATCCGTATGTGCAGTCATACACTGTATGTACATCGATACACCTTTACCTCCTCACCTACAGCCATACAAATGAGGGTGCAACCTTCATATACACATGCATAGTATTATAGTTCTGGAAACTATTTATCTTGTATTCTAATATATTGGGTATTCATTGTTCACCTAAAATTAGTATTCCACTGGCTGTAGCTAACCTTGTAAGTAAATGAAGTTGCATTACAACCTCATAGTACTATCGTAATGTACATTTGACCCCTTATCAGAAATATTTTATTATAGAAAATTTTCCTATTTTCTACATATTGTATCTTTATATTGTAATTGTGTTTCAAACTATTTCAGGAACAAAATGCACAAAAAGTAACTGATATCTTTTGTCACTATAAAACCCATTTCGCCGCAAGGAAATACTTTCTTTCACTTGATAATCAGTTTCGTAAATATTCACACTTATCACGGCGATGAGTGAAATATCTATCTAGTTAAGGTCAAACAAATTTTACGTAACAAATCACTTTTCAATTAGAAATTTCTTTTGATGTTTGATCTACTCAATTAGTGTCAGGTCATCGGATTAAGCCCCTTTGTCTGAACCCACGCTATACTATCCTTTTGTCAAGAGGCCCTCGCAAGGGAATCCTTTCTTATTTTTATTGATACAATAAGTAATTAACCTATAATGTACCTCACCTGGACTAAGTCGATTTTTGTCCCAAGATCCCAGCGCGTCACTTTATGCTGGATCTTCGTGGAATAAATATCTTCATTGTATATCGACTCCATTTATCAATTACAGGTAGGACATTATTTTATATACATTTTTATATGCATTTTTATTACAACTATTTGTCTTTTTAAAGGGTAAAACGTTCAACTTTTTCTGTCATTGAATTTTACCTTATCTTGAAATTACATTTATATACATGTATCTTACATGCTTTGATAAGAAAATATTGTTAGCCAAAAATATTAACTTGAATGTTTATTTTCTCAATCATTTTATGTTCATAATCATTTTCCCATCTGTTCTAATATTTTGTTATTTGATTTATTTTTGATTCTCTTACTTATCAATAATTACTATTCCCCGCTTCTCACTTTGATAATTGCTAAAGCGTCTTCCGGAATTACCACGTGATTGGTTTTAAATTTAGTCATTGTTTATACTTCCGCCCAAGAGGAAATGCGGGTTTTACAAATCTATTTCGTTAAGAGAATGCGTATTTCATTATATAATTACAATCAATCGTTCCTAAATTATAATGTAAGTGTTAAACATGTTTATTTTTATCTACGCTTTCTTTTATTTGAACTTAAGATCTATATTTAACTTTAATCACTTTACGTCTTAATTTCGGCTCGTCAACATAGCCGAGTACATGTGTACTCGCGCTAAGTATAGGTTCGTAGCTTACTACTACATGTAAACAAATATAGTTGACTTTTCAATAATTATGGTCCTCATCATAGCCAAGCGATCTCTCCATTTTAGTTAATTTTCCCCTTATTTTAATTTTTATTTATAATCATATGATATAGCTATGTACTTATAAAACACAGATTTAATGTGGTCAATATTCACTTAGCATGTGTATATGTTACAATTGTGTTAGAGTATGCAAAGACTCATTTTTATTGTGGTCCTTTTTATGTTGCATCTCTATACATATTTTGTAAAGACTCATTGTTTAGTACTCTGTTTTATTTGTCATCACTTTTATCATTTGTTTATAATTGACTTTATGCTGGATCTTCGTGGAATAAATATCTTCATTGTATATCGACTCCATTTATCAATTACAGAAAACTAACCTTAACAACAACAATCCCTAAGCACGAAATATTTTTCGTGACAAATGGTGGAAGAACACGGTTCATCCCTTTGAAGAGTCAACTAGCAAGCTCCAGGACCTATAGCCATGACAAACTGTTGACTAGAGAACAAGTCCCTCTTGATACTGAAGGAGAACAACCAGGACATTGGCCTCGACAAAGAGTTCTGACAGCAGGACCAACAACAACCATGGTGGCAGTCTACATGACAACCTAAGCAATGGCCTACAAGTCAACAGTCACCACAGCTGACATCAAAGCAAACTCAGCAGCCAACTTAGCGATGGGCTCCACAACATTAGTGACAGTCCACATTACATCCTCCTGTCACTGCAACATGACAGAGAAACCAGTCTCCATGGCAACGACCTCCAGAACAACAGAGGAAGACCACACTGTGCCCTCCCTTCACTGTGACAGTGGTACCAGCCTTCAAGACAATAATGGCCACTACAAACTTTTGCTACATAACAGACTGTGTTTAAGGTGGTAAGTCTTGTTTTCCAAGACATTCTTACCCTTCATACAATTCCTTTTTTTTTGCAAAATGTACAACACAAGAAGTCATTCACATAACACCTTAATTACCTGCATCAGACACCAAATTACAACAGTACCATTATAATCACAAAACACCAACTCAGAAAATGCACTTATCTAACTAATAGTCACTGACACTGCACGTTCTTCAACAAGAAACCAGTCTACTAACATACTTACAGACCCAATTTCAACACTCCTTTACAAAACCTTAACAAGTGTTTAATAACAAGCATGCACCCTGATTCTCTCAAAACGGTTGCAGTGTTTAACCATGCAGAGCTTGCATGTTTTTACGAATGAATTTAAGTTGTTGCAAGTCCTAATCTTTGACCGCCTTCTCTACATCCTTACTTCTCTCTTTGCTCACTGAGCCACTCGTTATGTATACTTGTACATATTTAACATTATTTTCTTTCCATAGAACTAATGTTAACAGTTAAACCTAGCCCTTAACTTGAGCAATATTGACAACTATACATAACTCCTGATCTATCTGAACTTAACTTCCTTCCCTAGGTCACTGGGACTACCCAACACTTTCCCATTCACCTGCCTTGTTTTGAATTAATCAACTGCATGTTCTTGAGCATACTTGTTTACTTTTACATACTTACATGTTTACTACTACACGACCGTTGCACATTATCTGCATTCACTAGCTACCTTACACCACCACACTAAACCCTCAACTCACAACTGGTACTGACTGCATGCTTTAGCCTGTTTGCTATGACAACCTGCATACCCAACATTTGACCATCGATAGTCCGATCATTCAAAACAAACACACACAAATCAATCAACATTCTACAAAATTTCACCTCTCACCCATCAAAGCGTACAAACTCCGCTCAATGTTACAACAACCTTACACGGCATACTTCTTATTATCTCACCATCAATATTTCAAGTTAATTGAATAAAATCATTTAATAAAAAAAAAAAAAAAAATCTTGGATCACAATTCTTACAGTGTGGAAGTGTGTATAAATGTATTCCCTTGAAAGTTATATATATTTTTTTCATTTCCTCATGTGTTGTACAACTTGACTGTGAACCGTACATGTGTATATAGTTATTTTTCAGATTTTTGTATATAGCCAAGTTTATACTTTGTACTTTGAGATGCTCTTATCTCATCTGTACTGATGTATCTTTATTTTGTACTTCAACATCACCATTGGTGTTGAAATTTTGTTATTTTTTTTCACTCATTTACCAATTTTAATAGTCTCCATGTTTAGTTCTTTTGTTTTGTTTTTTTTTAAATTTTTTTGACAAGCATAATCATTTATGCTGTACTATCACATCACCATAGATGTTGATTTTTATTTTTTTTACCAGCATCAACCACTGATGCCCTACTTTCACATCACCATAGATGTTGATTATACACGTGTATATTTTTTTTTCAACCCAGCATCAACCACTGATGCCCTTACCTCGCATCACCATAGATGCCCATTATTATTTTTTTACCCAGCATCAACCGCTGATGCCCTATCATCACATCACCATAGATGTTGACTATTTTTTTTATACCTTAGCATCAACCGCTGATGCCATTTTCTCACATCACCATAGATGTTGATTTGTATCATATTATGTATGATTTTTTTTTTTTTTCTTATGTGTTCATTCTTTAACCATAGATGTTGATTCTTGTTGCAAATAACACCATGTACATAATTATTGCCCTTTTTTTATCAGTGATCATGAATCACGCATCTTGCGGTTCATTACTTGTATGTTATTTTTAGTTGTTAGTAGTAGATAGTTATTTTTTTTCATTTTGTATACACGCATTAATTCATTTAACTAGATACCTAGCTTATTCAACATTAACCCCCCCCCCCCCCCCCCCCCCCATTTTTTTTTTAACCCCTACCATAACTTTTATTTTTGAGGACAAAAATTTTCCGAACCAGGAGGGAATTATCGTAATGTACATTTGACCCCTTATCAGAAATATTTTATTATAGAAAATTTTCCTATTTTCTACATATTGTATCTTTATATTGTAATTGTGTTTCAAACTATTTCAGGAACAAAATGCACAAAAAGTAACTGATATCTTTTGTCACTATAAAACCCATTTCGCCGCAAGGAAATACTTTCTTTCACTTGATAATCAGTTTCGTAAATATTCACACTTATCACGGCGATGAGTGAAATATCTATCTAGTTAAGGTCAAACAAATTTTACGTAACAAATCACTTTTCAATTAGAAATTTCTTTTGATGTTTGATCTACTCAATTAGTGTCAGGTCATCGGATTAAGCCCCTTTGTCTGAACCCACGCTATACTATCCTTTTGTCAAGAGGCCCTCGCAAGGGAATCCTTTCTTATTTTTATTGATACAATAAGTAATTAACCTATAATGTACCTCACCTGGACTAAGTCGATTTTTGTCCCAAGATCCCAGCGCGTCACTTTATGCTGGATCTTCGTGGAATAAATATCTTCATTGTATATCGACTCCATTTATCAATTACAGGTAGGACATTATTTTATATACATTTTTATATGCATTTTTATTACAACTATTTGTCTTTTTAAAGGGTAAAACGTTCAACTTTTTCTGTCATTGAATTTTACCTTATCTTGAAATTACATTTATATACATGTATCTTACATGCTTTGATAAGAAAATATTGTTAGCCAAAAATATTAACTTGAATGTTTATTTTCTCAATCATTTTATGTTCATAATCATTTTCCCATCTGTTCTAATATTTTGTTATTTGATTTATTTTTGATTCTCTTACTTATCAATAATTACTATTCCCCGCTTCTCACTTTGATAATTGCTAAAGCGTCTTCCGGAATTACCACGTGATTGGTTTTAAATTTAGTCATTGTTTATACTTCCGCCCAAGAGGAAATGCGGGTTTTACAAATCTATTTCGTTAAGAGAATGCGTATTTCATTATATAATTACAATCAATCGTTCCTAAATTATAATGTAAGTGTTAAACATGTTTATTTTTATCTACGCTTTCTTTTATTTGAACTTAAGATCTATATTTAACTTTAATCACTTTACGTCTTAATTTCGGCTCGTCAACATAGCCGAGTACATGTGTACTCGCGCTAAGTATAGGTTCGTAGCTTACTACTACATGTAAACAAATATAGTTGACTTTTCAATAATTATGGTCCTCATCATAGCCAAGCGATCTCTCCATTTTAGTTAATTTTCCCCTTATTTTAATTTTTATTTATAATCATATGATATAGCTATGTACTTATAAAACACAGATTTAATGTGGTCAATATTCACTTAGCATGTGTATATGTTACAATTGTGTTAGAGTATGCAAAGACTCATTTTTATTGTGGTCCTTTTTATGTTGCATCTCTATACATATTTTGTAAAGACTCATTGTTTAGTACTCTGTTTTATTTGTCATCACTTTTATCATTTGTTTATAATTGACTTTATGCTGGATCTTCGTGGAATAAATATCTTCATTGTATATCGACTCCATTTATCAATTACAGAAAACTAACCTTAACAACAACAATCCCTAAGCACGAAATATTTTTCGTGACAGTACACAACTTCAATTAAAAGGTTTTTTTTTTTATCAATTTTCATACAATTAGCAATAAATAAAATCCCCAATAACGCACTTAAGTGTAACTTTGTGAAGCGGATATATTTTTGGGAGGCAGATATGTCGCTATATTAAAGTCTGCAAGTCAAGTGAACTATCATGGTCTTTTAAAGAAATAAGAAGTCTGTCGACATTTGCAGTACTTTGATGATTTCTATGGCGATCGACTGCATTGCATAATGTAGTCGTATTTCCCAAGAACAAAATTTCCTTTGACTTTGAACTTTTAATTATTATATATTATGAATTATTCTGTTCATAACTATAGAAGTTTAGCGTGTTCAACAGGTTAATTTATTAGCAACATTCCAGGCACGTAGCATCAGGGGGGGGGGGGGGCGAGGCCCCCCCCCCCCCAATTTTTTCTTTCTTCAACAAATTTTTTAAAATTTACATATAAAAAAATGAATTATAATGGAGTTGGCCCCCCCCCCCCACTTTTTTGGAAGTAAGTAAAAAATTGATATGAAAATAAGGAAATGAAGAGTCAAATTGAAGTTAGCTGTCCCCCCCCCCCCCCCCCTCTATAATTAGATATACAAACCAACCATTAATTTATGTCTGACGATGTTTCCGATTTGGAGTAATATCGTTCATTAATATTCATTTACAGTCAAATGTTTAATTAAATAAATACAAGATGGACAAACTTTTATAACATAAAATTAAAACAGTTCTTGTATTTACGGCTATATAAACTCAAACACGTTCATATTCATCTAAGTGTGCGTCGCGGTGTGCGAATCTTGTGTATTAGATAACCGCTTACCGCTAGGTAGTGCAGCCGTGGCTGATCTCCTCGGCCGTGGACGAAGGATAGATTACGTTAAGGTACAACGCACAGACACGCACAGCTAAGAACCCAGGAAGATTTGAAAAGTTTGCAGTATAATGACCATATTCTATCAAATAGAAGTTCTTTATTTTTAACTTAAAACCCACAATTGATCTATGTCTGATATTGCTTTAGATTGAGAATGACATTGTTTTTATTAATTAACTGAACAATTTCTTAATTGATACCCAATCGTTTAGTCCACAAACTTTTATGTGTAATCAAAACTAAAACAATTCTTGAGTTCGCGGCTAAATAAACTTATATATGAGAGACACAACTCTCGTGTATTAGATAACCGCTGACCGCTAGGTAGCCCAGCCGCGACCATGGTGACCGATTTTCTCGGCCGCGGGCGAGGGAGAGTTTCGTTAACTTGGCCAAATTGCCACGAGTACTGGTCAACGCGTATTACTATTTACCCTCATATTATGCAATACCCGAACACAAAAACATTTTTATGAGCTCAATAAAGTCACAAACAACATTTTTTGCAGCGACGCCCATATCGAAAAATTTACCGTTTTAGAGTTATTAAGCAAAGACTTTTAAGGGATCTAGACCCCTCATTTTAGGGGCTAGCCCCTTTTTTATGGTATCAAATGAAAGCTCATAATATTCTGCACAACTTTTGCTCTATATGTGTCTAGAAAAAATTTACAACTAAAAAGTTATTGAGCAAAGATATAAGCAAAATTTTACATTTTTTGAAACACAAATTTCGATGTAAGTTTTTAAGAAGTATACGTGGGTTAATCAAACATGTAAAACTAGGAGGACAACGTTCAAGGTGTCTACATTAAAGATTTATAAATTAAAAGTACTTGCTACGGATCAAATCAGAGCCTTTGCAGGTACACGAGACCCACTAAAAAAATATTCAAAGGGGAATAACTCAAAACCGGAAGTAGCGATTTCACAATATTTTGTGCTATAGTAAGCTATTGTCATTTCCAATAAACCCTGAAAATTTGAATAAAATCTGATGACAAACAAGCGAGATATTACAGTTTAAAGAAACGTCTAGAAGAAAAAGAAGAAGAAAAATAATAATGAAGAATTTCCAACAGAATCAGTACAAGGTCTTCCGTTGGAAACGGAAGACCTTAATAAAAATGACAATTTTAAATTAAGCAAGTAACCACTTACCAGACTATCATTTGAGAAATACATAAACACACATTCACACACCATACACACAATCATCGTTTTTTAAGTATGACGATCCCGATCTCGTTAGGCAATACACATTCACAGTTCAGTTCACTTCGATCCCGATCAAATTTCCGCACCCCGCCGCATTACCAACCTCTAGTGTTTTTTCAGCTTCTTGTCATTCGAATCAAGTATGTCGCATTTATGTCGCACACCTTGGTTATCTAACGCGAAGATCTTGCCGTTATAATACCAGGAACTTTGTATCCGTTCGTCCTTGTTCAGTTGTCGAAGGAGTTCTGCGTTCTGATGGGTAATGTGGTCGTACATTTTAAAGTGGCTTTTCCACACCATCTTTTGATTTGTGTTTGATTATTTTAATTTTCGAAATACGGTTCCTCAGTTTGGCAATAACGGGGCGAATCCTTCCCTGTTCCCCTGTGATACGGTGTATTTCAAGGATATCGCTTGGTTCTACGGTTACGCCTGCCGTTTGTTTCATGATGGCTATCAAGTCGGAGCGTAAGTCTTCCTGCGCCTTTTCCTTCCACCCTATAAACTTGATGTTGTTTTTCTGAGAGTACTGCATATTTTTGGTTTGCCTGATTGTATGCTGTCACGGTTAGTGATTTATACTCCTGTAGGTTGGCTTTTAGATATCGTAATTCTGCTAGCTGCTCGTGAAATTTCTCCTTCAGGTCTTTCATATCCATATTCATCCCGTCGGCTATTTCTGTCGTGCGCGACTCGAATATTTTGGATTTTTCATGTATCTCTTTGATAAACTCGTCCTTCACCTGTGTAGTAACGGTAGTTGAGAGTTCTTTTGTCAGTGTATCCTTCACCTCTGTGATCACCTCTGTTATGATTTCTTTCTTGAGCTCCCCCTTTATTTCCGAGACAATGTCCGTAACAATATTTTTAATGTCGTCTTTTTTCATCATTGTTGCTCGGATTTCCAACAGACTTTCTTGAATAGATTTAAGTTCATCAAAGACATCAGTATTAATGGGTTCAGTATCGGAGCTACTGGTTCTTTGTACTTTGGACGGCCTTTTGTCCGAAATATGGGCGCATATCAGCATAATTTATTTACATGTATAACTTTACGGTACATTCCCTGAAGATTATCAAATGGAATACAGAGCGTGATGTTAAAGTTAATTATGACGTCATATCGTTTCAATTACAAACAATAATAGTTCCCCGGTTCAATCAAGGGTATACGGGGATTTACCCCGGATGGATCATTCATGCGTTGCTTTGACCTCTCGACCCAGTGGCGTCGGAAGCAAATTGAAAAAGGGGGGGGGGGCTAGACTTATCCTCAGAAATCTTGACAAAACCTAATTCCCAAATTCCTAATCCATGGGGGGGGGGGGGGGGGGGGGGGGGGTTAGTATACCTATAACTCCAACTTCTCTATATTTCAGTATCTTTTCAAGGTGAATTTTAGATCAATTATATTTGATGCGAGAAAAAAAGGGGGGGGGGCTGAACCCTCTATTATACTATGTGCTAATGGTTAGGTATAACTTTGCAAAAATAGTGGGGGGGGGGGGGGGGGGGCTAAGCCCCCCCCCCCCCCCCCCAGCCCCCCCGGTTCCGACGCCTATGCGACCAATAATGATGTTATGCAGGAATAACAGCGGGGAACATTTGCAAGTGTAAATATTATGTGATAATAGGTAAACGGTAACCAAATTTCAATAAGTAATGCCATAAAACGAATCTTAAAAACTTGCATATTATTTTGACATCATAATGCACATATCCACTACTTTTTTTTCTGAATGAATTAATTGACAACCTTACTGTTTTGAATGTAACATTGAATTTTGTTTTAGTGCTATAGTAATATTTTACCTATTACAGAGAATTGGAATGTAAATTGGTGGATATTGACAAATATAGAATTCAACATGAGGGTATTTCAAGTATTTGCATTTATTTTGCTGTTAAATTTATCTTCTTCATCCGATGGACAAATAAATGAACAGTTTGCAATTGTTTTCAATAATCCTTTAGAAAACTTCCCTCTCATCAACATGGAAATTGATCTTGAAGCAAAAGTCGTTTATGTGAGTGGGAAGAATATTCTTTACCGGTTAAGTGTGCAGGAAGACATGCAAATGATAAAAAGACAAACTGGACCTGTCGTAAACTGTTTGCCGCAGTTGCCACCTGAAACACTAAAACATGAATACTGTGGAGACGACTACAACACAGTGATGGTTGTGACACCTGATAGTTTGATTACCTGTGGTACATTGAGAGGTGGACTATGTATGAGGCGTGATAAAGAGTCTCTAAACATTACTATGACTTCCTTAAGTAACTGTTTAGTTTCAAATGAACAGGCCTCTGCCTTGGGAATCTTCTTAAATATTACAGACAAAAGTTCCCCTGGATTGTTTCAAAATATTGTCTTGTTGGCGAAAGAGTACACAACTTTACCACTTAGCGCTGCCAATTTGGAGGAAGCTGCCATATTCTCAGTTTTACCAGATTTGTCAGTCATAAGCTTGGATAATTCTAAATACGGGAGAATTTTTGATATGATTTTGAAAGATACAGTGAATGTTAAAATGGACTATAGAGTGGTATTTGAAAATGACAAATTTGTTTTTTTTCTGGTGAATCAGAATTCACAATCAAAGCTTGTTAAGATCTGTAAGTCCATCGATAGTGAAGCTAGGTATTCGAAGAAAGTGTATGAAGACATTCCTGTATCTTGTAATGCAGGGGAGATAAACTTGACTCATGTCAAGCATGGAATCTTTATTTCTGTGTCTGGAAAGAGATACTTAATTGTTCTGTTTTCAAGGTCAAAACCTACTCGGTCTGCAGTGTGTGTTTTTGAAGAAAACGATATCTATGAAGCGTTTTTAAAGTCAAGAAGACACAGGCTTGGATGCCCAAAAAGTGATTTACCTGCAGATGACGTAATATTTCAAGCAGATAGAGGATCGCCACAAGTGTGTATCGAATACAGAAACCTTAATAAAACAAATGAGGTATGTTTGATATTTTTAAAAAATCAGTATTTATGCATACATACTCCGGTTATTACATATGCTTGTGTAACTGTTTTTGTAATATTAACCAATTTGAATATTCATGCATTCGTAACCAAAATTATGTTACGCAATAGACAGGTATGGTTTGCTGCTCGGATTAAAATTTCACATTGAGAAATTTGACAAAAGTTACATGTGATTTGTTTATTATACTTAAGTGTTTCTTATTATCAAATGTTATTTACTTTGCATGATTCGTTTTCAAGTTCTTAAAGTTCAAAATTCATTACATTAACCGTCATTATGATGAAGATATAAACAATTTCGCCAAGATATAACATCATATATACATTTGTTTTCCCTTGGACTGATGTCACACTTTCATTGGTTTAAACATAGCACGTGTTTGCCTCATATATCTCTATATTTGTTCGGTGAGAAATAATTTTAGGCAATATGGCCGTCATTGGCAGACGCTTCGCTTACTCATTTCGACATTTCATAGTATTTCATACATAAACCTCATGCTGTAAGTTCGTAAAGTATTTGGAGTAGTTGCCCTTTGAATTTTTTTGAAATTAGAGTAGTGTCCCTTAGAATATTGACGTCACATTGTTTTGTCTGGAGCAGAACAAAATGGCAGCGTCGAAATTTGCTCAAATCTCTGCAGAGGAAAGGGAGAAAACATTTTAAATTGAATAGCAACAAAACATTGTAAGTTAACATGGGTGAAGCAAAGATTTTTAAAGAGTATTTGAAAGGTGAGATTGAAAATTTTGAAGAGTTTAAATGAGTTAAATTGGACGAGATGTTAGGGATCTTATACTTGACTTTGCTTAGATCATCGCTATTTGTGAATAAATGTGTCGCTTGATAGTCCTCGGGAAAGCAAAACACTTATTAGGTTAGTTACTGACTCACTACGGAAATATATTGGGTTGATAAATCTCATAGACGGCTCGGCTTCGCCTCGCCATCTATGAGATTGATCAACCCAATATATTTTTCTGTAGTGAGTCAGTAACTAACCTAATAAGTAATAGTATATGACAATATTTACATTTACTTTCTTTCCCTCAATTAATTCCATTGTTTGATTTAAGTAATATTTACGCATAACACAGGTGACCCAATCACCAAATCTGGTGCGTAGGAATACATTCAGTATTCCTTCAGTATTTCTCGAAGAACATAAACTGACTCTTCTCGCCACTTCAAACCGGATCACGACCTGATACATGTATTATACTTACGCTGATTATTATTTCATTGATGTAAATATATTTTGACGTTAAATGAATTCAGTTGATTAATTTCTTAGTGTACCGAAAGTAAATTCATTAAATTACAGAAAGAAAAATAAAATTGTGTTCTTAGAATTTAAAACGCTGTGCACTATTTTTCTCAGCATAATTCGGCTGTTCTAATGGCTCTTCCGTTAATTTGACATTACTCGTTGAATAAGTCGGAGTTTTTTAAAAACTAATCATATGTACGGAAAGTAAATAAATTTTTAAAAAACGTAGATATCAGCATGAAATCATTATTTTTTGAATGATGTGGTCTCATAACTGCAACGGTGTGCGCGCGTTATTCAATCTGTATGCACACACCGTTGCAGTTATGAGACCACATCCTTCAAAAAATAATCATTCAATGCTTAAATATTGAAGGTTATTAACTCTAAAATATATATAAAAATATTGCCACTTCATTTCATGACTTGATTTCATTTTAGCTCACCTGAGCTGAACGCTCCAGTTAGCTTTTCTAATCAAAATCTGTCCGTTGTCTGTCGTCGGCGTTGTCGGTGGCGTTGGCGTTGGCGGCTTTTATCGTGGTTAACTTTTCACATTTTCATCTTCTTCTCCAGAACCACTGGGCAGATTTCAACCAAACTTGGCACAAAGCATCACTGGGTGAAGGGGATTCAAGTTTGTTTAAATAAAGGGCCATATCCTCTTAAAAGGGGAGATAATTTAGAATTATTGAAAATTTGTTGGTATTTTTCAAAAATCTTCTTCTCAAAAACCATTAGGCCAGAAAAGCTGCAACATGTATGAAATCATCCTCAGGTAGTGTAAATTCAAATTTGTTCAAATCATGGTCCCCGGGGGTAGGGTGGGCCACAATAGGGGATCAAGTTTTAAATTGGAATATATAGAGAGAATATTTAAAAATCTTCTCAAAAACGATTTTGCCAGAAAAGCTCAAATTAGAGTGGAAGCATCCTCAGGTAGTGTAGATTCTAGTTTGTTCAAATTTTAGTCCCTGTGGGAAAGCGGAGCGACAATGGGGAATTGGATTTTTACATAGGAATATATTGAGAAAATCTTTAAAAATCTTCTTCTCAAACACTATTGGGCCAGAAAAGCTCAGATTGGCCTGGGAGCATCCTCAGATAGTATAGATTCAAGTTTTGTTCAAATAATAGTCCCTGGGGGTAGGGCGGGGCCACAATGTAAGGGATCAAGTTTTACATAGGAATATATAGAGAGAATATTTAAAAATCTTCTTCTCAAAATCTTTTTGGCCAGAAAAGCTCAAATTAAAGTGGAAGCATCCTCAGGTAGTGAAGATTATAGTTTATTCAAATTATAGTCCCTGGGGGTAGGGCGGGGCCAAAATGGGGAAATGGATTTTTACATAGGAATATACAGAGAAAATCTTTTAATATCTCCATCTCAAAAACTAGTAGGCCAGGAAAGCCCAAACTTGAGTGGAAGCATCCTCAGATAGTATAGATTCAACTTTGATTAAATGGAAGTGAACATGAAAAAAATAATTGTTGCTTAATAAATTTTAAAAGCCTTTTGAAACTTAATAATGCGGTTTGTTATCTTTTTATTTCTATCAAGAGATTTTATCAATTTAACACTCTCAGTAAGAGGTTTATGGAGGTAATCCATTATTCCCAAGCATGCATCTGTTCTCTGACGTAGATAAGCCACATTGCTGCTGGTGACTGGGTCAATGTTGGAACTAGGCCAGTGTTTATGTACAGAGTTGATACAAGTTATGAAGAAAAAATAAGCCTTGATGTGAAGAAACATTTTGTGTACTGTCATGAGAAGACATGAACCTCAGATAACTATATAATAATTATGATTTGTGCAAAAGTGAATAGATAAATTAATTTGTGAAATATGAGATCATTGCATTCCAAATGCTTGTACGGACATGTGGCAGTCAGTGTTTACATGAATAAAATGCTGTTTGTAGATTTCAATTTAGATTAATATAAAAACATAATTTTATTTTCTTTTTTGGGTTTCTTTCCGTTACTTTTTATTTAAATGCCCTGGAAATTTTTCTGATTTGTTTTTATCGTTTTTTGATAGATAAGATTTTGATGATATGTACGCCGGTTCTGTTTATGCTGTCAGAGGAATAACTGGACTAAGACACGTTTTAAAAGTCAGGATGCTGAGCAATGCACCTTGTGTGTTCATTTACGTAGCACACATAATGTTCAAACTCATAAATGAGAAATTCCTGAGTGTAAGAAAAAATAGGTCACAAAAACACTGATCCACGGACATTCCATTTTAGTTACAGATCACATTAACTGCTGGTGGGAAAGCATCATTCTGAAATCAAAATCTTCCTCTATAAACACTGTTTAAGAATGACAACTCTTTATATCCATTTCAAGTTTGAATTCACATTTTGATGATGTCATCTTATCTTTGTTACTAAACGTGTGTAAAAATGCAATGTGTCTCACTGACATCAACATCAGTGCTGCCCTCTCTTAGATGCTTAGATATAATCCAGCAGGGAGGTAATGATTTTAACAATATGGCAGCGCTCATGGATTGCAAGAATTAGTTATTTTAAGTGGTATATCTTCTTACTGCGGAAAGCTCTGTATATACGGTTTTCAGATATCATTATACACATCAAACAGACACATTTGAGCCCTTGATAATTTTTTCATGTTCACTTCCTTTAAATCATAGTCCCTTGGGGTAGAGCGGGGCCGGAATGGCAGGATGAATTTTTACATAGAACTATTTTGAGAAAATCTTAAAAATATTCTGGGAAAGCTTTTAGTCCAAAGGGCAGTAACTTGTGTGAAAGCACAGGTTTTGCATATTAAAGTTCGATGAAACCATGATTCCCTAGAGAAAAGTGGAGCCACAAAATGGGGGCGGGGGGATATAGGAATAGCAAAAAATCTTCTTACAGATACAACAACAAGAGGGGCTTGGTATTTACCCAGAAAAACATGTAGATAAAAATTGGCAGATTTTAAATTTTTTAGCAAGATTTACTGTCCTTAGTTGGCAAGATATTTAGGTCTTTCCACCTTTCAGGTGAAAGACCTTTTGTATTTCTTATGTTTTTTATTAGGTCTTTCCACCTTTCAGGTGAAAGACCTTTTGTTAGGTCTTTCCACCTTTCAGGTGAAAGACCTTTTTTTTTTCTTATGTTTTTAGGTCTTTCCACCTTTCAGGTGAAAGACCTTTTGTATTTCTTATGTTTTTTATTAGGTCTTTCCACCTTTCAGGTGAAAGACCTTTTGTTTTTCTTATGTTTTTTATTATTATTATTATTCTTATTTTTTTTCTTCTCTTTTTTTCCAGGGACAGCTTTTTTATTTCAAGAGATATTGAAACAATTTTTTCTTTATGTTATTGGCCATTAAAAGTTATGGTACCAAATGACCCTTTGCTTGATAACTCCCAAAACTTACGAAGTTATTGCCCTTATGTACGAAAAGCTTGTTATCGCTACTCCTCTGAAACCATTCGAGATAGAGACTTGGAACTTTTACCAATGTCTTCAGTACACTTAGAGGGTTCTTCAATCTACTAACACCGAAAGGATCCGAGACCCCCTTCTAGTAGTTATTGCCCCTGAAAACATTTGAATTTCCATAAAATCCCTTCAAACTTTTTTATTATTTATCATAGAGACTTCGGACTACTTGGGACGGAAGCGTCTTCCTTGGCCGAACAAAATAACATAAAGGTCAAAGGTCAAGGTCATCTGAAAATCTCTTAATTAATGAGTTTTTAGATCTCTTTTGTTTAGTGTAGTAAAGAAAAACTTTTTCATGGATGTAATAGGACATCTTAAGACATTTTAAAATATATCCCCTTGGCTCTTTATTTTAAATAGTTACAGAGTTATTGCCCCTTTTGTACAAAAAGCTTGTTATCGCTACTCCTCTAAAAGCATAAGAGATAGAAACTTGGAACTTTTACCAATGTCTTTAGTACACTTAGAGGGTTTTTCAATCTAGTCATACCGAAATGATCTGAGTCCCCCTTCTAGTAGTTATTGCCCCTAAAAGTATTTACAATTCTATAAAATCACTTCCAACTTTTTTATTATTTGTCATAGAGACTTTGGACCACTTGGGATGGAAGCGTCTACCTTTGATGAACAAAATGATATAAAGGTCAAAGGTCAAGGTCATTTGAAATTCTCTTAATTAATGAGTTTTTAGATCTCTAATGTTTAGGATGGTAGAGAAAAACTTTTTCATGGATGTAGTAGGACATCTTAAGACATTTCAAAATATAACCCTTTGACCCTTACCATGTAACAATTATAGAGTTATTGCCCCTATTGTACAAAATGTTTGTTATCGCTACTCCTAATTAGCCGTTGGAGATAGAGACTTGAAACTTTTACTAATGTATTCAGTTTATTGAGACGCTTCTTCAATCTATTCTTACCGAAAGGGGCCAAAGTCCCTTTCTAGCAGTTATTGCCCCTGAACGTTTCGAACATTCAATAAAGAACACAAAAAACTCTTTGAATCAAGAATCATAGATACATCGGACCACTTGGTATTAAAGCGTCTACCTTGTCCGATGAAAATGACATAAAGGTCAAGGTTAAGCAATAAAAAACTGCAAACTTAATCGTTTAACACTTTTTTTATGCAGTAACGCAGAAAAAAATAATTTATTCTATTGAAGCAATCTTATTTCAAACATAAAAAACAATGAGGTGGAAAGACCTCTAATTGTTCGAGAACAATTAGTCTACTAGTTATTCTTATAATTTTTCTTTTCTATTTTCCTTGGGACAACTTTTTTATTTCAAGAGATATTGAAACAATTTTTTCTTTATGTTATTGGCCATTAAAAGTTATGGTACCAAATGACCCTTTGCTCGATAACTCCCAGAACTTACAAAGTTATTGCCCTTGTGTACGAAAAGCTTGTTATCGCTACTCCTCTGAAACCATAAGAGATAGAGACTTGGAACTTTTACCAATGTCTTCAGTACACTTAAAGAGTTCTTCAATCTACTAATACCGAAAGGATCCGAGCCCCCCTTCTATCAGTTATTGCCCCTGAAAGTATTTGAATTTCCATAAAACCACTTCCAATTTTTTTATTATTTATCATAGAGACTTCGGACCACTTGGGATGGAAGCGTCTACCTTGGCCAAACAAAATGACATAAAGGTCAAAGGTCAAGGTCATATGCAAGTCTCTTAATTAATGAGTTTTTAGTTCTCTTTTGTTTAGTGTAGTAAAGAAAAACTTTTTAATGGATGTAATAGGACATCTTAAGACATTTTAAAATATATCCCCTTGGCTCCTTCTTTTAAATAGTTACAGAGTTATTGCCCCTTTTGTACGAAAAGCTTGTTATCGCTACTCCTCTGAAACCATAAGAGATAGAAACTTGGAACTTTTACTAATGTCTTCAGTACACTTAGAGGGTTCTTCAATTTATTCATACCAAAAGGATCTGAGCCCCCCTTCTATCAGTTATTGCCCCTGAAAGTATTTACATTTCCATAAAATCACTTCCAACTTTTTTATTACTTATCATAGAGACTTCGGACCACTTGGAATGGAAGCGTCTATCTTGGTCGAACAAAATAACATAAAGGTCAAAGGTCAAGATCATTTGGAAAACTCCTAATTAATGAGTTTTTAGATCTCTTTTGTTTAGAGTGGTAGAGAAAAACTTTTTCATGGATGTAGTAGGGCATCTCAAGACATTTCAAAATATAACACTTTGACCCTTACCATGTAACAATTATAGAGTTATTGCCCCTATTGTACGAAATGCTTGTTATCGCTACTCCTCATTAACCGTTGGAGATAGAAACTTGGAACTTTTACTAATGTATTCAGTATACTTAGACGCTTCTCCAATCTATTCATACCGACAGGGTCCAAAGTCACTTTCTAGCAGTTATTGCCCCTGAAGGTTTCGAACATTCAATAAAGAAACACAAATAACTTTTGAATCAATAATCATAGATACATCGGACCATTTGGTATTGAAGCGTCTACCTTGTCAGATGAAAATGACATGAAGGTCAAAGGTCAAGGTCAAGCATTAAAAAATTGAAAACTTAATCGGTTGACACTTTTTTTATGAAGTAACGCAGTAAAAATAATTTATTCTATTGAAGCAATCTTATTTCAAACATAGAAAACAATGAGGTGGAAAGACCTCTAATTGTTCGAGAACAATTAGTCTACTAGTTTATTAGGTCTTTCCACCTTTCAGGTGAAAGACCTTTTGTTTTTCTTATGTTTTTTATTATTATTATTATTTTTCTTCTCTTTTTTTCCAGGGACAGCTTTTTTATTTCAAGAGATATTGAAACAATTTTTTCTTTTATGTTATTGGCCATTAAAAGTTATGGTACCAAATGACCCTTTGCTCGATAACTCCCAGAACTTACAAAGTTATTGCCCTTGTGTACGAAAAGCTTGTTATCGCTACTCCTCTGAAACCATAAGAGATAGAAACTTGGAATTTTTATTAATGTCTTCAGTACACTTAGAGGGTTCTTCAATCTATTCATACCGAAAGGATCTGAGCCCCCCTTCTAGTAGTTATTGCCCCTGAAAGTATTTACATTTTTATAAAATCACTTCCAAATTTTTTATTACTTATCATAGGGACTTCGGACCACTTGGGATGGAAACGTCTACCTTGGCCGAACAGAATGACATAAAGGTCAAAGGTCAAGGTCATTTGGAAATCTCTTAATTAATGAGTTTTTGAATCTCTTTTGTTTAGGATGGTAGAGAAAAAGTTTTTCATGGATGTAGTAGAACATCTTAAGACATTTAAAAATATAAACCTTTAACCCTTACCATGTAACAATTATAGAGTTATTGCCCCTATTGTACAAAATGCTTGTTATCGCTACTCCTCATTAACCGTTAGAGATAGAGACTTGAAACTTTTACTAATGTATTCAGTATACTTAGGCGCTTCTTCAATCTATTCATACCAACTGGGTCCAAAGTCCCTTTCTAGCAGTTATTGCCCCTGAAAGTTTCGAACATTTAATAAAAACACAAATAACTTTTGAATCAATAATCATAGATACATCGGACCACTTGGTATTGAAGCGTCTACCTTGTCAGATGAAAATGACATAAAGGTCAAAGGTCAAGCTCGTCAACCAATAAAAAATTGCAAACTTAATCGTTTGACACTTTTTTAAATGAAGTAACGCAGAAGAAATATTTTATTCTATTGAAGCAATCTTATTTCAAACATAAAAAAACAATGAGGTGGAAAGACCTCTAATTGTTCGAGAACAATTAGTCTACTAGTTATTATTATTATTTTTTTTCTTCTCTTTTTTTCCAGGGACAGCTTTTTTGTTTCAAGAGATATTGAAGCAATCTTTTCTTTATGTGACTGGCCATTAAAAGTTATGGTACCAAATGACCCTTTGGTTGATCACTCCCAGAACTTACAAAGTTTTTGCCCTTTGTGTACGAAGTGATTGTTATCGCTACTCCTCTGAAACCATAAGAGATAGAGACTTGAAACTTTTATTAACGTCTGTAGTACACTTAGACGCTCTTTCAATCTATTCATACCGAAAGGTTCCGAGACCCCCTTCTATCAGTTATTGCCCCTGAAAGTATTTCAATTTCCATAAAATCACTTCCAACTTTTTTACTATTTGTCATAGAGACTTCGGACCACTTGGGATGGAAGCGTCGTCCTTGGCCGATATAAATGACGTAAAGGTCAAAGGTCAAGGTCATTTGAAAATCTGTGTATTCATGAGTTTTCGTATCTCTGTTGTTTAGGGTGATATAGAGAAATTTGATCAAGGATGTAGTAGGACGTCTTAAGACATTTCAAAATGTAGCCCTTCAGCTCCCATCTTGTAATAGTTAGTGAGTAATTGCCCCTTTTGTACGAAATGCTTGTTATCGCTACTCCTCTGAAACCAAAACAGGTAGAGACTTGAAACGTTTACCAATGTCTTCATTACACTTAGAAGTTTCTTCAATCTATTGATCCCAAAAGGGTCCGACGTCCCTTTCTGGCAGTAATTCCCCTTTCAATTTCATTGATTTCACAAACACATACGAAATAAACACACACCCCCCCCTCCCTCTTTTTTCTAATGTTTGACCTTGACCTTTGACCTTTGACCTTGACCTTTTACCTCTTAAAACTGGTGTGTTATAAGTATGTGCAACATCTATAACATCAGATTCATTTATATGTACAAATAGGTCTTTCAAACACAACCCCCCCCTCCCTTTATTTTTAGGTTTGATCTTGACCTTTGACATGACCTTGACCTTGACCTTAAAGGACTGATGCGTTTCAAGTATATTTAACATATACATTTCAGATTCATTTATATGTGCAATAAGCTCTTTAAAACAACCAAAACATCCCCCCCCTTATTTTTAGGTTTGACCTTGACCTTTGACCTTGACCTTTGACCTCTTAGAACGGGTTTGCTATAAGTATCTGTAACATCTATAATATCAGATTCATTTATATGTACGAATAGCTCTTTCAAACACGAATTCACCAACACAACCCCCCCCTTTTATATTTTAAGGTTTGACCTTTGACCTGACCTTGACCTTGACCTTTAAGGACCTGATGCGTTACAAGTATATTTAACATATACATTTCAGATTCATTTATATGTGGAATTAGCTCTTTAACCCCCCCCCCCCTTATTTTTAGGTTTGACCTTGACCTTTGACCTTGACCTTTGACCTTGACCTTTGACCTTGACCTCTTAGAACTAATGAGTAATAAGTGTATGCAACATATATATCAGATTTAGTTATATGAACAATTTGCCCCCCCCCCCCCCCTCTTCTTTTATACAAGGATTGAATTCTTATATGAACATGACCCTCGATATTTGAACTTGAAATTCAATATTCCTTTTTAAAATAAAACCTAAAAAAGTGTTACAACTGTTTGTCAGAATTTTTTGAAAAGGTGAAACACTGTCTGCCATTTGACCCCAGACCGCGTTTTAGACTACGCCTCCAAATAAAAATTCCAGCTCCAGTAAAACTCTGTAGAACTCGGCGAAAATTCACGGGACTGTTACTCACACCCGAATCTAATTGCCTGCCAAATTTCAAACGAAATGAACCCTATTTAAGAAAGTTATCCACCTCAGCGGCATCGAACCATAGTCCCGAGAAACGAAATTTCAACGCTTCGATATTTGTATCTAATAAATTCACGCTCAAATTTCACTGAAAATCTTTGTTTACATTTCTATCAGCAACCTGTGACGACTTGTGTTGAAGTGCAACGAAAGATAACTCTTCCTTCCCAGACCCCGATTTTAGATGAATTTAATTTACATTTTTCTTTCAGTTTGTTTATTTCCCGACTTGGCTGAAATACATGACTGGCCTTAATTCAGTTCCGATTTTCCGTACTTGTAATCCAAGAATGCATGACAGTTAATAGATTTATAAGCACGTGCATTTCAAATCACAGGGAGAATTCGCATCAGCTGAGCCGACGTGACGTTCCCACACCTTCAAATACCCGCCGGCGACCAGAGTTTGACCTGACCTGTTGATTTCTTAGTCAACGCTATCCGGCCACATTGTTTACAAGCAGCACTGATTTTTATGAATAAACTGGTGAACAAATACTGCCCTCCCAACCAATCGCTAAGCCCCTATCTATTCTAAAGGTTCCTCAGCGTTGGGTATCAATTTTAGATGGACAGAAGAACGCTTCATCTCTTCTTTCTATCATCATCCAAATTGACTACACAACTCAACAAATTTTACCTTCTATCAGATAACAAGCGAAATAGCGTAGTGGCAACACTCTCGCCTAGGAATCCAAGGGTACTCGGATCGATACCACTGTGCGGAACCGATTTTTTTTTTTTTACTTTTTTTTTCTTCGTAAATTGATTTTTCTCTAATTACTCAATAATTATCAACATTTTCGGGAATTTTTTTGAATCATTATGGAAGGTGGAAAGGCCTCTAATTGTTCCGTGAACAATTAGTCTACTAGTTTTCTTTATGTTTTTTATTATTAGGTCTTTCTACCTTTCAGGTGAAAGACCTATTGTATTTCTTATGTTTTTTATTTTTAGGTCTTTCCACCTTTCAGGTGAAAGACCTCTTGTTTTCTTTATGTTTTTTAGGTCTTTCCACCTTTCAGGTGAAAGACCTCTTGTTTTCTTTATGTTTTTTAGGTCTTTCCACCTTTCAGGTGAAAGACCTTTTGTTAGGTCTTTCTACCTTTCAGGTGAAAGACCTATTGTATTTCTTATGTTTTTTATTTTTTTTCTTCTCTTTTTTTCCAGGGACAGCTTTTTTATTTCAAAAGATATTGAAACAATTTTTTCTTTATGTTATTGGCCATTAAAAGTTATGGTACCAAATGACCCTTTGCTTGATAACTCCCAGAACTTACAAAGTTATTGCCCTTTTGTGCGAAAAGCTTGTTATCGCTACTCCTCTGAAACCATAAGAGATAGAGACTTGGAACTTTAACCAATGTCTTCAGTACACTTAGAGGGTTCTTCAATCTATTCATACGGAAAGGATCTGAGCCCCCCTTCTACTAGTTATTGCCCCTGAAAATGTTGACATTTCTATAAAATCACTTCCAACTTTTTTATTATTTATCATAGAGACTTCGGACCACTTGGGATGGAAGCGTCTACCTTGGCCGAACAAAATGACATAAAGGTTAAAGGTCAAGGTCATTTGGAAATCTCTTAATTAATGAGTTTTTAGATCTCTTTTGTTTAGGGTGGTAGAGAAAAACTTTTTCATGGATGTAATAGGACATCTTAAGACATTTTGAAATATAGCCCCTTTGCTCCTTATTTTAAATAATAACATAGTTATTGGCCCTTTTTACGAAATGCTTGTTATCGCTACTCCTCTGAAACCATAAGAGATAGAGACTTGGAACTTTTACCAATGTCTTCAGTACACTTTGAGGGTTCTTCAATCTATTCATACCGAACGGATCTGAGCCCACCTTCTACTAGTTATTGCCCCTGAAAGTGTTGAAATTTCTATAAAATCACTTCCTACGTTTTTATTATTTGTCATAGAGACTTTGGACTACTTGGGATGGAAGCTTCTACGTTGGCCGAACAAAATGACATAAAGGTCAAAGGTCAAGGTCATTTGGAAATCTCCTAATTAATGAGTTTATATATCTCTTTTTTAGGGTGGAAGAGAAAAACTCTTTCATGGATATAGTAGGACATCATAAGACATTTCAAAATATAATCCTTTGACCCTGATCGTGAAACAATTATAGAGTTATTGCCCCTATTGTACAAAATGCTTGTTATCGCTACCCCTCATTAACCGTTAGAGATAAAGACTTGAAACTTTTACTAACGTATTCAGTATACTTAGACGCTTCTTCAATCTATCATACCGAAAGGGTCCAAGGTCTCTTTCTAGCAGTTATTGACCCTGAAAGTTTCGAGCAATAAAAAAAACACAAATAACTTTTGAATCAATAATCATAGATACATCGGACCACTTGGTATTGAAGCGTCGACCTTGTCCTATCGAAATGATATAAAGGTCAAAGGTCAAGGTCAAGCAATAAAAATTGCATACTTAATCTTTTGACACTTTTTTCTGAAGTAACGCAGATTAAAAAAAAAGTTTTTCTATTGAAGCAATCCTATTTTAAACATAAAACACAATGAGGTGGAAAGACCTCTAATTGTTCGAGAACAATTAGTCTACTAGTTTTCTTTATGTTTTTTATTCTTATTTTTTTTCTCTATTTTCCAAGGGACAGCTTTTTTATTATAAGACATATTGAAACAATTTTTCTTTCATGTAATTGACCATTTAAAGTTATGATACCAAATGACCCCATTCCTGATAACCCCACGAACTTACAAAGTTATTGCCCTTGTTTACGAAAAGCTTGTTATCGCTACTCCTTTGAAACCATAAGAGATATAATCTTGGAATTTTTACCAATGTCTTCAGTACACTTAGAGGGTTCTTTAATCTATCATACCGAAAGGATCTGAGGCCCTCTTCTAGTAGTTATTGCCCCTGAAAGTATTTGAATTTCTATAAAATCACTTCCAACTTTTTTATTATTTGTCACAGAGACTTCGGACCACTTGGGATGAAAGCGTCTACCTTGGCCGATCAAAATGACATCAAGGTCAAAAGTCAAGGTCATTTGGAAATCCGTTAATTTATGAATTATTAGATCTCTTTTGTCTAGTGTGGTAGAGAAAAACTTTTTCATGAATGAAATAGGACATCTTAAGACATTTTAAAATATAGCCCCTTGGCTTTTTCTTTTAAATGTTAACAGAGTTATTGCCCCTATTGTACAAAATGCTTGTTATCGCTACTCCTCATTAATCGTATAAGATAGAGACTTGAAACTTTTACCAATGTCTTCAGTACACTTAGAGGGTTCTTCAATCTATTCATTCCGAAAGGATCTGAGGTCCCCTTCTAGTAGTTATTGCCCATGAAAGTATTTGAATTTCTATAAAATCACTTCCAACTTGTTTATTATATGTCATAGTGACTTCGGACCACTTGGGATGGAAGCGTCTACCTTGGCCAAACAAAATGACATAAAGGTCAAAGGTCAAGGTCAAGCAATAAAAAAATTGCAAACTTTATCGTTTGACACTTTTTTTATGAAGTAACGCAGGAAAAATACTTTAATCTATTAAAGCAATCCTATTTCAAACATAAAAAAACAATGAGGTGGAAAGACCTCTAATTGTTCGAGAACAATTAGTCTACTAGTTTATTCTTATTATTTTTCTTTTCTATTTTCCAAGGGACACCTTTTTTATTATAAGACATATTGAAACAATTTTTTCTTCATGTAATTGACCATTTAAAGTTATAATACCGAATGACCCTGATCCTGATAACCCCCAGAACTTACAAAGTTATAGCCCTTGTTTACGAAATGATTGTTATCGCTACTCCTCTGAAACCATAAGAGATAAATACTTAAAACTTTTACCAATGTTTTCAGTACACTTAGAGGGTTCTTCAATCTACTAATACCGAAAGGATCTGAGGCCCCCTTGTAGTAGTTATTGCCCCTGAAAGTATTTAAATTTCCATAAAATCACTTCCAACTTTTTTATTATTTATCATAGAGACTTCGGACCACTTGGGATGGAAGCGTCTACCTTGGCCAAACAAAATGACATAAAGGTCAAAGATCAAGGTCATTTGAGAAGCTGTTAATTAATGAGTTTTTATATCTCTTTTGTTTAGGGTGGTGGAGAAAAACTTTTTCATGGATGTAGTAGGACATCTTAAGACATTTCAAAATATAACCCTTTGACCCTTACCATGTAACAATTATAGAGTTATTGCCCCTATTGTACAAAATGCTTGTTATCGCAACTCCTCATCAACCATTAGAGATAGAGACTTGAAACGTTTACTAATGTATTCAGTATACTTAGACGCTTCTCCAGTCTATTCATACCGACAGGGTCCAAAGTCCCTTTCTAGCAGTTACTGCCCCTGAAGGTTTCGAACATTCAATAAAGAAACACAAATAACTTTTGAATCAATAATCATAGATACATCGGACCATTTGGTATTGAAGCGTCTACCTTGTCAGATGAAAATGACATGAAGGTCAAAGGTCAAGGTCAAGCATTAAAAAATTGCAAACTTAATCGTTTGACACTTTTTTTATGAAGTAACGCAGAAAAAATAATTTATTCTATTGAAGCAATCTTATTTCAAACATAGAAAACAATGAGGTGGAAAGACCTCTAATTGTTCGAGAACAATTAGTCTACTAGTTTTATTTTGAAACTGTATAATGCTAATTTGATCAGATTTAAGGCTATTGTTGCTCAGGTGAGCGATATGGCCCCTGGGCCTCTTGTTAGAAATTATTTTAGAATAGGATAAAATGCGATACATAATAAATTTTAGACTACCCCGTGTAAACGAAAGTAACAAAAGAAAGCTTTATTAAATTGTATGATTTCTTAAAAATTAACTTAGCTACTATTTGTACAATCTGGTCTTTATAAAAAGTTAATTAACACCATTATTATGTTATTGACTTAGTTTATGTGGAAATTTATGAAATAACTATGTCTTGATAATTTGTATAAGCACCTTACAAAATCCCGCGAAATTAATTACAGAATATTTGAATTTTTGATTTCATATCCTAAATAAAGGGTAGCTGAATGTAACTTTCAAAATATCTGAGTTATCTCCATATAACCATCAAAGGTGCAAGCATTTCTGTTAAAAGAAGTGTGAGAAGTTTCATGAGCTCATTTTCTTTAGCCTTCATCTTCTTGTTCATGGCTCAGGTTAAATCATAATTAAGCTTTCTAGCCCATGCCAAGTATTATCAGATCAAAGATACATGTAGAAAAAGCATGTATTTCAGAAAATAAATAATCACTCTTTGACTTTAATGGGGTGATCATTACAGCAGGGTACACCATCAAATCCGATAAAGAACAAAGAGTTTTATGATAGAATTAACCACGTGTATTTAAAAAAAAATATATTTTCTTAATACTTATATTTTCATCATTTTTAAAAATTGTACCTACAATTCAAATTAAATTTATTTTTTTACATTATTTTTATTATGCAAATTCCGCTTGTGCCCAAACAGTGTACGTGTTTTGACACAAATTGTGTTTTACATTTATTTAGTACGCAATGAGACACAGCTACGTAATGCTAATTAACAAGCTTGTTTTAATCAATGTCTCTTGATGAATAAAAGAAATTTTGAGTACATGTAGTTTTGTCTATGACAGAGCCATTTTAAATTGTAACGATTTGTTTTAAATGCATTTCTCATTTATTTACAGCCTCTGATAGGAGTTTATGATGCCTTTTACAAGGGAGATTATTGTAATAGTGTAAACATGGTATCCCAGTTTGGTATTATTGTGGGACTTCTGCCACTCGAAGGAAATGCAGTGTACTCAACCAAGTCTCATCAAGTCACAGTGGTCGGAAGTTTAACCATCAACAACTTAACAACTCTCTATATTGGAACGGACAATGGGAGTGTTATACAGGTTACTTAAAATCACTCAGTATTTCAACAACTTAATATATTCAATATATTTAATAAAAACATACAACACACTAAAAGTCACTCTGGCTCATTATTAAAAAAAATTCCAAACAAAATATAGTACATTTTAGTTTATTAGGAGGTAACTGGTGTTATAATTTTCTGAATAAATAAAAGGGTATTTTCTCCACTATTTCTTATTGAAAATGGTCATATTCATATTGCCACAGACATATAACAGACAGCCGAGTCCCAGTGTTGCCAGTTTTTATCATTCTATTCAAGTATAAATATCACTATTCTTGAAATACATGGACTTGTGTTTAAACACTTTTTAGCATTGTTCAGTTTATATATTGTGAACAATTTCATGCAAATGAGCTGATTGAAATACAAATAGATAACTAATCTATATTAACGTGTTTAATTTTACTTAGTTTTCCCTTTTTCACTGATCGTTTGACACATCGCATAGTTAGCATGGTGTATACATTATCCTCTGCAACTCATTGAAGTATACAGCAATAGAAAAAGGTCTTGTCCAAGGCCATGTCTAATTTGATATGAAAGATAAGTGGTTTATAGATGTTAGGTGCAAAGTTTCCGAAACAGGTAATATAAGTGCAGAATGTCGGCAACTGTATTGGTAAGATTTTATTTTTAACAATGTTGATAAGAAATGTAGGAAAAATCAGAGACCGGTAACTAATCTTTATAAAATGTCTTTTTAGGAGCTTTTTTGCAGAACTGTAAAAATGTGTATTGTCTTACTCTTCAACGTTCCTTCATATCGTCCTCGTTAATGAACTCTTTTGCAATGCCCTTGCGTCATGCAAATTAATTTCCGAGACGACCTTGTTTTTATGCGTTTTTCTCTGTGCTTTTTCTCTCTAAAAATTCTCATGCTCATTTTTCAAAATTCACATAAACAAGAGTCGTTTACAAATATGCACAAAGAAAATGCAATTTTTTCTTAAAATGAAATAACATTAGTAATTAATGAATACCACTGAATAATTGGTCGCTTTTGTTTTAAGGGTTTCTTTATAACAGCTAATCATACGGATATTGTCTACAACATCGCAAAATTGTGTTATATACGACATACGTAGCTTTAATCGGTAAAACATATATCAAAGTCACAAAGATTTAATTAAAACGGATAATCCAAACCCAAATTCAAGCAGCTGGCATTCGACGAGTTTAAAAAACACGGCACATTTACTGAACTGTCAACTTAATTAAGATTGGTTTGCTATGCAGTTTTCATTTATCTATTTTAAAGGTATTGTATGATAAAGAGAAAAATAGATCAAGCGTGCTCTCGGAAATAAAAGTGGACCCGTCAGAGATCAGAGCGATTAGAAGTTTAAATGGAGAAACGTACATTATGTCACAAAACAAGGTTTACATTTATTTTTAATTACTCCTCTATAATTAATTCTGATATCATTAGAGCACGATGCATGGTAAAAAGAATGAAATCAAGGAACTGTCTTGGTGCTGCTATTAGTAATTTTTCAAATGCAGATTGTTTCTAAATTAAATTTATTGGATCTTATAATAAGGTGAAATATGTTAAATAAGCAAGTAAGCAAATAATCTAAAGTCTTAAAAAATTGTCTACTGTAAGTTTTCTTCATCTGCATCATGGTTGCTTTCAACACACACAAATTAACACGTGTTATCTAATTTTATTCCAGATAGTGAAACTGCTTCCTTCGAAAAATTGTGGACAATATTCAGGAAACTGCCAGCAATGTATGGATGTCAATGATTTTGATTGTGGTTGGTGTGTTACCAAGGGAGTGTAAGTTTTACAAGTTGTCATATTAATTTGATAAACAGGGATATAAACGGTCAATAGTTATCATGTGTTTTTTTTCATTGATATAATTGAAAAAATTAAAACTTTTCAGCAAGCAAAGAATAAAAAACTTTGAATACGATATTTAGTATAAATTGGTATGTTTTAAAGTTTACCGAGTCTTCATAAATTAATGCTAATGCTATTGCACAGGGAAGGAACACGTGTTGAAAAATTATGTATTTTATTATATTCTGCATGGTTTTTCTTTACTGCTAGTCTTAGGGAATTTTTAATGTTTTAAAAGAAACTACATTTAAGAGGGCTGTTTTACATGGTATATGCATTGAAGCACAGCACCCGTTCCCCTTATAGCCTTTCGCTGCATATCCAAGGCTGAGTGGTTTTTTTTTAAATAATTACAGAGGAAATGCACTCTTTTGTTTAAATTGGGTGTAAACTTAGATGCCGAGGACTGATCGAGGACGGAGATGATCGGAAAATAATTTTACTGATGAGTCTTAAGCAAAAATTTCACTTGATTTGACATTTTAAAAAAAAATCCAAGATGGTGGAAATAGTTATTATTTAAGTATAGAATGTATATTTTTAATATATACATGTACATTACGTCAGGTGCCTGTGTGCCAAAGCTGTTCGCATATCACTTACGCGGATGCATTTAATTTTGATGGTACAAAAAAATATCATATTGGTGATTACCGTCTTGCTCACCATCACTCTCCTGATCCAGCCCCATGCAATTTATCCTTTACGATACTCCTTCGTTACTGTTCGTCGTGACTAGTCCCAAAAAGCCCTTTGATCAGCCGTCAGTCTGTGCCTCAGGGGCTCATTTCATAAAGGGTCGTACGTCCAGACTTATCGCTGCGCTGGTGTAAATACAGGACTATTCGAATATTTGCGTTTCATTAAAAAGCGCATCATTCCATCCGACTAAAGTTAAGCCAAAAATTTACGTCCACTCATAGGTAGGCGTAAGTTCGGACGTAAACAAAAGTAAGCATATACCAGAATACCAGAAACAAGTTCTTCTTTGGTTTTCGGTTTTGCAGTAGACTGCAAGAAAGTCTTCATACCAGCCCAAACATTCTCGATTGGGTTTAAGTCAGAAGAAGAGGCTGGTGTCTTCATCACTGAGTTGATGATCCCTGCCTGCTCCATCCATACCTTGGTTGAACGGCTGGTGTGCTTAGAATCATCGTCCTGAAAGAAAATGATTATTTGTGTTTTAACTATTTTTTTAAAGGAGATATCACCTTATAACATCAAAATAAAAATCAGCCCCTTTTTATACAACAGATAACAGAAATCTACCATGATTTTGGTAATTACAAAACAAGAAAAAACAAATATGATAAATCTTGATTAGTGAGAATAGCTTAGATTTTAACCGTTAAACTATTTACCATAAATAAAGATATATATATACAATGTTACTGTTTTTTCCTCGTTAGGAAATGGATTATATAAGCGTACATATATCAAAGACTAAGACTACATGTAGTGCATGTAAAATTAAAAGATAAATTCCCAAATTTATTTTATTACTAATTTATTTTTTACATCATCCTTTGTGATCTATGCATGCTCTGATCCAGAATTTTTTTCCACTGAAAGGGGGGGTGACTGACCTCCCAGATATGTGCATGCTACTATCACCTTTTAACAGATTCTGTATATATACATACCTGATACAATCTGAACCCTCCTAGAAATCTCCCTCTGTGTCTGACGAATGGAAGCAGGTTACTCTCTAGAATCTGTTGGTATCGGGCAGTGTTCATTATGCCAGTAAAGATGCAGATTGGAGTTTTCCCTTTGTAAGATATCCCTGCCCAGACATTCACCTAAAAATATTACAAAGCAGTTTAACAAATCAATCATTGACAGTATGTATATGTGCTATGTGAGTGTTTGTTTGTTGGCTTGCTTTCTACTTATTTTTTAAAATTGTAGTTCTAAGGTTTCACACCAATAAAATAATACTTGAACTTATTTTTAAAATCAAAAATACTTATTTTAAGCCTGTAGGCTTAAAAGTTTTTTTTAAAGTAACGTAACTGTGAATAAAACAAATTAATAAATATTGGAATAATGTGTCAGCTCTCTATTCACCTTATATGCATGCTTTGGCCTGGATCGCTTCCTGGTCTTCATCTCTATCCCTGATCGAGACTGGTGGAAGAACTATTATTCATGGGAGCATATATCCACTGATGTCTCGTCAGCGAAAACAACGTTCCTAAAGTTGTCCTTGTTCTTAATGGTGTTGCATGCCCATTTCATTCTAGCCTAAGAATTAAAATTTGACAAAATATAAATTTATTGATTGTCCCTATCATCATTTTGTTTTGCGAGCTCGATCGTAAATAAAAGTAATTACATTTATAGATAATCTTATTAACGATGAAAAACTAATAAAAAAGTCTATTTATTATAAAATTGATGAACAATTAATACATTTATTGGCAGTTTCGTTTTCTTAAATAAATATTCCGAATCTTTAATCTGATAGGATAGGATGGATAGGATGGATAGAATAGAATCAATAAATAGAATAGCATACTGGATACAGGAGATAGGATACAGGATACTGGTTACAGGATAGGATAGGGTTTAAGCTGTAAACTTTATGGATATCTGCACTGTATATTATGAAACGAAGATTGTATTTTATCACTAATGCGATTTAAGTTACATGTATTGTCACATTCAGATACTGAGAAAGAACGATTTATACTTTAAATTCTGGAATTTGATTGCCACGGGAGTTTCTCCGGAATAAAGGTACCCACGGGGATTTCTCCTGAATAAATGTGCACGAGAGAGAGGTCATAGTTCATATAAATTAACGTGCCCTTATTTTAATTTTGTTTTGCATTTTATAAACTTAAATTATATGTTTTCTAAACCATTTTTTCTCTATACAACATTTACCAAGAAACAAGTTTACATCACTAATAAAAAATAGCTAATATTTTTGGTAATTTATATATGAACAGTATATTTTTTATAACCTACGATATATGTGCATGTCGATGCTTTAATATTGAATGCAAACAATACTGAAAATCGAAGCCGATTAAACTCACTGATACTAATGCACAACTTAGAATCAATTTGTGATTCTCTTTTTAAAGTGAAGATATGTTATTGAATCAATAACATATCTTCACTTTGATGATCATAAAGTGCAACAGCAATCTTGTATAAGTCATCAAATTTGAACCTGATAGTGAACATGAACCTGTAAATATGTTAAAGCATGTTTTATTTATGAAACATATACAAAAACTCTTTATTTAGCTTTTAATTTACTTTTTTAAAACATATTAACTTTTCACAAAGTAATGGTAATGGTAATGCATTACTTTACTCATGTAATGGTAATATAATGCATTACTTCAAGAAAATTAAGTAATGGTAATAGTAATTTAATGCCCTTATTCATGAATTAATGGTAATGTAATGCATTACTTTACAATGTAATTCATCCCAAGCCTGTTACTGATACATGGTTTTTAACCACAAGAATGACGACACATTAGAGTTTAGACAAGTGTGCAATTCAAACTAATTTGATAAATAAAAATTGTTATCTCTAAATACTGGACATACAGAAAGTGTAACTTATCATAATACATGTATATGTATGAAATACATTATATTGCGCTAAAATACAAAACATCGCGAAATTATTGAAAACAAATATGCATTAATTTTGTTTTATAACCCCTAAAATTTCTTTTTAATTTAAATGCGCATTGACAGAGAGACAAGGGTAAGAAAATTGGATGTAAACATCAATAAGACAACTTGTAAATTTACACCAATCCAGTAAATTCAAAATTTTCGATATGATAAAAGCTATAAAAATAACACATATATTTTGGACTACCTAATCATTTAAAATGATATATTGATAATTCTATTGAGCACATTACACAAGTCATGTACTTCAACCAAAACAATGCCGAGTAATGACCCACTTTAAATTAAACAGTATAAATGTATAACATGTATACGGTAATTCATTTAAGATTTCCATGTGTTTTGACACTAAATAATACTTTTTGCGCTGGCTCTCCAGAAAATCATATACATTTCACCATTTTTTTGGTCTGTTTAATGTTTTATCTATTTGTGTAATTTAATTTTGATATTATGTGTTTTTGTCCCGTAAATTTTTGAAGGATTATTTGAAAAAAATAACCTTTGTGTGAAACAAGAATTTATCAAATCTTAAATACCTATAAATAACAGAGTAATAGAAACAAGTGTATGCTTTTGCAGTGCTGCGTTGTCAAGGATTTATGCTAAAGCTATAGTCTAAAGTTTACGCTTCTAGTTAACTTGCCCCTAGGGCTCGTTCCATAAAGAGGCCTCAATTTTGGGCCTTACTTTAGTCAAGTCCGAGGACTTACACCGAAACTTAGTCGGGCGTATATTGCATTTCATAAAGCGGCGTAACGCAAATATTCAAACTAGTCCCGTATTTACGCCGACCCAGCCCTTAGTCTGGACCAGGCTTGGGGTAATGCTAAATGTTATGGTAATGCATTGCAATGCATTACATGTTTTCAAAGTAATGCTAGTAATGTGTAATGCCTCAAAATTAGCATTACAGGTAATGCTAATGTAATGCATTACTTTCCTAAATCTAGTGTAATGCTGGCATTACATGGCATTACTTTGCATTACTATGCATATTTATGCATGTCCACTTTAAAAAAATGTGATGATAAATGAATAGTTGAAATTGAATTTGATTAAATTTATTTTTAAACAAGAAAGAAATAATTCTAATTGAGAAAAAAATGTTTTAATTGTACATGTTTTATTAAAAAAGGTTTTTTAAAATTCATTTTTGAATTGTTTATATTACTAAAGATAACAGCACAATTTCATAACATTTTTAGGAGTGTTGTTATTAAGAGTTTTTAATCATTTAAACAATTTACTCCAATTAGTTTGCACTTCAATAAGAAATGTGTCAACAACACACTATGCCCCCAGGATAATCTAAGTATCAAAACAATCTGTTGTTATAAGAAGTGCTAAACACCCCAATCCCCTTCCCTTCGCTATGTCACAATAGAATAGGAGACAGACATGCACCTTTAAAAGCAAAATGAATGCACTGTCCATCCATGATGAAAATCAATATCACTTCCAATATTATAACCCATTTGAAAATAATCTTACTTATTTTCTCTCTCTCTCTCTCTCTCTCTCTCTCTCTCTCTCTTGTATATTAATTACACTGTACATTAGTTTGGACTGATAGAAAATACAAGATTTATGTATTTAATATAATATTATATAATATATCCTAAGATAAAGATCGTCAAACAGTATTTTCCAGTCCAAGCTTTGACTGTTCCTGCAAAACATTTATTTAGTATAGCCCGGAAGATGGATGCATTTAAAGGATGAACCCTTTGAAACTTCGATCATAAAGTGCAACAACAATCTTTAGTCTTAAAGTGTCCTCCGTAAAAAGAAATACGATTAAAATATATTAAGAAATATAACTGGGAAAATCATCTGTTTATAAATTAATAAAATTAAGTGTCCAAAATTATAAAGATTTGTGTAATCTGGGGATATATCTGTATTTAGCTTTTAAAAACCGCAACATTATTTCATAAATTGTTTTTTGTTACGCACTTTATCCTGTGTCTCTATTTCATATCTGATATTGTATCATGCCAAATGTCTATAAATATTATTTTACTTATGTAATATGTTGTTCATATTGCCACAATATGGTTATATATTGAGCAAATAAAGAATGACTCTTGTTTATTCATTGAATTTGAACCTGATACTGAGCATGAAGCTGTAGATATGTTAAAGAGTGTTGTATATTTGAAACATTTGCAAAAACTCTTTATTAGCTTTACTTTAAAAAAAAAGTAATGGTAATGGTAATGCATTACTTTACTCATGTAATGGTAATGTAATGCATTACTTCAAGAAAATCAAGTAATGGTAATGGTAATTTAATGCCCAAATTCATGAAGATATGGTAATGTAATGCATTACTTTACAATGTAATTCGCCCCAAGCCTGGTCTGGACGTACAACCCTTTATGAAACGAGCCCCAGAAGTCTGCCTAAATCAGTGAACCGTAACACATTTCCTTAATGGGTTCAAAGATCAAAATAATGTACACAAAGAATCCTTTGATGGAATGTAATTTAAAATATCATTACACTATTTGAGTCGAATGCTTTTGAAACAACGTACAATATACAATACCTATCGAACAACCCTTGTACACAATTTATTTATTTTATAATCATATCATATATCAGCAGCTTAATATCCTAAATTATTTCAAGGCTTTTTTTCCTCTTAAATTATCCAGTTGCAGCGCATACTCTGAATGTGAAAGTCGTTATTGGCTGCCATCCATGAAAAACGAATGCTTGAGTCTGGATTTATCGGTTGACCTTTCAAGACATGTTTATAAACTGGAAGGGAAAGTTCTGGTAACAAAGTTTTTTGTCAAATTATTAAAATATCTATTCCCTGGACAGTTAACGGCAAAAGTAAATCATGAAAAAATGACAATAACAAACCGTCAACAACCTGATCAAAAATCCCATTATGCAATGTAATTATAAAAGGCTGGTATAGTTTTCCTGTATTTACCTGTATTTACCTTGATAGTGAAAAAATCATTTATTTGGTAAAAATATCAAAACCTCATTTAGGCTTATGTATTTAACATTTTTCAAATGGAAAAAAAAAATGAATAATTTCGTTATCTTAAAATTTTAACAATACATATTAATATAAGAACTAGAAGATGGTAGCTTATTTTTAAAATGAATAAAAAATTAAATGCAAAATATAACTGATTGAAAAAAAAATGATGAACTATTTTTTTTATTTGCACATTGTAAAGAAGGGAATATCCTGATTAAAAAAAATATTTCCTAAGTTTAAAAGTAATGTCAACATTAGATAAAATGTAAAAATTAAAATTTACATATGTAACTACATGTATACCAAATATGCATTTTGTGTCTGTAAAAATGTATGTTGCTGTATATTGCCGCTATCCATTAAGTTACTTTTGATATGATATGATATGATGCTTGATACAGGATGCACCAAACACAGCATAACATAATAAACTATATCTATCCTATCCATCCAATCCTGAATCCATCAACAAATCAAAACCGAGATGGGGATCAATAATTTCTAAAAGAGCAAAAATAAAAAAAAGAATATAAAAGTAAACATTATTGAAAATTTTAAGAAAAGTTCCGCTTCAATTTTGCCAATATATATTTCTGAACTAAGCTGGATTCATTTAATCTGCTCAAGAATTCTTTATAGGTGTAGGTAGATTTTGGAGCACGTTTTCGTTTTTTGATTTAAATTTTATTCCTAAAGTTTATTCTGAAAAAGATGGAAAGAATAGATATGATAGAATAAGTAGGATTATGAATGTAGAATGCATGATACTAGATGTTGGATAAAGGATGGAGAAGTTAAAAAGGTAGAGTTGTAAACGGTATGGATAGCGGAACTGTATGTCCTCATTTACGTTTATCCCTTATTGAAGCTGTATTTGCTGTAAGCGCTATTTTTGCAACCCAAATTTTGTCTGTATGATTAGCTGTTAATCAGAAAACCTTGTGATAGATACGATAAATAAGTATTAGTATTGATTAAGAGGGCTTAATGGTTGTGGCCATTTTTATAGTTTATTTATCAACATCCTTAAGAAGAAGAGCAATGTTTTAAGATAAAGCAAACTTTTAAATTTTAGAATTAAATAATTTGGATTTTTTCTTCAGTAAATGATAGTTCATAGCTTAACAAATTCTTTTTAAAAAAATTAAGAAAAGTTCTGATGGTTAATTTGTTAACCACTGAACTTGATTAATTCAATTTGAGTAAAAGTGGATATTTTTCCATGCATGTATTTAGGCATAAGTGCAGCTTCTTTTAAACACAACATGAACAAGACATAAAAACAGATTGTTTACAAAATTAAACCTGAAAAAAAGAAGACATTTACCAAATCTTTATTCCACCAGATCTAGAACCTAGTTACGGATGGATAAATGTCAACAATATGAATACCTGAAGACTATATAATCATAGTTTTGTATGGTTTAAAAGCAAACTTTAATTCCCAAACTTAAAGTGATTCCCTCTTTTATTGTTAAACCTTCAGCCTATCATACTATCTTTTTTTTTTTATGGCTCTCATTTTCTCTGATTTTGTAAATGCATTAGCTCTCAATAAAAATGCCGACCAAATGTCATTTAAGTTCTAAATATGATTCTTCATGATATTACGTGAAATTGATTACGTTAAACTGAGTTTTTGACAGTCCGTCTTTGGCAGTCAAAGAGATATCAGGTAGTTAGAATATTTTGTCAGTATTTGAAATGCGTTTGAATAAAATTGTAATATTCGCAAAAAGATAATAACTTATGTAGATAAAAAAAACAACAACAAATATTTCTTTCTTTGAAAGAAATCATAAGATAAGGTATGTCTAGACTTAACTTGTACATGGTGCAATTTTATAATTACTCATCATTATGAAGTTTCTAAGATTAAAAAAATAAGGAACATATATTTGTGTCGGGAAATATATGCATATGATCATAAAAAAGCCCCAAAAAATTCAGGTTTTTTAAAAGATTTTTTAAATATCCTTAATACATGTAAATATAACATAAACCTTTACAAGTGACCCTGATATGGTCATGAAATTGACTGATATAATTAGGAATTGTTTTAGTGGAGCAACCCATACGGGGTTTAAGCAAAACAAAAAAAAAATGGAAAAAAACAATCATCAAATTATAACATTTAAGCAGAGAAAACAACTTTTCCTCTTTGAAACATTTCAGTGTGTTTTATACACTTTTTTTTTTTGGTATGCTTGTTTGTTTGTTCTTAAGACTTTAATTAACTGTTCTGTTATAATCGATGTGCATGTAATGTATGCAAAAAGTATCTATAAATCGTTACATCTGCGCCCTCTTTAAACAATCTATATCAAATGACAGTGTTCCCGTAAGCATTTCATATATATGTTTAATCGCCTATTATTTTTATTCTGTGGAAAGACAATGCTGACACCATTGAGTTATTTGGAAAATGTGCCTTGTAATTTGGACGGATTTGATATTCCACAATCTCTCAATGCTGATAAAATATATTGCAGAATAAGTGCTACAATCAGTGCGTATATATTTTCAAAAATCTTCAATAATGTGTTTGTCAATATAAAAAAAAGATTTAAAGTGAAATACCGGGACGTTAATTCTTTCATTTTATCTTTCTTTCTTTGAGTATTTTCATTTTAATTCTATTCAGTGAATAATGAATGATTAAAAACTCGGTTAAAATATTCTTAACCGAGAAACGAAAATGAAAATTACTTATCAGCCTTTATTTAAACGTGAATGATAATAATTTTGTGCCCTTCTTGTTCCTACAGATTTCGAAGAGGAAAGGACCTCTTCTACCGTTCCCGTTGGTGTTTTTATTTCGATCGTTGCCGTGATATTTATCTTGTTTCTCTGTATCAGCTTTCTCTGTTACAAATGGTAAAACATATTCTTTTCAAACATTCTTTTCAAATGCAAATAACAGGACCTTCTTCATAAAGTAAATTTGAGAAACAATAACAAAACACTTGCTTTATAAAGAACTCTTTACATTTACTGATTCCTCTTTTTTCTTTTTTTTTTACATTTATTTAATTATTTCATAACTTTGAAATTCTCTATTCTCGGATGTGCTCGAAAATTGAAACAATGTAATGATATAAAGAAAGTATTTAACGTTTATGATTTCTCATTGAATTTGAGTAATATTTTAGAATTATACTGAAAATTTTATCATAGATGTCTTTAACATTTTCATCTTTTCATCATTTTCTATTTTTATTCTTTCAAAGGGGAGTAAGTCAAGGTCAAAAATTAAATAAGAAAAACCCTCAAGGAAATGTAGCGGATCGTTACGTGTACCAATCTGAAAATGAAGACAGTTCTGAGGAAAATCATACCTACGAACAACCTCGCCAATCAACTGGTGAAACATCGATGAGGCGAGACGAAGAATTAACAGCGTATGACGTGATCTTGTAAATCCAGTTTGACGAGCATCGTTAAAATCGGGGTGTCACTCCGTGGTTACAAAGAACATTATCATGTCTGCAAAATAATCCTAGGACAGAAGGGATTTTATCAATACTATCGTGAAAACTGCAATAGTTTTTCCCAGATATTTTTTTTCAGCATGCAGCCCAAAAATGACAATAACTTAAAGCATTTCAGAAAAACAATATGGACAGTGATAAGACTTCTATTCATGTAAATCATCAGGACATGTAATTAAAAGAGACCTGATTCAGAAAATATATTTCATAAGATATTCTAATTATATTGTATGAATAGCATTGCTATTATCAGACGTATATTGATTGTTGTTTTTTTTTTCGAGCAGTAGCTAAATAGTAGTATTGTTGAATTATATATTTGAAAGCGTCTTATTATAATATGCATTTATAATGGAACAGCTTATTATATAAAATGTATGAAATATATTTGTGGAATGTCAAATGTAATAAAAATGATTCTTTAAACGTAAAAGTGGGGCTGTGAATTTTTACCTGATGTATTAAGATTAATTTGATTTAAATATGTACACGTTGTTTTAGCTCACCTGAGCTAAAAGCTCAAGTGAGCTATTCTGATCACAACTTGTCTGTCGTTCGTCTGTCTGTATGTCCGTCTGTCTGTAAACTTTTCACATTTTAAACATTCTCAAGAACCACTGGGCCAATTTCAATCACATTTGCCACAAGGCATTCTTAGGCTAAGGGGATTCAAAGTTGTTAAAATTTTAGACCACGCTTTGTTGCAAAGGGAGATAATAAGGAATTATTGAAAATTTTCAAGAAATTTTCAAAATTTTCTTCTCACGAACCTTGAGGCTGGGAAAACTGAAACTTTTGAGGAAGCATCGTCAGGTAGTGTACATTCAAAGTTTTGAAAATTGTAACTTTCGGGAGTAGGGTGGGGCCACATTGGGGGGTCGAATTTTTACATTGGAATATATAGAGTTAATCTTTAAAAACTTCTTCTCGGAAAGCAATCAACCAGGAAAGATGAACTTGTGTGGAAGCCTTTTGGGTAGTGTAGATTCAAAGATGAGAAAATCATGAACCCCGAGTGTAGGTTGAGGCCACAATGGGGGGGGGGGGGAGGGGGGGTGTAAGTTTTACGTAAGAATACAAAGAGTAAATCTTTAAAAATCTTCTTATCAAGAAATATTATGCTAGGAAAGCTGAAGCTTGTGTAGAAACATCCTCAGGCAGTGTAGATTCAAAGTTCTGAAAATCACGACCCAGGGGGGGGGGGGGGGGGCAGGGGGCCGCATTGGGGGTAGATTTTTTACATAGAAATATTTAGAGTAAATTTTTAAAAATCTTCTTCTCAGAAAGCAATCAGCCAGGAAAGCTTATACTTTTATGGAAGCAACCTCGGGTGGTGTAAATTCAAAGTTGTGAAAAGTATGTCTCCCAGGGGTAGGGCGGGCCCTCAATTGGGGGGGGGGGGGGTGGAATTTTTACATAGGAATATATAGAGTAAATCTAAAAAAAATCTTCTCCTCAGAAACCAATCATCCCGGAAGGCTGAAATGTATGTGGAAGCATTCTAAGGTTGTGTAGATTTAAAGTATTGAAAATTATGACTCCCAGGGGTAGAACGGGCCCAGAATGGGAGGGGGGTCGAATTTTACAAAGGAATATATAGAGTAAATCTTTACAAATCTTCTTCTCATGGACCATTTGGCCAGGAAAGCTAATACTTAAGTGGAATCATCCTCAGATAGTGTAAATTCAACGTTGTGAAAACCATGACACCCGGGGGTAGGATGGTGCCACAATGGGGAGTCGAATTTTTACATTGGAGTATATAGTGAGCAGCCCGTTAAAATTTTCTCAGAAACTGATCAACAAGGAAAGCTGATAGTAATGTGGAAGCATCTTCAGGTTGTGTAGATTTAAGTTTGTTCAAATGATGATCCCCGGGGATAGGATGGGGTCAGAACAGGGGAAGGGCAAATTTTTACGTAGGAATAAAGAAAGAAAAAATCTTAATTCTTCTATGCGGGTAGGTTATTGCAACTCCAAGTTTATTGACCGTCGATATAATGATCAATTTAAAATTGTTTATTTTAATGAAACCAGTGTTGAATATTAATACCAAGTGAATGTGTTCGCCATGATATTATTTTTCTACCTCAAAATCGCGTCGATCTTTGAAGCTGCTTTGCCATGGTATTAAGTGACAGTTAAAAATATATCACTTTTTTACCATAACAAAAAATCAAAAAGTTTAACACTACCCCGAAGTTAATTCGTATATATGATACAATAATTTGATTGGCAATTAATTCTTGTTTATTAGTAATACTGGTAGAATCCAATTGTTAATCGCATGAAATATAAATATTGTCAATATTTATCGGAAACCCCCCTTTATTTTTTCAATTTCATTGAAAATACTACGTATTTTTTTTATTTACAACGAGGCACAAAATTTTAGCAGGACTTTCAAGTAGTTTAGGTCATATGCTTTTTTGATATGTACCAAATTCAACTTTCATAATATTCGGGGTAGCGTACACTTTTGCCTTTTTTGTACAAACTGACAGAGGAACGGCGGGTCAAGCCTTATAAATGTCCGTTTACTTACCTTATAACATTCGTTAATAAAACAAAATATCAATGCCCGTATTATCCTGATTTTATCCAAACTGACATTCATCTAAATCTTGTGAATCAGTATGAAATTAGTCTTATTTCGGCATTGTTAACACTCCATTCCGAGGATTTGTCTCCCGACATTATCTTCTCTATTAAACATGCATGCGACGTCATCAATGATAATTATACGTAATACAGAACAATCAAAGATATATTCAGTTAGAAGAGTTTCTAGTGACATTTTACGCCTGTATTTTCAATAATTCAGACCAGAGATAAAGTAAAAATTGACATGTTTCTCATTAAGATATGACATCATACTGCTTATTGTGACGTCAAATCGATCAGAAGAATTTTTACTCAATCAATCGCTGAGAGTTGCCTTATCATACCCGAGTAAAAACCCATCTGCCTAGAAAAGCTGTAACTTAGGTGAAAGCAACTTTAGATAGTTTGGATTCGAATTCGTTAAATCAAAATTTTGAGGAGTTGGGTGGGGATCTAGTTGTACAAAGGAAAACATTTCAATTATTCACAAAGCTGAAATGTTATCATGTATGGTTTTACTTATTTTTAAGTATTTTACATATTGCAGATTCTTTAAAATTGTTTACACTTTAGCCCCTGGACGATTCTTGGGCCTCACAAGGGGTTCAGAGTGTGATGTAGGTTTATATCCCGTTTATAAACAATTGTATAGGATCTTTTTGAGAACTGCAATGCTCAACATGTGATATGACTATAAATTCATCTGGGACTGGATCATAAGCACAAGAATATCCGGGGATATAGACTTTAATTTATAAAGGATCTACATGTAATATACCACTTGTCCACATATTTTTTATTATGACTCCATTAAATGCCTATTGTAACAATTCTTTGGAGTAAATTTCCTCCAACACAAGACGCATCTTTTCAAAATCAAAGCCTAAAAAAAATTCTGTGTAACAATTCTTTGGAGTCAATTTCCCCCAGCACAAGACCGTATCTTTACAAAGTCAAAGGCGTATATAAAAACCCTGACAATTACCTTGTTACAATTCTTTGGAGTAAATTTCCTTCAACACAAGACCCCATCTTTACAAAGTCATAGCCTTAAAAAAAATTCTGTGTTACAATTCTATGGAGTAAATTTCCCCCAACACAAGACGCATATTTACAAAGTCAAAGCCTTCAAAAAAATTTTGTGTTACAATTCTTTGGAGTAAATTTCCTCCAACACAAGACCGCATCTTTACAAAGTCAAAGCCTTAAAAAATGACTGTGTTACAATTCTTTTGAGTAAATTTCCTCCAACACAAAACGACATCTTTAGAAAGTCGAAGCATTAAAAATTAACAAAACAAAGAATGACTGTGTTGCAATATCTTTGGAGATAAATTTCCCCCAATACAAGACGACATCTTTACAAATCTTAAGACTTAATAATAAACAAAAAAATGTGTGTGTTGCAATTCGTTGGGGGTAAATTTCCCACAACACAAGACGACATCTTTACAAAGTCGAAGCATTAAAAATTAACAAAAAATGACTGTGCTGCAATTTGTTATTTACACTGGTTGTCTTATCAAAGACTTTTTTGGAATGCTTTACCTATATTTTGAATAAGTGTAGCATTTATTTATTTTCTTTAATCGCTAAAAACCTACATATTCTGTTTAACTATAAATCGGAGGGATGATCGCATTACTGATCAAAATTTAGCAAGGAAGCCTTTATGTAATTTTATGGCATTTCGGGTACATTGGTTCCTGGGAGGATTGTCAGCTTACAGAGAGTAATCTAATGATGATATGAACTAGAAATAAAGATATTTCTGTCTATTTTTCGAGTGGTTTCTCCTTTTAGACGGGGTCACGTGGCCCGTCTATTGGTTTACTGTCAGCCAAAGTCTCAAACCGGAAGGCACGCGTAGAACACATGAACTGAGTCTAAGGGTAAGAAAATAGTGCAGAAGGTTTTCATGCATTTCAGTAAATATGTATTATAAAAACACGAGGTAAATCTTTTTAAGTCCTCTTTGTATAAACAAAATTATATCTAGAAAATAAACAAATAGCTTTATTGATCAAAATATTCTTGCTAGGGTTCAAATGTGGAATGAGTTACGTAACTGAATGCACAGCGCCGTTGACGATTCAGTTGGTGCATGAGCTCATTAATCAATAGAAGAGGTTGATGGTGGAATCGAAATTAAAGTTCTCAAACGCAATGTGCCATTTTTGAAAAGTTGTGAATTTTATTTTGACAATCTTTCACCTTAATACTACCAAACTTCATGCGCAAGCCGAAGTTAAAATTGGGACGGGTTATTCACAGATGTTTTACAATTTAAATAGGTGTTTCATTGGCTTCAAGTCTACTTGCGGTATGACTGCTGTTCGTCTTGAAAGGAATTTTGTACAAAGAAAATAAATACAAGTCTGAATTTGCCTTCTCGTTCGTTGGCTCTTTAGTTGATTAAACTGAATTTGAATTTTAAACAATGAATTGTAAGCAAAATCTATAATAGATTATACATTTTGGAAGACTTATACATCATATAATATATACAATCTTATCGATTGAAGAACCAAGTTAATGTTCATGTTCATGTTTTCCGGCTTAGTTGGAATCAGGCTTGGGGTGAATTACATTGTAAAATAATGCATTACATTACCATTACTTCATGAATTAGGGCATTAAATTACCATTACTATTACGTACTTAATTTTCTTGAAGTAATGCATTACATTACCATTACATGAGTAAAGTAATGCATTACCATTACTTTGTGAAAAGTCAACAAGTTTTAAAAAAGTAATTTAGAAACTGAATAAAGAGGTTTTGTAAATATTTCATAAATAAAACATGCTTGAAATATTTACAGGTTCATTTTCATGTTCACTATCAGGTTCAAATTTAATAACTTATACAAGATTGCAGTTGCACTTGTAGTTCTCACAGGTGCTTGAGGAAAGGATCGAATATTTGTTGAAATGTACTATCAAACTACATCTACCAGTAAAAACGGTGACCTCATGCCGTGGCCTGATAATTCCCTTCACTGAATATCTGCATGCCATGCCCGTGTAAATACATTTATTAAGTAAATAGGACAATTTTCACCGTCAAGTTGCAAGTTTTGAACCGATTCATCTAGAACCAACGGAAGTGAGGTTTTATCGCAAGGAAGATAACTCCGAGAGATTTATGAAATTGCATGGCAAACTCGAAAAAAGTACATTTCATAAGAAGTATGAATTCTAATCAAGCCATGAAAAATTTTTCATCGTCTTGGGAGCTGGGAAATTCAAAAGAAGGCACTCATACTGAGTGTATTACAATGAAAGCCATAAAAGAGAAAATAAAAAAAAATATGTTACGAGTTATCTTTCTTGCTATAAACCCTTACTTCCGTTGGTTCTAGTTGGACGAAGTTAGCAACCTTCTTGTATTATATATGTAGAGGGTCTGATTTTTTAAAAATATTCGTTTTAGGTAATTTGGGGCAATGGATGTATAAATTAGATTAGAAATATGTCATAAAAGGATATTAATTTAAGAAAAAAAAAATAATAAAGTCCCGGGGGTCTGCAATCTTGGGGGAGGGGGGGTGGATGGGGGGGGGGGGTCGATCCTGTCCTCAAGCACCTGTGGTAGTTCTCAAAGTAAGGTTGGTCCCGTAACATATACACGTAATGGCGGAGTTGACAATCTCTGTTATTTATGTCTCTGATTTTCGGAGTATGAGTTTTAATGAAAGGAACAGTTGTACATGTATCGTAATTCGTGTGGGTGATGCTCAAGTTTACACAAAAAGTAGTAAGTGGCGAACGGATTTATTTTTACCTATTAATTTTGCATGAATCGCAAATGAAGAAAATCGTGTCAGATAAGTCAGTCTTAAAAATCAAAATGGCGACCGTGACAAATCTTTTTATTTTCAAAGTTCTTGGAATCTTATTGTAAAAAAATATTTCTAACGTCAGGTGCCTGTGTTTGTTATCGGTATACAAATGTTCACTTTGTTTGTTAAGGTGTAATATCCCTCTGCTATTAATTTTGCCATATATTTTTAAAAAAATTTCATATTAATTTTCATCAAAGTCAATATCAATCGATTCATATGAAACAAAAATGAAGTGATGAAGCGCTGCTAGATTTTTAAAAAATTGATAATGTGTCTAATCATAATATGAAGAAATCTAGACATAGTGATTAGAAAAAGCAAAATTTTATTATCGCAGCATAAAATTAAAAATCCAAAATGTATATGAAAATAATATATAGTTATATACATTTTCATTTCATATTACAAAACATATTGAAGCGCTGCATTTTAGTTCAGAATAGTACTTTGTTGTATAGGTTTGCAACAAAAATTGCTTCAATCAGCAAGAGTTATCTTTCTTTATCATAGACTTTTGAAGGTTTTACATACATGTTTTACATACACTACATGATAAATTGCCATAGATTCTAAATTTTCAGAAAAAGGTTTTCTGTTTTCAAATTTGGATAAGATAATAGTAAATGGATCCATATATTCTGTAAGAAATCCTAAAAATTTAAACCAGAGCATAAATTTTGTCATAACACAGTAAGTGGATCAAGCGAATAATCTTCCAGGAATTGGTATAATATCAATATAGGGATTTATTGTATTGAATCAAATGAGATATTGGTGTTGTTTTTTTTAAATTTTGTTTTCCCATATCTGCTCCCTCAAAATAGAAAAGCCTAATTAAATTTAAAACATTTGAAATGTTATAAGTCACATTTTTCCCAATTATAATTCATTCAGCCCTGTGAACGAGCTATAGATAAAGAAATAAAAACATTCCATCCAAATATTCTCTGGCCTAAAACATCAAACATCAACTGTACATGTACTCACTGAACAAGTACATAAAAAAAAATTATATTTAGAAAAAAAATTATCCATCGGGATGGGGAGGGAGGGGGGGGGGGAATAGTAATGTAGATACATGTATTGTCTCATAAATACTTAATCATTATGATACATTTCTTGTAATATTTTGTAAAAGTTTTCTTTACTTTTTTGCCCCCTGCTTCAAAAAAGCCCTGGGGTTCAATTCGTTCCGGTCAAATTTTTTTTCTATATTTGAATTAATTTAAATAAGTCTATCGCCTTCCAACATAAATTAGGACCCAGCACCACCTCCCTTGTTGTTACATGCCTTAATAATTGTGAGTTAACAGAAACAAAGTGATATTATTTTCTACAGAAGTTATCTCTCTTATCAGAGGGACATTCCACCTTAATTCAGCAGTTTTAGAGTTTTCGGGGTTTTCCTAAAACTTTTATTACGGATACCGTCCGACTTGTGGATTTTCCCTTGGATCACAAAATTGAATAAATCTAATGATTAAAATTATCTACTTTGATATAGTAGTTTGAATTTCCCGGTAAGTAGTAATTTTCAAAATTTTTCCTTGGGGTCTTATTTTACATAATATACGGAATATGAGTATATGTCTCTATAATTTCCGGAGAGCACTCGTATATATGGAAAACTTTGAAAAAGACATAGGCGGATTGAGCAGTAAATGTTTAACGACCAATCACCTCGGGATACATAATGAACAGTTACACAACGTATGAAAATCATCCTATTGAGTATACATCATATCCATCTACAAGAAAGTAAGTATGTGTGTTTGTTATACTTTCATGTTAAATACTGAAATCTGATTGGTTAAGACGCAGTTCATAATCCTTTCTATTACCCTCAGCGTTAGCAACGCACTTAGCAACGGGTAACATTAAAAAATGTTACATGCGCGAAAATTATGCGCGTACGGTTTGCTGTAGAATTCACGTTATTCCTATATAAAAGCAATAAAATTTTCTTAAAAAATAAGACATTCAGTATAACAAAATAAATAGTGCCTGTTTGGGAGGATAACAGTTGAAATTGACACCCCTCGAAAACCATTGTCAACCTCCGCTTCGCGTCGGTTGACAATGGTTTTCTCGGGGTGTCAATTTCAACTGTTACCCTCCCAAACAGGCACTATTTATATAATGTTTTTTTAAAGGACTTTTTAAAATTGACACAATGCATGCTTTAAATTATAAATAAAAAATAAATACACAAATCAAAGATGTCATGCGTTTAATAGCATTATATTTACAGTTTTGTTGTTTGTGGATAAGTTTATTTTGATTATTGTAAATGTTCTTATATTGTTGTTAAATAAAATTTTCACGTAACAGTGTACAAAAAGTAACTTTTATCTTAAAATTTATAAGACCCACGGTTAATGCATTGTCGGATACCAACGGGTGATCGCGTCCTTTACTTATCACCCGGTGAAAAGTAAAGGACGCGATCACCCGTGGGTATCCGACGATGCAGTTAATTATAAAGAAATTAAGATGATTGTATTTAATTAATGTGCAGAAAATAAATAATACCCTATTTACGATAGCATAATGGGTCTTGACCAGTCAGTGTTAATGTGTTTTTAATTTCAAAATGGCCCTTATACGTTGGTTCAACCACATGGTGCATGCATCGTCAGACGAAATTGGTAATGTTTTGATAGTGCGTCAATTAACTTGAATATTGTTTGAAAAAGTGCTTTTTGATCAACGCAAAAAACAAAAAACAATCAGATAGTAGATACATGGTACATGTATTTAAGAAATGAATTGAATAATTTTTCTATCGATCGCCTTATCAAAGGAAAAATTGACCGGAAAACTTCATCAATGCGCGTTGAGTTGAAAACAATGTTTTAAGAATAGGTTTTGAATCTCGATGATAACCGAAAACATTTTATTAATTATTTTTCGTAGATCAGATAACATTTTTTTTTTTAAAAATGCAGGTTTTGATGAAAGTGACATTGTACGCGGGTAGGTTAAGGCAACTCATAGTTTAATGACCGTCAAAATTATGATCAATTTAAATAATGTTTATTTTTATGAAAACAGCGCTGGATATTAATACCAAGTGAAAGAGTTCACCAAGGTATTATTTTTCTACTTCGGAATCGACTCAATCTTTGAAGCTGCCGTGCCATGGTATCACGTGACAGTTAAAAATAGATCACTTTTTTACCTTAACAAAAAATCAAAAAGTGTAACACTACCCCGAAGTTCATTTGTATGTTTTCTACAATAATCCGATTGGAAATTAGTTCATGTTTATTAGTATTACTGCTAGAATCCTATTGTACATCGCATAAAATAAATATTGTAAATATTTATCGGAAACCCTCTCAACTTCTAAAATTTCATTGAAAATACTACGTATTTTTCGTTTAAAACAACAAAGCACAGGATTCTAGCAGCACTTTTCATGTAGTTTAGGTCATATACCGTTGATATTTACCAAAGTCATCTTTCCTAATATCCAGGGTAGTGTTACACTTTTGCCATTTTTTGTACACACTGACAGAGGAAAGGCTGGTCAAGCCATATAAATGTCGATCCCCTTACCTTACAACACTCGCTGATTAAACAAAATATCCATGCCTGTATTATCCTGATTATATTCGAACTGACACTCATCTAAATCTTAGGTATCCGTATTAAATAAGTCTTATTTCGGCATTGTTTACACTGCATTCCGATAATTTGTCTCCCGACATGATCTTCTCTTTTAAACATGCTTGTGACGTCATCAATGATAATTATACGTAATAGAGAGAAATCGAAGATATATTCAGTTAGAAGAGTTTCTAGTGATATTTTATGTCTGTAATTTTTATAATATAAACCAGAGATAAAGTTACAATCGACATGTTTCTGAGTAAAATATGACATCATGCTGCTTATTGTGACGTCATATCGATTAGAGGAATTTGATCGCTGTGAGTTGCCTTATCATACCCGCGTAGTATGAACATGGGATAATACATTTCGGAAGATATTCGTTCCTTATATTTGTATGAAACATGTTTATTCGTTATTTAAAAGTCGTTATCTTTTCTTCATATTTTGAAATTACAGTCTTCGAAATTTCAACAGAAAAAAAAATATCATTACGTTTTTGTTTTTGCACGTCAGAATTAGGTTATTTTGAGATTTAAAATCAGTACATATGTCACCTGAGTAAGTGATTTTTGATACGATTAACCCGTAAATCGATCAAAACGATATGCAGTAAGCCGATTAACGATTGTTTAATTAAACTATGGACAAGATCGTTAACAACTGCCATTTAAGCATTGAATCATTACTTTTTGAAAGAGATAGTCTCGTAACTGCAGGTGTGTTTGCATACAAATTGAGTTACGCGCGCAAGCTTTAGCTTTCAAAAAATGATTTTAAATTAATGCTTATATTTAATTTTTTTTTAACTTCTTGCCTTGTCTACAAATGTGATTTATACGTCAAAATTTCTGTTTTATTCTTGGGGTTAGTTCAAATAATGGAAGAGCCACTGTAACAGCTACAGGCGTGAACGTTGATTCTCGCTTGTGACGTTGTATTTTACAGCGTTCAACGTTTGTTACGTCATTATAAAACTTGCCATTCTAACCTTTGAGTACCCTGTGTGTGTTACAGTCTAATAACTGCAATATCTTTTCACACACTTTACATGCAAACATATATTTGGAATGTAAATATATAATGTTTGTTTACGTCACTAGATCACTATCATATCAGTCAGGGATTAATGACTGCTTGCATTGTATCGGACATAGGTTACATGTATTACAGTCAAGAATACTTGACCAAAGTTGGTATATAAATATAAATTGAAAATAACTTCAATGTGTGTATTTAAGTCATTAACCACATATTTCCTTTTTTAAATTCAAATCTCGCTTCAATCATTATTTAGTTTTACAAAGCACTTCAACGGACATTGATTATATAAGATTTAGTTTTCCTCTTCGCACATATATATATGTACATTTTTAAAAATAGACTGGTCTAGTTTAAAACAGAATATCTAAGGTATTCAGACGCAAATTTGTCATTTAAATAGCTAAAATATATTGGATGCTGGGTATTGAACAGGGCATGTCGTTAATTTTTATTGGATGCTGGGTATCGAACAAAGAATTTCGGTTTTTTTTTTTAAATAAAAGGTGAAAATCCATGGCTTTTACACAAATATATAATCGAACCATTTTAACAAGAGCTTGGACTTTCTGTAAGATGTATCCATTTCTTGAATCAAAACAAATCAAAAATAACGCTGGTTTCACGTGAAATATACACGGACTGCGCAGTATTGACTCAAAAGCCATACAAATTTTGTTGATTTCGAAGAGCCTCGACTGAAAGCCTACATTGAAATTGACAGGCCTACCGTAACATCACATTGCTGTTGAACATCACTACCCAAAGCCCAAACTTTTGTAAAAATTGTTATAAATATACATGTATGTCATATTATATACATTACAACATTTACGTCACGGAATATTATGGACTTGTTAAGCTTACAGCTCTCTTATCTAGAGATTCATGTCAGGTCTTTTTATCTAAAACAGGCATTGTGTCATTTCGCATATAACTTTTCTGATTCAGATTTTTAAACAGGATGATAATCTGTTCTGATATAACTCTACAAAAATGTGTCCGGTACAAAATGACCGGTTCCTTATATGTCGTCAGTGAGTTTGGTTTATTTCACTTTCTTTGTCATTTAGCAATACATATTTAAAATGATTCAAAATTGTTCAATCTCCCGTCTTTAAACATTAACTTGCAATAACTTTCATGATATCAAGCACAATCACCAACCTTGCAAAAATGTTTATTATGCAACCATATCAAATAGCTAAAGTTCATAATTCATAACTCATGTTAATCAGTTACAAAGAAAAAAGAATAAAAAATGAAGAAAATTTTAATATCGACGATATCAACGCACTTTCATGTACTATTTTAAGGATATTCTGTTAGGCTTTCTGTTTCTTTCAACATGAAAAGATTGAATAACATAAACGTTTTTCTTTCTGTTGTATTTAATATAGTTTTTATCAGCGTGTATACTGAATTATGCAACAAAAATTTCAGTTTAAAGAGGAAGTCCTGTAAAGGCAAAGTGTATTGTTCCTTGAAACGAGGTTTTAGTTTGAACAACTTCGACGATCGCAATTGTAAATTCATAATAAAATTTCACTAAAAACGGATATCATTAAATTATAAAACAACTGCGCAAATTGAGTCATGATTGTGTATAATTTGGGTAAAATTATAAAATTGCTAACTTGTACATGTGTATTGGTTATTAAAAAGGCTGGATAGTTTATGCATTAACCATTAAGATCTTTCTTTGAATTAAAGATATGTGTTGTTGCCATAAATAATCATTAAGCATAAAAACCCTAATATTCTGTATATTAGCTTTAAACATTTTAAAAAAAAATATTTTTAAACAAAACTATTGGATTTCATTATATATGTTTTTGTTGTTCTCGGCAGTTATACCATACTACTGGTTACACTATTTGCTTCCTTTTCAATACTTCATTTTGCAATATCAATCGCCTGATGTGACATAAAAGGTGAAGCACGCGATAGGAAGATAAACCATATACGGAAATTTTAACGTAGGATTTTTATGTCATTAGAATTGTATAAAATAGACGATACATGATTAAAGTTTAGTGAGTGAAACTTTTGGTGATAAAATTGAAATCAAAATAAAACACGTCGTCAAAATTATCACGTTTACAGTATGTAAAAGTATGCACTTTTATATGTATAAACGTATTGAATTTCATAATTTGCAAAAATCCATCTTGTAAAATTAATCAAAAATCTACTTTCATTTTCGATAAACAAGCCCAGAATAGCAAAAATGAGAGTGAGGTGGTGAACACGCATTGGCAGATCGAAGTCAGGGGTAGTTGGCATCAAAATATTTTACTTGCAATGAAATAATATTGAATGATAATACCAAGAGCGATTATATTTTCTAGTAACTTATTTAGAGTATGCATAGAAGTTAAGATTTAACAAATGTCGATCAAATAAGATGAGCCAATTCGTTTCTTAAATGTGCGATTTTGATTTTAGTTTTAATGGATAGAACGCTTAAGAAGCACGACCTCTGGTGATAGAATGGGATAGAACTATCCAGAACGGGATAACCAAGAACGCGGGTTGACTAATTAACGTCATGGCAGAGAGTGAAGGGCTCTGACAACTGATCTGACAACTTTGGTTTAAAATATACAAATAAATATGCCTACACTAGCGGATTTTTTTTTTATTTCATACATTTTTATATAACGACAGTTTAGTAGTAAACCTTGGACATTGATTTGTAAACAATGAACTGATTGTGTTATGCATAAAACGGGGAAGCTGAATAAAGGGTGGGGGAACCCCCTCCGCAATTTCTTTAAAAGAATCTTTTATCTGAAATTCTTATTTGGGACAGTAATACAAATTATAATCTTATTTGACCTAAAGAACATTATTTAGAGACACCACACACTAAATACCTACTCATGGTTTGTAACAAAATATAAAAAAAAAATTCAATCCTGCAACAACAAACATTAAGGCCACGTACATGTATATAACATCAGTTTCAGTTTAGATTTTTCACCCCTGTCCGCCCTTCTAAATGTCCAGCCATGCAGATAGTTTTTTTTAAAATTTTAATGTTAAAGAATAGGTTAAGAAAGTAATTAAAAAAAATTCGGACAAAGTATATACAACAATGAACAAAAAAAAATATGGTTCAACATATTAACATTGTATCTTGTTATACTTTCATGTTAAATACTGAAATCTGATTGGTTAAGACGCAGTTAATAATATTTTCTATAACCCTCAGCGTTAGCAACGCACTAAGCAACGGGTAACATTAAAAAATGTTACATGCGCGAAAATTATGCGCGTACGGTTCGCTGTAGAATTCACGTTATTCCTATATAAAAGCAGTAAAATTTTCTTAAAAATTAAGACATTCAGTATAACAAAATAAATAGTGCCTGTTTGGGAGGGTAACAGTTGAAATTGACACCCCGAGAAAACCATTGTCAACCGACGCGAAGCGGAGGTTGACAATGGTTTTCGAGGGGTGTCAATTTCAACTGTTATCCTCCCAAACAGGCACTATTTATATAATATTAATGTGTAAAGTATTATTTCCCGCACTTGCGCGGGATATCATCTAGTAGATTAGATATTACTAAGATTGTTTTAACAACAATATGGATCTTTCAAATTATAGACTATATGACCGTTTTGCAATGAATGTAGATAGATTGCTCATTCCCTTGGTCTTTTTACAATAAGATATCAAAGTACGATGGCTTAGGGGTCATTTTAGTTTTCGGTAAATATCATATTATTTTATACCCACACCAGGATTTTATTTCTTTATCTGCCTGTATTACAATACTTCAATGCTGCATAAATAGCAATTTTCAATGTATGTTCCGGTACATTATAAATAGCCAAGTATTTAATATAGGGATTGACCCATCCTTGTAGGAGGAGAAACTCACTTCATATGATCAGATCCTGCAACGTTATTATGAATTTGAACTGTAATTAAGAACAACAATCATATTTCACACTGTAACAGACAAGCGAAAAATATCCAAGTAGATTCGGATATTTGTATTCCAACATGACTGTCTTTAAAATGTTTGTCTGCATTTTGCTATTTTATTTCCCTTCTTCATCTAAAGGAAAAATCAATAAACAATTTGAAATTGTTCTAGAAAATCCTTAAGAAAACTCTCCTCTCCAGAACATGGAAATTGATCTTGAAACAAAGAGACCATATATGTGAGTGTTAAAAATGTTCTTTACCGTTTAAGTATGGAGAAAAATACTTGACAATGATAAAAAGACATACTAGACCAGAGGCAAACTGCTTGGCACATGAATTTTAGGAGTACCGTGGAGACGAGCACAATACAAAACTGGACACTGAACTTGCAATAGCTACATACAGTCAACAAATTTACAAGTTATGCTATCTCCCAACGTCATGAGGCCTAGGCTAATAGTCTTCTGGTGGCTGAAAAACGGATATACTCAGGATCCTCGATGTTGTGATTTTGACGTTATGAAATTCAGCAACTTCTGCAGAGCTAATTGCCGCTTTTTTTGCTAAAATTTATTATGTTCTAACTATGATATCGATATTTCTTAATTTATTCATTATTCCTGGGTTTTTATATCAAAACGCAATCTAGTAGTACAATCACAGTAGATGTAATTATTTGATTTATTGTTCTACATTGTACGATTATATGTATAGTTTCCTTCCCCTGTAATGAATTGAAGTTTAAATGTATATCTTAATACTAATGATCAGTTTGTCATTGTGCCTCAAAGACTTTGCCGTTCGTTCATACAGTTTATAAGGTTATGCAGTTTCTTATTTATTTCATATCAACATAACGTTTTGCTATTTTTTGTCAAGTTTTGTACAATGTAGATAAGAATTTTCTTGAGAATTAAGGTGTAAGCGTTATTTGACTTTGAAATTAATTTTGAGTCAAGGACATGATTAAAAAACCCAATTACTGTGTTTTCATAAATATTCGTTGAATACCAATTTTCGTGGATTCCGTTGTTAAGTTGATCCACGAAATTAGATGTTCATTGAAATGCAATTTCTATTAACATTTTGTATCGATTGGGTCATTGGCCACGAATTTACGTGTCCTTGAAACTGTGATTTTCACTTTATCCACGAAAATTGATACCCTTGAATATTGATGAAACTACAGTATTTACAAACTTATACAATTTCAAACTTGTATAGAGCTCCGAAATCAAAAAGTAATGCTAAGAATGAGACATAGATTATAATAGTACATGTAATTTTTTCTGTGAATTTAAGAAGAATGGTAAACAATTACTAGATTTCGTTACGATTATTGAGTAGGTCTTCCGTCCGATTTTGTTTTATATGATACGATGAAATATCGATACTCCCTGCAAAATCTGAGATCCTGATGAAACTAAGTTTTTCGTCTCGATACCAGAAACGGACGACCGAAAGTGATTAATGAAAATAAAAGCTGGTTTTTTTTATACATTTACCTAGTGTAAATCACTGTTTTTCATGCTAGATGAAACACCAAAGACAATCGGTTAAACTTGTTATAAACATGAATTGTTGGAACTCTTCTGGCGAATACCGGAAGTGACGGTTGGCAAAATTAAACCCGTTCAACACATCTTCAATCAATTGTCTATCATTCATAAAAGTTCGTGTCTCAATCACTTACAGTGACTAAAATCTCGCGGGTATCAAATTTGTAAAAAGGAAAGGTACCTAAGATATTTGATATAACTCATGATCACCGGAAATAGAATATATTTGCTTTTTTAACATATATAAGATCGTGTAATGATATACCGGTATTCATTACATGTAAAAAAAAAAAAGAATAAGGAAAAAAATATTTTTTAGTGCTTCCGGTGACGAACGGAAGTGATGACGATTCAAACAACATAATGAATACATGGATACATACTTCACAAAGTTTGGTTGTTTAAGTCATCACCGTTTTTGAGATCTCGTGAAGTCATGGTTTTTTGTGGTTTTTTTGTCTCTTGACAGGAAACGGACAAACGGAAATGGTCAATGAAAATAAAAAGTTAGTACTTCTTGAACATAAAACACTTGTGCTTTATTGTTTATCGTTTTTAATGAAATTGTCAAAAGAAAGACAGTTAAAATTCCAAACAGCTTGATTTGTTTGAATTCTTCCGGTGGTGACCAGAAGTGACGGTTGACAAAATGAAAGCGATTAAACGCATTTTCTATCGAATGTCTATTATCTAAATAAGTTTCGTGCATTGATCACTTGACTTTCTGAGATCTCGTGGGTAAAAACGCTTTCTGAGATGTTTGAGATATATCACCGGAAGTAGAATTTTTTGGGTTTTTAACACCGTGTCATGTTTATGTGTAATGGGGTTTATAAATGACAAAAAAAAATTATTATAATTTATAACATCTGTACTATATTATGCTTCAGTCTTTTCATTTTGGAAATTCTAAATTTGTAATTGGAAAATAATTAGTTTACTCTGAACTACGGAAAGTTGCATTCACATATGTTAGTAATTTCATCTTGACATCTCCCTCCCCTGAATCTTGGTATCAATGTCATTATTCTTTAATTATTGTCAAATTAACGATCAGATCTGAGAAATACGTTTCTTTGATTTATTCATGGTTAGAATTACGGTTTCCTGTCTTCAATATGTGAGCGTTGTAAAATTCGGCTTGCTGATGCAAATTTATTTGAAACTTTTTGATTAATTCTATTGGTCAGTTTAGGTGAGAGTAGGCGGAGTTGTCAAAGATGAAAAGTGTGTGAGTGAAAATTGTGTTCTTCTATTTCCGACTTTTGTTAAATTGAGTTGTACTTTTGTATGTAATGTGATAATTGATTTTTGGACTTAATAAATTTTGGAAATTTTAAAAACGGTATTTATCATTCAACATCAAAGTGAATACGTTACAATCGGATGCATGACATATGTAAGGATTATTACTTATATTTCAATTCTATATCTAACAAAGTAAATGCAAAAGAAAAATAATCTTTGAGGAGCTTCAATTGACAACCGGAAATTATGACAAAAAAAAACCCCCAACAAAATAGTTTAAAGACATCTACAATTATAGGTCTATAATCCTACAGTCTGAATGCTCCAGTCCTTATCATTTTTGAGATCTCAATGTAACAAGCTTTTTGTTGCGGGACAGGAAACGGACAACAGGGATTGAACTTTAAAAAAAATGAATAATGGATACTCGAGATATAATTGTTTTCTATCACTCCTGGAAATTTTAAGAAAATCTATCGAGGCATCTCTGAGAAATCGTGTGTGCAAAAAAAAGGTGGGAACAAACTTCGTATCCAATTTTCGAGTCTAAGTGAGCTCTGAAGAATGGCGCCACTGTCGTAATACAAAAACACGAGGAACACATACAGACTATCGTCTACCTATCCTGAACATTTCATATTCATATCTCTGATATTTTCGAGATCAAGTGTGCATAAAATGGGTCGTAAAAGTTACTAAATCAGCGATAAAGTTAAATGTCGAAAAATATTAAAAGCAAAATCAATTCAGATCACTTCCAATCATATATAAAAATGATGTAAATTGGTTGAATAGTGTCCGAAATCACATGCACCAAAGTTGTGGAAAAAAAATAATACTAATAATAAGAAACTGAACGAAAACCATCAGGTCTTCCGTTTCCAACGGAAGACCTTAATTCTAATAAGAAACTGTTCGAAAACCAGAAGGTCTTTCGTTGGAAACGGAGGACCTTAATAATCACCGACCATGTGTGTTAAAGATGCAAACTATGGTAATACAGTGTATGCAGAATATGTACAAGCTTAAACATGCTAAAGGCCAATTCATTCCTGGAGATCAGGTTTTTTTCTCATTCACTTTAGTTGTCATCCTTGTAAACAGCTTTCTTAATTGAAAAAAGCTAATTCTTCACAGTTTTGCATTTAATCGAGGATATCATGTACGTTGCATTTATATTGATAGGGATGCATAAGAAAGCGTGTGTCAAGATGTTCGTTGTTTACAATGCATACAAATTCTTGATGCCGGTAATATAAGAGCCAACAATGTAACAACATAAATATGGACTCGTTTTCAGTTTCGATTTTAAAAAAGTAATACATGGATAAAGTAAAAATTACCATGCACTTTTACGTTTGTTTTAAACATTTCTAATGGAAAAGTCGTTGGTAAAAGCAACCTCATTTTTTCGGTTTTGATTAGATAATAATATTTTGGAAATTTTTTGAAATATATGATATCAATCAAATGCTTTTTAAAAGGAAAACTGGATTACAGCTATGCCATTTTTCATTAATTAGTGCCCACTTTAAACATTTCCTTGTGCTGGCCACGTACTTCTGTGTAAAAAAGTAATTAACAAAATATTGCAATTAAGAAAAATATCATGAAGGAAGTTAAAAATGATAGAAAGGGAATTAAACCAATTTTTCCTGGAAGGGATATGCTTAGATTTCCATTATACAAGGATATGTTTTTAAATATATATTGCAGCCACTCATTTTTTTTTAATTGTATTGGTATTTCAATTGTATTTTTGTTTTTGTTGTTGTTTATAACCTCAAAAATCAATTAAAAGACATGATTATGGGAAAGTAATTTAAGACTTAGTGTATCAATTCTCCCTTTTTCCATCTCTAAAGGGTGTCCCCTTTCCCCAAAAAATTTCCCCTCCCTATTTTAAAAGCACAACTTTTTTTGAAATTTAATTCCTTCTCACGCTAAGTTGACAGTGACACAGTGGTTTATTGATTGGATCTAGATCAATTGGGGTATTACTATTGGTTATAATGAAAGGTAAACTAATCCTTTTAAAAGACACCTACCACTTTTCCACCATTTGAGTCAGGTTTAGGTTATTTATTATTCTAATTTGGACATGCAGGAACCAATAACTGTGATTTGGGTGACACCAGCCATCTTGAAAAAAAAATCTTCTGGTCTGAGTGTAGACCGGCATAGATGTAATTAAAGGCCACTTTTCTTACACCAATTTAGATTGATATATACTATATATAGATTTTTTCTCTCGCCCTATAACACTTGCAAACGTGTTCACGTAAGATAAATTCTGACTAAATATCTATTTCCTGTGTATTAATTGCTTCCTGTCTTTAGAGATTAGCAGCGTCCATGACTGCAGGTCGACTTCAAGCCCAGGAGGCTTTCACACATCTATTAAATAAGCCCCGCCCTCACCCGGTAAAAATGTTTTGCCTTTAGATATTTGAACTATAAATACATGTAGTAAACAGAAAAGTAAAAATGTGAAATGAGTTTATTAAGCACATACATATATTCCTGTTAACTTGTTTTTCTAATAGATAATTACCTGCTATTTTTAAGTTTGTTAATTCCACAACAATTGTCACTCACAAAAAATGAATATCATATATACACTATACGAAGGTTGAAAACACAAATATTTTCCTTCTTTAAGAGAGGAATTTTGGTGAAAATTGGCATTAACATCAAAGAAATTCTAACAAATAATTTAAAAAGTAAGATTATGAAAATATTTAACATTGTGTTTACGACGATACATAAACAAGTCGGTTGTCTGGGTCCCCGGTACAGGCAAAATATTGACAAAAATCTGTTTAATGAAATGTCGGTAGACCTACAGTTAATGATATAAAAGAAATCAAATTATATGTTCATTATGTCATTTAATGCGAATTACTCTTGTAAATGTTTCACATGTGTTCGGGTTAAAATACAGAGATACACGTAGTACGTATATCTTAACCAAGCAATAAAAATACGTCTACGACGGTAAATTGGACTTTGACTTGAAGGTGGCGCGCCGAATATTCAATGTACGTTGAATAGGCGTGAATCCGAAAAGAAAAATTTTCTCTGGCAAAGCCATTGTTCCACAAAAACTACACAACGGAAGAGAGCGAAGAGCTTTAATAGATTGTTTAACTAGAATTAAAACAAAGACATAAAAAATGAAGTACTCTTTACACACTGACTGGTGTCGCCAGCAGTTCTAAACTGAGTACAGAATGAATGTAACAGATGATTCACATTATTTTGACTTTCAGGTAGAAACGACGCATTTTTTTTCTCTCACAAAAAACTCAGGAATGAAAAGAACATGTACATTTTTGCATCTTATGAAGATTTTGGCATCTTATAAAGAAAACAAAAGATGAGAAATAAAAATTAATGTCATGTTTTTAGTTCGTTTGTAAGGTTCTGAAAACATAGGACCGATGGTACACTTTTAAATGATATTGCATTAAGTTTGTGGTTTTTCCGGGTCACTGCACAAAGGCAAGTTTGTCAGCTTACAAGGAGTGATCAAATGATGATATGGACTAGAAAACTTTTCCATGATTAAACTGTATTCTGGGTTATTAAGGTCTTCCGCTGGGAGCGGAAGACCTTACTATTATTCTGAAAAATTTTCAGATTTCTTCTTATTTTTTTTTCTCTAGACGCCAAATTTGATCCTAAATATCTCGCTCGTTTGTTCACCGATTGTCTTGAAATTTTCAGGTCTGATAACATGCCGCGCCATGTTGTCGATGTATATTGGAGTTGATGAAAATCCCAGTCCGGTTTTGATTTATTCCCCTTTAAGTAAAATTAACGACTTCTTTTGTCCAGAAGGTTTAGCTTTAACGATGACTGGCAGAGTCTCAAAGATAGGCTGGTTTGGAAGCTGATACATTGAATTTGTGCAGAACATATTTTTATTTATTTTTTTAATGCAAATAAAAGGAGAGGTATAGTTGTTTAAACAAAGGTTAGAAAAAAATGCAAAAAAATTCGCGTATTTTCCGTTTTAGTTTTCTACCTGATAAAAATTTGTTATAAGATGTATTTTAAAAGTTCTTGGTCTTACTGAGACCTTTCATTCGGTATACTGAAAAAGGGGCTGGTCCCTATTATAAGGGAGTTAGAGGCGTCAATAGATTTTTGTCAATAACTTGTAAAGGAATAAAAATTTCTAATGCATTATTGAAGCAAAGTTGTAAAAAAATAATTCCGAATCTTTCCGTAGTATTCAATTTAATGTTTTCGTAATTTATAGTCAGTATTTGCAGAAACAATTGTTGTCAGTTCGGTCCATTTTTGTGGGGGGTGCGCACGTTTAGGAGGTTATGAAAGGGCTTCTTGTAATGCACTAACTGATGCATGCAGCGTGCAAAGAGGAATCCACATAACATTCCCAAATGTTTTTATTCTTATGTACATTTTCATTTCATTAGAAGAACCTCTTAGACCTTATTTTTGTTGTTTGTTTCTTAATTGTGCCCCTTTCTAAATTTAGATGCATTACGAGACTCAGGTAACCGATCGATAGAGTCGCTAGCTGTATTCAGGCCGTCGCCTAGACGACATTGCATGTGCTTGTAGAGCTGGACGTACAAATGTTTAACGCCCCACTGTTTTACTGTAACGGAGACACTTTGAATTGTTTTAATACTGGGAGATGTGTTAAAAAAATGGTTTCAATGCATGGTAATTAAACTCAACTTTTCTACAATACACGGCCGTCATATAAAGCACAATGTGTATTTCTGATATGACAAATGTACGCTGGCAATTTAAACGAACACGGAATTGCTTTCGATAGAACATTTCTTTCAAAGCAAAACAAAATACTGATTTACGATGAAGATAATATTATCATCGTGGAGATGATTTTAAAAAGGGAACTAAATATTCGTGTATGATATTATTTGAATCCAAAGCCTTATAATTGTACTCGCTATCTTCCATGGAAAAAAGTGGCATGGAAATAAATGTTGTTCAATGTTCATCAAATACGCTGTAGCCTTAGCAATCGAAAAGAATTAATTCACTGTATATTGATATTGATATGTATATGGCGAGGGTCGGACTGATACTGGTTCTGCAGTTCTACCCCAGATAGCATGACTACGTTGGGCCAACCTTGGCCCTTAGTTGTTCATTACGTTGTACCAACGTTGGCAGACTACGTTGGGCCAACGTAATTTTGCTCATCGGCCCTACGTTCGTCCAACATGTTGGGCCTACATTAGTCCAACATGGTCCATCCTAGTAAACAGGTGAGGGCTAACGTAGTGACAATGATCAAACTTTCAATGGCTAAACGTAGCATGTCGGCACTTATTCAATGTAATCCCAATCTAAATTCAAAACTATTGTTCAATTAATTCCTGTTTGCTGTTTGGCTATTAAGATGCAGGAGTTCAAATATTCTATGCAACGAAAACATAGTATACAGATTTTATTTTTTCTTAGTAAAAATGTACAATACATTTAAACACTTTTTAGAATTAAAAAGAATCTCTAGCATATTTCTTTGTCTATGTAAATTCCTGAGTAACAATCGAACTGTAGGGTCTGATCACTGTCCGGGTCACTGGCTTCAGTGGCTTGGGTTACCTCCTTGCATTTTTTCTTTCTTCCCTTTTTTCCCTTCACCTTCATGGTCTTTGAAAAACGGAACCCGTCTTTCCCTATCTCTACATCTGTTGCAGAGGCACACAGTCTGTTTTTTTCTTACTGCGGCTGAAAATGTAAATTTTTGTTGTTATTTTTATTGTGCAATATGAATTAACGTTATCTGTTACACTGTAAACTTAACAAACAAAACTGATCCAGATAAATATAATTACATGTATCAAAAATAAACCTAAAAAACAAACTAAACATTCATCCTTCACCCACAATATAGCCTATGAGATATTTGTCATCGTTGTGTACCCGTGTAACAATCTATTAAGTAGGTGCTTTGCACGACAAAGAACCCCTTGCTGATCTACGTTTTCATTAACGCATATAAAGAAAAAATATATTTTAATTTATTCTTGAATTTCATTTGATGTAAAAAAGGAGAAGAAATTAGTTCTCAGTCTCTCTTTATGCCTGTTTGTTAGCAGTTAATCTAAATTCATTTTGTATATCCTTTTGTAATTTATAAGAAAATGCGATGTAAATCTTTTTTTCGATGCAATATTTCGGATAAAGCAATGACGAGTTGTTTCTTAAAATTTTATTAGACTATGAAATTGTAAAATGCTAACATTGAAAATTGTGCCCGATTTCTTTCTTTTTTTAAGGTAAAACTTTATTGATTAAAAAAAATGATTCTTTCAGACAAAACAAATTGACATAATCAATAAGTGTTTGACACTCTCTAACTGCAGGTCTGTACATTGTAGCTCTTAGTCTGAAAAAGAATCGGATGGACGACCTAGGACCTATTTTTTTTCGTACGCGGACGCAATACTCACCAAAACTAAATGGTTCGTATCTTAAGTTTTAACTGCTTTGAAAGCTAATATTGGCATTCCGATAATTTTGAAAATGAATAATTAAATAAAAATGGTTAAAATTACAGTAAAATTACCGGCATCGGTCTTTTCAATGCCCGGATCTAGAAGGGAAGGGGAAGGGTTCAAGCCCCCCCCCCCCCCCCTGCAAAATTTCTTTCAATTTCGTGTACATTATAAACTTACCAAAAATATGCTTCCGACATCCCTTGGCAAACTCAAATAACCGTCAGACCCTCACCCCCCACCCCGGAAAAATGTTCTGATCCGCGCATGCCCCCCCCCCCCTCCTTCAAAAAGAAAATGTTCTTCAAAACCCCCTATGAAATTTCCAGGATCTCCGCATATATACTTAAAGATTCATTGGCGCTTGCATTCGATAAAAATGCGTGTAAAATGTTTGCCAATGGTCTTTTTACCTTCATTCCGGGCATAACCACAGTCCCACTCTGTGAATAAAATGCGGTGAATCAAACTAAAGACAACGTGTTAAGATCTATATTTGCTTATAAAAATGTAGTATAATCTTGGTTTCTTTTACTCAATGTTTATACATCTAATATTGTACTAATGTCAGCTATCAATTTTTTGTATTACGTCACAAGTATGACGCAACGACGACGGAAGACCTAATCGTTGCTTGCAACGAGCTCGTCTATAGTTTCTGATGATTTTTCAAGCGGTTTGTAGTCTCGTTTTGTAACGGAATATGAGTATATGTCTCTATAATTTCCGGAGAGCACTCGTATATATAGAACACAATTACAAACCATGGAATACTTTTAAAATGACATAGGTGAATGAAGAAGAAAATGTTCAACGACCAGTCAACCCGGGATACATATTTTGAGTCTCCACCATATCGATGTGAGTATGTATGTATGTATGTGTGTGTCTTTAAAAAGTATTTTTAAATTGATACAACGCATGCTTTAATTTATAATACACAAATTTAAAATGTCGAGCGTTTAATAGCATTATGTTTACGCAAAATATTATTAAAGTTTTTTCGTTTTGTTGTTTGTGTGTAAGTTTAATTTGACTGTGTAAATGTACGTATAATGAAATAAAAACAGTTTGACGTAACCAAGCATTAAAAAAAACCAGGCAATCGTGTCTGACATATGTATTTTAATATTTTTTTCTAATTCTTAATGATTTCGTAAGTTTTCTTGGCTAGAAAGTACATTTAAATTTAGAAACTTCAAAACCTGATGCAAAAAGCATTAGCTAAAGTGTACTGTAACATCATTTGACTAATCTTATAAATCATTCATTATGATGACATGCTTTGACAGAATTCGATAATCTTTGCATTATCAATTTGCTTAAAAATACAAAAAGGTTTTGATATGTAACTTGCATTATGTCTGTAATAGTGTTCTTTAATTAATGTATCTATTGGTACACTTGTAGTTACCTCTGAATCAGACATGGGTATCATTGGATTGTCGGTCATCATTTTGATATCAGCTTTTGCGTCATGTATTTGTTCTGCCTTCTGCTTCTGTTGTTATAAAAGGTAAGACATTTTTTTTCTTTGAGATAAAATATTGTAAAATGACATCAAACAAATGAAGTCTTTTACAAGTGTACAAATATCTGTGTATGATGAACGTAAACAAAGGTTTCCCAGATTAATTCAATAATGTTATATATATATATATATATATATATATATATATATATATATATATATATATATATATATATATATATATCTATCTATCTATCTATCTATCTATCTATCTATCTATCTATCTATCTATCTATCTATCTTCTCCGTGGGCTTTTTCTAACTATTGCTGTTTTTTCAAGGGGCTTTATACAGGCTCAAAAATCAATTCAAAAGAATGATCAGCAAGAAGAGGAAGCACAGTACCAAGGTCAAAATACTAATAATGAGATTTCTGATGAAGACCACGCTTACGAAAAACCTCGCCCACCGACCAATGAAACTTCACAAAACCATGAATTAGAATTATCAGCGTATGAGGAGGTCAAGGAAAACCAAATTGAAGAGTGTCAGTTTCAGAAAACTGATGAAGGTGTGTATTTAACACCAGTTATTCGACAACACCCTCTTCCATCCGTTGGAGCTGGGAATTAAGAGTCTGCGTATACACAGGCTACGTGTCCACTATACACATGGAAAACAACAAACAGTTTTTCGCATCAGTTTATATTCTGTTGCATTTTTGTTGCTTGAAGTTTCGACAAGAAAAGAAATCAAGAACGGATTAGTTGACTGTTTATTCACATATATATTGGAAAACAAAATGTATACATAAATATACAATGCAGATTTTAAGAAACGCTGAAATAAGTTTTTTGAAAAGTCTCAAAATAGTTTTATTGTTGTTATGTAGTATAATGTACATAATTTGTGAGTATATTTATGTATATCATTCTTGAATATATTTAAGTAGCTGATTAAAGTTTCATTTTAATAAAAAAATCAAAAGGTGTATAATGTAAAACGTTTGATGTCATTAAATACATTGAGCGCTGTCTAAAGAGATGCAGTAAATTATCATCGGAAGTTCTGAACATATATTCGCATCTTATTTTTCGTGCAAATTGGTCAAAATCTCAAAGTACAATGTTGTTGGCATTGTACTACCTAAGACTAAATTTTATAAATGGTACAAAGTTTAGTCTTTTACTTAGAATATATTGTTCAGCATATGTCAAACAATGTTTTGACAAGTTTAAAACTTGCATATCAGATTTCATTAAATTCTTTAGCTGCAAGTTAGGAGCAGAAATAGATCGTACTATAACAAAGCAGTTTTTGGCTGCAAGTTACGAGCAGAGATATATCGTACTCGTAAAAGAGTCTTTTTGGATTTCTGTTCTCTTTAAACGTCTACACATTTTGATTGTTACGTGGATAATACTTAACTGAATGAAGGAAGTTAACACCAATGCCAATTTGTATGTAGCGCAAGTGCAAGTTATGGCACGCCTACAATGATTTAAATCAAAGATGATTGGTTGAGCAAATACACAGTTTCGATCATGTTAGAAAGCAGTATAGAATGCTAGTATCATAAGATAAAAACGTAAAAATATGTTCAATCAAGAGTCAATCAATACAAATGTATATTTTGATTTACCTCTAGTTCCTTAAGTGACAATTGGTTGAATCTTTGTAGCATTTTTTTTCTTTTAATGGACTCTCGTTATTATATTGACTTTATATCTCTGTCAAGACCCACTTCTTTTTGAGAATTTTTGGTTTTAGTGGGAATCACATCATGTGACTCACAATTGAAAGGTTTTCGATGACAGCGATTTCCTGTGTAATTTTTTGGGTAGCACGAAGTAATCATTTTTCTCAAAAATGGGAAAGTGAGAAATAATTTTAACCAAATGAACTTCGTGAGCAAAAGCAAGTCCCAATGAATTCAGAAATGCCCATCGCGTTTAAAGAAGGCGATGCACAGGCGGATGCCGGTTGGGACATTGTCCAGAATCACAAGTGCAGAAAAAAAACAACAAAAAACGACGACATCCTAACATCTTAAACTTCGCAGAACCGTTAAGGCTTACTTTGAAAATATCAGCGGATTTAAACGTTCATAAAACGATGCATCTGTTATTACAAAATATTTATTTCAAGTTATTTTTATCATGATGTATATGTAATATAAAATGAAACAGTATAGTAAATGCTACTTTGTACGACACTTACTGTGGTCCCCTGAATTGATAGTCATGTAACATATGTTGATATTTCTCCCGAATAGAGGTCATTAACAAATTTCAATGTTACAAATGCATACCCTTATTTAAATTAAACATTTTAATGATAACTAAATTCTAGTTTTCTGGTAGATTCTGGAAAGTCCTGCTGCTTTGTAAAGATTTCTTTTTTTATTCTAATAAATATTAAAGAAATGAGCTACGGTTAGAATTGAAATGACCTTCGACTTCTATTTTACGTTATTATTGAATCATTCTATTGATTCAATCGAAGCAGCAGCACTTTGTAATTAATCAATATTTATTTAATATTAATAAACATTCTTTTAATTTATATCCAAAAGATCGTAATGGTCTGTAAAGTGTATGCTGATTAAGCAGATTAAGATAGGCTTCCCGATGTCAAACACATCGAACTTGTACAGTAAACATTCTAGAAAAGAAATAGTACACGCTCTAAAAAATAATCATATGCTAAATCAAAACAAGCATAATTTATTTCTGTTTATTTTTCGAGTGGTTTCTCTTTTTTTATAACGCAATATGAGTATATATCTCTATTATTTCCGGAGAGCACTCGTGTATATGGAAAACTTTTAAAATGACGTAGGCGGATGGAGAAGTTAACGACCAATCAAGTCAGAATATATAATGAACAGTTACACAACGTATGGGAATCATTCTATTGAGTATACATCATATCCTCCTACAAGTAAGTATGTAAGTGTGTGTGTGTGTTTTAAAAGGTATTTTAAAATTGACACAATGCATGTTTTAAACTATAATGCATAAATCAAAAATGTCATGCGTTTAATAGCATTATGTTTACAGTTTTGTGTTTGTGTGTAAGTTTATTTTGATAATTGTAAATGTACTTATATTGCTGTTAAATAAATTTTCACGAAACAGTGTATTAAATGTAACTCGTCTTTGGCATGTGTCTTTTGATATTTCATTAATTATTTCTTAAGTTTATTACCTAGTAAATACTCTTAAACTTTATGCAAAATAGCATTGATTTAATTTACCGTAACATCTTATTAATATTCATTTTGGTTACATGGTCATATGCTTTGACATAATTCAATCGTTTGCTTAAAAATACAAAATAGGCTTTGATAAGAAAATTGCGTTATGTCTGTAGTATTGATCTTTGATTTATGTATCTTTGAGTACACGTGTAGCCCACTCCATTCCAGTGCAGTGAACATATGTAAAATGTATTATTTTGTTTAAATTAAAATGGTTTATTGAAAGCCCAATTTACTAAAATTATCAACACGTGTAAAATAGGAGTCTTTGTATTTCGGAACTTGCATATACTTTTATACCTGTTTTAAAATTGGTATACATATTTATCAAAATATACGAGGGTTGTCCAAAACATTCGTGGACACATGTGATTTTAGTGAATTTAATGGTACCATTATCAGGAAAGTGATATGATATTTAAATAGAGACTATAAAAATGAATATGTATAAAAATCAGAGCAAAGTACATTTTTGTATTAGAGTTATCATGATATAAACATTGCCTATAGAGGCCACACAGCCCAATCTGACGTTGAAGTCTATAGACGTTTCTAGAGCGTCGAAGTCCTGGGTTTATCTTAGAGTAATATGCCGCATTCACCGATTGGTTAGAGGATAATTTGACATACTCTATCAAAACATCGCTTGTGCCACTTTTGGATAGGTAAACTCGAACTATTTCGATGTTTTTCCTGTTTCCTCCATCGGTTATTTTGTTTTTATCGGTGTTTTACCTCAGTCAACACATTTATATGATGGCACGCTGTCCCGTGCGTTCCGATGACGTCGCTTTTTCAGGCGTGTTTAAAGACATGTTCTTGCCGTAATATATTTTAAAAGTCCTCTCCTTGTTTAGAACTAGCTTTAAACGACGTACGAAAATGATGTTCACCATACAGACTATATCATAATAGAAGATTATTAAGTTTTGAAATATTTTACAAAACTGAAAATATTTATATTCAAAAACTCAATTACAAAATTTGGACAGTTTTACGCTTACTTTCCGCGACCCTTTTATACATTAAAAGTTTAGTTCATTTCTATGGAAAACATTCAAAAGCACTTAAGTTTGATTTGTAATTTTATGACAAAGATCTAAATACACAATGCAAATGTATGTAACTATATGTATATATAAAGTCATGTATTAATCTGAAAACAATCAGAAAGTAGATACATGGTATAAAAGAAATGAATTGAGAAATTGTTCTATTGATCGCCTTATCAAAGAAAAATTGACCAGAAAACTTCAGCAATGCGCGTTGAGTTGAAAACAAAGTCGTAAGTATAGTTTTCGAATCTCGATGATGAGCAAAAACATTTTATTGATTAATTATTTTTCGTAGATCACTTAACATTTTTAACAAAACATTTAAGAAAAATGCAGGGTTTGATGAAAGTGACATTGTATTATGAACATAATACAATGAACATAATAATGAATTTCGGAAGCTATTCGTTCCTTATATTTGTATGAAGCATCTTTATTCGTTAGTAATTACGTAACTTTGATCTATTGTAGGGGGCATATTTTACATGTATTGTAGTCAAGAATACTTGACCAAAGTTGGTATATTAGCATAAATTAAAAATAACTTCAATGTGTGTATTTTAGTCATTTACCCACATATTTCCTTTTTTTTAAATTCAAGTGTCGCTTCACTGATTTATTTCTGCAACGCAATTCTATGGATATTGGTAAAATAAGATTTATTTTCTCTCTTCTCATACATATGTATGTACATTTTCAGAAATAGACTAGTCTAGTTTTAAAACAGAATATCTAAGATATTCAGACGCTAATTTTATGCATTATTACCTAGCGTCTAGGACCCCACAGACCGCGGTTTTAATCTCCTCCTTTGGGCTCTGTCGGTAGAAATATGACTTGTTGAATATTATAAAATTGGCAGAACATTAACTGCATGTACGAAACATATTCATTTCAGATGATTTACTTGTTAACACAGTAAAATTGGTATTCCTATTCAAAATTACCTTTAAACTTACTTAGACGATCCTTCAATCTTGATAAAAACATGACAAAATACATGCACATCCTATTTTTAGTTACAAAATTTAAATAAGCTGTTTTAAGGATAACGTTTACCAAGGAAGAAAAAAAACAATCCACAGAAGATAATGAAAAACAATCTATTGTGTTTTAGACCTTTCCTTGTAGTGTTATTTTACACTTTTATAAAAGTTGTTCAATGGCCTACTTTTTAAGTTAATGGTAATTGAATATTTTTTGAAAATTTAAGGAAAATATCCTAACAAATTACTTTATGATTAAGCTTTTCTTAAGTGTGAAAAAAATACAAATTACTAAGATCTTTTAAAAATGAAATACAGTTTACAAATGGATGTGGCACAAATAGAGACAAAACATTAATTTTTCATTGACAATGTTTATAAATATTCCATTCCAAATTTCCTTTATCGTTTTTCAAAGACAAACAAATTGGATGTTTTTTTCTTTTGGTAATTTGCATGCAATTAAAGATTTACATGAAGCGGTCACTGCATAGTAAACAAAGTAGTGCGAGGCACAATGCGTGGGCAAATTGTAAAATTTGACGAATTCCTTATATTGATACAACTCTGATCGGCCGAAGCCGATTACAAAAAACATATTTTTCACTGTAACACGGAATGCCAGATTTTGCTTTTTTGTGCTTTCTACAGTTACAGAATATCACAGAATATGTTTATGTCTTAAATTTAATAAAAACAAATGACAATAGAATAGCAAGTAATGATACATCACATCATTATGTTCAGTTTTGTTAAGAATATTTGGCAACCAAAATATCTCTTGAAATTTTTTGCATCCTCAATCTCAAAGAATGATAAAAAAATGGTCAACAGCAAAAAGATTGTAAAAAGAGCTTTCTTTTTCAATTTCATTGTCAAACTGAGAAACTTTCATCTATTGTTTATGGAGAGATATATGCCTTTGAGAAAAAATAAATAAATTTTAACAATGAAATATTTTGGTTTAATTGAATGAAAATATTTTGTTCGTTACAAAACTGCTAATCGAAATGTCCACCAATTTTGTTTAATTTCTATAAAATTATGAAATCTGGTTTTATTAAAGGTACTTATAATACTAATAAGTATATTTATTTTGTTAAATATAAATTAACGGTAAATTACAGACCTTATCACATCGAACATCATTAACCAGATTTTTAACAGAAATATTATTCTTAATTATTATCATTCGTTTTATCTTAATAAACCTGTCTATATTTAATATACTTCACATTTAACAAATGAAATGAAAACAAATAATGAGCGTTGAAATTATTTTTGTGTATAATTGAATGATAATTTTGTTTCCATGTTAATGATTCAATCAGAGAACGCTCTTATGGCAATCGAACACATTTAAAAGACCCGGAAATGGGGTGACCCGGAAATTGGTGAACTACAAGTACATGTATCGATGAATAACTGTATTTAAAATGTTTTGGGGAGAGGGGGGTCAAAGGTAATTGGATGGCGGAGGTTTATTGTCAGGCGGTGGCAAAAGTAATTTTCTTGTTTTTGCAAAGCAGTAAATTAAACGGTACACATGCAAAAAAATGATCTGTACGTATGACCAGGAACTGTGTGCAATATAACACTATCTGGCTAAAATATCTTTTACAGCGATAAAACCACATATGCAAACTGCGTTTCATTAGTTTTTACACAAAACATGCAAACAAAATAAATATGTGAAAGGTTATGACAAAAATATTGCTCTCTATCTTCTGTTCAAGAAATCATAAACGATTTAGGCAAGAGTTATGACTGATATTTGAAAGCAGTTTGAATAAAAAACTCATTCAGTCGATGGTTATTATTTAAAAAGACGATCCTCATACTGTAAGCATCTCCATGTATGTATATATATTTTTATAGTTTATTGCATGAACAAGTCTTTATTGCTGAAGAAAAATAAAGAAAACAAAATTGGTTTTAATTGGTTACTTATGTACATAGATAATTTTTAAAAATGAATGCAGAAAAAGATCAAATACAAATCGTGAACAAAATATTTACAATATATAATTATTTCCTTTTTTTAAGTATGCTATTTCAATGAACAATGTCACTCAGTATTAAAAACTATAGAATACTTTAAAAATGGCATTGGAGGATTACGAAGTAAACAACTTGCGACCTAACAACTCCGGATAATAAGCAAATATACATTGTGTAAAACTTGGAATGGTGCATGTAGTACATGTAATTATGTACGAGGGTCAATCAAAAAATACGAAGACTTTTGTCATAGCTATGTTACTTAACGTCATATAATTACTAAATTTGGAAGACATAATTTAGCCATAGTTTCAAACAATTTGCAAGAAAAAAAATTATTTAATTCCTTTATTTCTAAGAATTCTTTAGAATCTAATCCTGCAAAAATAATGTCACGGCGCACGGTCAATATTTGTGTTATGTCAATAATAAACCATATAATTTTAAAAGTAATATCTCTATGAATTGGGCTTAAAACCAAATAACATTGAAACCCCAAATAAAGTATAGTCATGGTATTCTATGTACCAAATAATGACGGGATATATTGTTTTGTCGAACAGATATTAGTAACTAAAGACAGATAGTCCTCTTTAGAATTGACTAAAATCATCGACGTCGCCGGACGTCACGGCGCAAAGAGAATTACAAACAGAATGGATTTAACTCAGGAAAAAGCCGATACAAGCTGTGAAAATACTCAATGGTACAAAAAATAAGTCAACAATTATTTGCAAGTTTGTGTTTAACTGTAATAAATTTTTTGGAGGTGGTGGTAATTGTATTTTTAATATAAAACAGTCCGAAAGAGAGTAAAATATCTGTAAATATTTGGTCAAAAAATAAGTAACGTCAACCGACGTTCAGGGTTATCACTACTGTACACTAAGAGATACACGGTTAGAAAATGAAAAATTTGAAGAACTAACTTATGAGTCTTGAATAAATGTGTGCAAATAAGGTGTTAAGTCGTTCAGTGCCATTTTAAATTGTAAGGAGAAACGCACAAGAGACTAAGCGCGATATAAAGATGGGGTTTATCTATAAACTGTGCGTGTTTTATCTTGACGTCATGTTTTGAACGTTACCGTGCGCCGTGGTGACAAAACATGTTGTTTTTAAAAAGGGGTAACAAAAATACCGTTTCATCAAATGGACTAAAACTTCGCATATCAAAAACATAAGTGTTGGTGCACAGATTAATCTATTAATATGACTTTCACTAAAAATATATGATAGACAGCCACATTGTCTTCGTATTTTTTGATTGACCCTCGTATGTGTGTGAATCTTGAGAAATAGAAAAAAACCGTTCTAAAACTGACACAATTCATGCTTTAAACTACTATACACAAATTGAAAATGTCATTCGTTTAATAAGACGATGATAACGAAAATACTAATAGAGTGGGTTTTTGTTTGTTTGTGTGCAAGATTATTTTGGCTATATAAATATACGTATGTTGCAGTCAAAAAAAGGGGTGGCGAAGCAAAGCATAAAAAATAACAGTAACTTATGTCTGATATAATTATGTCTTTAAATGTTGATTTTGTACACAAGTTTCAATGCCAAGAACGTAAATTTACATTTTGCAACTATAAGGAATGGAGCAAAATAGATTTGACTTCAGCATTATCAGTTGTCTAATCTTATCATTCATTCAGATTACATGTTTTTAACTCAATATGATTAACGCTTTACTAAAAAAAAAAAATAAGCTGTAAAATGTTAATAACATTGTGTATGTAGTAATTTTCTTCAATTTATTTATCTCTTGGTACGGAAGATGCAATGGCAGATGAACTTTCCCTCATCCTAGTGCTTATCATTTTGATAACAGCTGTTGTAATATGTTTATGTACCACCATTTTTTGCTACAAAAGGTAGAACAATTTTCTTTCAGATAAAGAATGGAAAAATGACATCAAACAAATTAAGTCTTTTACACATGCACGAGTATCCGTGTATGACTAAAGTAAAAAAAAAAAGGCTCCCTTTGTTAATTCAATATTGATACTATTAATAATAAATAACAGTATTTGTCAGGTGTAACAGATTTTAAATTAGTGTATCTACGAAGTATTTTGCAATAGGAATTTTTTGTCGATATTATGACTTTAATATATATATATATATATATATATATATATATATATATATATATATATATATATATATATATATATATATATATATATATATATTATATATATATATATATATATATATATATATATATATATATATATATATATATATCGTCTGTTGAAGCTGGGGATTAAGAGTCTGCCTATACATGCTACGAGTCCACTATACACATGGAAAACAACACGAAAGAGTATTTTCCATTGGTTTATATCCTGTCACATTTTTGTTGCTTGAAGTTTCGACAAGAAAAAAATCAAGAGAGGATTGGTTAACTGTTCACTAAAAATGTGTATTGGAAGATCAAATGTACACATAAATATATAGTGCAGTTTAAGAAACGCTGGGATATTATTTTTTGAAAAGTCTAAAAATAGTTTTTTTGTTGTTATGAAGTATATTGTACATAATGTTTTGAGTATATTTAAGTCTGTTATTCTTGTATGTATTTAAGTAGCTGATAAAAATTCATTTTAATAAAAAATCAAAGGGTATACAATGTAAAACGTATTATGTCATTATTATTGCATTAAGCACTGTCTAAAAGGATGCATTAAATTGTCATCAGAATTGCTGAACATATATTTGCATCTTAATTTTCGTGCAAGTTCGTTAAAATCTCAAAGTACAAGGTTGTTGGCATTGTACGACCTAGGACTTAATTCTATAAATGGTATAAATTTTAGACTTTTACTTAGAAGAGATTGTTCAGCAAATGTCAAACAGTGTTTTGACAAGTTTAAAACTTGCATTTCAGTTTTCTTTGAATTCTTTAGCTGTAAGTTACGAGCAGAAATAGATTGTACTCTTAAAAAAAAAAGCTTTTGGCTGCAAGTTACGAGCAGGGATATATTGTACTCGTTAAAGGGTCTTTTTGGATTTCTGTTCTCTTAAAACGTCCACCCATTTTGATTGTTACGTGGATAAAACGCAACTGAAAGAATAAAGTTAACACCAATGCTAATCTGTATGTAGCGCAAGCCTACAATGATTAAAATCAAAGATGATTGGTTGAGCAAATACACAATTTCAATCATGTTAGAAAACATTGTAGAAAGCTAGTATCATAAGATAATAACGTAAAAATCGGTTCAATCAAGAATCCATCAAAACAAATGTATATTTTGATATACTTTAAGTTACTCAAGTGATAATTCGTTGAATCTCTGTAGCAATTTAGCTTTTGGTGGACTCTCGTTATTATTTTGGCTTTATATATCAAGACCCACTTCTTTTTGAGAATTTTTGGTTTTAGTTGGAATCACGCCTAGTGACTAACAATTGAAAGGTCTTTGATGACAGAGATTTCCTGTGTAATTTTATGGGATGCGCGAAGTAATTATTTGTCTCAGAAGTGGGAAATTGAGAAATAATTTCTACCAAATGAACTTTGTGAGCAATTGCAAGTCCCAATAAATTCAGAAACGTCCATCGCGTTTAAGGAAGGTTGGGACATTGTCCCGAATCAAAAGTGCAAAAAAAAAAACAAAAACAAAAACTGTATGCATCAAAAGTTTTCAATACGAGTATCCAAAGTCTTCATATGCATCATAATATGCTATATAAATTGTATATTTGATCATGTCTTCCATTGCAATTTTGCAAACTTGATTTTAGCAATTTATTTGATTGCAGGTTTTATACTTCATAAAAAAAATTTTAATGATAATAATTTTGGTAATACAATATTTTTGATATAATCTAAAATAATTACATAACTTATTTATAATAAAGTAATAAATACGTGCATACTTAAAAGTAGCTGTGGTAATAGAGAACGCAGGTATTTTTATTTTTGTGTTAGTTTAATTTTTGTATTTTTCAATGAACTATGATAATATTTGTCTATAATTCTAGGTCAATGTCTTTTTATCTAGCGTAATAATATTGAAAGAAACCATGATAATTATCGTGAGTACCTGTTACTGCTTCTGTTGTTACAAAAGGTAAGAAATTATTACTAAACGAGACAACTTTTTTTTTCACAAGTACTTTTAAAAATCTTTCGAAAGCATATATACTCTGAATTTATTGCCAAATAAGAAGTAATACACGCAAGTCGTGAGGTTTAAGTGTGCATTCAAGTGTAACGAAACATGAGAGAATATGAACCCCTTTTTGGGTGTCTTATATTGTTCATGTTATACATAAAGCAATGAAATAAATGTTTGTCATGTTTATTTAGGAAAACTATTAATATATACAATATATGAATTGCATTTGCAAGGTTTAGTGTAAAATGAAGTACAATATCTCTAGGTTATTTTTTTTATTTTAAGTGTCTGTCTTTAAATTGTATACCATTACCTGTATTATCTATCTTTATCTCATTCATAATTGATTTATGAAGAGGGCTTAGACAGGTTAAACAATTTAACCGCCTGAAATATCGCCTTAAAGAAACAACCCATTGCCAATGTTGTTATATTATTAGTGACAAAAAAAACCCACAGTTATGAACAATATATCCTGCTGCCAACTAGTAAACCATCACACGAAACAACTGGAAACAAATATCACAATGATAAATCTAACAAAGAACAAAGTTATGAACAACCCTGTCCATCACACCAACTACAACTATTGAGACCTTACAACCAAAATATCCCTAGAAATTCTTTGTATCCTCAATCTTGAAGTATGAAAAACAACAAACAAAACTATAGAAAAAGAGCTTCCTTTTTCAATTTTATCATCTAACTGAGAAATGATCACTCATTAAGAAATATTGACTTGTTTGTAGAGGGATATCTGCCTTTGAGAATCAAAAATAAGTTTTAACAATGAAATGCTTGGATTTACTTTGATAAAGAATTGTCGTTTAATTTTGTTTCATTTTGCCTTAATGGTTACATGTAATTATCAAACCTAATTAACCGAAAAAAATATAATTTTAACAATAAAATAATTTATTTTAATTCGATAAAAACATTTTCTTTCGTCACACTTCTATTATTCAAAATGTCCGACAATTTAGAAATTTCTGTAAATATATATAAAATTTGGTATTATTGAAGGTACTCACAATTTTCAAAAAGTATTTTGTTTAATTTTGCCTTGATGGTTAATGATCAATCATATCACATCGAACCTAATTAACCGTATTTTCAACATTTATTCTTCATTTATTATCATTTCTCTTCCGCCTTTTTAAATAAAAAACCTCTCGTTCAAAGTACTTCACATTTAACATTTTTTTTTTAAAAATCTAAATGAGTGTGGGAACTGTTTTGGTTTTATAACAAAATAATATTATTGTTTCCATGATTGGGATTTAGTCAGAAAAAGCTCTTAGGGCAAAACAAACACATTTGAAAGACCCGAGGGTTAAATTGGTAATATATATATATAAGAACATGTATCGATGAACTATTTGCTTTAAAATTTACAAATCTAGAAATGAACCCTATCCACCAACTAAAGCTGGAGGAGACTAGATTTTATCTAAACATCTGACTCAACATTGACACAAATCTAGTTACACGTGTATACCGATACACCGCTTATGTATCTTATTACATGTATTTAAACAAATGACCGTGTTTTGTAATTTGTAAAATAAAAAATCAGTGGAGGAAACGTGTAACCTTCCTGAGTTAAAGCGCATAATAACACAACGTAATTAGCACGTGCAGATAATCTCATTGATCGTAATGATCACTTATATTTTTACTGTTTTGCCTGGTGTAATGATGCATAGAATAACATAGTCTCCATGAAATGTCTGTTGATTCTATTTAGCAGGAAGTATATTAGTTAATACATGTATCTAAATCATGTAAATCCCAATCATTGATAGCCATTGATTATTCCCTGATAAATCAAGAGAGAGAGAGAGGGAGAGATAGAGAGAGATAGAGAGAGAGAGGGAGAGATAAAGAGAGAGAGAGAGAGAGAGAGTTGATTTTTTCGGAAAGGGGGATTAGTCCGGTTCTTGGCACATTTAACTTTTCACAGTGTGCATTGTCCAGTTCAGTAATTCATATGCATTATTGTATAGAATTGTCTTCATACATGTACATATTAAGCAATGATACAGTTCATAAATGGTTTATTATTATTATGTATTGATACAAATGCCGGTAACGGGTAACGTAAATACACACATGCATGATTTTGAAACATTGTTTCGGGTTTAAGATTAGAAAAAAATATCATACATCTATTTCAATTTTATTTGAAAAATATAAGAGAGCAATTAAGTTTTAATTCATATCACCATGTCAAATGATGTTCCGAATTTGAAACTTTTCCTTTTCATGTTTGAAATTCTTAGAACTGATGAATAAAAATTTTCAAATTTTGTTTTCTTACTTGACAAACTGGGGAAAAAGTATTAAGGAGAATTGAAAAAAATATTGCATTATTGTTTAGCAGTACCGAACATTCAGATCTTAGGACGTGTGTATAAACAAGTACACGTGTGTCTGTCACCTCATCGTTCCCAATCTCGCTGCCGTGCACTGTAAATTGTCAAGAAGGGTTGTGTACAGCAGCCATTATATAATCACTTACTGGCCGTTCAGGTCTTAGGAAGTGTGTGTATATAAACATGTACACGCGTGTCTGTCACCTCATTGTTCCAAATCTCGCCACCCTGACTGCACATTGTCAAGAAGGGCTGTGTACATAACTATTATATAACACTGACCGAGTGAAAAAAATGTCAACATCCTCTTCTTTGAAAAATTTAACTTCAATCAACCAGTTATCAAACATGTGTTTTAGGTTCTTTGATCATTTGATCTGGTGTAAAATAAAGCATTGATGGATGAAAAATCAGATTGACCGCATTTCAGTTATGAAAATTGATTAGGATTACATGTTTACTTGTCCGACAAACTGAACCAATGTTGGTATAAAGTTAACACGACTTTACCATGTCACCATGCACCTTGTAACAGTTGTTTTGTTTTGTAAGTCTAACTACCGGTTAGCCTTACGTTGTATCCCGCATAACATTTTATATACAAATAATTTTTTTAACATGTGATTAGCTGCATATGGCAAAACATATTGAATTAAAACATTAAGATGTTTTACGTCTACACATTGAACATTAAAAAATGGCATTCCAAGTCATTTGCAAACATCCAACTCCAGTTCCACCCCTTCCTATTTTTACAACACAATTTTATGTGTAACAAATTAAGCCCCATATTACACATTTTTTAAATTATGACAATTTTTTCTAATCATAATTTTTGGTTAACATTAAACAAATTAAATAAAACAGATCCAGTTAATATTTCAAAATTAATATCAGTCTATATAGACGTTACACTGTATCTAGGTAGCTTAATTAATTAATGGTGAAAAATGATATAAAAGATAAAAGATCAGGTATAATTTCATTCAGTAGGAGTAAAAACAATGGGGTCAGTACTTAACAGTACTTGTCAGTATTTCTCTAAGTTTTTCAGTACCGTCAGTAAAAAGTGTCAGTACTTCTATAAGTTTATCAGTACTCTCTAAGTTTGTCTATACTTTTCTAAGTTTATCAGTAATGTCAGTACCTTGTCAGTAAATGTCTAAGTATATCAGTTAAAAATGGGAATGTCAGTACTTTTTTAGACTTAGTAGTGTATGGAACGCTGGAAAATGTTATTTTTTGAAAAGTCTTAAATAGTTCTATTGTTGTTTTTTAGTGCATTGAACATGTATAAAATGTATTTTTTCGTATAAATTGAAGTAGCTTATATCAGATCAATTTTATTAAAATTATAAAAAATGTAAAATGTGAGTCTTTGTATGTCCTCACTTGCATTTAACGTTTATACCTGTCTTAAAAAGTTGTAGACGACGGCTGTTCGTATAATTTGGGACTCCTTTTAAATCGAAGTCGGTCATTCAATGAAAATTGGGATATATTAATGTATTTAACAAGAAATATAATGTAAGTCATTTCAAATTATTAACTAGTTTGTATAAAACGGTGCGTAAACACGGAGAAGGTTTGGGCTATCCTGCGCAGACGTCTACACAGAAAATAGAAAGAACTATGTGCGGCATTATGTATTTTTTGATTTGTATAAAATGATACCTCAAACTTTTCGTAACCACAATTTTAATTCGAATGAAAATTTCAATTATATTTCGTTGAATTACTAAATATATATTAATGCTTCGGACAAAATATATGCGGGACATCACAGCGTCATGATTTTACGTCTTTTTTGTAAGGTTTTTATTTCAGAATAAATATCATGCTTCAAATCTTTAAGATGCCCCAACCAACACAGTATTTTAAAACATGTATTAAATAAACATTTTCTAAGTGTTTAAAAAAATTGGGGAACGTCACTGTCTATTTCGGATAACCACGCGGTATACTTTCTTTCTAGATCAAGAAGTAAAAATGCAGGGTCCAGAAATGACGTAGTTAACGTGCAATGACTATCCTTACCTTACGTTTAATAAAATTTATTAACTTCAGAGGTAATTATCATAATGCAAATTTTCAGATCTGAATTAAAATTGGTGTATATCTCAAAGCACGAAATGTTGTCACTTTACGCCGATTTTTTCACGATTATATCATATCTGTGACATTTTATTTTAGATCAAGCCTTGAATTTCAAAAGAAAAACATCATTAAATATGAAGTCAGACTGTGTTTAAAATTGCAAGATGAATTGAGTATTAATTGTTTTTGTAAGGTATCTCTTTTGTTTTAGATGTGTTATTTTCTGTCCAGTATTGAGTGTTTATGTAACCAAACACACAACAAGACACACGACAAGTACGTTGTTGACAAATATGAATCCGTGATCTCTACATCTTGTTTTAAACCGGACAATTAACATTTCAAGTTTGATTGACAATTAAATTGAGCTTATCTAGACACAGTACCAATTTTAATGGATAGATAAAATGAAATCAATAGGTAGGACGCTAGCTAGTAGGAAGTATGTATTCCCTTTAAAAAAGAACATTTTTGAAAAGTATACAATGTGCATATTTGGTCGCTATTTGTAGAATTTGAAAAAATAAAGTCTTAATTATCTCCTATCACCTTCCGCCTTATAAAAATGGAGCAGTGAAAATTGACTAGGTGTTGAAACTAATTAATTTTAAAAATATAATTACTAAATTTTTATTTTTATAAATGGTAAGTTCGCGAGGAATTTCCCTATGGCGAACAAACTATTTTAGAAAATAACAGTATCACAAGGCTTAGATACACATATCGAGGAAGAATTTGATAGTTCATGGGTTTTTTTAAATCTTACTTTTGTGGGGGGGGGGGGGTGGTTTGGGTGTTTGAATGGTTTATTTTGAAGATGCAACAAGCAGCAAATGAATAATAATACTTAAATCAAATGAAGAGTTTAATTTTATGAATGTTGTAAACTAAGGTGGATTGCTACACCAAGCATTTGTTTCATGATATATGATTTCAATATTCAGAAAAGGATGCATAATTACTTTAGAAATATCGCCATTTGTTCAGATATTCAAGCCTATGAATAAATTGATTAACAGAGATATGTGTTTTATAAAAAGGAAAGTTGAGCCCCAAAAAAATGAATCAAAATTGCGATTTTATTGAAACATTCCTAATTTTCAAGACTTAACCGATCTAGATTGTAAACAAAAAATTTCAAAAGTTTGCACTTCTCTTCCTTTTTTTTAATGATTTCCTTCTCAATAAGACACAACTTTTGTAAAGGTATCTTCGCCTTATAGTGTCTTACTGTGTACTTGCAATCAAAAAAGATTTCTAATTTCTAATAAAAATAAATAGAACAAAAATCTTATTAATATCATTTCTGAACAACGAAATAATGTACCAAAAATTATACCTTAAAACTTCATGAAATGAAATTTCAGTTGATGGTTACCAATTCAAGAAACGATTTTTATACAAGATCGCCAGCATCGCCACGTATTTATACCGATTAAAGAGACGATTTTTATACAAGATCGCCAATATCTCCACGTATTCATACTGATTATTTTTTTTACATATTTCAATACGTGTTTATATGTTAAGTAATGTTACTGCTGAAGGATTTTAAGAACAAACCTTACTTTGATTACTTTAAGGCCGACAGGTTACAAAAAAACACCCCTATATTACAAGTGCAATGCAACCTGTCAATCAAGTTTTAAAAAAAGCGCCCAGTCCTGATTGACATGATCATCCGAGCGTGTCCTGGCCGGTTCGTGTAATATTGTTTACCAGCAATTAACAACATTAACTTTGATATATTTCGTCACGTATGTAAAGAGTAAAATATGAATTTGATTTTTAATCATTATTGTTATAAATCATAAAAAAATATCATGAAGTAATTGAAATTACATAATTCATTTTTGAATTTGTGTGACCTTATAAATTCCTCAAAGATAAGCAGCTATAAAATATATCAAAATTTCTATTAAAATAAACTTATGAGTAACTAAAGCTTTATTTACTAGTAAAACAGGCATTTAGAACTTTATGTACGTGTTTTGAAATAACTCCTTCGTCAAAGCAAGTTGGTGCCTGCCTTTACATCCCACATTCTTATTGATTGCATGGTTTTCTTAGAATTCTATGATATGTTAAAATGAATTATTTTAAACAATGCCAAGTGTTAAACTCATTGTACTGAGCTATAATTTTATTTAAAAACAGAATTTGTTACCGCAATTATTAACTTGTACTTTACACACGTGTGTATAGAGAACATTTGGACGACACAGACTTCGATGGAGAACGTACAGATAGGTTGTATTCATTTCCGTAAAAATTCGTTGATATGGTCATTTAGATCAATGCGAGAGTCCAGCTAAGATCCATTCTGACTAATGATCTATTTCCTGTGTATTAAAATTCTCCTTTCTATAGAGATAAGCAGCGTTCACAGCTGCAGTACGACTTCAAGCCCAGGAGGCTTTCACACATTTATTAATAAAGCCCCGCCCTCACCTGAGATTTACCATCCGGTAAAATGTTCGGCCTTTAAATAGTTCTCATAAATGCTACCTTCTAATGTAATTAAAGTGATAAATATAATGCATAAAGATATCAAATATAACTAGAACTTTCCTAATTTTATAAAAATCAGTTCGACATTTTTTTCCGAATTTTACATCCTTTTTAAATAAGAATTGAAAAGTGATGTATTGTGAAAAGAAAGATAATTCCTGTTTTTTTCGGAAGATATACTGTTACCTTCTAAAAGAATATTTTCTAAAAAATCAAATAAAATTAAATAGTATCACTCATTCTCAGACATAAAATTTGATATGCTTTATGTATTTATTCTTTACATTTGTTAAGAAAAGCGAGGTAATTCTTTCTACATAAAATTTTAAATTTTTAAAATATGGTGATGTTTACGCCCTTAAAACCCCTAAAAGGAGTAAAAAAATTGGTCCCTCGGACAATACTTTTTAGGTTGTACTCTTCATTTCTAACTAAAAAGATTTTGAAAATTGGATGAATTAAAAAAAAGTTATAGCTAAAGGGCTGTTTTTAATGTTGACCCCTGCAGAGCCCTTATTTTTTTTTTTAATTGTCTACCCAAAACCTTTTCTGGTCTGCACATTGTGTGTGTCATTATACAGATGAAATATTGTACCATTTACTTGAAAACATTTTGAGAAAACGAACGACGCATGCATTTTGTTTAACATTGAAACTCCCACAGGCGATTTTTATCGACCAATCAAACCGGAAGTAGTCAATATATGTTGATAAACCTCGAAATATGCGTTTATTACTTCTATCTTGATAATGTTAAGGAGTAATTGAATTTTTTTAAGGGCATTTAAACAATTTGTTTCATCCCCCCATTTCTTAAGTTTAGGACTTTATATCTAAAAAACGGTAAGATATAGAAACTTGTCTACGCTTACAATCTTGTACAACAAGAAAAGGTGCATCTAATTCCAAAAGTTTAACGTTCTAAATCAAAAACTGAACAAAGTCTTGCGTTTCATTCAATTTTTACAATTTTCCTTGAGTAAACCGGAATACCGGAACCGGATGTTCAGAACCTTACATTCCATAGATTGATAGATTTGCTATAAGACTGTTGCATAATTGTATCTATATTCCTTCAAGTTTTTGAAAAATCGTTGACAAAAAACTGTCAAAAAAAATAATAACAATAAACTAGAACTTTTTGTCTAAATTAAAATGTAAGGGCTTTTCGACAGGCCCCTTTTCCTATTGATGTTTAAAAAAAGTCAGAAAACTCAATTCTTATATATTTCTTATTTTTTTTCAACGCCTAAGTTTAACATATTGCCTTATTCGACCGCTATGAGTAGTGCATTGTCAAAAGAAAGTTAGATGACTCCAGATCTTTACAAGGTGCTGTACTTTTAATTTCTGTTGGAATATTTTTTAAAAATAATATAAAAGTAAGCATGGATTCCTCGGTCACAAAACCTGGTACGCTGAGAGTGTTTATGCTTTACATTTTTGGAGCAAAGCAAGATAACTTTTTCGAAAAAAATTGGGTTCTTTTAAATGTTGTGATCTGTAGGCCTTAATACCACTATAAGGAGTCTAAAAGTGGCCCCTCGGACCATAATTTTAAGATTGTACTCTTTATTACAAACAATAGGCTAAACAGATTTTTGAAAATCGGAAGAAAAATAAAAAAAATTACAGCAAAACGGCTGTTTTGAACGTTGACCCTTACAGATCCCTAATGTTTTAAAATTATGTACCAAAGACCTTTTCCGCTCTGCGCATTGTGTGTGTCATTATACTATTGAAATATTGTCATGTTTACTTAATAACTTTTTGAGAAAACGTGGAAAGCGTGATTTCAATTTAACATTGAAACTCCCATCGACGATTTTCATCTACTCATAAAATCGGAAGTACTCGATATTTTTGTTGAGACGTAGAACGCATGTTAACTACTCCTACGTAAACAATATCAAGGCGTCTTCATTTGAATTTTTTGTTTGTTTTTTTATCCCCCTTTTCTCAAGTCTGATATCTCAAAAACGATGAGATATAAAAAACAAACACTGACAAATTTGTACAGCTTGACAAGATACATCTAATTCTAAAATTTGAATGCTTTATCTCAAAAAGTAAGCAAGATATTGCGTTTAATTCAATTTTTAGTAATTTCCTTGTAAAAACCGGAAGTAACGGAACGGGAAGACCAAAACCTTATATACACGTGTACAATTGATTTAAGAGAGTTGCATAATTGTTTCAATATGTCTTTTCGCTTTCAAAAAATCGCTGACACAAATCCTGTCGAGAATATTAATAAAAAAGATGAAAACAATGGTTCTTTTTGACCGAAAGTTTTTATGTCTCCAACAAAATGTAAGGGCTTTTCGACATCCCCTTTACCCTTTTTTAATTAAAATGTTAGGACAAATCATATCTATTTTTTTCTACACAGTATAACCCTTTCATAAATAAGAACTTATAAGTAATGCAATGTCAAAAGAAAAATAACTCCAGAATTGTATAAGTAGATATACTTTTAATTTTGCAAAAAATATTTATGCAAAATTGAATAAAAATAATTACATATTTCTCGGACCCAACACTTAATATCCTAAGAGTACTGATCTATATACATTAGTTAAGCAAAGCGCAATAACTCTTATTTAATAACTCTTTCAATTAATTTTACAAAAGTTGTGATCTAGGCCCTTATAACTTCTATAAGGAATCAAAATGTGACCCTCTGACCATACTTTTTAAGTTGTACTCTCTACTTTAAACTATAAACTGAAAAAGTTTTAAATAATAATCGGATAAAAAATAAAAAAGTTTCAGCTAAATGGCTGTTTAGGACGTTGGCCCCTGCAGACCCCTTATTTTTTCAAATTGTCTACCCAAAACTGTTTCCAGTCAGCGAACTGTGTGTGTCATTATATAGACGAATATTGTAACATTTAATTGAAAAAATTTTGAGAAAACGAATGCCGCGTGATTTTTGTTTAACATTGAAACTCCCATAGACAAATTTCATCGACCTATAAAACCGGAAGTAGTCAACCTATCTTAATGAAACTCGGAATGTATGTTAATTACTTCTATCCATAACGTGTCAGGAATAATATAAAATGTTAATGGTCATTTGAATGTTTTTGTTTTTTCATCCCACCTTTTCTAAAGATTTGGGGTCTATATCTCGAAAACGGTCAGATATAGATAGTAGTCAACGCTTACGATTTTGTACAGCTAATCAAGAATCATCTTATTCTTATATTTGAACGTTCAAACTTACAATATAACCAAAATATGGCGTTTTCTTAAATTTTTATAATTGTCCCTGTAGGTTCCGGAATACCGGAATCGGAAATCCAAAACCTTACATTCCATAGTTTGAAATGTTGGCTGTATAACTGTTGCATAATTGAATTAATAAATCTTACAGCATCTAAAAATTCGCTGTCAGAAAAGTGTCTAGTATAATAATAAAAAAGACGAAACAATAGGTCTTTTCGACCAAAAGTCGAAAAGCCCTAACTAGAACTTGTTTTGTCTTCAACAATAAGTGCTTTTCGACATCCCATTTTCCCCTTTTTTATGTCAAAAAAATTCATCTCTAATCTATTTCCCAAATTTCTGAACACCTTGGTATAAACAGTTGCATATATAAAATATATTTTTAAAATCGGACAAAAAGAAAAGTTACAGCTAAAAAATTGTAACTTTTTTAGATTTAGTTTTAAATGTTGGCCCCTGTAGACCCCTTATTTTTTCAAATTGTCTACCAAAAACCTTTTCCGGTCTGCGGACTGTGTGTGTCATTATATAGGTGAAATATTGTAACACTTAACTGAAAACTTTTTGAGAAAACGAATGACACGTGATTTTTGTTTAACATGGAAATTCCCATAGACGATTTTTATTGACTTATTAAACCGGAAGCATTCAACATTTTTAGGAGTCAAAATGTGACCCCTCTGACCATACTTTTTAAGTTGTGCTCTCTACTCTAAACTATAAACTGAAAAAGTTTTAAATAATAATCGGATAAAAAATAAAAAAGTTTCAGCTAAATGGCTGTTTAGGACGTTGGCCCCTGCAGACCCCTTATTTTTTCAAATTGTCTACCCAAAACTGTTACCAGTCAGCGGACTGTGTGTGTCATTATATAGATGAAATATTGTAACATTTAGTTGAAAAATTTTGAGAAAACGAATGCCGCGTGATTTTTGTTTAACATTGAAACTCCCATAGACAAATTTCATCGACCTATAACACCGGAAGTAGTCAATATATCTTAATGAAATTCGGAATGTATGTTAAATACTTCTATCCATAAAGTGTCAGGAATCATATAAAATGTAAATGGTCATTTGAATGTTTTGTGTTTTCATCCCATCTTTTCTAAAGATTTGGGCTCTATATCTCGAAAACGGTCAGATATAGATAGTAGTCAACGCTTACGATTTTGTACAGCTAATCAAGATTCATCTTATTCTTATATTTGAAAGTTCAAACTTAAAAAAATAAACAAAATATTGCGTTTTCTTTAATTTTTATAATTGTTCCTGTAGGTTCCGGAATACCGGAATCGGAAATCCAAAACCTTACATTCCATAGTTTGAAATGTTGGCTGTATAACTGTTGCATAATTGAATTAATAAATCTTACAGCTTCTAAAAATATGCTGTCAGAAAACTGTCTAGTATAATAATAAAAAAGACGAAAACAATAGGTCTTTTCGACCAAAAGTCGAAAAGCCCTAAATAAGACAAAAACAATAGGTTTTTTCGACATAAAGTCGAAAAGCCCTGACTAGACCTTTTTTTGTCTTCAACAATAAGTGCTTTTCGACATCCCATTTTTCCCTTCTTTTATGTAAAACAAAAATCATCTCTAATCTATTTCTGAATTTGTGGGCTTTATATTTCAAAAACCGTAAGATATAGAAACTGGTCAACGCTTACAATTTTGTAAGGCTAGTCAAGGTAAATCTAATTCTAAAATTTTAACGTTCAAACTTAAAAAATAAACAAAATATTTGAGTTTACTTTAATTTTTATAATTTCTTAGTTCCGGAAGTACCGGAACCGGATGTCTAAAACCTTACATTCCATAGATTGAAAGGTTTGCTGTATGACTGTTGCATAATTAAATCAATATATCTGACAGCTTTTAAAAAATCGCTGTCAGAAAACTGTTTGGTATAATAATAAAAAAAAAGACGAAAACAATAGGTCTTTTCGACCGAAAGTCGAAAAGCCCTAAATAGTAAACAAAATAGCAAAAATGTGAAATAAGTTTATTAAGCAAATACATATAGTCATGATTAACTTGTTTTAGCCAATAGATATTTATTTGCAATTTTTAAGTATGTTTCTTCAACAACAATTGTCACTCTCAAAAATGCATATCATGCATAACGAGGGTTGAAAACACAAATATCTTCCTTTTTTAAAGGACGAATAATTTTGGTTTAAATCGAAGAAACCCTAACAAATAACTTTCAAAGAGTAAGATTATGAAAATATTATCATGTAACATTGTGTTTATGACGGTATACAAACAAGTCTGTGGTATGGGTCTCCGATGCAGGCATAATCGCAGAGATTTAAAAGAGCGCCTGCTTACTGAAATGTCGGCAGACATACAGTTTATGATTTGAAAGATTAAATTATAATTATATGTTCATTTTTTATTTATTTAATGCGACCATTTTTTATAAATGTTTCATGTGTGTTCGCCAGCAATTTTACGATGAGTACAGAATAAATGTAACAGATGATTCACGTTCAATTGACTTTCAGGTAGAAACAACGCAAATTTTTTTCTCTCACAAAAACTCAGAAATGAAGGGAACATGTACATTTTGGCTTCATATAAAGAAAAAAAAGATGAGAAATAAAGAATAATGTCATGTGTTTAGTGCGTTTGTAAGGTGCTGAAAACATAGGATCGATGGTACACTTTAAAATGACATTGCAATAAGTTTTTCCGGGTCACTGCACAAAGGCAAGTTTGTCAGTTTGTTTTACAAGGAGTGATAAAATGATGATATGGACTAAAAAACTATTCGATGATTAAACTGTATCCTGGGTTATTTCTGGTGATTTTTCAAGTGGTTCATTGTCTCGTTTTGTAACGGAATATGAGTATATGTCTCTATAATTTCCGGAGAGCACTCGTATATATGGAACACAATTATAAACCATGGTATACTTTGAAAATGGCATAGATGAATGAAGAAGAAAACGTTTAACGACCACTGAACTCGGGATACATAATGAACAGTAACACAACGTATGGATATTTTCCTACATGGCAGTGATTGTACATCATGTGAGTATGAATGTGTGTGGTGTGTGTGTCTTAAAAAAGTATTTTTATATTAATAAAACGCATGCTTTAAACTATTATACACACATTAAAAATGTCAAGCGTTTAACAGCATTATGTTTACGCAAAATATCATTAAAGTTTATTCGTTTTGTTGTTTGTGTGTACGTTTAATTTGACTGTGTAAATGTCCGTATAATGCAAATAAATACAGTTTGACGTAACCAAGCATAAAAAAACAACAGGCAATCGTGTCTGACAATTGTATTTAGATATTTTTTTTTAGTTCTTAATGATTTCAAAAGACGTTTTCCTGCATAGAAAGAACCTTTAAATTTAGAAACTCTAACACCTGATGCATAAAGCATTAGCTAAAGAATACCGTAACATCATTTGTTAATCGTATTAATTATTCATAATGAGTACATGCTTTGACAGAATTCGATCATCTTTGCATTATGAATTTGCTTAAAAATACAAAATAGGCTTTGATATGTAACCCTCATTATATCTGTAATAGTGTTCTTTAAGTTATGTTTTTATAGGTACAGATGTAGCCACCTCTGAATCAGGCCTAGGATTGTTTGCCATCATTTTGATATCAGCTGTTGCGACATGTGTTTGTCCTTGCTTCTGCTTCTGTTGTTACAAAAGGTAAGACATTTTTCCTTCGGATAAAATATGGTAAAATGACATTAAACAGATTAAGTCTTTTAGAAGGAAGTGTACAAATATCTGTGTATTATTAAAGTAAACAAAGGTTTCCCAAGTTAATTATATATATATATATATATATATATATATATATATATATATATATATATATATATATATATATATATATATATATATATATATATATTTATATATATTCTCCGTATTTTTTTTCTAACTATTGCTGTTTTATCAAGGGGCTTTAGACAGGGTTTCAAATCAATTCTAAAGAATGTTCAGCAAGAAGAGGAGGCTCAGTACCAAGGTCAAAATACTAGTAATGAGATTTCTGCCGAACACCACGCTTACGAAAAACCTCGCCCACCGACCAATGAAACTTCACAGAACCATGAATTAGAATTATCAGCGTATGAGGAGGTCAAGGGAAACCAAATTGAAGAGTGTCAGTATCAGAGAATTGATGAAGGTGTGTATTTAACACCGGTCTCTCAACAACACCCTCTTCCGTCTGTTGGAGCTGGGAATTAAGAGTGTGCGTATACATAGGCTACGGGTCCACTATACACATGGAAAACAACATAAAGCTGTTTGGGTTTTTTTTGGCAATGATTAACATTCTGTCACATTGTTGTTGCATGATGTTTCGCAAGAAACGAAATCAAGAAAAGATTAGTTACATTTCATTTACAAATGATTGAAAAAACCAGATATATACACAAATACTTAATCCAGAGTATATGGAACGCTGGAAAATGTAATTTTTTGAAAAGTCTTAAATAGTTCTATTGTTGTTGCTTAGTGTGCATTGAACATGTGTAAAATGTATTTATTGGTACAAATTGAAGTAGCTTATAAAAGGTCAATTTTATCAAAATTATCAAAACATGTAAAATGTGAGTCTTTGCATGTCATTATTTGCGTTTACGTTTATACCCGTCTTAAAATGTTGTAGACGACGGCTGTTCGTATAATTTGAGACTCCTTTTAAATCGAAGTCATTGATTGAAAATTTGTATACATTCATGTATTTGACAAGAAATATAATGTAAGTATTATTTCAAATTATTAACTAGTTTGTATATAACGGTGCGTAAACACGGAGAAGGTTTGGGATACCCTGCGCAGACGTCTACACAGAAAATAGAAAGAACTATGTGCGTCATTATGCATTTTTTGATTTGTATAAAATGATACCTCAAACTTTTCGAAACCACAATTTTAATTCGAATGAAAATTTCAATTATATTTCGTTGAATTACGAAATATATATTATTACTTACGACATAATATATGCGGGACATCACCGTGTCATGAATTTACGTCTATTTTTCAGGTTTTTTTTCCGAATAAATTCCAAATCTTTAAAAAGCCCCAATCAACACAGTATTTTAAAACATATATTAAATAGAAAATTTCTAAGTGTTTAAAAAATGGGGAACGTCACCGTCTATTTCGGATAACCACGCGATATACTTTTTTTCTTGACCAAGTAGTAAAAATGCCGGACATGCAAATTGTAATACGATACATTATATGCTTCGATAGAAATCACTAGAGAATGTTATGGAATTGATATATCAACCTTAAAAAGAAATCAAGTGAAAGAAGATACCCTTAACGTGGTTCCATTATTGTTCAAACATATTTTAATAAATAAATAAGTCGTACGACATACCGTTGGAAGAAAAACTAAAGCTACTGACCAAAAGAGTAATTAAATAACAAAATAAAAATGTGAATAGAGCACCGTGGTTAATCTTTTGTAAAAGACTAAATAATAAAGTTCTATCAGAACGCCAAGGGTCAAGAAATGACGTCGTTAACGTGCGATGACTATCCTTACCTTACGGTCAATAAAATAGATTAACTTCAGAGGTAATTATAATAAAGCAAATTTTCAGATATGAATTAAAATTGGTGTATATCTCAAAGCACGAAATTTTTTCACAATTATATCATATCTGTGACATTTTATTTTATATCAAGCCTTGAATTTCAAAAGAAACATCATTAAATATGAAGTCAGACTGTTTTTTAAATTGCAAGATGAATTGCGTTTTAATTGTTTTTGTTACATGTAGGTATCTCTTTTGTTTTAGATGACTGTGTTATTGTTATTTTCTGTCCAGTATCGAGTGTTTATGTAACCAAACACACGACAAGACACACGACAAGTACGTTGTTGACAAATATGAATCCGTGATCTCTACATTTTGTTTTAAACCTGACAATTTACATTTTAAGTTTGATTGACAATTAGAATAAGCTTATCTAAGCACAGTACCCATTTTAATAGAAAGACAAATGAAAAGCTGTCAATGTGACAGCAAACCAAGTTTTCTTTTATGTAAACTATATATATAATCTATGTCAACCCTGAATTGATAAACACTACCAACCTATCCAGTGATATGGATTACCTTATATGCAATATTTTGCCAAAAAATGACTAAGTTCAAAGGCTGGTATTATTTTCATTAATCATCATTAATCAAAATTCTAACAATACGCACACCTCTGATATATGTACAATTGATCTCCAAAAGAACAACTTTCCATCTTGAAAACTGTAGGAGGAGTTATCCGTACAATAAGGTACCCTATATGCAATATTTTGTCAAAAAGTTCAAAAAGCTGGTATTTTTTCATCAATTATTAGAAATCAAAATCCGAGCAATATGCACACCTCTAATATGTGTGCAATTGATCTGAAAATGAACAACTTCCTATCTTGAAAATTGTAGATGAAGTTTATCGTACAATGAGGGTACCCTATATGCAATATTTTGCCAAAAACTGACTAAGTTAAAAAAGCTGATATTTTTTTCATTAATCATCATAAATCAAAATCCTAGCAATATGCACACCTCTGATATATGTACAATTGATCTGCAAATGATCAACTTCATATCTTAAAACTGTAGGAGGAGTTATCCGTACAATGAGGGTACCATATTGGCAGCCGCCGCCCGCCATTTTCTTCATTTTAATAATCGGATTTTTCGGTTGGAAAACCCGGTTAATGAACTGAAATCAATAGCAAGGACGCTAGCTAGTAGGAAGTAAGTGTTCCCTTTGAAAAAGGTCGTTTTTGAAAAGGATATAATGTGCATATCTGGTCGCTATTTGTAGAATTTGAAAATTATAGTCTTAATTATCTCCTATCATTTTCCGCTTTATAAAAATAGCGCAATAAAATTGACTAGGTGTTGAAACTAATTAATTTTAAAAATATAATTACTAAATTTTGATTTTATAAAAGGCATGAACGCAAGGAATTTCCCTATGGCGAACAAACTATTTTAGAAGTTAACAGTATCACAAGACATAGATACACATATCGAGGAAGAATTTGGTATTTATTTATTTTTTATTTTATTTTTTTTTATTTTGGGCGGGGAGAGGAGTGGTTTGGATGTTTGAATTGTTTATTTTCAGGATACAACTCTGCATAACTCGATAAAAAAAAATGTCATAAATAGAAGACCCCTCTTACTTCTTTTCTTGTTGTCGGAGGAACTATACAGAATTTTAAAAACTTAATGAACAGCACGAGTTTGAATTTACCAGAGCTTTCGATTGACATCAAGAATATAATCTGTCTTCTTAATTTAGGGACTCTAGCATGGGTCTTTATTCTTACATCCACAGCTTTATTGCTGTGTAAACAAGAGTCTGACCATTCAAACGAAGTCAGTGGCCCAATACCTAGATCATGGTTCGTTATCGTGATTCAAGGTTAAATTCTTATTTCGCATTCTGAAAATCTGACGGAAGACAGCTTCGTTGCTTGTAGCGAGATTGCGTCTATATCAATGTATGTTTACTTCTACAACTCTTGTCACTCTCAAAAATGTATATTATTTATAAATATAGAAAACAATTATGAACTATTGAATAATTTGATAATGGCATTCCCTGAGTATGAGTTTTAGAAAGGTTTTTCAACCTACCAACTCACGAAAAATAATACGTAATCAAATTCATGGTGTGAATGCAATATAAGTATGTAGATATAACATCATATATATATATATATATATATATATATATATATATATATATATATATATATATATATATATATATATATATATATATATATATATATATATATCATAAACAAGGACACAACAATGTTTTCAAAGTGAACATATCAATCTCAAAATAATTTTAAAAATAGAGAATGACATGCGTTTAATTACATTTATGTTACACTGCGCATCTGGAATGGGTTGACTGAACAAATTCTTATGTGTTTCATTGGATCTCTAATTTCTTATTTTATTATCCAATAGTAAACGTTTCTTTTAACTACAAATGTACCGCGTTTAACTTAGGTAATTTAGAGCAGTCATACGTTTTAAATTCGAGTATCCTGAAGTCATCATATGCATCATACGGTATATAAATTTTATTTTTGATTATGTGTTTCATTGCCAATTTAAGGTTTGATAATGTCAACAATTAATTTGATTGCAAGTTTTATACTTCATAAAAAGATCGTTTTTTATATTAGTAATTTTTGTAATGTGTAATTTAAATAAAATTTAATTGCAAAACTTATCTATAATAAAGTAATGAAAGCGTACATGCGTAAAAGTAAACTGTAGGTAAATAACGCAGCGTATTTTTATTTGTGTTGTGGTTAGAATTTTGTATTTTTGAATGAATTATAATATTACGTGTCTATAATTCTAGGTCAATGCCTTTTTATCCAACGTAATATTGAAAGAAACCATCAACATCCTCCTTTTTGCTCGGTTACAACATTCTCTTTTTTGCTTGGTTACAACTGCGAGCATCAATTTAATTAACTGCCGCATCATGATTGTGAGCTTTTCATGTGTTTTGGTTACTTTCTTTTAAGAGAACTCCCCCCAATGCATTATAGTTTTGCTTACAAATATAAAGTAAGATTTGAAATGTGAATTGCATAATGCAATTGTTCTGTGTTCCTCACTTCATATAATTATATTTTAGGTGCCCTTCTATTTTTCAGCAGTTTCTGAGAAAAATGGAATTAATACCATTGATAGTATTTTTCATAGTAATTGTTGTGATACTTATCGTGGGTACATGTTGCTGCTTCTATTGTTATGAAAGGTAAGAAATTATTACTTTAAAATATTTGATACATGAAGTCTCTTGCAGAGACAACTATGTGTTCTCCGTGTTAATCGGTTGCGATTTAAACATAAATTTTATTCTCTTTTTCTAAGCTTAAGCTAAAAGAAACAAAACCTCAAATGTTATGGTCACTGCATTATATTGAATGCATATTTAACAATGAATTTATTACTTAGTTAGTAGTAATACACGTCGGTCATGAGGTTTAGGTGTGCAATCAAGGGTAACGAAACAAAAAGGTTTATAAACCCGTTTTTGGGTGTCAATTATTGAGTCACGTTAAACATAAAGCAATGAAATAAATGTTTTCCTTGTTAATTCAGCAAGAACATTGATATAAACAATATACAAATTGCATTCGCAAGGTTTAGTATGAAATAAAATACTATATTTTTAGGGTTTTTTTTTTATTTAAGTGCCTGTCTTTGAAATGTATACCGTTACAGGTATTATCTATTTTTATTTAATATATAATTGATTCGTTTTTTATGAAGAGGGCTTAGACAGGCTAAAAAATTTAACCAAGAGAATTTTCGCCTACAAGAAACAATCCATTGACGATGTCAAAATATTGTAACTGACAAAGAACACAGTTATGAAATACCCTGCCCACCAACTTGTAAACCCTCACAAGAAACAACTTGTTACCAATGTCACAATAATAAAACTGACGAAGAGCACAGCTATGAAAAACCTTGCCGACCATCTAATGAAGCCTCAGAGACAAATGGAGCAGAGTCTACAGCGTATGAAGAGATTAAGAAAAAGAAGTTTGAAGGGGTTGATAGTATGAAAATTGGTGAAGAGATGTAATTAACAATTGTGTGTCAACAATGCCCTCTTCCGTCAATGAAAACTGAAAACTAATTGTAAGCTTAAACAAGCAATTATTACAACGGGCAAAGGGATAACAGTCCATGACAGTTTTTCAAGAGAAAACATACAAATAAGACCGATTTTTTTTTATCAATGTTGACTACTATTGTTATATAATTTAGAGACGATCACTTTTTATTAGTAATGTTCAATATATATATATATATATATATATATATATATATATATATATATATATATATATATATATATATATATATATACACAATTAAAAAAATGTTAGTTCCATTAAAAAAGCAAGTTTATTTTTCGCCCCATTTTTTGATTATCATACTGTATATGTGTGTTTTGTGCTGGATCCGAGTTCAATTAATAAATAAAGTGTAATATGATGTAAGTACTAGTAGACCCTTTTTAATACAAAACCTTTCTTGTTGGAAAAATGAGGGCCGCGCTCTAGTTGGATTATAGTGACTATGCATTATGCTTGTTTAAGAGCGACACCTTTTGGGTTTATTTTGAAAATTAGTAAATATTTTAAAACAAAACAGTCGCTCTACCTTGCATCTAGCAGACAAACTAAGAATGTGCCATTAAGGACGACGTTTACTCAGAATGAAAAAAAAATCCACGGATGATAATGAAAAACCATCTATTGTGTGTTATAGACCTTTGCTTGTATTGTTATTTTTCACTTTCAGAAAAGTAGGTCAATGACCTACTTTTTGAGTTAATGGCCTTTGAATATTTATTGAAAATTCAAGAAAAATCCCATAAAATTTTACACTACGATTGAAATTTTCTTAACTATAAAAGTATTACAAATAATTTAACACTTTAAAAAAAAGATACAGTTTACGAATGGTAGTGGCACTAAATAAGTACACAACATTAAGATTTCAGCATCAATTTTTAAAAATAATTCAATCCGAATTTCCTCTATCAGTTTTGAAAGCCCTACCCATTTTTTATTCAATTTTACAAAAAATTGAATGATGATAATACAAAAACATTTATGATATTGAACTACTTATATTGACCTTATTCTGTTGGCATAAAATTTATATGAGGTCAATGATCAAAATCTTGAGATATGATGTATTTTATCGTTTTTAAGCATTTTTCAATATTATTATTATTCGTGCCATAAGATTATTTTAATGAATAAGTGAGGTAAAACCAACGGAAAATATGCAAAATTACGTAGACTTAAATATAAAATCATAACTTTTAATATTAGACTACTGCCAAAAAACTTTTAGCAGAAAACAAAATCTGCAAAATTTAGTCCGAATTTCCTCTGTTTGGCTAAAACTCAATTTTTGTTTGAGCATAATTCCAAAATGAAGTAAAACTATTGAATGTTTTGTCAATAATAATTCATTTCATAAACACTTTTTGTGTTTAGAACAAATTTTATTCATTACATTGAACTTTTTAACAATCGGAATTTGAGAACTCAAACCCTGAGTAAATAACACCCTTAATAAACAAAGAAGTTTTCACTAGATTTATACAATTTTGACACTTTAAGCTTCAGAGTTCGTGGTATATATATTGAGAAGGTCAATAGTCATAAAGTTCATTGTAAATGATCCAAACATCTCTATTTTGACAAATAGCATCTAGCATAAAAAGCATCATAAGGTGGGAGGGTATGGTTACTTATAATGTCGGAAAAACTTTTGAAATTAAAGTTATTTTTCTTAGATTGTGTTGTGTCAAGAGACTTTCATTTCAGAATTGAAAAAAAAATTGTTGCATATTAAAGCCATTTCTTCCCCTCTAATCTTCATACAAAGCATTAACAATATATTCAATTACTAAGATGTCTCCGTGAAGCTATGATGTAGATACGTGAATAATGCCAGGACACTACCAGGAAGACTTAGTCCTGTTAATTGTTCAAATACATACTTATGTCACAAGGTGGACACCATACTAACACATGGCATATACACAAATACTTCATGTGTCAATGATAGACATTTTACTTACTCTCGTAGCTTCTGTTGTGCATTACATACATGATATACTAACATTACTTTACTCGTGGATACACACTTACTCACACTTTACTAACATGAGACCAACGGAACATATGTTATTCATACACATAAAAACATAAACATACCACCATAAATAAGACTGCTAAATATAGATAAACAGCTGGTATAGATTTGTAATGATAAAAGTGAATAGTTTTAACTTAAAGTTGAAATTACTGAGAAACTTCGTAACTAGATGTTTGAAGACATTAACTGCATTTGTGAAACAATAACATTAAAACCACAATAAATATATGACGAAAATAAGGCTTACCCCAGAGAAGCTGGACCATAGGCATAATAAATAAAGAGTGCTTTAAGCAAAATAAAAAATGTGCCAGGACCATGTATACAAGAGACGGGAGAAGTTTTGGTTGCGTTCTTTCCCGTGGACTGGCGTGTCTAAACCTTTGCACGGACTAGCTTTAATTTTAAAGGGCCAGTGAGTTGAGGCTCGATACCGGTGAATTGTACAGATAACATTTGGATAAGGGGCTCAGCACAGGATAAATACCAATATCATTAATTCAACTGAACTAATGTGTGGCTTTTATGTGACAGCAAATTTCTTAGACCAATATTACATAACTTTAATATATTCCTATTCATGAAGATTTGAACTAGTGCCATAAGATCATTCTATTATTTAAATAGTACGTATATCTCTTGATACGTTAAATGGAATTCCATTTCGAAATATGTGATATAAGGAAATCCATAAAAAGGGTCGCCTAGATACATTATCATTAGTTTTTGAATGTGTTACTACGGTGGCCACTTTATTGAATTTTATCTGTATTTTTTTCTATAAATTGTAAAATAAAATCACTTTGCAGGAAGTTTTTAAGAATGTTCAGACGCTATTATGTAACTTTTAGGACAATGAATCCACGAGTCATTATCAAATCGAACAGGAAGTAAATTTGTAGAGTTTTAAATATAGATGTTATTAAGTCGAAAATAACAGGAGAATGCACCAAGTAAGAGAACATTTGTTATTCATTATTTTAACTATGCTTATATGAAACTATGATGTGTCTTAAATTGACTGTGGACAAAGATCATCAAGAATTGTCATAAGATGTTTGCTTACGCGTCACGTAGATCACTATCATGCCAACCTAGAAGTAAAATTATTTTGAAAATTACGTAATTATTTTTTTTCTTGTATCCTACATATTTTAATACAGTCAAGGATACTTGACCAAAGTTAGTATATAAACAAACATTTAAAATAGTTTTAATGTGTGTATTTTTGTTATTTTACAAAATATTTCCTTTTTTTTTAAATACAAGTCTTGCTTAATTGAATCTATGACACAATACTCCGGGTATTGATAATATCAGATTTTTTTTCTCTTCGCATACTGATACATTAGGTATATACGTACCTTTCCAGAAATACATTGGTCTAGATTTAAAACAAAATATGTAAGGTATTCAGAAGTGTATTTTGTCATAAATAGCGGTGTCTTTGTATCGTTACCTAGCGTCTAGGGCCGCACGGACTTCATTTTTGTGATCGGCTTCGGCCGATCACAGTTGTGTCCATATGAGGCATCCGACAAATTGTACAATCTGCGCATGCATTGCGCTTTGCACTATTGTATTTACTTTGCAATGACAGCCTTATTAGAATCACATATATTACTATAAATTGTACTCTTATGCGTTTGCCTTGAAAGTAATTCAATTATACAGTTACATGCATGATGATTCAAATCACGTTTTTCCTCACTTATGCGTAAGAATATTAATCGGAAATATAATTTGCCTACTAAAGGTAAAGCTAATCCATTCATTGCAAATTCGGAAATGAACAAATCGGTGCTGTATATCTTGTTTATCATGTTTAATGCATGTACAGTAATGCTTTCGCATTACATCAACATAGCTGACCAATGATATAACATGTCGATCATTCCTTTAAAAGTAATACTTGTTAACCTCTTCCTTCGAGCTCTGTCCTTAGAAATAAGATTGTAAAGCATTATAAAATTGGCAGACAAAATTAATTACATATAATACGTATTCATCTCAGATGATTCATTTTTTAACATATTTAAAGCGGTATTCACGTTTAAAATTACATCACAGAGGTTTGTTCCTCTCTTTTAAGGTAACTACAAGTATTTTATGTCACCGCTAGTCTAAAAATTCTGCATCATATACTAATTCTATCTGTATATTTATATTTTACAATGCCAAAAAAAAACCATATTGAATAAATTGTTAAACGAAAATTACATTTTTACAGAGTTTTGTTAGGGACTATATTTACATTTGATTTTGTGGCGGTGTTCAAGAAGAAAATGAACAATTTACATAGCTCAGTAGTTTTAGAGTACTGTTACTTTAGTTTCCTAATTTTTTCAGCGCAGACCAGACTTTCAGATAGTTTGTGTATATATTCATGTTGCTCGGAAAAACAGATTTGAATAATATGTTGTCATTTCTATCGATATATTTTGGCATATTTAGCTTATATTTCAGAGAAGTGAAAAAAAATTAACTCCAATTTTTGCCTAGAATTAGCTCATTTTGTGCCGTATCTCAAATTATTTAAATGTGACTCCTTCTTTATTCACTTTTACATGAGACATTAAATACATGTCTATTTGTAGACAAAGTTTTGGAAAGATGGCATTACTAAATTTTTTTATTTGTGTTATTTTTTAATTTCTCCAAAATTGTGTAACAATTTTAACATTTGCTGTTTTGTTCATTATAAGCTGACATCAGAAGCTACCAGTAAAGGAAGATTTTTTAAACGTTGACTGAGATTATACTTTTACAGTCACTACATGCGTTCAGCTTTATACTGTATTAAAATCATAATTAAATAATAGTTCAAGCTATAAATATGTGTTTGATTTCTTCAAATAATCAATTTGCCAGCCAAATTTTAACAATAATTTCAGGAAGTTTATCCTTTCTGTTTTGGGCACCATATTTCCAAAAATGACATGTCAAATGACAAAAATGACAAATACAAAAAATGAACATTTTAAGACTCCATCTTTATATCCAAGTGGTTTCCGAATGATTGACATTACTAGTATTTCAGGTGCCAACCTCCTTAAACCTTACAATGCCAATTTCTGAATCTTGATTGAATATGGCAAATTACATTCAAATGTTGGTAGATGATTATTGAATAAGCTGATTTAAGTTCCTAAATCATTTAAATTAAAAATAATAATAAAGAAATGTAAGCTTAAATCGTGACATTGTTCATTTAATAACATGTTTTAGGATCTCAGTCCTATTCTAGCTACTTATATTCTTATATAATAAGAAAGGAAGTGCCCCTTAAAAAAGATCATTAACGAGAAGTTGAACTGTATATATCTGTTCGTTATTTTCAACAACGGAAACAATAGCAGCATTTGATGAAATTTGTGTTCAATATTATTACCCAAAAAATCCAAGTCGAATGATTACCTTAACGAGTTCTTTATGTATTTTTTTTAGTCGATATTGCTCATGGGTACTGATAAGGAGTTACCAAACACTGGCATTTACGACGTGGCCAAAATGATATAATTATTTAGGGGTGTTTTTTCTACAGAATAAAAACCCTATGCAATATGTATCGGTATTATTTTCCTTGAGCATTTTATAACGAAACCACAACTAGACTGACTATTCCTGTGGCTGATATAAAGAAGATGCAATACTCCTCTATCAATACATTGGACTTTCACACAACCTATAACATCCTAAGAATTAAAAAAACATAATGTAACATAAATGGTAAATGAAAATGGGTGATGAGTTCCGAGAGACACTCTGAAGTCGCAAACGCCCGATTTTTTTATTGTTCCGAGTATCTTATATCACGTGATCAAATGGTATAAATACGTGATGCCGTGAGTTTGCAGTCAGTCACCGTGTAGACGCTGAAGTGAATACTTCCAGGTAAGCTTATTGTTCGTAAGTCAATATTGATTTGCAGAACAATAATACTGGCGTATAGAAGCAACTTGTCTTCCTGACCGTTGTTTGTTAGATTCAGCGGGTAGACGTTTGTTACCAGTTACGAGCTCGAGGGTGCTTCGTGGAGTTGCTTTGAAGTGACCGATAGAAGCGACGGGTTGTTTGAAGCGACCGATATAAGCGACGGGTCGCTTGAAGTGACTGATAGAAGCGACGGGGTGTGTCGGAGCGACGCATAGAGTGCGGGTAGGGCCCATACATTCAAATATTTATATTTAATTGAGTTTTAAATCAATAAACGCTAGGGAAGCGACAAGGAAAATTAATATATATCTTAAATAATTATCATAAAAATCAAACACCTCAGCAAGGTATCTGAGGGGACCCGTAATAATTATTAGCGTGTTTAGGCAGACACGTTACAATTATATCGCATATTGGAGCTTGTCTCAGATATGCGCATTTATCGCAGTAACTATTCGCCGGAAATTTTGGGTATGATCGGGTTGGGTTTTAACGGGTGTTTTTATATTAGTTACTTCCCTTCTAGAATAATCCCTTTTCTAAAACAATCGTAGATTAGGTAAGACGTAGTAAATTTGCTAAAATAAGTGTTTACCTAATCTTGCTTTTTTATGGCTGTTATAACAAAGCATTCAACTCATATTGTGTAATGATGTAAGCTGCCAGAAGTAATAAGTATGGATGGTCTAAATTTGTAAAGATTTTTGATCGATTGAATTTATTTACATGGTTTTTTTTTATGTTCGGCTGAAAACCACGTGAGGGTATAATAGTCAGAACGGAATGCAGCACTAATAAAACATCGTTCATTTTACCCGTTAAGTATTTACTATTTATCCTAATTTTATTTATTTCTTATTATTCCGCGCAAAATGCCCAAAACAAAAAAATCGGATTTATCGGCGACGAGGAGCCAGGAGACAACAGAGGCCCGAGAGGGCAGGGCGTGCATGCAGCAGTACAGCAGCAGAGCATGTAGCGCAACCTCCAGTGGAAAACCAGATGGTGGCTTCCCATTCCCCTCAGCCCTCCACAGCACCCTTGATGGTGGCGCCATCCGTCACAGTGCCAGGAACAACAAATGCTATTGGCTCAACCCTGCAAGAATCGGCAGAAATGGCACAAGGTACTAACATTGGTGCTCAATCTCAGTCTTTAATGTTTGGCAATAACTTTAGTCAACCTGTCATTAACAATTCAACACACGTAGATTTAGGCTACCATGTAGATAATGCAACCAAACACAAAATTGTCAATGGCGAATACGTTAATTTAGCCACCCTGCTTGTGCGTGATGCTATAAGTTACAACTATTCACATTGTCAATGGACTCGGCCAAATTATAGCGCAGCCCAAACACAATCATAGATTGACAACCATTGAGAAATGGACAGATGCCTTCATCATTTATGCATGCATATATCTTACAGCCAACCCTAGCAAAACACACCAACTATTCAAATACATGCATGACGTTAGGTTGGGGGCCGAAAAATCGCAGGGTTGAGTAACATATGATGAGCAATACAGGCTTCAGATGGCAATTAACCCATCAAATAACAGGAGGTAATAGATAGCGAATTGTTGCTGGTGTATATGACGCCCACGATCCAGTCCAATACAAATCGTTCATCAATTTCGCCAAACAAGTGCTTTGACTTTAACTACAGAGATTTTTGTACCAGAATCCATTGTGCATATCTGCACCAGTGCATCAGATGTAACAATAAACATCCATTAATTCGCTGCATGTACACTCAAACTCCTATACACCCAAATGGTCAGTCATTTCGGGGACAAGGATTTACATTTACACCGTTTCAGTTTCAGTCCACCTATCAACGAAGGCAAGACTTACCACAATCAAGACAATTTACACCACAGCCAAGACATGTTGCACCACAGTCAAGACATGTAACACCACAGTCAAGACAAATGGGACCTGGGCGTTTCCCCACCAAAGACACAACAAATACTGGAACATTTAATTAACTACCCAGATAGAGAGGCAGCACATACTTTAAGGGAGGGTCTAGTTAACGGGTTTAAGTTGCAATACGAGGGTCCCCAGTTTCCAATTTTTAGTAGCAATTTAGTGTCTGCAAAGCAGCATCCAAATGTTTTACAAGAAAAAATAGATAAGGAAATTACAGAAGGGTGTATGGCAGGCCCCTTTCAGTCTCCCTCTATGTTAAACTTTCATGTGTTCCCCATAGGTGTTGTTCCAAAAGCTGATGGCGGTTGGAGAATGGTAATGCACCTTTCATACCCACCGACTGCAAGCATTAATCACAACATTGACCCTATTCACAAAACTGTAAAATACACACCATTCGACACAGTCATTCAAACAATAAGTCAATTGGGGAGAGGGACAATTATTGCAAAATCTGATATAAAAAGCGCCTTTCGTTTACTTAGGATATTCCCATGGGATTTTGAATTATTAGGATTACAGTTTGAAGGTAAATTCTATTTTGATAAGTGCTTGCCATTTGAGTGTTCCATTTCATGTAAACTATTCGAAATGTTTTCAACATTTTTAGAGTGGTTAGCTTAGGAAAGATCAGGGTTCAAGACCATTCATCATTACTTAGATGATTTCATCTTCATAGGGAGTGCTAACACAAGTCAGTGTAAATTTATTATGCAAAATTTGGAGGAGTTGTGTTCGGAAATTGGTGTACCCTTGAACGCAGAGAAAACAGTTTTGCCCACTACTAATTTAGTGTTTCTTGGTCTGGAAATAGACACGGTCAAAATGCAAATCTCTATTCCACAGGAGAAAGTATATCAACTTTCTACTCGTTTAAAATTTTGGGTAGGTAAGAAGAAAATTAAGTTGTCAGAGCTACAATCTCTAGTGGGCAAGTTAAATTTTTTCAGCAAGGCTATACCAGGTAGTAGAGCATTTAATCGCAGGTTTTACAATGCTATGATAGGAACTAGTAAACCAAATCATCATATTCGGATATCTGGGTCCATGCATCAAGATATGAAAACCTGGATCCAATTCTTGGATAGTTTTAATGGGGTGGTATACTTTCCGGACAGTGAGTGGAGTACCTCCGATACACTAAAACTCTTCACAGATAATGCAGGGTCAGCAGAATTAGGTTGTGGTTGTTATTTTCAGGACCAATGGATGTTCCTTCAATTACCAGAACAATGGGCTTACAATGAAATTTTGCGTGATATTACTTTTCTAGAGTTAGTTCCAATTGTGTTGTCATTGAGGGTATGAGGAAGCCTCTTGCATAATAAAAACTTCTCCTTTTCATAGACAATATAGCTTTGGTTCATATTTTAAACAAACAGTCGTCTAGGTCAGAGCGTGTCATGTCATTAGTTAGGCCCTTAATGCTAGTTGCTTTAGAGTACAATATTCAGTTTAAAGCCAACTCCATCCCAGGCAAACTTAATCAAATAGCTGAGACCGTGCTTTCTCAAGTGAAATAGAGCGTTTATTCAGTGCATCTATGTCAGTGAACACTAGCAAGGCATACAGGGTAGGGATCCAAGCGTTTGAACAGTTTCGTATAGGCCAAGGGTTGTCACTGGTTTGGCCGCCACCAGACACACACTTAAACATGTTTATTGCACATCTGTCAATGAAACACTACAAACACTCGACTGAAAAATCATACATTGCAGTGATAAGCTTCAAATGCAAAAGTCATACATTATATGATCACACAAAAAACTTTGTCACCCAAAAGCTACTCCAAGGTATGAGAAGATCCACCTATACAACAGACACACGGTTGCCAATCACACTGGACATTTTACAAACTATCATCCCAAACCTTCAATTTGTTTGCTATAGCAATTATGAAACCTAATTGTATAAGGCTGCCTTTTCCCTTGCATTCCATGCATTACTTAGGATAGGTGAAATTGCTCTATCTAAGGGTAATTCACATGAAACCATAATCCAATGCCAGGATGTTTCACTGTTACCTAACAAACTTACGGTAAGCATTAAACGCTCGAAAACCGATCAGTGGGGTAGGGGAGGGACATTGTCAGTTAATGCATCACATGGAATAACGTGCCCAGTAAATGCAATGCAGGAGTTTTTGCAAGTGCGCCCAGGCATTACGGGCCCATTATTTTGTCATTTTTCGGGGAAACCACTAACACGGTATCAGTTTAGTGCAGTCCTAGCTAAGGTTTTGGCAAAGTCATCCATTGATGGTAAGAATTTTAAGTCGCACTCCTTTCGATTAGGAGCAGCTACTACATTAGCGCTTCAGGGCGAAACACAACATGTCATCAAATTGGCGGGTAGATGGCAATCTGATGCCTATCGCACATATATTCGTTAATGATAAGAATTATTGGGCTAGTCTTATATACCATAATACATTCATCATTTGTAGTAAATACTAGATAAGCTTAACATATATTCGTTAATTATAAGCATTATTGGGCTAGTCTTATATCATACATTCATTATTTGTAGTAAATAATAGTAGTAGTAGCTAAGCTTAACATCTACCAAGTTTTGTGCACATAAGTGTCAATAATGTGTGGGTCATAGGATCCTCCATAGTCAAGAGAGCAAGCACAGAGTCCAGGGAACGAAAGGGTGGATTTGGAATAGCTAAGACCGAAATATGGTGGCAAGGCTATGGAGGTATGGTCCTTAGTCAGTTAATTCCCAAACTTCGAGTGCTGCGGAGAATTGAGAATGACCCGGATATATTAATTATACACTGCGGAGCAAATAGTTTAGGTTTCATTATGTTTAAGGCATTGCTGGAAAAGCTCCATGACACACTGAAACAAATAGCCAAGCTTTTCCCTCGTTCTAAATTGGTATGGTCAAATCTGCTCCCTAGATTCAATTGGAGGTATTCAGAAGACATTAGGGCCATGGAGGACTCAAGAAAAAGAGTCAATAGGGAAACAATATTGTCTCAGATATGCGCATTTATCTCAGTAACTTTTAGCCGGAAATTTTGGGTATGAACGGGTTGGGGTTTAACGGGTGTTTTATATTAGTTACTTCCCTTCTAGAATAATCCCTTTTCTAAAACAATCGTGGATTAGGTAAGACGTAGTTAATTTGCTAAAATAATTGTTTACCTAATCTTGCTTTTTTATCCCACCCACCCACTACCCATACTTGTTAGAATGCACGTGGTCTTTGTCCTGACTTGGCATGATTTACTTGATTACATATTACATGTATTTTATGTTCATGTGAATCTTTTAGAGCATATACTGTCGTTGTTTTCCTTTTATTACATTGCAGCTGTACACTGGTTCATGAGAACGGCTACACTGGATAATGTCGCAGTGAAAAATTTCGACCGCACCTCAACACAAATGGAAGAGTCAACACATATTCTACGCTCATGACGTCATATTGGACAGTTGATCCTAATTCAAATCCATAATGATGGATATGCACATGTTAAAATTATTAAGTTGTCATTCAAGGTTGCTTATATCATGTATATGGCTTAAGTAATGTTAAAATATTCATTATAACGTTACTTGCGTTTACCCAGTGCATGATTACATCATATTTGCTTATTGATAATTGATAACGTCATATTTGCTTGTTGATGACGTCATAATTACGTCATATTTGATTACATCATGTTTGCTTAATGCTTGCTGCTTTGCTTTTTGCTTGCTTGCTTTTGTTGGGGGCAGACCTGCGGTAGCCCCCATAATTTCACCGCGACCAGAAGCGCCAAATAAACTATTTTCAGATAACTTGGTTTTCATGTTATTTATCAGGTATCTGGGATAATTTACAATCCAAAGAAAAGGTTATTTTAACATATTTTTTCAATTTTATAAGTTACATCGGCAACCTAAAACTAAAAGCTCTGTGCGCAATTCAATCAAACTGGATGTGTTCGTTCTATCCAGATCAAGGTCTCTGGTTGCAACTAAAGTTCAAGGTCAACGAATTGTTCATAACTATTTTAAAATTAACTGAAAATCGGTCACACCGACGGCAAGACAAAGAACTGTTTTTATTTCATATAGTAAAAACATTATACTGGGTGAAAACTTTTGATAAGCGTATATTCCTGATTAACTTGTTTTCGGTAATAGATAATTATTTCCTTTTTTAAGTTTTTAAGTACTTCCACAACATTTGTCAATCATAAAAATGAATATTAGGCATGTATATGGAACACAGTTATAAACATTTGAATATTTCAAAAAAGGCATTGGTGGATGATGAAGTAAATGATTAACGACCAATTAATTCTGGATACATAATGTACAACTATTCATCATATGAATATGAATACAATTATTCAGTATTTGAAATGGAATATTATTGTAAGTATATGTATGTATATAGTATTTGAATCTTTAAAAAGTAAAAAAAAAAAACAAAGGTTTGGAAAGTTAGGAAAATAACACATGCTGTGCTTTGAACTATTATATACCAATTAAAAATGCGATACGTTTAATATCATGATGTTGAGAAAATGATATTATAAAATTACTTATTTTGTTGTTTGTGTTTAAGTATGGTTTTAATAATCTAAATTTACGTACTTGTATATTGCAATTAAATAAATGTCTACGTTACGAGCATAAAACAATAACAGTTACTCTTGTTTGAGATGTGTCTTTTAATAATAAACATGTTCTAATTGTCCCACTGAGTTCATAACTATTATTGTAAATTTAATATTGTAAAATAGTAAAGACAAATGATTATGATACAGGTATTTTGCAGTACGTATATACTAGAAACTCTAAAACCTTTTGTAAATTAGCATTGAAGTCAGCATTCTGTAAACATATTATCAATAACTGTGGAATCACTAAAATTCGTGGGGGCCAATTTTCGTTAATTGCTTAAATTCTACAAATTTGAGGGGTGTCGCAATTTTGTGTTTTATCTTCTACATAAAAAGGATATATGACTATTTAACCCTATGTTAATAATTCGTGGAATATATTTATTCATGGATAGTGGTACCCACGAATTCCACAAGAATTGGGCCACCACGAAATCTAATGAATCACCAGTAACGTTTTATTGCCACCAAAAGACGAAATGTTTATAATTAAATCCTACTTTTGAATTTAAAAATTGTCTTGAACAACCAATTACTTCATCTTTTATGTTAAAACGTAACAAGAGAAAACACTTACTTCTGTAGATACATCAAGTGTAATAGTTTAGCAAAGGTTTAATTTACATTCCATTCACTATTGCATTTCAAAAGTGTCATTTTGTTTATTGTATTCCTAAAAATAGATTCATGGAAAAAAAAATGATATTACAGATTGTTATATTAGTAATGTGTATTTGGTTATTCAATAAGTTTGACAGCTTATTAGATTGTAAATAGCACATCATCTATTATTGATCAATAATACCATCAATACTATCTTAAATATTTTTTTTACATTCAATAATTAAAAAACACTAAAATTTCATACATTTCTATTACCAGTGTGGATGTTAATGACCGTTTTGAAGTTCTGCGTGATGAATATCGTCATTTAACAAACATGTTGAATGATTTCGAATCCTATGCGGAATAAAATGTGGTGAATTAAAAAAAAAAGAAAATATTGAACTTCTGTAGAGATTTTTAGAAAGATAATGGTTTTAACATAGATGATATATGAAGATAAATCAATTTAAGCTAATGAGAGAAACAGTTCCTGCCTACAAAATAAATGGAGTATTTCTCCGCTAGGCAGTGTTAAAACCCCTCATTTGATCTGCCTTTTGAAAAATATTTCTGCAACAATACGGAAACAAAAACATTTTTTAAAAATCAAAACACTTTGTTTTTTCTGACATTTAAACTATAATTGCAAATGGAAATTATAAACTCATGGGTGAGTAATACATAGCAAAAAATCAAAAGTTTTACCGTAAGGATATCATTATACTTTTTTTATTGCAAAGGTTCCGACTATGATTCATATCATTATTTATAAAATCTATATTTTAAACAACTGGTTCCTCAATTTGAAAATGTACATGTATATACGTATGATCAAAAAAAATAATTCAACAATGAAATATTTTTGTTAAATTTAACCTAAACAATATCATACGTCTTTCTATCATTATTCAAACTTTTCAACAATTTTTGTTTTCTATAAAAACATAAAATTTGGTATTTTTACCTAAAATTTTCAAAAAGTATTTTGACAAATGTTGACTTAGTGATTAATTATCGATAACATTGCACCGAACATACAAGAATTTCAACAGAATTATTATTCAAAAATAACCTTTTAACTTCCGCCTTATCTAAAAAAAAAGAAACAAAAAACAAAAAACAATCTACATTCAAAATACTTGACTTTTAACAAAATACATAAAACAAAACTTTGATGGACGTGAGAACTAATTTTGTTTTAAAATAGAGTGATTACATGTCGAACAGGGAAATTTCGAATACATGTACCCCGCTAATCTCGAAGTAAATTTACGGCCCCAGTCACCAAAATCATTTTTTATTTTGAAATCAAGTCAATTAACCACCTCAGTAATTTCACACCTTCAGTACACTGTCTCTATGTTATGCCGATTTTCCGGTATATTGCACAAGTCAGTAAACCATGGTCTATTACTGAAGTCACCTATGATTTCCACGCTTTAATTGCCCCAAGCTGTTGAAACTTTTTTCCTGTAACTACACGGGATGGTGTAAAAGTAGTCCGGGACATATGTCCCGGACATATGTCCACGATGTCCCAATTTTCTATTTCGCGTCTAACTTATTTTCCAGTTACTTTTTTCAAAAACCGTTAATCAGATATCAAATGGCATCTTAATTTTAGTCGATGGTATTCTCTCTGCTTCTTAAAAAACACTAATAAGTTAAAAATCGCCAATTTTCCTTCGTCGAAAGTGTAAATGTAGTCCCGAGAAATTGACAATGTTTTTTTGATTTCCGGTTTTTGTTTTGCCTTTGTATATACATTAAATATACATATTTCTGTATGTTTATATACTGTATTTGAATATCAAATATTGTTTTATAATATAAACATAATTATTAAGTCATTCTCAATCCCTAAGATAATTGTTTACACAATTCTTCGCGGGACATCGCAGTTCACAAGAATCAGAAAAAAAAAAGTAAAACCGAAAATCCAACAGGGGTAGTATATACAATTCCGTATAACGATTCTTTAAAGGATGTTAGCCGGTATATCATTTATATATCATATACCGTTGCCCAGCTCTTGCCACGTGGAGGCATCCTTTATTATCAATTAATTAAATACTTTTTGGAATTTAAAGTCTGTCCTAAAAACACAATTTTCGGTACACATTATGTCTGTAAGCAATCTAACGAAGCACCCAGTCATCATCCCCGGGGATGGTTAGATTATCCGGCAATGATGAAAACTTTAAGTTCATACAATAGAAACAAAATTGCAGGCTATATCAAAAGTTGAGTTAGTATAGAGTTAAAGGCATCTATCGCAAAGAAATCTGAGATTAAATAAATTAATATTGAAATGGTGAGTTTCCGGTTATCAGAATTACTTATAAACATAGATGATCGATGGCAAGGTTTTTCTTTTAAAAAAAAGTCTTGCTTCACAAGATTATTTAAGAACATTTCATTATCTAATATTTATTTTAGATACAAAAAAAAAAAATATTTTAGTGTTTTATTATACACTATAAATTAAGATAACAAAAATGACTATATACATGTGTGTATACGCATGTATTGAAACATAATTTGTATACGCATGTCTAGAAATATAATAATAGACAAACTTTTAACAGCTTCAATATTTCAAACCCTCAGATGTCTTAAAGTTTATACACGTATTTAGTCCGGCCAAGCTCGAGATTATATGATTATATGAGGTTTAAACATTATACGCAATGTTCTCCTCGTTGTCTTTGGTAGTATATTCATTATATAAGGTATTTTTTCATTATATCGTGTGCATTTTCCATTATATACAGTACTTCTTTCATTATATGATGTAGTTATATCACTATATTATGTATATTTATCATTATATGAGCTGCTTCCAACATTATATGTGGTGCTTCTAACATTATATGCGGTCGTTCTAACATTTTATTCGGTAAACACAACATTATATTATGTAATTCTCACATTACATACAGTATATTCATTATTATATGTAGTATTTCTGTTATTATGATGATGAGCGTTAAATATTATGTCCGGTCCTGTTAGCATTCTGTGCGGTAGTTTTTGCATTTCGTTGTGATATAGACACAGTATTATATGCTGTGCTTTCATCTTTATGATGATGATCTTTCGGAAGCTTATTTTCGGAATCTCTCTGGAATATAAACGCAGAGTTTTCAGTATGACGGACCATTTGATAAAGTCGGTTTAGGTACGACTCGGTTTGGAGTATGCAAATCTATCATATGAGATCATTCAGGCACATGAATATATTTCATATTGACAATTTACAATTTGGTACAATTGTAGTAACACCATTTCCTTTTTAATTATTGAAACAACAGAGGGATACAATATGCCGGGGAAAGAGGGGGCATCTCGTGCAGAAATACGGAAATATATACATTTATATTCCATTTTCATTACTGGAGAGTTGAACATGCATACTTTCGTGGTTCACTTTAAAAATAAAATTAAATGCAAGTAGAGATGTGGAACTGAATTCTCGTACTTGTGTGCATGAGCTCAAAACCGGACACGTGGACATAAAATCCATAAAAATAGTTTTACTAAATATGAATTATCAAAATATAAAAATATTATAGGAGCAGAACATATAACTTGTCAACATTCAATCTGTATGTACATGTATACACGAATGAAGGTCTTATTTCTTTATGAATTCAATATGCCAATTATATATTATGCAGACATAACCGATGATTTTTCAAGCTCCAATGGCGTGCATTGAGAAAACAATGGAAGGGGGAGGTGGTGTCTTAAAATTCCAGAAACTGCTCATTTTCGTCTTCATTTAACGCAGATGTAAAGTTGACTATTTGGGATAAATATAATCTAAATTACTAATTCTAAGTAAACGATATTTATTAATTTGGCGGTACTTTAAGAAAAGTTTTGTCACAAGGTATTATAATACACCTGTGAAATATGAAAGCAATTGCCTCACCAACTCAAAAATTATGGCCAAAGTTTAATTATTTGCGGACAAACAGATGGACGAACAGGGCAAAAACTATATACTTCCGAATCTTCGATTAGGACGGGGCTATAAAAATAAGCTTAAACTTAAATTTATGTCTCTGCGCTAACTAACGAATCATGTACCTTTGGCAAGCGAACATGTATATCACGGGAAGACACAACTGTTAATATTGTATTAGTAATCAGGAACAGATCAACTATCTATTTCCACCCCATCCCTTTTCAAAAACCAAGAAATAAGAATTCCTTTAACGGTAAAAGGGTATTTCTAAGAGAATAATATAAAATTTTGGCAAGGTCCTAGAAATATGGATAGAAAATTTTACCTTAAATTATGAATTGTGTTTTGCGTGTTATGAAATAATTTCTTTAAACTTATTAGGTGAAAAAATTTATAAAAATAGACAATGTGCAGATCTATTTCCATGCCTTATAAATTGGAAATATTTTACTTTAATCCTCACCAAGAATTTTAAGAATGTTTAAGCAGGGCTAAACGAATAGCATTGCCCGGCAATGGATACATCCATCTATAAATTGAGCCATTTTAAGGTCCCGTAAAATATCATCCAGCATGACTTCCGAAAATAAGCTTCCGAAAGATTATTATCATAAAGATGAAGGCACAGCATATAATACTGTGTCTACATCACAACGAAATGCAAACTCTACCGCATGGAATGCTAACAGGACCGGACATAATATTTAACGCTCATCATAATAACAAAAATTCTATATGTAGTAATGAATACACTGTATGTAATGTGAGAAGTACATAATATATTGTTGGGTTTACCGCATATAATGTTAGAAGACCCTCATATAATGTTCGAATCACCTCATATAATAATAAATGAAAATAATATAGTGATATAACTACATCATATAATGAAAGAAATACCGTTTATATTGGAAAATGCACAGGTTATAATGTAAAAAAAATTATATAATGAATATAATACGAAATATAATGAAGAGAACACTGCGTTTAATGTTTAATCCTCATATAAGACAGTCCCGCCGTTCCCTAGAATTACATTATTTGTGTAATGTTGTTTAATTTATTAACTCTTCGCAGCCTACAACAAAATCGAATATGAAATCCACCCGTGGTTGATCGTCTTTTTGATACCAACTGCTGTGATAGGTCTATGGGTTTGTTCCTGCTACTGTTGTTACAAAAGGTAAGACATTATTCTTTCAGATAAAAAAAAATATGAAATAAAAAACAAATAATATGTATTTCACAACAAGAAACATTTACACGTGCACAAGTACATATCACTACTAAGTCATAAAAGTACTGGCATTCCCATTTTTTACTGATAAACTTAGACATTTACTGAAAATGTGCTGACATTACTGATAATCTTAGAAAAGTACTGACGTTTTTACTAACGATACTGAGAAACTTAGAAAAGTACTGACAAACTTAGACAGTACTGATAAACTTAGAGAAGTACTCACACTTTTTACTGACGGTACTGAAAAACTTAGAGAAGTACTAACAAGCACTGATAAGTACTGACACCATTGTTTTTACTCCCGCTAGAGCTTAAAAGGTGTGAAATTGTATGAAATAACTCAGTACTGTCTACGTTTGTCAGTACTTTTCTAAGTTTCTGAGTACCGTCAGTAAAAAGTCAGTACTTTTCTTAGTTTATCAGTAATGTCAGGACATTATCTATAAATGACTAAGTGTATCAGTAAACATGTGAATGTCAGTACTTTTTGGACTTAGTAGTGTATTAAATAAAGGCGTTGTTCATTAATTCAATACATGTAATAATAATATTAGCATTATACATGACTGTATACATTGCATTTGTCAGGTTTGACAGAAATTAACAATGTATTTAAGAAGTTTTTTTTTCAAGTTTTCAGTCTTTTTTGTGTTTTTGAAATATATATCTTCTCATGTTATGTTTTTGATCATTTCTGTTTGATTAAGAGGGATTAAACAGGGCCAAAAGTTAAACCAAGAGAATGATCAGCAAGAAGAAACAGCTCAGTACCAGAGTCAAAATATTGAGTTTCCTAACCAAGAAAACGCTTACGAAACACCTTGTCAACCGACCAACACATGTGAAACTTTACAAAAACAGGAATTAGAATTGGCAGCGTATGAAGAGATCAAGGAAAACCGGTTTAAATGGCTGCAATATCAGAATATCGGTGAAGATGTGTATTTAACACCGGTCACTCAACAAAAACCTCTCCCATCTGGGAATTAAGAGTCTACCTACACAGACTACGACTCCACAAATACAAATGAACAACATAAAGCTGTTTTGAAAGGTTTTCTTTGCATTTATTAAATTTTTTTGTTGCTTTGTGTTTCGGCAAGAAACTGAATCAAAAAAATATTAGTTGACTGTTCATTCACATATACATTGTAAATTGTATATTGGAAGACCAAATGTACACAAACATTTAATGCAGAGGTTAAGGAACGCTGGAATATAATGTTTTGAAAGGTTTAAAATAGTTGTATTGTTGTTGTGTAGTATATTGTACATAATTTTATGAGTATTGTGATATTTATGTCTATGCTTTTGTGTATATTTCAGTAGCTGAAAAAAAATCATCTTAATAAAAAAAATTAAAACGTGTACAATGTAAAATGCTTTATTTAAGTGCGTAAACGGATATACTGGGCTTCAAAAGATATATACGATTAGTGTTTGGAAATTGTTAGACACCGGATTCATTTTCCTTTCTAATCGACGGAAGGTAGTGAAAATTAGTACACATATTTAACAAACAAAGGAATTATTTTATTTAAGTACCATTTCAAATTCTAGAATACATCGTTTAAAATCGTTTACCAACGGTAAATAACAAAACAAATTAAAATACATTTGAACAGTTTGTTTGTTATCGTGCCTTATGTGTGTCTGTTTTTATGTGGGGGTCGTTTAATTAAAATACGGTATAAATATGCCTTCTTTATATTTGAAGTTATTCTTCGCGAATAATCCAGATTTTTGTGTTTAAATTTTATGTTCTATGTTCTTTCTACCTTACTTCATATGAAAAAAGAACGAGAGCATGTATAACTCACTACTGCAATACAAGTCATTATTTATAACATTCTCGATAGATACTCTACCACGTTTAATGCGACCTTTGATATTAATGACTTTACTACTTACCTACCATGTTCTCAACCCGACGGATGACATTGTTTTCCAACTCATCAGTTTTACCGGTAAAGCAGCTATTCATCTTTGAATGTTTCCTTTCTCGTACCTCTTGTCTCACTTCTTGCTTTTCTCAGTCTGCAAGTATTAGCGTTCTGTTAATAATGTTATAAAAAAAATGCCATAGACGTTCGCCATAATACTGTGTTGCAAAACTTGCCAAAAATGATCAATGTCTTCTATCTTGTATATCTTGTGTATTGGGTATTTCAAAAATTTCGCGCCATTCTTCTTCAACCCTATTGCCTGTATTGTTTTTGCCGATGCAAAATTTCTTTGCTTAACGCAAATGAGAATGAGAATGCGAATGATTAGAATAGTCCTATTTGTTTACAGTAATGATTTAATATCGTGTTATAAAGTTGGAAAGAAAACAAAGTGTGTCGGATAATAGGGTGTGGAGGGGGGCGGGGTAACAAGGTTATAGACTAAATAAGAAAAAAATCCATCTATTGTCTAAAACAATAGTTTAAATTCTGTGGAATCATTAACATTCGTGGGGACCAAATTTCGTAGAATGCTGAAATTTTATAGGCTGAGGTTTATAGGTTTTATATGACAGCTGACGGCTAATTGGTGCAGTTCATGTGAAACCATTATTTTTTAAGCATTTTTTATTGTGACATTGCTATTCAGAAAAGCTATATCACTCTTGGGTTCTCTTGTCAGTGTAGCATTGAGATAAACTAGGTTACATCAATTATCTATAATACTTGAGGGTCTTAACGATTTTGAATGAACCCTGCACAATATTTTTTTCATAAGGCTTGTCAACGCGCTAATTTTTTTTCAAGTGCGTTGACTTGGTCCCGAATTAAAAGCACTTAAAACTATTTTTTTCAAAGCGCATTGTAAAAAACAAGTTAAGTCCAAGAGGAAAATTTCACACTTATGGAGAAGATATAATTATTGTTGAATATGATTCCTACAAGTATACGTGTTCCCCTTTGCAATAACCAATTTCTGAATGTTTTAATCAAATCTTACTTAATTTAATACAAATAAAGATTGATGCAAACTAAAATCTCTTAAACTATCATCACATTTTATTCATATATTTATATTTAAACTTTTTTAACAAACGACTGAGATCATGCTCTTCAGAAAATGATAAGTGCTGCTCCTTTTTTAGTCACTTAACATTATATTTCACAACAATACCTGTTTCTAACACTTTACCTCTAACTGATCTATAAATAGATCGTCGTTAATATCAACATTTCGTATGTGACTGTGATTACTTCATAAATCCAACTATCGATTTATATGAGATATTGTTCCTATAAACTGTGATCTGGAATACTGCAGATTCCTTATTTTACGCGAGAACTTTATTCCGCAATTCAACGGTTTTGCATCAAATCGCGAGAATATAAAATCGCAAACGCCAAATTTTTATCCTAATTACAAATAGTTTACATCTGTCCGAAATATTAAAGCAACATTAAAGACTTCGTGAGATGTTCTTCGCGCGATTATGACATCGTATATTAATTTCTTGCCTTTAATCAGGCATTTACAATAATCTGATATTTATAAATACGACAAGGACGTCATAACCAGGAGGAAAAAAGGGAAGTAAAATTTATCGAGCTTTAAATATAGATGTCATTCAATCGCACAGGACTGGAAGAAAACACAAAGTAAGGTGAACTTATTTTATAAATCAACTATGCTTATTAGAACCTATGATGTAGTTTAACTATACTATGAGCAAAATTGATTAAGAATTTTTGTTCGTTATCTTGCGTCATGTAGATCACAGTCATCCAACCAACAAGTAGAACTATTTCTCAAAGAAATTGTAATTTTATCAGACATATGTTGATACAGACAAAAGTTATTGGCCAAAGTATATATATATATATATATATATATATATATATATATATATATATATATATATATATATATATATATATATATATATATATATATTCCTATTTGCATATATAGTGTACCTTTACAGAAATGCTCTGCTTGATTTAAGACAAAAAATATCCTGAGTATTCTGCAGTTAGATATGTAATCTGTTAAGGCTGACGGCTTAAGTTTACAATAATTATAAAACTCATTTGATTTCTAATAATAAACATTTAAATACATATATAGTAAATATAACTAAATCTTTGATGCCGTGATACAGAGTACGATAAAAAACGTACATGTATATCAAGTAATGTTGTTTTAAGATACCATGACTTTAAGTGTTAGTTTCAAACCAGTGCAGCACATTCTGTACTCGTTCATATTTTACTTATTATCATCTTTCCGTTCATTTTGAGAAGCAGATTGTACATACATGTGATAATCCTTCATCGGCTTTTAAAAATCATATTACATAAACAACAAAGTTAACATGTTTCTGTTTTTATACGCGTCGGAAACACTTCAGCCGTTTTCAAACACAAGAAGCACAGAAAGTCTTACACAAACTCACAGCCTTACTACTGTTTCTGTTATGTTTGATGTTGGTTTATCTTTTTGGCAGACAATCTTTTTTTGTTTAATATATCAAACTAGCGTACCATGTTTACAAGCTTTGTGTTACCATCATATCAAGTAAAACATTATGTCTAAATAACTGAAGGAAGTCCAACCTTGCTTATTTTGCACCACCTTAACAAAAACATGTTCTTTCCAAATTATCTCTTTTAAAAAAGTGTTTTTTGAAAGTTGATCGTACCAATACATATCTGCAAAAATCGTTGTCATGTCGCTTTATTACGTAATTAGGGAGTTTTAGGGGCCACAGTCCTCACACTTTGACGCAAAATATCGATAGAAGAAGATATTTTTTTGTTAAGCAGATATAGAACGAAAGAAAATGTTTGTATTAATGATTCTAATCGATTTCACTTGTCAAAACGCCGATACATGTCGCCATAAAGAATCTAAAGGACTGGTTCCTTTAATGTCTAACTCTTGTATCTCAAAAATGAACAACAATTTTAGATTGGTGTAAGAACATAAAAGATTAGTATTCAAGAAACCTTCCGGATGATATGAAGAGAAAAGAGTTTACCACGATGCAATTACTTCATAGGAAAAATGGGTACAAATTATAAAAAAAAAATGACATGCTCCAAGAAGCATATCATATCATAATAATCGATGTGTATATTTGTATGGTAAAAATCATCGTTAAAATAAACGAATTGTTCAATATTTATTAGAAAATATGTCAAGTTTAAATCTAAAAGTTTCGCTGGTATCATGCTAATAGTCCTCTCTCAATCAAACTTGTCCGGAAACTTTTAAAACGACCCATATGACAGTAAACATAGTAAAATATTGAATTCCCATATCTAAGCATTAAAAGAATTGAAAAAAAACACGCATCAGCCAAGGGTCGCAGTTTATACTGAATTAGCGAGTACTTGTTACACGTACAGCACAGCTGCTTGATCTATCTCTAAATTTATCGGAAAAAATTAAACCGCAAGATAAATCTGACGTTCTACACAATCTTTCTTTTACTCTGTTTACGTGTTTTGACAAAATAAAAGGAATGGAGATGGGCGTGTAATAGCTCTCTTTGTTCAGGAGCTAGAAGGATTACTGGAATGCTGCCAATTTTATTTTCTTTATGAATCCAACACTTTAGCTTGTTCTTTTTCACACCCACAGAAGACTGAGCCGCCTAATTATGCTAGTGCCGAGGTGGCATTTTTGCACCCGTCTGCGCTGCATATATTTAAAAAATCAAATATGCTATAAGATAAACCATTGCTTAAAGAGTTTATAACCACCTTTGTCAACATTGTATCTCAACCGTGAGATATTAACCTCTCAAAAATAAATTCCTGTAAAAAAATATTTTCCATAGGAAAAACAATATTCCAATAGGAACTTTGAAATTTCTCATCGTAATACAAGAACTTCCTATAGAAAATTAAATTCCGATAGGATTTGATTGAATCCGATAGAAAATCTTCATTTCCTTTAGGAAAACTACCCGTCTGAATCAAATTCCTACAGGAAATACCTTTCTCCAATAGGAAATATAATTCCAAAAATTGTGAATATTTCTTCAAGGAGAATCATTTCTCCTATGGGAATTACTGTTTTCCTATGATATATTAATTTTTAAAGGTAAATATTTCACCTGTTAGGTGGAACACAATAAAAACAGAAGGTGTTGTTTACTCTCTCAACAATAGCCTGTCATTTGATATATACGAATTTATCCGAAACTGCATGTTAAGTCGCACTGGCATAAATATCCGGCACATTGTTACAGGTTCTTAAAGATCACATCGCTTGACAGCGCTGCACTTGCTAAAATAATCCTTTCCAGCTGTTAATTCTTTTCAATTATAGCCTAAGTTATGCTAACTTGCATCATTTAGACTTTGGCCTCTCTTTTCCAGTTTGCAGGATTTACTTGTTAAATATCTTGTAAGTTGGCATTTGTTTTAAGTGATACTGGATATTCGCTAATTAATGCATAAAAGTATTTTAAATGGTATGCGTCTTATTTTGGCGCACAATCCGGTACTTTTTAGTTTGTATTACTTTATTGACAGCCTTAACTTTGCTGAGTATAACATCGTGTTCTATTTTAGCACTAAACAGTGTAGTCAAATTTTACTTATTACAGAAAATTGTAAAGTATTTTGGTGGGTTGATTCGAAAAAATATAGAAATCAACATGACGATGTTTGAAGCATTTGTATTCATTTTGCTGCTTAATTTGTCTATTTCATCTAAAGGGCAAATCAATAAACAATTTGAAATTGTTCTCGACAATCCTTTAGAAAACTACCTCAAACACATGGAGATCTGTAGATAGTAAAGATCCAAAGAAAATGTATAAAAACATTCCTTATTTTGTTTTTCAGAGGAGGCAAATTTGACTCATGTCAAGTATGGAATATTTATTTCCGTATCTGGAAAGAGATACTTAGTGGGTCTCTTTTCAAGTTCAAATCCCCACTTTGTCTGCATTATGTGTTTCTAAAGAAAATGGTATCTACCATGCATTTCAAGTCAAGTGAACAAAGAGTCTGATATATTTTTCCGAAGAATGTTCTTGAACTAAAAGATGTGATATTTGATAAAAATGTGAACCTACAAGTCTGTACATGTATCAGTAAGGGTCATAATTTCGTTGATCAGAAAAGGCTTTATAATTATTTTAAAAATAAAACATCCTTTTTCATATTTTTATGGCCTATGAAAAGATCATTAATAGAGATATGTGTCTTATAGAAAGTAATGTAAAGCAAAAGGAAATTGATCAAACTTGCGATATTATTGAATTATTCCTAATGTTCAAGACTTAACCGATCTAGATTATAAACAAATCATTTAAAAAGTTTGAAATTTTGATTTATTTTGAAATAATTACCTTCTTAATAAGATTCATCTGTTTTAACGGTCTTTTAGCCTTGTAGACTCTTACAGTGTACTTGCAATCAAAAGAGATTCTCTTATTTCTCATTAAAATACATGTTAATAGAAAAAAGTATGAGTAATATCATTTCTGAAAAACTAAATAATGCACCAGAAATAATACTTTAACAATTGATAAAATGTAATTTCAGTGTATCATTCTACCTTTAATAGTACACAGGTAATAGAAATCTAGACACGTGCTGAAGAAGTGGTCAACAATCCATTTAATAACACATTAGTGAAGCATTCCATGTTCAATAGTACCCATGTACAGGTATAGAAAGTTCTAGATGTTTGGCGAGGAACTAAGGTTTTTAAAAGTCTTTCCAACACAATGCTTATTATAAGTTTTACACAAAGCATGCAAGCACAAAATATATTATATATTAAAAAGGTTGTAAATTTTGTTTTAATACAACGAGACGTCATTTTCCCATATTTGTAAGATAATTATTTGCATCGTCAGCACTTTCATATTCCGATGTGGTTTTTTTTATTTTAAAAATAAAGATATTGTTTGAGAATATATAGAATAGAAAAAATTCTCAGTGTTCGTATCAATATGCTTTCATAAATCGATAAATAAAAAAAATATCATAAATAGTCGGACCTTGTATTTCTTTTCTTGTTGCCGGAGAAACTATACAGATTTTTAATATAAAGTTAATGAACAACATGAGTTTGAATTTACCAAAGCTTTAGATTGATATCAAGAAAAAATAATATGTCCACTCAAACTAGGGCCTCTGACATGGGTCTAAATTCTTCCATCTATAGCTTTATTGTTGGATAAACAAGACTCTTGCCATTTGAACGAAGTCAGTGGCCCAATTCCTAGATCATGCTTCGTTGCCGTGAATCAAGGTTAAGGTATAATCTCACATTCTGAAAATCTGACGAAAGACAGCTTCGTTGCCTATGGCGAGATTGTGTCCAGTTAAATGTATGTTTACTTACTTCTACAACTTTTGTCACTCACAAAAATGTATATCATTTAGGAATAAAGAACATAATAATGAACTATTTAATAATATGAAAATGGCATTCCCTGTGTATGAGTTTTAGAAAGGGTTTCCAACCTATCAACTCTCGGAAATAAGAAGTAATAAAACTGAATTCTCAAATTCATCGTGTGAATGCAATCTAATCATGTATATATTAGATAATATATCTCCTAAACAAGGACACACAAATGTTTGCAAAGTAAACATCATAATAATCTTAAATGATTATAAAATTACAAAATTGCAGGCGCTTAATTACATTGATGTTATATTGCGCATCTGGATTGGGTTGACTGAACAAAGTCGTTTAATTGTTTATCCTATTTCTTATTTTATTATCCATTAGTAAACGTTTCGCGTTCATCAATATAATCTAGAGCAGTTATACGTTTTGAATTCGAGTATCCGAAGTCATCATATGGTATACATTGTAAATTTCATTTTGTGTTCAATTGCCATTTTAAGATTTGATTTGATTGCAAGTTTTACGTTTCATAAAAAAGATAAAAACGGATTCTTTTTTTTTTAATTAAATGACTTTTGTTATAGATAATTTGAATTATTTACATAACTTATTTATTATGAATTAATGAATGCGTGCATATTTAAAAGATAACTGTGGGTAAATGACGCATTGCATTTTATATATGTTGCAGTTTGATATTTGTATTTCTGAATGAATTATGATATTATATGTCTATTATTCTAAACCTTTTTATCTAGCATAATAATATTGAAGAAATAAACAACGGCCTTTTTCCTTGGCTACAACTGGGTGCACAAATTTAACAATTTGCCGCATCATGACAGTAAGCTTATCATGTGTTTTGGTTTAATGATTTTGAAAGATCTAGAACTAGTTTATTTATTTATAATTTTGCTTACGAATATAAAGTAGGATTTAAAATGTGGAATTGCATAATGAAATTGTGTTCTTCACTTTATATAATCACATTTTAGGTCCCTTTGAATGTTTCAACAGTGATACTTAACGTGAGTACCTGTTGCTGCTTCTGTTGTTATGAAAGGTAAAAAATTATTACTTCTTACTATACAGAAATAACTAGTACACGCATTACAGATGTTTGATCCACCTCTTAATAATACACAGGAAATATAGCGCGAGTTCACTATGACACCATACGTTAAGATATATAATCATTTGCTTACGTATCTCGACAATGCTGAGAAAAACTCATGAAAATAACAGTTCAAGTTCAACGTAATTCGCTACACAGATGTGACCTTTGTTGACGTACATCCCAGATTGCCATGTTACTCGGTTGTGACTAAAGCATCAATTCTAGGCACTTATTCCAAGCTTAAGCTAAGAGAAACAAAACCTCAAATATGTTTGTCAATGCATTACAATGGAAGTATATATGATACTGACTTTACTACCAAACAAGTAATTATACACGTCAAACGTGAGGTTTATGTGTCCATTCAAGTGTAACGAAACAAAAGAGTTTATAAACCCCTTTGTGTGTGTCTATTATTGACTCAACATAAACACAAAGCAAAGGAATATATGTTTGCCTCGTTTATTTACCAAGAACATTAATATAAACAATATACAAATTGCATTTGCAAGGTTTAGTATAAAAGAAATACTCTATTTTTAGGGGTTTCTTACATTTTAAGTGCCTGTCTTTGACATAGATACCTTAACATGTATTATCTATCTTAAAGTTTATCTAATGTAAAATTGATTCTTTTTTATGAAGAGGACTTAGACAGGCTAAAAAGCACAACCAAGAGAATCATCGCCCAAAAGAAACAACCCATTGCCAATGGTACAATATTATAAGTGACAGTTTTGAAAAACCTAGCCAGCCAACTAGTAAACCCTCACAAGAAACAACTGGAAACAAATATCACAACGATGAAACTGACAAAGAACAAACCTTTGTAAAACCATGCCCACCAATTACAACTACTAAAACCTTAGAAGAAACAACTCGAAACCAATGCCACAATAATGAAACTGACAAAGAGGACAACTATGAAGAATCCTTTTAACCAACTACGACTAGTAAAACCTTACAAGAAACAACTCGAAACCAATGTCACAATAAGGAAACTGACAACGAGAACTGCTATGAAAAAATTGGCCCATCATCAAATAAAGCCTCAGAGACAAATCGAGCAGAGTCTGCATCGTATGAAGAGATTAAGAAAAAGCAGTTTGAGGGAGTCGAGAATCAGAAATTTGGGGAAGAGGTCTATTTAACGATGGAGTGCCAATGATGCCCCCTCCTGTCAATGAAAACTGAAAATTAACGTTTAGCCTAAAAAAGCATTTATTCGAATGAGCACAGAGATAACAATCTATGACAGTTTTTCCTTAAATAACAAATTATTTAAACTGTTTATTTTCTTTTATCAGTGTGGACAACCATTGTTACATGTATTTAATTTCGAAACAATTATTTTTGATTTTTTGGTGTTTAAATATATGACAACAAATAAAATGTTATTTTTATGAAAAAGGAGGTTTATTTTTTCCCATTTTGAGATTATCATGTGTATGAATGTAATATGTTTTGTCAAAATCAAATTTATAAAATGTTCTAAAATATGAAACAAGAAGACCCTTTTGAATATTACCTTTCTTATTGCAAAAATGACGGCTGCGCTCTTGTTGGGATCTAGTGCTTATGCATTTATTTTAGTGTATAGCTAGACAACAAAGAGACCTTCCAATAGTTTGAAATCAATAGCCCTGCGGTTAGAAGTGCTGGTATAAGAGCGACGCCTTTTGGATAAATTTTGAACATCTATACTTATAAATTAAGGCATTTTGCAAATAAACTACAAAATGCCTGCACCAGAGTACTTGCTTACACCTTTGTTATTTCAACACATCCGTAATGATGTCCATAAGGTATAACTGAATTTTAAAGCAATATGATCTGTATTATTTAGAATTTTTTTTTTGCTGTAAAAACCTGCTAATATGCTAAGTCTGCATGTAACTTAATCTTTTATGATAAATAAGGTTGGAAAAAATCATTAATTTTTGTCAAGGGAAAGATATCTCTTCTTAGGAACATATAGCACATCAATTTTTGTACAGGACGACAATAATCCAATTTCGCTCCAATTAAGGCTCCTTGGCGGCCCTTTTTAAATAAAATTGGCGTAAAGAAATTTAAAAACCATGATACATTTGTCATTTTAGTAGAAAATAACATTTTCCTTAAAAAAAATTCACCATGAAAATTGCAGCTCATATTGCTTTAACTGATAAGTTATTATTTGGAAATTAATAAAAACATACTTTCATTTTCGATAAACAAGCCCGAAATAGCAAAAATGAGAGTAAGGTGGTGGATACGCTTTCCAGAACGGGGTGCCCAGAAACAGTTTGACTAATTGAGACCATGGCGAAATGTGTAGGGCGAGTTAACCAGATACCTATAATCTGACAATTTTGGTTCAAAATATGTACATGCAAATGGATAAAGATGCATAAACACCAGGGCAGATTATTGTATTTTACGTCTATAAGTTTAATTGGGATGCCCCCCTCTCAAGATTGTTTTTCAAAAGTCTTTTTTCCGAAAAACTTGTTTGGGAAATGTGTAAAGGATATGAAATTGGTTGGTCAAGTGATCAAATCCTGTGAAGCACAAAGATTTTATCACGTACAGTGTACCAACCAACTTCATATCCAGGTGAAGCTTGCGCGGGGTATATTATAGTTAGAAAATATTTTAAACAAAACAGTCACAGAACTTTGTATCTAGTAGGCAAATAAAGAATAAATACCTTTTCTATAGATATGTACAATTTTGACACGTTAAGCTTTATGAGTCGAAGATTTGTATTGGAAAGGTCAATAGTCATATAGAACATTGTCAGAAATCTAAAAACTCTTTTTTGGCGAATAGCATCTAGTATTAAGAGCATCATAAGGTGAGAGGCTGAGGGTTTATTATGGGGCTTTACCTATGTAACAGAGAAACTTTTGCAAATAGATTTATTTTTCTTATTGTATTGTGACAATTTGATTTCAGCATTGAAAAACAAATCTGGCATGAGTTTTACTAAGCTTCTTAAGTTTAAGATTTCATCGTAACCGTAAGTTACGATGAATATCTGTTTTACCAAACTTCTTAACTTTAAGTTACGTCAAAAATATCGTCGTAACTTACGACAGCCTATGGGCTACTCTAAGTTAAGAATTTTTCGTATTTTTCTAAATAAATGAATAAAAATGGCCGCCTGCTTATTGTTTATTGAAGTTTTGAGAGAAAATGAAGACAAGGCTTTGCGTCGTGAACGCGTTTTCAGAGACAGGAGTCAAGTTCTTTTAAAAAATGTTGACCGACAGCGAACTAATTGGGCGATATAGGTTTCCAAGGCGAGTTATTCTGCAGCTGACAGACGATGTCAAAGACCACATACAACCACAACATTTGAGGTCGCATGCCATTCCAGCTCACATCCAGATAATTTTATGGATATGACCTTTAAAAAAAAACAGAGGAAATTCTAAATGAAGCTGGACTTATAAAGCATCCTATCAATCAAATTCTTACAAAATATTAATATCATAAAACATCACACTCATGATATTGATAAAAAAAAATACACTTACTATGTTGGTTATGTTCAAAGAATGATTCCGAATGATATCCTTACAAACATTTCTATTTGTCCACTATTTTGAAAGAAGGATGAAGAGTAAACAAAAGGGCAACAACTGTATTATTACTAATTCATCGAGTTGTTCCCCTTTAACAAGATTGTGTGTGATGAACCATACAAATTTAAAATAAAATTTAAAATAAATATTGCCTAAAAGATATATAAATAATTTTTTGATTTATTGTGTAAAATTCATATAATTTCTTGTTGATAGTCAAGTATAGTTAGAATATATTTCCATACCCATACTAAGCAATATTATAGTTCAAGTATTAATCATAATATAGCAAAATGGTGATCAAGGAAATAAATGAATACATTATTAAAGAAATAAAAGAAGATAGGCTTTTTTGTCATGGACTTTTTTTTAACTAAATGAATAGACCTATAAAATTGTGTTAAGCCTAATGGAGTAGCCGATATAAATGTATATGACACTTTTATCCGCTACTTGTGTTAATGTCTGGTTAAAAAATTCTGAACCTTTTTGCCCCCCCCCCCCCTCCCCCGCATCAAATAATGTTTTTTTTATCTTTGAAAAGTCTTTATTTCATTTAATTATTAGTACATGTATTGTAACCGGGTCTTGATGCAGATGACATAATAACACCAAGTCGATTTTATACGGATCGATTCCTTTTTCAATAAATTGTAGGAATATGGTAATTGCAGGAAATCACAATAGAACAACACATACATAAAACATATAAGCACACGACAAAGACAATACAAACACAATCATCGCACAGACATTGACATAAAACATTTATTTACTTAGGTCACCTATTAATATTACCAGCAAAGAGCGATAATTTGATAATTTATATTTAAACTATAAATTCCAAATGATCAGAAATATTTACGGTAATAAATATCAATAAACCTATTTACAGGAATGACAGAAACATATAGTTACCAATTTATGGAACTGAGTGCAGGTCCTATTTACTGGATTTCATATCATTAATCGATCACCATATTCAGTATACAATAAATATCGTCAATTTACTTTACTCCATTTAATTATATTCCTTTTTTCACTAAAACTTCTATCAACTTTGTAACTCATGTGCTGTATTTATTATTTGTGTTAAAATGTTATTCTTCATGCAATCTCCTATTGGAGGAAATAAAGATAATTAGAATGAATGAATGAACAGTCTGGGCAATTTAATGAATAAAACATTTACATGTAGCTTTTCATGATAATTCATTACAAAGTTACACACATATACTTTATTAAAAACATTCACTCTCCGCACTCATATGGGTTAAACATATTTATTTATCATTTCTTTATATCGTAAACCTATTTTTTCTCCATTGTTCAAAACAGTTTCGCAGACGATAAAATGTAAATAGCCGCGAAAACGAAAGTGCCCTCTGCGCGTTCATAACTACGAATATTCACACCTCCCTTATAAGAGAGTTCCATTACAGAAACTTGCGAACGTTTCGTAAGTTAAGGTTACGAATAAAATTTACGAACACGTTAGTAAAACAGAACATTCTTATCTTAGGTTAAATCTTACGAAGTTCTTAAGTAATAATATTTTTGCGTAAGATAAGAAGCTTAGTAAAACTCATGCCTGGCATATAGAAGCCATTTCTCCCCTTCTCAACCATCAAAATGATTAATGGAAGTAAATCCTAAAAGTACAGAAGCCCATTTAGGACCTATCAAAAAATATTTTTGAATTTGATATAACCAATTCTTGAATTTGTTAAAACGAATTTAAATCGTTATAACGAATTGTTGAATCCGTTGTAACGAATCTAAATTGTTATAACAAATTTTAGGAATTCGTTAGAACGAATTTAATCTGTTATAACAAATTCGCTGAATTCGTTATGTCATTGAAATCTGTTTTAACAAATTAAATTTGAATTAACGAATTCTTGAATATTCATTTGTCCCATATCGGCGTAGGACTAAATGTGCCGATCAATTGATCGGCGTTAAACGGCGAAATGGTAAATGAAGTGAACTGGCCTAAAAACAAAAGTGGAGGGACATATTGTCACAGCTGTTGCTGTAACCATGGTTACAGATGTAACAAATCCAAAAGACACCTTACTTTATCGGCTTTGCTAGATAGAAACTCAACATTTAAGAATTGCTTAATATTTTTACAAAAAATACCATGCATGATATACAGATTTGTTTCGACGCTTTTAATCAATGAGCATGTTGATTTATTAATGGGTACCTGCAGTTCATCTAATGTTGAACTTATGTCATAGAATTTATTTACCAGAATTAAATGCAAAAACCGCATCGAAATCGAAGCAAAAATAATAGAGTTACGCCTTTTCAAAGTGCCTATTTTTACCTGCTTTTAGAAATCTGATCAAGAGAAAATGAAGTAAGGCGACAACGAGGCTTCAGAGAGGTCACGAGGTCAACACGAGGGAAATTTCCTTATAAAGCTATGCAAAATAAATTCGAATTTACAACAAAAATGATTGATAGAGGTCTGATGTTATGACGTACATGTATTTAGTTATTCTAAGTATCGTAGATTTGGAAAGTTGAATCCATATTTATTTTGTTACAGACAGATTTCTTTTTAAACGATTTTAAAAATTGCTATTCTAATCGCCTTATACCGATAAATACGATATCCTTAAACGCTTGAATGGGCAGATTTATGTTCATTATTCAGATTTATTTTGGTCAGTGCGTGTTCAAATCCGATAAAGCTTAAAGGGCTGTATAATAGATTTGATATGCACGCTCCGACCAAAATTACCACATCATAATATTCAGAGAATTTTTTTGCTTATATTCATATTATTTTCAATTTCTACACTTCAAAACAACATTTTAAAATGTTGTTTTCATGTATAGCACATGTAATGTATTATTGCAGCAAATACTGTTTTTTGGTTATGCTGTAGGACACGCCCATTTTGTGTCGCTCATACTTTATAAAATTATTGGGCTAAAGTTATCAAAATTGATTTGTAATGTTATCACAGTAAAGGACACTTGAAAAATATAAATATGTTTTTTTATATGACAAAGCCAGGTATTATAACAAGATGTGCGTATGCGAGAACCAACGTTCCATCGGGATTGGTAAACGTTTGGGAGGAAATCTGATAGGTTCTTGGAGGAACTTCGAACTGATGATAGGTGCCCCCCAAAATTTTCTTTCCATGGGTTATTGGGGAGGGGTAATGGTGGTAAAAAAAACGACCCCATTTAGCTCTATCCATAACCCCTCACCAAGGTCGATCTGTGTGCCCATCACCAGGGTCTGTATACCCATCACAAGGGTCAAAATACGTATTACCAGACTCGGTGTACGTATCACCCGGTTCTGTATATACATAACCAGATTCAGTATACCCATCATCAGGACACCAGGGTCTCAATACCTATACCGAGGGTCAATGTGTCTTTGTGCTCATCACCAGGGTCTGTTTACCCATAGCCAGAAATCCACGTAAGCATCACCAAGGTCTCAATGCCTATCACCAGGGTCAGTCTACGTTTCGCCAGGGTCTAAATGCCTGTATACTAGTATTTATTATTAGGGTCATAGTGCACATCACTAGCGTCTGTATACCGATATCCAGAATCAGTATACCCATCACCAGGGTGAGTTTATAACCAAGGTTAGTGTACCCAATTACAAGTGTATGTACATGTATACGAGTAACCAGAGTCAGTATACCCATCACTTGGGTCTCAATACCTATAACAATATAAGTTTTGAGACCCTGGTAATGGGCACCCCGACCCTGGTGATATGTATACTGACCTTGGTGATATGCATTAAGACCCCGGTGATGGGTATACTGACTTGGTGATGGGCACACAGACCCTGGTGATACGTTCACTGACCCTGGTAATAGATATAGACATCCTGATAATCGTAATACTGACCCAGATTATCGGTATACAAACCCTGGTGATACGAACACTGACCCTGGTGATACGTACACTGACCCTGATGATACGTACACTGACCCAGGTCATTTGTATACAGACCCTGGTGATGGGCACACAGACACTGGTGATACGTACACTGACCCTGGTTATAGATACAGACATCCTGATAATCGTAACATTGACCAAGGTTATGGGTATACAGACCCTGGTGATACGAACACTGACCCTGGTGATATGTAAACTCTATTAAAACATTTAAAAAAACCTGATCCGTGGGGGTAGGGGGTTTGGTGAACCCTTAACTTCAATTTTACCGTTTATTTCCTCCCTTTCATTTCAGTTTTTACCTGTTCCCAAAAACATTTTTTTTTTGGGGGGGGGGGGGCAACTCTTTGTTAATACACCTTTTATATGTAAATTTAAGAAAAATGTTTGCTGCGAAAAAACGTGTGCTAAGGGGGTAGTCTCGTCCCCCTGTCCCTGCTCAACTCCACTCCCTCCCCCACTCCAATGCTAAGTGCCTGTTGTTTCCCTTTAACATTGCTCGTTATTGTTCTCTCAAATACTAATATTTATTCAACATTTTGGTGTAAATCTAATGTTCACAACATCACTTTTAATGAACATTTATAATGTAAAAATCGAATTTCCTATACTTTTTTAAATTGCGCAAATATCAGTTCGAAGTTCCTCCAAACAGCTTTCGAATTTTCTCCCAAACGTTTACCGAAAAGTTGGTACACCAATGCACACATCCTGGTAATATTCCGTTATGTGTATAAAAAATAACCTATTCTTTACATCCGTTAATTAGTTCACGCATACGCACATCCTGGTTATAATGCATGGCTACGTCATATAAAATATTATATTTGTATTTTTGATAACCTTTACTTTGATAACCCTGCCCAATAATTTCATATAAATACAAGCGACAAAAAATGGGCGTGTCCTACAGCATAACCGAAAAACAGTATTGGCTGCGCTGCGTATTTAATGCATAGCATGTGTTATAGAATGTTGTTTAGAATGCTGTTTTAAAGTTTAGAAATTGGAAATAATTGAAATATAAGGATTAAAGTAATAAGGAATCATTCGTTGAATATTATGAGTTGATAATTTCGGTCAGAGCGTGGTCAAATCTATAATAAAGCCCTTTGAGCTTTATTTGATTTGAACACGTCCCGGCCAAAATCACCTGAGACTAGCAATACTCAAAGACTGATTCCATATTCTTAAATTAATTCTATTCCAAACAGGTATTTTTTAAAGTATGGCGTAATCTCACGGTTTGGTGATAAAGTGAGATGAAAAATACAGATATATGTTAATAAATCAGCATGCTCATTCATTGATAGCATTAATTAAACAATTTTTTGGAATTTTGCGCAGAAACCCGTCGAAACAAATCTGTATATCCTGCATGGTACTTTTTTGTGAAATATATATAGCAGTTCTTAAATATTGTGTTTCTATCAATGTAGGAATTCTAGCAAAGCCGATAAAGTAAGGTGTCTTTTTGATTTGTTTCATCTGTTGCCATGGTTACAGCAACCGCTGTGGCAATATGTCCCTCCACTTTTATTTGTTTTTACGCCAGTTCACTACATTTACCATTTCGCCGTTTAACGCCGATCCATTGATCGGCACATTTAGTCGTACGCCGATATTGGACAAATGAAGTCCCCCCCGTTTAATTTGTTCCCAAAACATATTGGATGAAAATATGTTATAAACAATTTTAAAAAACCGAAATTACGAATTAAAACTTTGAAATAACGAATTCAAGAATTCATTATTTCAAATTTAATTTGTTAAAACAGATTTAAAAATTTGAAATAACGAATTCAGCGAAATTTGTTATAACATATTGTATTGTTACAACATAGAGTTGTTCCCCTTTATTTTTCATATGTCTTATAGACTTCAAATAAACGTTTTGATAGTAGTTCAATATCTGTTTCCTCACATATAGTTGTGTTAAGTAAACTGTCAAGATCTTTTCCAACTCTTGTTAGTTTTGCTGATAGATGGTCCACTCGAGACTGATAAAACATCAATCCTTTTTCGGACAAGGTTCTGTGTTCTCTTGTTGTCACCCCTTCACATGTGTCTGTAAGCTCTTGCTCTTGCTCCATGGACTGTGGAGTGGACATGGTAGGTGTTAAGTCATCCTCTATTGGCTGTGACATTATGTTGAATTGCACCAGATTTCTTACTGTAAAGCCTTGTGGTTTAACACTACTTTATTTCTTGATATGCATACATATAGTATATGTATATACTAGTAGACTAGTAAGAAACTGAAAAATAAAAATAAACATACTTTTAGAAAGGTTACAATGTGTTTCTAATCCTTTTGTAAAATATTTGACAACTGTTCATTTTATAAATATGAAACATTTCATATTTGCTGTACAACCTTACTGAAAATGTTGCTATACAAAGGTTGCTTTGAGTATACAGAAATTGACTAGATACTTGTTCCATGAGTAAGATGATAATACTGACAACAAGTCGTACATAAAATATTCGATTGACTACGTAAGACGCGGGAAACAAAATGTGAACCCTAACTCTGTAGCTAACATCCGTTACTAAATTTAGACTAAGATACAAATCACTGAAGTCACGTTATGCATAATTAAACACATTTTACAAAAAAGCTACTCCGTTATGACACTCGGAATATAACACAGATCAAAGAAAAACAGTAATAATGCAAGACTTACTCTATGCTGGACTATAACAGCATAAAATATATGCAAATTGGAGTGGGCGCCATGCCGTGTAGAACATTACAAATACGGAAATGCTACTAAAATGCAAAATGGTAACGGATTCAATCCGGATTTGAAATTTTTGAAAAATAAAGGGGAACAACTCTATGTTGTAACAATACACCCCCCGTCTGATTTTATCACCCTAAAAAAAAAAACTTACAATGAAGAAAACATTGTTCACAGTAAACACTACTTGTATGTCGCAAACAAACGTATAAACTGAACATTATTTTCGCACAAAAAACAAGTTTCTGTTATATAGTTCACACTGTCAGCAATGAAATCACTTCCGTCGCCGGTCTGATGTAAAGGCATGGCTTTCCATCCTTAAGAATACGCACTTCGATTTTACGTACCAGACCATCAGAGTTACTCGGGAATATGCGGTTCACGACACCAACTGGCCAATAAGTACGTGCACTTTCTTTGTCGTGGAGTAAAACAACATCTCCTTCTTTAAGGTTGTCTGTCGAAACTAGCCACTTCTGACGAGGCTGCAGGGTGGAAAGGAACTCACTTTTCCAGCGCTTCCAGAAGGTGTTTGCCATGACCTTGACCATTTTCCATTGACTGCGGTACATGTCTTTCACATCAAGATCTTTAAATTCAGTAGGTACTTCCTGGGTCTTTTGTGTCAGCAGCATCTGCGGTGATAGGATGAATGGTGCTTCAATATCACTGGATACAGGTACTAATGGTCTTGAATTCATTATAGCCATGACCTCTGCCATAAAGGTCGTCAACACCTCATGTGTCAGTTTCCCGTGTTTGGTATCCATAAGCATTGCGTCAAGGATGCGACGCGCAATGCCTATCATCCTTTCCCAACTGCCGCCAAAATGTGATGCATGCGGAGGATTAAACTTCCAGGCAATGCACTTGTCCTCCAGAAATGCCCTCATACTGCTGTCTTCGACATTCACTATGTTCATGTTTAACTCTGAGGCAGCCCCCACAAAGTTTGTTCCTCTATCTGATCTAAATTCTGAAACTGCACCACGCATTGCAATGAACCGTCGCATGGCGTTAATGAATGAGGAAGAGGTCATTTCCTCAATGACCTCAATGTGGACCGCTCTGCTGTACAGACAAGTGAATAATACAGCCCAACGTTTTGAATGTGCGCTGCCCCCTCTTGTACGTCTTGTGATGATAGTCCAGGGTCCAAACACATCTACCCCTACACAGGTGAAGGGTGGTGACTTTGTGAGTCGGTCTTTAGGAAGATCTGCCATCTTCTGATTAAGTGGCTTTCCTCTCATCTTGCGGCACGTAACACAATGATGAATGATAGATGACACTAGGCGTTTCCCTCCAGTAATCCATAGTCCTTCACTCCTTATAGCACCTTCTGTAAGATGACGCCCTTGATGGTAAATTTTCTCATGATGATGGCGAACTAATAGCCGAGCGATATGACTCTGGCCAGGTATCAGAATAGGAGTCTTTTCACAGACAGGTAAGTCACATAAATTGATACGGCCACCAACTCGCAGCAAGCCATCATCTAGGTATGGAGACAAAGCTAGAATTGTGCTGTCTCTTGGCAGTGGTCTACCAGCATGTAATGCATTTATTTCTTTCTGATAAAACTGTTTTTGAGTCTCTTTGATGATCAACAATTCTGAATCTAGACGAGATATTTCATTTCCTTTCTTACTGAGTCTTCTCTTGATAAGTGTAATGGCACGCACTAGACTCGACCAACTCCCAAAGCGGTTAAAGCGAGAAATGCCTAAAGTTGACTTGGATGATATGGTCTTTAGAGTCACTATCTCTGCCCGTATCTCTGTATCTTTATCTGGATCTACCAAAAAGAACTTCTCATTATTTGGATTTCTTAAGTTTCCTCAGAGGAAGTCTGGCCCATTTAACCATACACTATCACAAAGTTGTTCTGGCAAAAGTCCACGAGTTCCCTGGTCCGCCGGGTTTTCTTCTGTAGCTACATAATTCCACTGATGTGGAGAGGAACTCTTTCGTATCCTGGATACACGGTTGCATTCATAAACATAGAACCGTCTGCGTTCATTGGATATATACCCCAGTACCACTTTGCTGTCAGAGTAATACTTGATGTCCTCTAAAGGAAGGTCGAGCTCCCTAGATAGCATCTCCCCAAGCTCTACAGCTAGGACTGCCGCACAAAGCTCCAATCTTGGAATCGTATGTCCACTTTTTGGTGCAACTTTACATTTCCCAAATACGAAACCTACGGATATCTTCTCTGAAGTCACACCCCGAAGGTAGGCACAGGCACTCACTGCCTTTTCAGAGGCATCGCAAAACATGTGAAGTGTCTTGTGGACGCACATTTGGTATGATACAGAAAGTAGCCACCGTGGAATATGCACACCATCAAGTCTTTTGAGCTGTTCTAACCAAAGTTTCCATGCACCCATGATAGTTGTAGGTAAGGGATCATCCCAACTTTCAATTCCAGTGAAAGCTTGTCTCATGATGAATCGTCCATTTAGAATAATGGGCGCAATGAAGCCGAGTGGATCAAATAAACCATTTACAGTTGACAGCAATCCTCTCTTGGTGAATGGCTTCAGCTCCTCCGAGGCTTTGTAGATGAAGGTATCTGTAGCAAGGTCCCAACTCAAACCTAAGCTGTGGTGTATAGGCAGATCATCTCGATCTAGATCAAGCTGTTCCATGGATTTTGCTAGATCTGCAGTTGAAAACTGTTGCATGACGTCTTCACTATTCGATGCAATCTTGTGGAGCTTCAAATTTCCACCTTCCAGGAGTGTCTTCTGTGTTTGTTTTAGAACAATAACTGTTTCACTCACACTGGGAAATGATGCCAAACCATCATCAACGTAAAAATTTCTGGTAACAAACTGTTTCACCACTTCACTACAGTCATCTCTTACACAACGTCGAAGGCCGTATGTGGCAACTGCTGGGGAGGGTCTGTTGCCAAACACATGAACGCACATTCGGTACTCTAGAAGTTCTTGCGCTGGGTCGTTGTTTTGATGCCAGAAGAAACGAAGGTAATCTCGGTGAGGTTCTGCCACACGAAAACAGAAAAATATTTGCTGAATGTCTGCAATCACGGCTATGGGCTCCTTCCTGAATCTCATGAGCACTCCATCAAGACGATTCATTAAGTCTGGTCCCAACATCAACACATCATTCAAGGAAATGCCATCGTGTTTGCAGGAAGAGTCGAATACCACTCGTATTTTGTCCTTCTTCTTAGGGTGGTACACACCAAATATGGGCAAGTACCAGCACTCCTGTCCGGGTTGAACAGGAGGCGCAATCTCGGCATGACCAGAGTCAAAAATGCCCTGCATGAAATTCACAAAGTGTTCTTGTTTTGTTGTGTTCCGACGAAGTCTCCCTTGAAGCATGAGTGCTCGTTTCAATGCCATTGATCTGTTGTTTTGCAAGATTTCTCCGGTTTCCCGAAAAGGTAGCGGAGCAGTCCAATTTCCGGTTGAATTTTTGGTGAAGGCTTTATCCATCAGTTCAATGAATTGCGCAGCACAGTTAAGGCTGTCAATAAACTCCGTTCAGACAAAAAGTACGGGAAATGTGCATTATGACATCACAGTATATTACAAACCTCAAAAGTACTTATTAATCTATTTATTAGTAAAATTAACTTATACTAATCTTTTAATTAAAAACAACAAATGCTATTACTTACAATTTTGATGTCCGTTATATCGTACACACTGAAAAATAAGCGAGATGTCGTTCTCGCTGTACTACAAAATATGACGTTATATGCTTCAAAATGACGCATTAAGTTAAATCATTGAAGGCTATCGTGCAGTTTTGTAGCGAAGAAAAATAAACGTCATACTTTAACGGAAAAGTATAAATGAATATTTTGTTTAAAATTATTATTAGTAAAATGCTACCTATATAGTCTTATTTTCATTTTGTTAAAAGTATGCATCGTTTAAAGAAGCCACCTCGGTTTTGTATAAAATATCGTATATCTAAAATCTGAGTACCTAAATAAATCACTTAATTGCAAGGGCATACACTTACCTGATCCCGACAAACTTTTACATGTGAATTTGAAATATGCTATGTAACTTAAAAACTTCTACGATCCTTGTAAAATCTTACAAATTAATTATTTTTTAATGAAATTAACCCTGTGACCTTCAAAATTATTCAACATATGCATTATAAATTACGGTTTCTACTAACAAATATTCTTATCTTAAAAAGTTCGCACCGTTTTTCAAAATCTACGATATAACATCAGGTTATTTCATAATTCAGTTGTGAATTTTGACATGATTATGCCCTTGCAATATTGAATTTTTAAAATGACCTCAAAACCACAAATACATCTGCTTGTACCATGCGACTGCCATATCACGTGACCACTATGAACATAAAATATTGTACTGTTATATATATATTTTAGAAATATATTGCATTTGAGTGACTGTTATTGATTTTAAAAAGGACATGCCAGTTTAACTAAAGTATACGTGTTTTCATCACAAAAATTTGCCCATATTTTTATTGACCGCCTTAACTGTACTGCGTGGTTATCTTCAATAGATTGTCCTAAATCATTGTCGTTTGCTTGGTGTCTGAAAATGGGATCATCATCTTATTTGAGTGATATATTGTATTCACATTTGTCAAATACACTAACTCTGCCACTTTGATGCACAGTCGTCTTCAAGACGTTCACACTAGCAGGTGGATGGAGGTTTCCAAGACAAACGTTTCCGATGAGAAACCATCCCAGGGCTAGCTTTTGGGCAAAAGGAGTTCCTCGTGGTCCTGTACGTTGATCTTCAATGTGGTGAGCCTCTGGTAGAACTCGACCACCAATCACAAGCTCGTTGAACGCATATGCTCCTACTTTTCAGCCAACAAACCATAGTAGCCCTGCACAGCCGAAACTATCACAAGTAAAATCATCACAACCAGCATCATCTCAGCCATCACAACCTTCACAGCCGGAAGCACCACAACCTGACATATGAAAAATAAAGGGGAACAACTCTATGTTGTAACAATACACATATTAAATTCGTTATAACGAATTCCTAAAATGTGTTATAACAAATTTAATTCGTTATAACGGATTCAACAATTCGTTTTAAATTCGTTTTAACAAATTCAAGAAATCGTTACATCAAATTCAAAAATATGTTTTGATAGGTCCTAAATTGGCTTCTGTATAAAAGTATTACCCTTACTAATAACAAATTCTTGAACTTAATAAAATAACGCTAAATTTACTTCAAACTTAGTTTCATACAAAAAAAATCTCTAAGACCACCATACATAACTTTGATCAATTCATATTTATATAAATTTAAACGTATGTCATTAAACCGTTCTTTCTTTATATAAATAGTGAATCTCTTAACAAGTTATATAGAATTACCTAAAAGATCCTTCAATCTTGATTAAAACGTAACAAATAACATGTACCAATTGTGCCTCATTGTAAGCAGAGATATTTTTGTATTCTTATGAAACAGATTTTATTCAAAAACTTGTACGTAAAAAAAATAAATTACTCGCTGTGGCCTTCAACTCAACATTCAGTTATATTGAAGACGTAACATCAATTAACAATTGTTATTTCCATAATTACCTCGACTCGATATATCCCTTTGAACTTGAAAAAAAGATACCACAAGGTCTGCGTTATCTGTTTCATATTTGGATATATTATTAAAAATGGACACTGATAAACGCGATAACTTCAATTTTTTCCGTAGTCAATTTTCCTTACTTATGTAGCAATATACCTTCATCACCTGCATATGGTATTTTTGTCCCACAGTTATTTCGATATACAAGGGCATGCTCTTCGTATGAACAGTTTTTAAGGCGAGGCAAGCTACTGACAAACAGGTTGATAAAACATGACTATCAACAGTCTCGTTTGAGTCATCTATTCGTAAGTTCAATGGTCGATACAACGACCTTGTCAGCACAAAAATCTTCTACTGGGTCGCATGCTGACTGACGTTTATCATACTAATTGTTTGACCAAACTTAATCATCTAATTGTCTACAGACATTTCCGGGTTTTTTTTCCCGATTCAACAAAGAAGACATGGCGGGTGTACACCGATCGATCAGCAGAGGATGCTCACTCCTCCTAGGCACCTGATGCTACCTCTATCTTTTTTAGAGGTCTGTGTTGCTCTGCTTTGAATCCGTATTTCGTTTTATTACGGGCCGCCGGAAGGCAGTCCGTTATTTCATACACATTTAAATATTGTTACTGCGTTTCTGCGGGACAGTTCTTTTTTGATAGAATTAATATTATGCATATTTTTATGAATTAAAAGTAAATTGGCATATAGAAATATGTTTTATGCCTTTTAAAAATATCACATATTTTTTGTCTTACTCGTAAATGAAAAATAGGTCATACTAGACTGTCGTGTTTGGCGCGTTTTTATCGAGACTATAATCTATTCGGAAAATTCCGGAGGTCGTCATTCGCATCGGGATCGGTATGCGGGACATACTAAAGACCTGAAATACTACAGACCTGAATGTCATTTTACATAAAGGATATATTTGAATTCCTATGTGCCGTGTCAAATAAAATGACTTTATGTGTGTGTTTATTATATTTCCATGTAAAATGTGGTAGAAAATATCATGAAATGACATCCATATCAATTATTTACGCAAAAATATGACAGACATAATAATTTGAATTGACTGGAAAATTTGAGCTAATCAATTTCTGTTTTATCACGTGGTCCCTTGAAATCATATAAACTAATGCATTAAGTTGTCATACAATTCAATGCAAAAAACAAAAAAAACAAACAAAAAAACAAAATGGTTTGAAATGCATAATCTCCAAGAGAAAAATGATGAGTTGATCTTTGTATTGTAAAAATCAATGTGTTTTCCATTCCTTCATACTATGGCAATGATCGAACAATTACCTTTAGAAATGCTTACAGTAACGAACTCGATTCTTTATGATAATAGTAAAATGTTAAACTTCAAAACAAGTTGCTGAAAGTATATTTAAATTTACCATAAAAATTAGTACAACTAACTTTTATTTTCTTCTTTGCGGTGTGTTTTTATGTAAACAACCAATGATTCATACAACAATTATATTTTTTGCGGCCCATTTGACGCTTGCGTCAAGATGATTTCTTGTGGATTTTTGAGATGGTTGATAGTTTGCTATTGTCATTTGTCATGTACATTTCATTTTTGGTTAATGACTTTTTTAAAAAGCTGGTTAAAAGGATAACGTTTTCTCCTTGAAAAATAATTTATAATATTCGACTGATAATAGTGAAAAACCATTTATTGTGTGGTTAAGAATTTTCAGTGTAGTGCTATTTTTTATTTTCAATAAAATTGTTAAATGACCTACTTTTTGAGATAATGGCCATTGAATATTTACGCTGGTAGGTGTAGGCAACTCCGAGTTTAATGACAGTAAAAATTATGATCAATTTGAAAACTGTTTATTTTTAAGAAAACAGTGCGGAATATTAATACCAAGTGAATGTGTTCAAAAAGATATTATTTTTCAACTTCGAAATCGACTCGAACTTTGAAGCTCCCGTGCCATGGTATCATGTGACAGTTAAAAATAGATCACTTTTTTACCTTAACAAAAAATCACAAAGTGTAACACTACCCCGAAGTTCATTTGTATGTTTGCTACAATAATTTGATCAGCAATTAGTTCATGTTTATTAGTATTACTGCTAGAATTCAATTGTTAATCGCAAAAAATAAATATTGTTAATATTTATCGGAAACCCTCTTAACGTCTTTAATTCCATTAAAAATACTACCTATTTTTCATTTAAAACAACGAAGCACAGGATTTTAGCAGCACTTTTCAAGTAGTTTAGGTCATATACTGTTGATATTTACCAAAGTCATCTTTCATAAATTCCGGGGTAGTGCTACACTTTTGCCTTTTTTGTACACACTGACAGAGGAAAGGCTAGTCAAGCCATATAAATGTCGATCTGCTTACCTTAAACACTCGCTGATTATGCAAATTATCCATTTCTCTATTATTCTGATTATATCCTAACTGACACTCATCTAAATCTTGGGTAACTGAATTGAATAAGTCTTATTTCGGCATTGTGAACACTGCATTACGATGATTTTTTTCCCAACATTATCTTCTCTATTAAACATGCTTGTGACGTCATCAATGATAATTATACGTAATACAGAGAAATCGAAGATATATTCAATTAGAAGAGTTTCTAGTGAAAGTTTATGTTTGTAGTTTTTATAATTTTAAACAGAGATAAAGTTAAAATCGACATGTTTCCGTGTAACAAATGACACCATGCTGCTTATTGTGACGTCATATCGATCAGAGGAATTTTTAATCAATCGATCGCTGAGAGTTCCCTTATCATACCCGCGTAAGAAAAATCACTAAAAAGGTAACACTACGATTGAAATTTTCTTATTAGTGAAAATAATACAAATTGCTAAAATTTTTGTAAAGAATTTTTAGGCAACAAAAATATAACTTGAAATGATTTGTATCCTCATTTTTAATAAAAAAAACACAAAAAATGTCCAGCAGCAAACAAAAATTTACAAAGAGCCCCTTTTTCCAACTTTATCGCCTACCTAAGAGATGTTCATCTATTGATAAACAAAAATTGTTTATGTTTGTGGAGGGATATATGCCTTTGAGGAAACTATTTTGGTTATATAATAGAATGAACATTTTGTTTTATGTTAAGGGTTTATTAATTGAAAGCTCTAATGACCAACAAATACATAAAGAAGACCCGCTGGGTTAAATATTAAAATACAAGTACATGTATCGATGAAGTATTTGCTTTAAATTGTTTCGGTGAGAGGGATCAAAAGCGGTGGGATGGTAGAGGTTAATTGTCATCAGGTGGCAAAAGTTAATACATTTCATATCCATTATTATGTTTTTAAAATACAGAGGTGATTTTTAACAAGGCAGTAAATTAAACAGTATACAGAAAAAAATGATCTGTACGTATGACCAGGAACTGTGTGCAATATAACACTATCTGGCTAAAATAACATCTTTTGCAGCAATATAACCACGTTTGCAAACTGTGTTTCATTAGTTTCACACAAAGCGTGCAAACGAAATTTATATATATGAAAGTTTAAGACAAAAAAATATTACACCTCTTTTTTTACGTTTTAAAAATCGTAAACAATTTAGGCAGGAGGTATGACTGATATTTGAAAGCAGTTTGAATGAAACATTCATTTAGTAGATGGTTACCATTTATAAGACGATTTTCATACAATATTGCGACCTTATCTACGTATGTATTCCGACGTTTAAATAGTTTTTTGCATGAAAAATTCTTTATTGATGAAAATTTTTTTAAGATATCAAAACTGGCTTTAAAGACAGAATCAAGCACATAAATAATTCTAAAAATTAGAATGCTTAAAAAGATATACATGTATTCACATTTTCCAGTGTTTTTGTCTGTGATAACACTACGTATCGATTTTGTACTATATAACCAATAATACAAATGACGCCAAATCGAGGCGCCAGCTGGGTTTGCTTATTTATATTTAAATATATAATCGTACGATGGCTAAACATTATATAAATATAAATAATAAGGAATCATTTTTTGAATATTATGAGATGATAATTTCGGTCGGGGCGTGATCAAATCTATCATAAAGCCCTTCGGGCTTTATTGGATTTGATCACGTCTCGACCAAAATTATCACCTCATAATACTCAAAGAATGATTCCTTATTCCTTATCTAATACATATTGTAAACCAAATATCTACAAAAGTTAATTACTTCCTATTTTTAAAGTATATTATTTCCATTACCATTGTCACTCACTATCATAAACTATAGAATATTTTGAAAATGGCATTGATGGATTACGAATTAAACGAATTACGACCTGCAAACTCTGGATACATAATGAACAATTATACAGAGTGTAGTAATGGGAGATGTGCAAATGTTACAGGTAATTATGTATCCAAAAAAATGTTTTGAAACTGACACAATGCATTCTTTCAACTAATATACACAAATCAAAAATGTCATTCGTTTAATAGCATAATTATTATAAAATTACTATTAAAGATTTTTCGTTTTTTTTTTGTTTGTGAGCATTAAAGATTTTTCGGGGTTTTTTTTGTTTGTGTGCAAGATTATTTTGATTATGTAAATGTACGTATAATGCAGCTTCATTAAGTTTGGTTTGACGTTTTGTTTTAATACCTGCAATATCGTCTACACCTTAGAAAAACAGAGGCATTGGGTTGCATATAGTCCTATACGATTACAAGTATTTACAGTGCCAAACTCTCAATTTAGCGTTAAAAAAGTTTTTTAAAAAAACACCAATATTTGTTCAGAAAATAAGATTAGTTCAAGTAACGAAATGGAAAATGCACTCGCTTCTCTCCACTGTAACCCGCGTTCAATCCCCGTGATCGACATTGGTTGTATGTGAAAGAGTATGGTGGTCGCCTACTTCGACAATTGGGTTCTTTCCGGGTACTCCGGCTTCCTTTTATATCAATGACCCCGCGAAAACACGAAAAGATTTCTTATGAACTTTTTGACAATATTTAATATAAATGTTCATTTACATATTTTAAACGTGATGTGTGCATTACTAGTATGTTAGCACTAACAATCCTTACCTGAATGTTACTGCGTATTCTGTCTGGGCTCACACTCTTTGGAATCACAATGTTGCCTCTTTGAAGAAGATTACGAAGCAAAACCTACACAATTTAAGTACCCATTAAAAAATATATTGCAATGATTATAGTATATAAAATATGACACAAATTTAATATATTGCTAAGATTCTGTAAATTCAGAACACATTGAAAAAATTGCTCATTATCGTTACACTTGAATTGGTCTTCACTTTGTCACAATACCAATCGATTAGTGTTTGTTCCATTTGCAAAGAATGCATATTTTGATGTGCACGTGTTCAGGAGATTTGTTTTTATTATTTCTTTGCATTTTTTGAAACACATGGATCTTCAAGGACTACAAGTTCGTATTTTTCTTTCTGCAACTATATTTTAAAAAGGTATCATTGCTGAAAATTTAATGTTCAAAAAACTAAACTCCGTTTTTGAAACTCATCTTAAATAATACATGTACATACATGTACTTTATTACTCAGTTTATCCATGATGATACAATTTTTTAACCAGGAAATAGTATTGCTTTCATGTTGGCAAATTGACCTAAAGAAAAGCTTATGAAATTAACGGTTTACGAGTCTCGTATTGATAATAATTAAGATCTTTGTCACTAACAATCGGTCAGGTCTTCCTAGCGTAGGCGGTGATTGCCACTTACAGTTTCTTACAAGCATCAAACAATTCTTTCTTTGGACAGTAAATTCCACCTACAACGGTTATACAAGCAAATATAGCCTATTATGATATAGACTGGGTTTCCATCTTCCTATTTCCATACTATGACATGTGGTGATAACGAACAGTGTTCAAATTCAAAAATTCAAAGGAAAATTACAAAACACGAGCAGAGCGAACACGGGCCTCTTTTTAAGAAAATAGAGGTAGCATCAGGTGCCATGGAGGAGTGAGCACCCTCCGCTGACCGGTAACACCCGCCGTGTACATTTGCTCTTTGTCATAATCGGGAAAAACCGAAAAGTCCGTACACAATTAGGTAATTAATTATGGTCTAACAATTAGTATGAAAAACTATACATTCTTTTACTTACTGTTATTTGTACAATTCAATTAGAATATGTTATTTAATGGAGTACCTAAATAGTTATTGATTTCTTGTGATAATATTAACTCTCAAAATTACCTCTAATTTACATCAACTCTTTTTATATAATTAATTTATGAAAATTTATCAATGAAAATGTAGGTTATTCTAACAAAATGTTTCAATTATATATTAAAATTCAGTATTATGCATTCAATTTCATAATTAAATTAAAAGTCGCTATATACCGATTTAAAAGTTGTTTGACAAGATAAATGTATTTAATAGATTTCCATGGCATTTAAGTTTTAAGGCTTGTAAGTAGAAATAGAGCTACTCGAAAAATGAACGTGTTCAGTAGTATATTTTTTTTTGGGGGGGGGGGGGGTTGAGGTGGTATAAAAGGTTGTTTCAGATAAATATAGTTTCATACAAAGATCAATAGTTTACTTGGTCGGGTACTAGTTTGTGTTTGGCGATCTTACAAGTTCTTTCAATCTGTGGAATACTGAAGTTGGAGACAGCAATGGATTTGGTCAAACCCAAGTTGACGTGTTCTTCTACGGCCTACAATATGCAAGAATAATATGCAATGAACTTGATCGTTTCCGATGAAAAAAATATCAATAGTGATATGAAAATTACAATTATGTAATACATGTATAATTATGAATTCATTTCGTTTATCAACTTAGTAATTTTCTGGCTTTTGGGATTTTGTTTTGTTTAGTGATGTGATATTCGACTTAATCTATATTTCAGAGGTTCGAAGTAAAAAGCAATCTGATTAAAATAAAATCCTCGATCTGCTCCTTGTTTTTCTATTGTCGCTACAGCGAGAATAGAAAATTTAAACAAAAACATAGAGCGGATCGAGGATCTGATTATAATCAGATTGAATATAAAGCGAATTTGTATGGTTATGAAATTAATTAGAAAACATGCTTTCCTTGTTTGTTTTTTTTTCATCATCGCCTTCATACTTGAATGAAATACGAACAAATCAATTTTGAGCATGTTTGAAATGTTATTAATAAGCAATTGGAAGCAGGAAGAAAAAAAATGACATCATTCTCTTAAATGATGTCAAATATCAACCATCAACCATCAAGTAAAGTAAAGCTTATACCGTTTGCCTCTATCAATAAGTATCCTTATTTTAGCTGTTAAAAAAGAAATTATATGCTTAATACAAAATTTGAATAATACATATTGTTGATTTGTGATTTAATCCCCAAAATACATACTTCTGCATTATAAGTTGGTTTATCGTATTTTAATTTCATTATAAAATGTTTGCTTATTGATGATTTATTTTTCTTGATTCTTTAATGTTACTTAATTTCATATCAAATGCAATACGTTGTTTTTGAGTTAGTAATGAGTATTGATACATGTATGTATGATTAATATTGTGCCTCATATGATCATATTTTGGTCCTCATTTAAAATTTGTTTTTGTGGGCTGTCTATTTTGTTCTCTCTTTTTGTTGGGGAGGGGGTGTTTATTTGTTTTTTGTTTAATTAATTTTTTATTAAACTCGTCAATACAACATCTGTTTGTGTAAAAAGGAGAAATAAAAACAATTTTAGAGATATATATTACTTCAGTGAATAACTTAAAATATAGTTTTAGTAGTTTTATTTACCACTAACCCAAAATTAGGAAAGTGGTTAAGGTATAGATCTAGATAATCCAGCCGTAGCTTCTTCAGACTCATCCCAATGGACCTCTTGCCCAGCATATGAGTCATTGGAAGCTGGTACGTGTAAATGTAAGATTATTTTTGAAATGTTTGCGTATTACTGAGAGGCTATTGTTACTTCAAAGGTGTGTTACTGACTGACTACAGAAATATATCGGGTTGACCAATCTCATAGACATCGAGGCAAAGCTGAGTTGTCTTTGAGACTGGTCAACCCGTTATATTTTTCTGTAGTCAGTCAATAACATCATGACATGTCACCTTTTCATTTGGCTATATCAATTAGTAACAATTAGTGATATCCTCAATGCACTGTTAAAAGCTCTAAGTACGCTATACATGTGTACAATAGAATATATTCCTTATATCATACGGCATTTCCTTAATAACGATAAACAAGTCTTCTCTCTTGCTTTTCCCGCTCTTCATGTATTCCGGAAGAACCTCCCCGATGGCGTCCTCGTTCTTGTAGTTTTAGGCGGTGTCTAAGTGTCGGTACCCAGCGTCCAGGGCTGCGCGGACCGCAGTTTTTAACTCCTCCCTTGAGCTTTGTCAAAGTAATTGTGTTCAAAGAATGTCAAATCGACAACATTATTATTATAATTATAATATTCTCATTTTTACTCTATATTTTGCATTCGGAAGTATAGAGCGCAGGTCTGCTCAAGTGCGATTTTAACATATGTTTTTCTTCAGATAGTTATATACATTATACTAAAAAATGGTACTTGAGCAAGCCTGCGCTCGATGTTTCCCAGTCGAAAAATCATCGCAAAACACCCGTATTTTGCCACAAAACATCAATTTATCAAAATAATGCAATCTTCATGACGTCATCTCTACATAATGACGTCACTGTGGTGATAACCTTTTACACCTTTATTTCCAATATGATTTTAACTATCTTTCACCTTTTTTTAAAGCTCTTTCTTAAACTTTGATTTTGAGGGCAAAAAATGCATAAAACCGCACAGAGTCTTTTCATAGAATTCCGACCATGAACCTATGTTCCAAAAACTGTCCCAAAGAGGCTGATTTTTTTTATTTATTTTTTTTTGGCTGGGGGGAGGTTGGTTTGTTTTGTTTTGTTTTGTTATTTTTTTTTTTTTAGTTCTTTTTTTTTTGGCTTTGTTTTATTTTGTTTACTTTTCTTTTTCTTTTTTTGGAGGGGGGAGGGGGTTGTGTATCGGTCATATCATTAATTTTCCGCCATTTTAGTCTTTAGATTTATAGTTCGTGCCGATGCAAAGAAGATGGTGGAACAAGATAGCGCAAATGCCCATTTGGTTTTGTCGAAAAAAAATAATTTCAAATTAATTTTTTTCCAACCAAATATACTATATGATATTATATTACAACTTTACAAAAGCAAGATTTCTAACTGTATTCCGTTTTGAATATTTTAACAAACGATAAGAAAAAAAATGAATTCTAAAATTTATGTGGTATCGAACCCAAAATCCTAGCTCTATAATGTTACCTAATGTCTGGTGCTATAACAACTGAGCCATTTCAGTCACAACACACTTCATTGTTAAATGCTAAATGCAACTTCAAACACGAATTTACGGACTTGGTAGTATTTCTCTAAAACGTTCAATTGTTTGGATACAAAATGACATTTTTGAAGTATAGTGGGTCATCTCTCCACGTTTTTGTCGATTGAAATCGGTTTGATTTCCTTTAAACCTCATATAGACTATGACAAAATATGGAGCCCAGACCCACTCTATAAAAGAAAAGGCATTGAAGTTCTAAAAATGACAAAATTTGGAGGTTTTGACACGCATACGCCAATTTAAATCAATATACTCTAAATATTTAACATATTTAAAGGTTATAAATCGATGTTTTGGTAAATATACATTGTTATAGAAATTATGAGATTTGTTCATATTTTGATTTTATAGTATCTTATCTATCCTCATATGGGCAGTTTGCACGCCTTATTCACCCGTCTTCTTTTCTTTGTTTTATCCGTGAGTAAATGCATGCACGGTACGAAAGATTAAAAAATTCCTACTTTATTACAATGATAATTCAATAAAGTATGATATAGTTGGAAACGAAACAATGTGTTTCGAATAGTGACTGTGGAAGGGAGGGGGCGTAACAAGGTTTGAGATGAAATAAGAAAATTATCCATCTATTGACCAAAACAACAGTTTAAATAGTTTATCCTCGTCAGCTTCTCCTCATCCACACTTATTCCCTTTGTGGATAGAAATTTATTTCGATTAGCATCCGGGAAATTTTTTTCACATTTGTCACGTTATATTATTGTTGTCAAATATTGAGTACAATCGCAAACTTTGGAAACTTTCCTGGAAAGCTTAGAAATATCCTTTTCAAAACTTAAGTTGTTTCTTTTATGCATTGCTTAAACGATTTTTAATCTATATTCTCTGAAATGCCATATGATAAAATTTTATGAAGTTTAGCGTTAGTCCCACAGATGGAGGATATTTTATTTGTTTTCCAAGTTTTGAAAAAAGTGAATGAAATTGACGCCTACATAAATGGAATACATTTGACGTTGATTTTCTGAACTTTTTATTAAAATTACACATGTATATAAGAAAAGCGTAGCGCAAAAGAGTGATATTACAAGTCTAACTTTAATTGGATGGTTTTTTGATTGTCGGAATAAAAAGTCAGTATGTTAGTAAGTATTTAAGTAATTTATTATAGTGACATGTGTTATCATAAAAAAAATACAAAGATATACATAATACAAAATGAATAATGAAAAACACGGTCGTTTTGGCCTAATAGTCACTATAAAAAAAATTAAAATATGTATATACGTATTACGCATTCCGTTGCTTATATAATATAGATTGCCTCTGCACGTGTGCTTCAAATAAGTTTTAGAGGTTTGTCTAGTTAATGTTGGGTTGTACCCGATATTATCAAATAATTCCGTTCTCTAATTATAGTGCGTCTATTTCCTTTAATAAACAAAAATTGCATATTCTTTTATCGAGAGGTTCCCTCTTATATCGTCCCGTTTTAATTCTAATTGGAAGTATTCCATATCTAAATTGTGCAATCATAGATCTGAGAGACTTTGAAATGTGCATTTCAAGGTAATTTTCAGCTTCCGTTTGTCCTCTTTTGTCAGAAAATGATTCCATAATCGCACTGAGTTCATAAAGTGTCTGCAATGAGAGAGTTTCCATCTAAATTCCCCGTGTAGCGCTGGTAAAGGTGTAAATCTGTGAGCACCTAAGTTAAAACGAAGGCCTATATTCTGTACCAATTCAATAGAATGATAGTTTTTGGAGGCCCCACACTTCTTTAGAATAGTCCAATTCTAGTGCTACACAATATAAGTACAAAATCTAAGATTTGAGATTCCTAGTTCTTTATATAGTCGAATTTTGGAAACCATGCCTCCCAGAGTGCGTTCGCCAAGTTTTGGGATGTATAGGCGTTGTTTTGGAAATAAGATTGTTCATGTAATATTACCCCAAAATTTCATGTATTGTACTGGAGAATACTGTTGTTAACTTTGAACTAAAAATCGCTAAGAGATCTTTATTACGTACGAAAATGTATAATTGCTGATTATTTCATATCTATTTTAAGACGCCAATTTGCACACCAGTAAGATACAGTATGCTGGATGGTTTTGCATATTTTCTTTGGCGTCGGGCAAACGAGCAATGTCATCAGCTGTTGATTTTTACACCAGGTCTATAGTTTATGCGTATGCAAATCAATTTACAATATTTAAGAATTGTAGCAATTTAACCTTTCTGAATTGAAAAAAATGTATTGTATGATTGTGGTACAATAACGTCCATTAACCCCACGCCTTTCGGCTTACCCTTCATTTTAATCATTCCAGTGTGTTTTCTTAATTTTCCTTCTACTGACAACAAGTCATTTGCCAAATTAAACCGCATTAGGAATTTACAAACAACTTTGAGGTTACACATTCTAATTGCTTGACGTGACCATAGTTGATATATGCACTGTGTTTACCTATCCTTAAATATAACAGTTGTAATGAATTTTATCAAATTATCATTTGATACGGATTGAAATAAGGAATAAGGAATCATTCTTTGAGTATTATGAGGTGATAATTTCGGTCGGGGTGTGATCATATCCAATAAAGCCCGAAGGGCTTTATGATAGATTTGATCACACCCCGACCGAAAATATCATCTCATAATATTCAAAGAATGATTCCTTATTACTTATATTTATATAATTTTAAGCCATCGTACGATTATGAATTTAAATATTAATACGCAAACTCTGCTGGCGCCTCGATTTGGCGTCATTTGTATTATGGGTTATATAGTACAAAATCGATACGTAGTGTTATCACAGGCAAAGACACTGGAAAATGTAAATATATAGTATTATTTTCGAATATCTTAAAAGCAAATACATTCAAAATAGATGAATTAAAACGGGCGTTCCTGATGATTACCAAACCTGAAATAAATATAAAGGCAGGTTTTTCAAATAATATTATGCTTACAAACATTATTCTCGAACTATTTTTTATGAAATGATGTTTCTCACGAGTTATTTTTGTCATTATGAAAATTTTGTAAATTATGCAAAAAGATTCGTGCGCACTTAGTTGAAACTATTAAATGAGACTTTCCTATAATTTTGTAACATATAACAAACGTAATTAAATTCATGCAATATTAAATAAAATTAGTTTACTTAACTGCATGTTTAAAGGTAAAATATGTTCTAGAGAATAAAATGATTCTGTAGTGTTACTTACAAGTCGCCAAAGAAATTAAAGAAGTTGTGTTTAACAGTGATGCCTTTTATTTCATCCATTTCTTCTTTTGTAAGATTGAAATCAAAGACCTGTGTGATGGTAATATAAGATGAGACCACTCCATTGATAAGAGTTGACATGACTGATAATTGCGTACTTATATTCGTATTTAGAGGTATAACATAACAGTTTTCAAGTTAAAACAAGGAATCAGAGTTTTACCTTCCATTCGCGAATATTAAGGCGGAACAGATTATCTTTACATGTGTACATGTATGACGACTTTTAACATTCAAATAACGACTGTGATATACAATATACTGTTTACTACCATGACTGAGTAACCACGCCATGTTGTGCAAGTTCTCTTGGAAAACTGCTGATACATGTTATTTACACAGGTCAAGGGTATAAAATCTGAGAACATTAAAGGGTAGACAGCTGAAAATGAAATAACTTAAAAGCCCCCCCCCCCTAATAAAAAATTTACAGTTTACACATTCTTTATTAATTTCTTGGTAAAGGTGTTTGTAAAGCCTACAGTATTTTTGACAACGCCCGAAATAGGCAACAATGAGATCTCACAAAAAAACAGATATTCTAGATCAAATCGATACAGTCAAATAAAGGCACGTTTGTGTGTAAGGTCATTTTGGAACTTGTTTTTATGTCTCATACAAACCTGAATGTTAGTCAGTATTCTTTCAGGGGAAACGCTCTTTGGGATCACAATCATTTCCCTTTGTTAGAGATTTCTTAGCAGAACCTGTTTTGAGATTATAAAGCAAATTGACTAGGCTAGATGTTCATTAAAAATAACCACGAGATACACCTTTTAATGTTATTTTCGATATGATTTGTTAAGCTATAAACAATTAATTTGTCAAGAAATTTTCCAAAAATTTTAGCTTTTGAATTTGAGCATTGTCTTTCATCTTTTTAAAGAGCTCTTCTTCTTAAGAAGATAAGGGAGGTCTAAAAAATGGCTACGACCTTCCAGCCATCTTAATATAAATTTTATCAACATGTAACACGAGCGGATTTTTTTTCGATAATTGTACAACACAACTCAAATTTCAAGCTCCTTAAATTCGTAAATTTTACCCTCAATCTCACAATTGCTAGACTATTTTAAAAATCTAAAACTGCTCATGTACCTGTGCGGGAGTTTTACCGTGCTTCTTAGCAATTCTTTGAATGATAGGGTCTTCCATTGGTTTTGGTTCTTCCGCTTCTTTACTAAAAGCCAAAATATTTGTGTTAGATTCCTTACGAGGTCTTTTTTTCACGAAACAATTTTTACAAAGAAAAAATATTTTTTATGATAATGTGTTCTGTATTCTGTAATTGTCAAATATTCGTTAAGAAGATTAAAAAAAAACGATTTTTTAAAATAATTTAAGATATATCTTTAATTTTCAAGTAACAAGTCTACCATTGGCGTCTTATGTCGAATATTTCTAATACTTTTTCTGAGTAATTACCATTCGTTATGTAAATATTGTATGTAAATTAAATGCACCACATACTATTCGCCAGGTCTTCCGGGCGAGCCGAATGAAGCATAGGAAGTAATTGTCACGCCCAGCTTCTTACAAGCTTCAAACAACTCATTTTGTGGCCAGTAGATGTTACATTCCACCTGAAAAAATAATTTTCTTAATCAAATAAAAACAAATATGGTCAAATAATATTCCTTGAAAAAAGAAAAATGACAACAATTATAATTGATAGATTTATTGACCACGTAAATGCAAAACAAGGTGTTTAATAAATTCTTCAAAAAATGATGCCAGAGGCATTTGATTTCCAGTGTTTTGTTTGCTTTTTGGGGGGTTTGGGGGTTAGGGATATTTGGGTGGAGAAGGACTTAGCAATTTATGATAATTTTTAAGTCGTAATATTCAGTGTTTCTACATTATAATAAAAATATATGTTTTATACCTGGTTGATCACTGGTTTGTGTTTGGCAATCGTGCAAATTCTTTCAACCTGTGAAATGTTGAAGTTGGACACACCGATGGATTTTGTCAGCCCTAAGTCGACAAGTTCTTCCATAGCCTTAAAAAAGTTCCAAAAAAAAATTTAATTGCCATCCATTCCAACTTCCAAACACCCATCCCAATTAAATTAAGACGATGGTTGCAACAGCTGACATTTTTGGCAGATTGGAACAGTTTTTATGGAAAGCTAAGGTATTACTTTGAATTCATGTTCAGTACAGTGCATTATAGCATCATTCATTTCTAATTTTTCTACAATAAAGAAAATAATTCAGACAAAAGCATTCTTTATATGGCACTTATCTTAAGCGGTCATTGTTGTTAACAATAACACTTTATATAACATGCACAAATAAATTGTGTAATGGATTCTTAATATCATACGTGTCAACAATAACACTTTTTATAACACGCACAAAAAGATTGTGTCATGGATTCTTAATATCATGGTATCTTACAATCACCATCAAAGCTTCACTACTTCAAAAAGCTCGATTTAAGTTATAAATTTTTAAAACAATACCGATATTACCTTCCATGTTTCCAAAAGATCCGATTTCTCAGCTGTCTTAAATTTTCCATCCTCAGTTAAAGGAAGGAGATTTTCGTCGTCTCCATCATACTTTGATAAACATTAATAGATTAACATATCAGTGATGTAGCGTGGTTTTTAAAAACTGAAATAAAACTAAAAGCATAGCAGCTCCTTTTCATGCGTTATTATCAAAACAAAAGAATACCAAAATGAAATTGGAACAGTTTCAAAAGTCATGTACCGACAGGTGTACCAAGTCAATCAAAACATTGGAAAAAAGACTTGTTTCACTTCCAATTCTTGGATTGCCAGATTTAACCCAAAAATAGATGCAAGTTTCGAAGGAGTCGGAGCAGTTTTATCTCAAAAGAGACCAAATGGAAAGATTGTGATAGCTTATACATCAACATCACTCAGAAAGTCTGAAAGGAATATGGAAAAATTGAGTTCCATCGAGTTTGAACTTTTGGCACTCAAATGGTCAGTTAGTGAAATAAATCGTGATTACATTCTTTGATCAAAGTTTATTATTTACACTGACAACAATCCGCTCAGTTACATTAACGGACACAACCAACAAGTAGACGCAACAGCAATGAGATGGAAAGACGAGCTAGTTTAGTTCGATTTTACAGTGAACTGCCGTTCTGGTAAGGTGAACTGCAACGCGGATGCGTTAAGTTGTAGAGCTACTTCACTGGAGGAAAAAGTGAAAGAGTCTTTAAAACGGACTACTCAGAGTACATCATTAGAGATGTTTGATAGATGTCTACTGACTCGGTTGAATTCAGAAGAGAAGGTGGACTTCAGATGCGGACGGTGAGTGCCATGACAACGGGGTATTTTCCGGCAGACTTAGCATCACTTTAAGACCATGACCCGAAGTTGAGTCGAATTCATTACTGGATGGAGGACGATTGTAAACGTGGGTGATTTGAAAAACGAGCACAAAGATATGAGAAAACTTCCTCATCAGAAGGATAAACTTTTCATTGCAAACTGTGTATTGTAAAGGAAGATTACAAACAAGACCGGTGAACAACGACAGATACTACTTTCTGAAGTCCTAAAGAAGACAGTTCTGGAAAGTATTCCCAACCATGCAAGTCATCAAGAAATCGAGCGAACTTATTCATTACTGAAGAAAAGATGTTTTTGGCCAAGGATGTTACAAGATGTCTAGAAATTGTGTAAATCTTGTAAAAGGTATTTAAAAGGAAAAGCCTCTGCTTCAACCGTAAATCATATTATGAGCAACTCAATTTTTAGAGAAATCATTAAATGGACGTGAAAATGTATTAATTATGACTTTTTTTTTCTTCAAAATTTGCCCATGCTTCACCGTTTATAGACCAGAAAGAAACTACTGTCGCAAATTTTCTTGTTAAAGACTGGCTTATAAATTTACAAATTCCTAAACGTATCCATGGTGTCCAGGAACGCAATTTTGAGAGTTGTTGTGTTCAAGAACTGTGTAATTACTACAACACTGAAAAATCCCACACAACACCTTATCATCCCGAGGGGAACGGACAGTGTGAGAGATTTAATAGAATCCTGCATGATAGATTGTGGACAAAACCACCAGAAAAGAAGTGGCCTGAATATTCCATATTTGGTCTACATTAAGCACGCCACCGTTTACTCATCGACTGGCTACTCTCCATAATACTTGCTTTTCGAACGAGAACCTATTCTTCTCATTGACTTGACATTTGGGTTACAAAAGTCTACAGTCGATGAAAACTTACCTATGGATGACTGGATTTAAAAACAAAAAAAAAATATCAGAAGCATCAACGTTTGCCTTGTGCAATACAGAGAAATCTACAAACAGAATTCAAAGAAAACAAGAAAACTAGTGAATCACTAATTCCCATTGGAACAAGAGTTTTTACGCGAAACCGCATTTCTGGAAGAAACAAAATACAGGATACATGTTGTTCCATTCCGTACAAAGTTTTGATATATTTTGGTGATAATTGTGTATTATATACAGCTGGCGGACAGATCCGGCCTGTTCAAGAATGCGATAAGGAAGAAGATCCTGGGCACTAGAGAAAAAGTGGATTCAAATGGAATAGCAAAACATTTAACAGAAAGATCGACTGTGACTTACCTCAAGTGTTACAGGCCAGTGGATTAGGTAGAGGTCTACGTAGTCCAGCTGCAGTTTCTTCAGACTCATCTCAATGGACCTCCTGACCTGCTTTGGTTCCATATGAATCAATCCAAGCTGTAATTTTGTATGAAACAATTTCGTTTTATAATATTAAATTACATTGCATGAGATTAAACAACATAAAATTCCAAAGATACTTGCTAAAAATAATCTGCTTAATATAAAGAAATTATTGCCAGGGAAAGGGAATTTTTTTTACGCAAAATCGTTATTTAAATTATTGCTTTTTTGATAAACCTAAAAATAGCCCCCCCCCCTTTCATCCGTATAAATTCTCTAAAGCATGTACAGATTTGCAAATAAGCGTTGTTAATGGTTTGTTTGGTTGTTTATATTCTTAGAGAGCAGGTTGTTATTGAAACAAATGTAACCTTGGTAACGATAAACAAGTCTTCCCTCTTGACTTTCCCGTTCTTCAAGTATTCCTGGAGTTCTTCTCCGATGGCGTCTTCGTTCTTGTAAGTGTAGGCGGTGTCTATGTGTCGATATCCAGAGTCCAGAGCCGAACGGACCGCAGTTTTCATCTCGTCCTTCAGGCTCTGTCGAAGGATGATGTATATATAAAAAAATCTTTATTAATTCATATTGATAAAAACAGTTCTGTATTTGCGTTGGTTTATTTATCATTCACATGCGTTTTCAAAGATATGACCATAATTTAAGTAATTTTATGTAACCTATCTAGCCTTCTTAAGGGCTACTTACAATTGAAATTGAAATATCCAGGGTTGACACAAAAAGATAATGATTAGCTCTGACTTACCAAACCTGGGTTGACACCATCGGGATTGAAAGAAATGGAACATGGATTGAGACTATTAGGTTTAAATGGAGAGACCCCGGTTAATACCAGCGGGTATATATCAATTACAAAATATTAAGAAACCCAGATTGTCACCATCGGGTTATAAATAGTTCTAGGGGTGATACCATCGGGATTAAGGAATGGAAACTGGGTTGGTACCATCAGGAACCCGGGTTGACACTGGCGGGTAAATATAACTAATTGTATAATGCATAGAAAATCTGATTTGGGGATAACTAGACCAGTTAACAATAAAAGTTATTAGCCAACTACTGTAAACGAGAAAATTTGGCGCATACGTATTGTAGCGCAAACGCAAGTGCCAGTACATTAGCGCAATTATATTTTAGCGCATGCATCTTTTCTTTAAAAAAGAATACAAAAAATGTTGTTGTTTGATAAACGATGTGCACGCCCTAAATTTAGTTTTGTGTTCACTCAAGCACGTGAACACAACGACTTTGATTTCTATCTCGCATGCACGGTAAACTGTCGTTGAAAACAATACACTTACTTCTATGTAAATCGTCAGTAGATAGATATGAAAACTTCATTTATTGGCGATGGGCGATGATGTGTAATTTTTGTTGGTAAACAAATTTGAGTTATCGGACTTTGAATTTAACGTGTCGACTTGGATAATACTAGAAGAGTCCCGAAACTAAAAGTGAAATCGAATGCTACGTTTACCATGAGTTTCGATCACCATGAGAGAATCTTTTTCACAGTAGTTTTACACTAAAAAAAATAGGTATCGTCTTGTTATCTTTAAATCCACTAATCAGAGAACAAAGAAATTATGATCAATTATGTATTGTCAGCGTTAACGATCGCCACGCTTAATCACATTTTCACCTCGAGGCGCTAAATGGAAGTGGCATGGGGAGAAGCGAAATTTTCAAGGTGCTAATGAGAGATATTAAAAAGCAGTTAAAACTGAATTAATTAATCCATGTTTAGGCACTTATACCCGATAACCCATACCGTTTACCTTTGTAATTGTTTAAACAAACAGATCCGACAGCATCTGATATTTATAAATGAACACTTCTATATAGCCTTAGAAATGGACTGACGTTATTGTTTTGCAACTTGAAGAAATTTAATACATATGGAAAATCGTTGGCGCACTATTAATTTTAGCGCTCAGAAGCAGTTGCGCCAAAGGCGCTAAAATATGTAGTGCGCCATATTTTCTCGTTTTACAGTATTTGTAAGAGCTTCAACGACAGTATAAGGTATAAATAAAAATACGAATGTCTTATCTAACGCCTACAAAAGGTGAAGCATGGAATGTTGAGTGGGATAATTAAAAACCTCATTAACACTTAAATACATGTAGACTACACATGACATAAAGAATGTATACATAATATACACATAAACATGTACATATAAAATACAATTAAAAGATATTGTTTTACATGCACAAACAAAATCAAAAAATTTTATACATAAAAAGTAACAATTTATATTCTGGATCCGAAGACCGACTACACATATAGTTTGTTTTTTTTTAAGTGCATCAACGGTATAGGTATACCGTTGAAATATTAGATCGTTTAGAAATTAATTGATGAATATTAAAGTAAAGGTTCATATAAGAATCATGCAGTAGATGATAAAAAATATCATAAATATGAACTTTTTTAAGACAAATGCTGAATTTTCACATCTTGAAACTATGCTTTTAAATAGGTGCTTAGCAATGATCTCATATTTTTATCTATTGATTAACCAGATTACAATCATTTTAAACCTGTTTTTGGGTTTTTTCTGTTTGTAAAGGCTTGCTTTAAATTTTACTGTGAAGCTTCAGATACCAACCTATGAAAAATATAGCAAATGTAGTAATTCTAGCAAAATCTCAAAAAAGTATGCATACAAAGTACATATCCTCACTTTATTTTGTTCTGAGATTTATATGAAATAAAGCCAAACCATAGAGAAGTACATGTCATGAATCTGATACTTGACAGATTCTGGTAACCATAGTAACCAAAATCTTGATTTTGCAATATTTTTCAATATTTCATACAATTTCCATTTTTCCCAGCAGAAAGCATCAACTATTTCATTGTTTAACTTAAATTTTTACTTCTGAAATGACATATTTCTCTATCACATATGAGCAGTTATGGGTCTTCATTCTAAGTGTGAACATTTACGACTTGCAGCACTTTATCAAAGTCAATCATAAATTAGGTTAAGCGATACACGTTCGACGTCATACCGAAATTGCTACTATAGTGAACAAATTTCAACCCTCCCCCTCACCTGATTTCAAAATTGCTTATAAGATTTCAATGTACTATTCTTCCCAAAACTATTGCTTTTAAAATATTAATTAGAAAAACCCGGCTCAGTGCTTTATTATAATTCTGTAGTTACACATACATCAGAACTGCACAAACATAGAACTGAAAATGATGTTTCGATCTGTCTAAAAGTTCTATATTGTCTTGTTAAGCTTAAATCTTTAATAACACTTTTCGTGAAAAATGTAGCAAAATGTATTTAAAATTCGTTATTTTTATGGAGATATTATGTTCTGGGTTTGTGTTGGGATTTTTTTCTTCAATTTTCATACTTAGAAATGACATTATAATTTTATGTAGATACATGGACATAAGAGCAAATAAAAAAGCAGATAAAATTGTTTTCTAATCTACTGTACTTTCCATCAATCAATGAAAATTATGGCCCTATATCAATTTTTATACAAACCAACTTCAAAAGATCTAAGCCCCAAACCCCCACCCCCAAACTGATTTTTCTCGATAATATAACCGTGAAGAGAAATGATTATGAATATTTTGATATGTTTGCAGTACTTGTTTATTCATTTAATTGTCATTATTACTATTTATTTACCCATGAAAACAACAAAGCTCATATTCACCAAATAGCCCAGCTCTTCTGGCTATAATGGTTATCCCTCTGAAAGTTCTTTGTTCATTGTAAATGTGATCTGAGGCAGGTATCTTGTTTTACTGCCTATAGTTCGTGTTTACAATTTGAGTAAAGCGAATGCGGTCAGTTTCGAGTCATTACGTATTCCATAGATTAAGTTACAGTGTTCTAAATAGTAAAAAGCTACCTGTACGATACGTGAAGCATAGTCTAATATAATTTTTTAAAGCCTTTAGTATAAAGTCATAGTGAACCAACTCTATAAAACATTATCATTTATTGCATGTACACTTACCCCCTTTCGATCTCTCCTTCTTTTTATCGTAATAAAATAAATGGGGGATATTTTTGTCTTATTTTGACACGGCCAAATCAAAGAAAGTAGTTCTATAAAACCTGCATGTTCTGCAAAACATCCAGTAGTATCGTTGATGCCCCCTATTGCACGTGTTGTCTCAATATTTTTTTTTTATTGAATTCGGTCAATATCTGTGTTGTTAATAAGAGTAATTTTTTAATGTAGCATACAAATCTACATATGAAATTACAGCAAAAAACCATAACATTCCATTTAATTTTTAAGATGTATTCTATTTTCATTATTAAGTTAACTATATCATACAAAGATCTACATATGACACTAAAGAGAGGACTAACAACAAACAATCAAAATAAAATTAAAGAACTCAAAGTTATTTATTTAAAACCGAAAGTACCACAGTCAGCAAAAAATTATTCTACATGGAAGCTAATTACTAAACCATGCAAATCAGGGAGGAAAGGGTAAACAAATTCATTCTGTTTTGTCGACATGATTTTGACAATAAAGTATCACCGAGACAAATTTATCTTTCCTTTTTTGTTGACTTTTGGCAAATATCATTGTCTGTTTTTCTAATAGACAAACAAGTTCTCAAACTCTGTGACGTAACAGATCGTGTGAAACGATCACTCATATAAATTATGTAATAAATTTCGTTCGTTCAGAATTCATGTGTAGATTATGTACATACCAGCCATGTTCCTAGTCCAACAGAAGGCATCTGTAATCCATTGGATAACTTTACAGAGGTCAAAGAATCATTCATTGCGGATTGTGTCCAGATAGATCATAGAGTGACCGCTTGGCGAAAAATGTTGTAATATTAAACCCCACACGTGTGTAAACTTATGAGTTATCTCCTCCTTCTATGCTTTAACTATCAAAATTGATTAGATAGGAGTTTTTTAAAAAAGCATGCACGTACATGTACATGTAGGTATTACATAATTATACAAAACTACATTAGACTTCAACTACAGACCCTGAAACGTACTACTGCACAAGTTTGCACACTTTGGTTCCGTACGCTTTTTTACGGTACGTTTCGCTACTTTCACGGTACGGTTCGCATCTTGTACGGTACGTTTTGCTAAATATACCTACACACTTTGTGAACGGTTTGTGCGCTTTAATAATGAGGTGAGGTTGATTTGAACGCTTTGATTCCGATTTATATTTTTTTAATATTGCCCGATCGAATTAACAAGATGATAATATAGTCTTTTTTTTTCTTTATTGATATAATATATTATTTTAATCTTATCAAAATAAAAATTTCCATACATTCAATCTGACTTTATTCCGATGATTTTTTTTAATTTTCCATAATAGTTCTCCTAACTAGACTTTGATCCGTGCGTACACGGGTTGACATTGCATATCGAATATTTACGAAATAGATACTTCGACACACCATATTGTTGATATTTACATAACAAAGCAATGCTATTAATTTCACTACACTTTTCTAAGTTAGAATCGTCTAATCTAACTGTCTCTTAGGAAACGCCCTCACCATAAACAGTGAGAATGCCTCCCATATACAAATCAGCTTTTAAAAACTTATAAATAAAACATGGTGCAAACTACTGGAGTGCAAGAACAACTATAACCACCCTCGGTTCACAACATGTGAGCATGTAAAGATATTGTCCTTTTTGCAAAAACATGAAAATTAGGCGGCAACGAACATTTATGTGAGAAAAATAGTCTTTACATAAAACTATGAAGGAAGAAATGCAAATGATAAAAAGACAACTAATCCAGACGCAAACTGCTTGTCACTTTCAACCGAAAAATTAAAAGACAAGTGAAAATGATTACAATACATAATGATTCTTTTCATAACTTATGTACGTTCACCTGAAGAAGGATGTTAAAACTCAAAAAGCGCTAATGAATAAAAACTTTGGAACTGTTCATTTTCTTTGGTTTGATTATTTATACTGTGTGATAACACATTTCACTCTTTTGGAATATATATATATATTATAATTATATATATATATATATATATATTATATATATATATAATAATATATATATATATATATATATATATATATATAAAGTAAAAATAACCAACAACACGAACAATAAAGTAAAATATTGTCAATTTTTCGGGACAATCCGTCCTTTCTTCAGGACAACAAAATAAAAACTACTTATGTGCTCTTAAATTCTGGTAAACCCTAAATTACTATTACTGTTGAATATGACCTGAAGCACATTTGCTGCTCTGTTCTGCTGCTACCTTGATAAAGAAAAACTATGGCTTGTGTGAAGAGCATTAATTTTATTAAAAATGCCAGATGAAGTTATACCGAATATAAAATGAAAATGTGAGACTCCATACATTTAGTAAATTATCAACAATGCAGCAGAAGGTGGGGTCCAAAATATAACCCACTAGAGGAAAACTGAACTGCATGAGAAGTGTCCCTCGCCCCACCCAAAAATGTGCTTCGTTTAACAGTAAAGATTCTAGTAAAGAATCAAAATTTAAAGTAGAAATCAGTATATACCAACTTATGAAAGTATTTCCTAAGAACATTAAGAATAGTGGTTAACTAAATTTACAGAAAAAGAGATTCAATAACATGTGTTAATTTTGACATGAATGCTCACTGTGAAATGAAATACATTGTTATTGCCTGTAGATAACCCATTTCAATGTTACAGTCATTTCATGCATATCTTTTACAATTTAATGCTATGCTATGGTGAGATATTTAATGATATGCTATGAGATTTGTATGCTATGCTATGAATTTGTATGTATGCTATGAGAAATTGAAATGAAGGGCTTAATGATATGGTATGCTATGCTATGCTATGGTATGCTATGAGATTTGAACAAAAACGCCTCCATACACAGAAGAGTTCCACACATTTCGAAGTAAAATAATAGGAAGCCAAAGTTTACCTCAAATCTATCATGTAAACATTTTTTTTTTCAAATAAAAACATTTAAAACCGAGTAAAAATAATGTTGTATGCTATGCTATGGTATGCTATGGTATGATATGACGAATGCGATTCTATGAGATTGTATGCTATGGTATGAGATTCCAATGCTATGCTATGAGATTTCAATGCTATGCTATGAGATTTCAATGATGCTATGGTGTATGTTGTAAAAGATATGCTTGAACTGACTGTAAGAATCATAAAGTTTATTAACAAAGTCACATTTGGAATGGATCCAAATGTAAAATGTACACATTTAAACTGAAACAATTGCTGTAACAATGCAAAACAAGCTCCTAAATGTCTATTTATATAAACATGTGAACATCCATGTACACTTCCCTTGACAACCTTAGGTGCCACCTCAGTCAGTCACCTCCCAAGCAATGCTTATTAAGTGATCATGAAATATGGCAGCCCTTTTAAAAGCTGGAGGTAAACAATACTTTCAACTGAAAAATATTCTTCCCACATTTCTTGCCAAAAAACAAAATTAAAAACAGTGAACACACCTACATCTTGATGTTCAATACCTTGTAACACCCGTTACACGTCTTACAACTTAATCCTAATTACTTTTTCGAATATGCAGGTGCTATCTCAGATAGTCACCCCTTAATATTAAAATTAAACCTGGAACATGATATATCTCTATAATAAGACTTGTTAAATAAAACCAGAAAAGTGTTTGGAGTTGATGATTTATCATCTTGATAGTTATTATCAAGATGAAATCATCAACTCCAAACACTTAGGGTCTCATGCCCGATATTGCAAACATCCATTACTTCAATACAATGTACTTCTTCCCACTTTACTCTAATAAAACAAAGGGAAATTGCAAGATTTCGACATCATGAAAATACAGAGCCACCAACAATGGATACTGCCTCAGTCAGTTATTTATCATAAGTAGACCCTATATGACAGATATCCTAAATGTGTTAATCTTGTAAAACAGCAAACCCGACACTATGAGATTTAAACCTCATACAGACACCTGAATGTTAAAAAGACTAAAATACCTAGCCAGTAATAATGGTTACCGCCTAAGCCAGTAATCCATTATTACTGGACCCTGTAAAACAAATATCCCAGAACATTATTGTGATATAGAAACTACAATGTTGGAAACAAGGACACTCTGATATATCTCTGAAATGATTCGGAGTGCCATATTCCCATAACTCTTATTTGTGAATCTGAGAAGCCCTGTAGGTGAGCCTGAGTTGCCGCTCCTATTCTGAAACTGTGTGCTTTGAATTTATGACTGTCCAACTTTGAGAACTTCAGAGCCGATTTCAGCACCTTGCAGAATTCTGAACGGGATATAGGCCTCCCTGGTCCATAGCAAAACAGGGGTCCATCCTTCACGCCTCTCACTTAAAGATAATTCGTCATGATTTGCACGTGACAAAATCTGCGGATTGGCTGAGCTTTGATTTCCAGGTGCACAGGATTTTTCCCAGATTGTGCTTGAAGTTGGTCATTGTTATGATCATACAACTTTCTTTGGCTGTAGTCTTGAATGATACATTACTCAAAAGGAGCAAGTTTGGGTTAGAATGGGAGCGAGCTGTGATTTCTCCTACTCGGAAGAAAGCATAAAATGCTATTATAAACATAGCCATGAACAAACATCTTTGGTAACTCGAATTGGCTACATGAGGCACTGCTACTAAAAGGTTTTCCAGGATATCCAGAGTAATAGGCTGCCTTACAACAGGGGAGCTGGCCAGACGCTTTGCCCCGCTAACATTTTCTTATCAGAAATGATTTGAAAGGTCTGGAATATTAGACATTTTAAAATAATATGCCAGCGCTGCCAAGTATGTTGTTATCGAGGGTGGAGCTTTGCCTATACTAAATAGATAGGAAACGAAACTAATAATGTGTTCCAGGGAAACATCCTTAATACTGTATGTACTGTAATAACTTTGCATGAATGTCTGAAAACAATTAAGGGCCTGCTTGTATACAATCTTTGTGTTAGGGGCTAAAGCTGCCTCAATCAAGGTAACAGCTATGTTTTGGATAGCTGCAAAAGGTGGCTTGGTATGGCTGTTGGTTCATCCTCGCTGTCCAATAACACCTCTAGAAATATTTTGACCTGTAACCGTGAAAAAAAAATCAGGTAGAGTATTGAACAAACCTGGAATGTGTTCTGCAGAAAACAATATACTGTACTTTATAAGTGCCAACACTAGTCTTCTAACCAAAATCATGATTTTCGAATCTATTGATATCTGTGCATTTACTATGTTGACTACTGCAGCATTATCAGAATGGAAAATCACGCATGAATTCTGCAAAACGTGGCCCCATACTTCCACAGCTACACCAATTGGAAATAATTCTTTCAAAGTAATATTATATTCTTTCATACTCTCTGGCCAAGCTCCATTGAACCATTTTCTTCCAAACACAGCTCCAAAACCCCAAGATCCAGCAGCGTCAGTATATAAATGTAACTGCTCTGATGTCTTCCAAATGTGTTTAAACAATATGGATTTCCCGTTAAAATAATTGATGAATAATGACCAAGCCGCTAAATCTTGCCTACTCTCTTTAGTAAGATCCTTGTGATGATGTGGCTTCGCAATACCTCTAGTAAGGTCGATATGTCGTCTTTAGAAAGTGCGTCTGGTATAATCACAAGACATGCAAAATTAAGCAGTCCTATCAAGGACTGAAGTTCTTTTCGGCAAACTTTGCGTTTGTATTTCACTGCATCTATTGCTTTTTGTAGCTTAACCAATTTGTCCTCAGGAAGCCTAATCTCCATCGCCACAGTGTCAATTCAATACCCAAGAACACTACTTTGTATTTGCCTGAAATGTCTTTTCCTCCTTTAAATAGACACCTAAGCTCTCAAAAATAAGTCTGAAAACTAACAAACTCTGATTACAAATTTCTGATCCAGGTGGACCGATAAATAAAAAGTCATCCAAAACATGAACTATGTGTGGAATGTGACCCTTTACCCAACCAATCCATTCTAGTCTTGAGGAAATTTTCTCAAAAATAGAACAAGAACTAGCGCAACCAATTGGTAAGCATTTATCAAAGTAAAACCAACCATCCCACTGAAATCCCAGTAATTCATGATCCTCTGTGCAAACAGGTACAATGCGAAAAGCTGATTCAATGTCAGTTTTGGCAATCAGGTAACCCTTACCCAAAGACACAATAATATTCATAGCATCATCAAGAGTAGCATAATGGACTTTTGTAAAAACTTCTGGTATAAAATCATTAATAGAATAGTTTTCAGGAAAAGATAAATGGTGTATGAGCCTAAACTGACCCTCTTATTTTTTTGGAACAATACCAATAGGGGAAATTTGGAGATTATCAAAAGGGAGTGTAACAAAAGGAGCTCTTTTTGTAGTTTTTTGTTCACAATAACAGGGTTCTGCAAAGCCAACAAAAGATTTTTAGATGACCTGAATTGTCTTGGTCACTCATAATGCAATTCAAACCCGTAAGTAAAACCTGCCACCGATAATCTGCCATAGCGGTATCACAGCCCTTTAAAAATACTTCAAAACGTTTGGTCTTACAATTTCATTGTTGTTTTGTTGTTCCCAAAGAGGAGTTGACACTTAGGTTCTTAACGACTTCTTGGGTTCTGCATTTTGTTTTAGGGTGGTTTTTCTTACATTCTGTACAGATGTGCTGAAATTTGCAGCGCTCAAGCTTGCAACCTCCCTCTCTATTTTAAGACCAGCAAAAACCTCTTGGTAATTGGTTTGAAATGCTGATCTTTGGCCAGGCCTTGTACGAAAGAACGAAAGGACTGCTTGTTTTCTTGTCTGGATCTCTGGGCCTGCAGCATGAACTCTACATTAATTTAACCCCATGGAGTACCCCTAATATGTCTATCCATTCTTATTTGCTTATCATATGTTTGCCATTAAACATTTCCCGATGCACCCATGTCACGTACTGTCTCTGCATGTTTTATGAGATTTGGTGTTGCATTTGGAAATTTCTCAGCATATATGGCAACAAAGCGCAAGAAAGCTGTCGTCCATTGAAAAATGGAGTTAAAAGACTGTTTTGCTTTTTGGTACTACCGATATGTTGTCATTCTTCTCGAGTTTAAATGTATAGTTGCTACTGCTTGGACCAGGAACCAAGTTATTAGGGAGCAGTACCTCGAGATCAATAAACTGATCCCCCCTTATTTTCTGTTTCAACTTCTGAGGAACCATAGCCAAAATAGGGGTTGACCAAGTAAAAGTATCTATTGCCTCACTGATACCTCTCTGAGAAAGTCTATCATTCGTGCAACCCGAATAACCTCTGTACACAACGTGTTCACGGTTAAGTTTAAGTTAGTTCTAAAATTCACTAAGTGATTCAAAAACCTATGCAAGCGCATGATGAATGAATGTCCGGGAAACATAGATACTCACAAAAAAGAACAACACCTGCAAACTTACGATGCAAGCCAATTTGGAGCCAAAATTGAAATATTTAGGATCCGGCAAATGGCCTGAAAATGCTCTTAGCGGTATGAGTATAAAAACCCCAAAAGACCCTTTAAATCCTCATACTATACAAATATGACTAATTAATTGTAGTAGTAAAAATATATTACATAAAACTACAAGTATTTGGATCACATAAATTCCTTTATATACATGTACATAAATACACATATGAAAGAAGAAAAACATCTACAAAACTAGCACTAAACTAAAAACTAAATGATATAAAAACTAAATAATATAACGAGACACTCCTTTCCTAACAACACTGACAACCGGATAATCTAAGGAAAGAAGAAAGATCAGCGTTACTAATCCTAAAAAACCGGGAAGACATTGTCGTTAAAAAAGCAGATAAAGGGCCAACAATTGTTGTGATGGATCAAGACAAATATCTTGCAGAAGCATACAGACAATTGTCAGATGAACGTTTTTACGTAAAGCTTGACACTGATCCTACAGATGACTTCTTAGATACTACTACCAAAACATGAGAAACTATGTTTGAAAATAATGAAATTGGTTACAATGTTTATATTACCCTTCTTCCTATCAACTGTAAGCCCGGCCAATTTTATGTTCTTCCAAAAATTCACAAACCTGGAATGCCAGGACGTCCCATAGTAAGTGCCATTGGACATACCATTGATTATCGACCTTCATCTCCGTCCACATGTTGAAAATTGACCCTCATATCTTAAAGACACAACAGATTATCTTACCAAAACACCATCTACAAATCTTCCAGATAATACTATTCTCGTGACGATGGATGTTACATCCCTTTACACCAACATCCCGCATGACGTAGGTATCCAGTCTGTAAAGAGGTATGAGACGCTAGAGAGGTTCAAATCCCTTCAACTGAATATCTCATCAAGCTCCTAGAGCATGTTTTAAAATTCAAAAATTTTATGTTCGATGGAGAACACTACCTTCAAGTCAGTGGCACAGCTATGGGCACCAAAATGGCACCATATTATGCCAATATATTCATGGGTTATCTAGAGCGCAACCTACTAACACAGTCACCCTTCAAACCTCTTAGTTGGTTGCGCTTCATAGACGACATCGAAATGAAGTGGGTTGACAGCAGAAACAAACTCGATGATTTTATTAACTTTGTCAATTCTTTCCATCATTCTATCAAATTTACGACTGACACTACTTCAACTTTAGTCGATGGTAAACTCGATTTCAATCTTCATACTTAACCTACAGATTCCCACCTCTAGTTAATGACGTCTAGCTGCCAACCACCTCTTACGTTTAGAGGCATACCAAAGGCCTAGCCACCAGAGTCAGGCGTATTTGTTCAGAGTCAGACGTATTTGTTCAGCTCAAAACTATACTCTGAGGAAATTCAACTCCTAAAATCCCAATTATGTGGGGCTACAGCTCGCACTATGTACAAAATGCAATTTATGATTGAGCTAAAGAGAATCGTTTATCCCTTTTGAAATACAAACCCCAAAACGAAGACAACAAAGTCCCATTTTTCAATACTTACCACCCTGTCATTAGGGGTCTAAATGCAGTCTAAAGAAGAACCTACCAATCCTTTACAGCATCGATAAAATGGTTGAGGTTTTCAATAAAAACTGATGGCAGCTTTCAAGCGCCCTAGAAACCGTAAGGACATGGTGGTAAGAACCAAACTAAAAAACACTATACCTAATGGTGGCTTTAAAACTTGTTCTGACACAGATGTCTGTTGTGCAAACAGAGCTCTGATGCAGACAACTTTTCTAGCCCCATTACTGACCGTACTTACAAAATTTTCATAAATACCTCTTGTCGCACTGACAATTGTATATACCTCATCAATTGTAAATTTTGTCAGCAACAATACGAAGGGGAAAGAGGAGACCTCCACAGGCGCAACAATAATCATCGTTCCACCATCAAAACTAAGAACATTAAAAAACCCGTCGGGGAACATTTTAACTTAGATGGTCACAAATGGGAAAACATGATGGTTTTGGTTATTGATCACAACCCAGACTGGACAGATGCGGAGAGAAAAAATAAAGAAAAATTTTGGATGCATAGACTGAAGTCATCCCGTCCTGACGGCATGAACAATTAAGTGACTTCACCAAAATGAACATCAACTAAGTACTGATTTTTTTCATGTTAATTATTCAACTTATTAGCTCGTTCCTTAATCGATTTAATCTGTACGGGTTCTTTTTGTTTTCTTTTTATTTTTTGTTATTTTTAATTGTTTTTTATCCACTTTATTTTCTTTATTTAACTCCCATTAGTTTTTACACGCTTATGTATATTTATGTGGTCTTTTACAGAGCCTGTCTTCCCTACAAACCTTCATTACAAATTATCTTACTAATACAACTTAATAAACGGCAACCCCCAATTAGCAAATTAATTCGTTCGCGTTATCTTTCAGCACTTCTACACAGACCGTCGGCTGCGTCTGGATTTTTCCTTCTCGGGCTTGAAATCTTTAATACAAAGATGTAGTTGCCACGTTTCGATCCGGTGTTTATATATTATTTAGTTTTTATATATTATTAAGTTTTAGTTTAGTGCTAGTTTTGTAGATGTTTTTCTTCTTTCATATGTAGTTATTATTTTATAGTCCTGAAGAAGGGACGGGTTGTTCAAAAAATGTTGGGGTCCATACTTTACTTTATTGTGCATGTCGTTGGTTATTTTTAGTGCTTTTTTATACCTGATCTTATAACCGTTTATCTTTTGATCCGACACTATAGATAACGAGTGTCGTTGGTTTGTTAGTGCTTCCTATATATATATATATATATATATATATATATATATATATATATATATATATATATATATATATATATATATATATATATATATATATATATATATATATATATATCCCTTTTTCTTGGTACCGGGGATGAATAAACACAAAAATAAGTCCAATGCTCAAACAACTTTTATCTATAGCGCTTTCGCCCTACCGGGCTCTTCAGAAGATTTAAAAAAAAACCAAAGTAAACAAGAACAATGTTCAAATAGTATCGTATAAAAATAAAATCTTCACAAATCATTGTATAGAGGATGCCTATAACTTTAATCTTGATTTTAGTCACCATTGCTCATTCGCTGTCTATCTATGAAGTCACCTAAATGACCTAATTCCCGCAAATTTGCAAACAAATTATAATATTCTCATTTTTACTCTATATTTTGCACTCGGAAGTATAGAGCGCAGGTCTGCTCAAGTGCGATTTAAACATATGTTTTTCTTCAGATAGTTATATACATTATACTAAAAAATGGTACTTGAGCAAGCCTGCGCTCCGTATTTTGCCACAAAACATCAATTTATCAAAATAATGCAATCTTCATGACGTCATCTCTACATAATGACGTCACTGTGGTGATAACCTTTTACACCTTTATTTCCAATATGATTTTAACTATCTTTCACCTTTTTTTAAAGCTCTTTCTAAAACTTTGATTTTGAGGGCAAAAAATGCATAAAACCGCACAGAGTCTTTTCATAGAATTCCGACCATGAACCTATGTTCCAAAAACTGTCCCAAAGAGGCTGATTTTTTTTATTTATTTTTTTTGGCTGGGGGGAGGTTGGTTTGTTTTGTTTTGTTTTGTTATTTTTTTTTTAGTTCTTTTTTTTTTTTGGCTTTGTTTTTTTTGTTTACTTTTCTTTTTTTTCTTTTTTTGGAGGGGGGAGGGGGTTGTGTATCGGTCATATCATTAATTTTCCGCCATTTTAGTCTTTAGATTTATAGTTCGTGCCGATGCAAAGAAGATGGTGGAACAGGATAGCGCAAATGCCCATTTGGTTTTGTCGAAAAAAAATAATTTCAAATTAATTTTTTTTCAACCAAATATACTATATGATGTTATATTACAACTTTACAAAAGCAAGATTTCTAACTGTATTCCGTTTTGAATATTTTAACAAACGATAAGAAAAAAAATGAATTCTAAAATTTATGTGGTATCGAACCCAAAATCCTAGCTCCATAATGTTACCTAATGTCTGGTGCTATAACCACTGAGCCATTTCAGTCACAACACACTTCATTGTTAAATGCTAAATGCAACTTCAAACACGAATTTACGGACTTGTAGTATTTCTCTAAAACGTTCAATTGTTTGGATACAAAATGACATTTTTGCAGTATAGTGGGTCATCTCTCCACGTTTTTGTCGATTGAAATCGGTTTGATTTCCTTTAAACCTCATATAGACTATGACAAAATATGGAGCCCAGACCCACTCTATAAAAGAAAAGGCATTGAAGTTCTAAAAATGACAAAATTTGGAGGTTTTGACACGCATACGCCAATTTAAATCAATATACTCTAAATATTTAACATATTTGAAGGTTATAAATCGATGTTTTGGTAAATATACATTGTTTTTAATAAATGAGAAAGAAATTATGAGATTTGTTCATATTTTGATTTTATAGTATCTTATCTATCCTCATATGGGCAGTTTGCACGCCTTATTCACCCGTCTTCTTTTCTTTGTTTTATCCGTGAGTAAATGCATGCACGGTACGAAAGATTAAAAAATTCCTACTTTATTACAATGATAATTCAATAAAGTATGATATAGTTGGAAACGAAACAATGTGTTTCGAATAGTGACTGTGGAAGGGAGGGGGCGTAACAAGGTTTGAGATGAAATAAGAAAATTATCCATCTATTGACCAAAACAACAGTTTAAATAGTTTATCCTCGTCAGCTTCTCCTCATCCACACTTATTCCCTTTGTGGATAGAAATTTATTTCGATTAGCATCCGGGAATTTTTTTCACATTTGTCACGTTATATTATTGTTGTCAAATGTTGAGTACAATCGCAAACTTTGGAAACTTTCCTGGAAAGCTCAGAAATATCCTTTTCAAAACTTAAGTTGTTTCTTTTATGCATTGCTTAAACGATTTTTAATCTATATTCTCTGAAATGCCATATGATAAAATTTTATGAAGTTTAGCGTTAGTCCCACAGATGGAGGATATTTTATTTGTTTTCCAAGTTTTGAAAAGAGTGAATGAAATTGACGTAAAAGCGTAGTGCAAAAGAGTGATATTACAAGTCTAACTTTAATTGGATGGTTTTTTGATTGTCGGAATAAAAAGTCAGTATGTTAGTAAGTATTTAAGTAATTTATTATAGTGACATGTGTTATCATAAAAAAAATACAAAGATATACATAATACAAAATGAATAATGAAAAACCCGGTCGTTTTGGCCTAATAGTCACTATAAAATAATTAAAATATGTATATACGTATTACACATTCCGTTGCTTATATAATATAGATTGCCTCTGCACGTGTGCTTCAAATAAGTTTTAGAGGTTTGTCTAGTTAGACCTTAATAATGTTGGGTTGTACCCGATATTATCAAATAATTCCGTTCTCTAATTATAGTGCGTCTATTTCCTTTAATAAACAAAAATTGCATATTCTTTTATCGAGAGGTTCCCTCTTATATCGTCCCGTTTTAATTCTAATTGGAAGTATTCCATATCTAAATTGTGCAATAATAGATCTGAGAGACTTTGAAATGTGCATTTCAAGGTAATTTTCAGCTTCCGTTTGTCCTCCTTTGTCAGAAAATGATTCCATAATCGCACTGAGTTCATAAAGTGTCTGCAATGAGAGAGTTTCCATCTAAATTCCCCGTGTAGCGCTGGTAAAGGTGTAAATCTGTGAGCACCTAAGTTAAAACGAAGGCCTATATTCTGTACCAATTCAATCGAATGATAGTGTTTGGAGGCCCCACACTTCTTTAGAATAGTCCAATTCTAGTGCTACACAATATAAGTACAAAATCTAAGATTTGAAATTCTAGTTCTTTATATAGTCGAATTTTGGAAACCATGCCTCGTAGAGTGCGTTCGTCAGGTTTTAGGATGTATAGGCGTTGTTTTGGAAATAAGATTTTTCATGTAATAATACCCCAAGATTTCATGTATTGTACTGGAGAATATTGTTGTTAACTTTGAACTAAAAATCGCTAAGAGATCTTTATTACGTACGAAAATGTATAATTGCTGATTATTTCATGTCTATTTTAAGACGCCAATTTGCACACCAGTAAGATACTGTATGCTGAATGATTTTGCATATTTTCTTTGGCGTCGGGCAAACGAGCTATGTCATCAGCTGTTAATTTTTACACCAGGTCTATAGTTTATGCGTATGCAAATCAATTTACAATATTTAAGAATTGTAGCAATTTGACCTTTCTGAATTGAAAAAAAAATGTATTGTATGATTGTGGTACAATAACGTCAATTAACCCCCCGCCTTTCGGCTTACCCTTCATTTTAATCATTCCAGTGTGTTTTCTTAAATTTACTTCTACTGAAAACAACGGCATTTGCCTAATTAAACCGCATTAGGAATTTACAAACAACTTTGAGGTTACACATACTAATTGCTTGAAGTGACCATAGTTGATATATACACTGTGTTTACCTATCCTTAAATATAACAGTTGTAATGAATTTTATCAAATTATCATTTTATACGGATTGAAATAAGGAATAAGGAATCATTCTTTGAGTATTATGAGGTATAATTTCGGTCGGGGTGTGATCATATCCATTAAAGCCCGAAGGGCTTTATGAAAGATTTGATCACACCCCGACCGAAAATATCATCTCATAATATTCAAAGAATGATTCCTTATTACTTATATTTATATAATTTTAAGCCATCGTACGATTATATATTCAAATATTAATAAGCAAACTCTGCTGGCGCCTCGATTTGGCGTCATTTGTATTATGGGTTATATAGTACAAAATCGATACGTAGTGTTATCACAGGCAAAGACACTGGAAAATGTAAATATATAGTATCATTTTCGAATATCTTAAAAGCAAATACAGTCAAAATAAATGAATTAAAACGGGCGTTCCTGATGATTTCCACACCTGAAATAAATATAAAAGACAGGTTTTTCAAATAATATTATGCTTACAAACATTATTCTCGAACTATCTTTTTATAAAATGATGTTTCTCACGAGTTATTTTTGTCATTATGAAAATTTTGTAAATTATGCAAAAAGATCCGTGCGCACTTAGTTGAAACTATTAAATGAGACTTTCCTATAATTTTGTAACATATAACAAAAGTAATTAAATTCATGCAATATTAAATAAATATAGTTTACTAAACTGCATGTTTAAAGGTAAAATATGCTCTAGAGAATAAAATGATTCTGTAGTGTTACTTACAAGTGGCCTATGAAATTAAAGAAGCCGTGTTTAACAGTGATGCCTTTTATTTCATCCATTTCTTCTTTTGTAAGATTGAAATCAAAGACCTGTGTGATGGTAATATAAGATTAGACCACTCCATTGATAAGAGTTGACATGACTGATAATTGCGTACTTATATTCGTATTTAAAGGTATTACATAACAGTTTTCAAGTTAAAACAAGGAATCAGAGTTTTACCTTCCATTCGCGAATATTAAGGCAGAACAGTTTGTCTTTACATGTGTACATGTATGACTGAGTCACCACGCCATGTTGTGCAAGTTCTCTTGGAAAACTGCTGATACATGTTATTTACACAGCTCAAGGGTATAAAATCTGAGAACATTAAAGGGTAGACAGCTGAAAATAAAATAACTTAAACCCCCCCCCCCTCCTAAAACAAATTTACAGTTTACACATTCTTTATTTCTTGGTAAAGGTGTTTGTAAAGCCTACAGTATTTTTGACAACGCCCGAAATAGGCAACAATGAGATCTCACAAAAAAACCCCAGATATTCTAGATAAAATCGATACAGTCAAATAAAGGCAGGTTTGTTTGTAAGGTCATTTTGGAACTTGTTTTTATGTCTCATACAAACCTGAATGTTAGTCAGTATTCTTTCAGGGGAAACGCTCTTTGGAATCACAATCATTTCCCTTTGTAAGAGATTTCTTAGCAGAACCTGTTTTGAGATTATAAAGCAATTTTGACTAGGCTAGATGTTGATTAAAAATAACCACGAGATACACCTTTAACTTTTATTTTCGATATGATTTGTTATGCTATAAACAATAAATTTCGAAAAATTTTAGCTTTTGAATTTGAGCATTGCCGTTTATCTTTTTATAGAGCTCTTCTTCTTAAGAAGATAAGGGAGGTCTAAAAAATGGACACGACCTTCCAGCCATCTTAATATAAATTTCATCAACATGAAACACGAGCGGATTTTTTTTTCGATAATTGTACAACACAACTCAAATTTCAAGCTCCTTAAATTCGTAAATTTTACCCTCAATCTCACAATTGCTAGACTATTTTAAAAATCTAAAACTACTCATGTACCTGTGCGGTAGTTTTACCGTGCTTCTTAGCAATTCTTTGAATGATAGGGTCTTCCATTGGTTTTGGTTCTTCCGCTTCTTTACTAAAAGCCAAAATATTTGTGTTGGATTCCTTACGGGGTCTTTTTTTCACGAAACAATTTTTACAAAGAAAAGAAATTTTTTATGATAATGTGTTCTGTATTCTGTAATTGTCAAATATTCGTTAAGAAGATTTAAAAAACCCGCTTTTTATAAAAATTTCAGATATATCTTTAATTTTCAAGTAACAAGTCTAACATTGGCGTCTTATGTCGAATATTTCTAATACTTTTTCTGAGTAATTACCATACGTTACGTATATATTGTATGTAAATTAAATGCACCACACACTATTCGCCAGGTCTTCCGGGCGAGCCGAATGAAGCATAGGAAGTAATTGTCACGCCCAGCTTCTTACAAGCTTCAAACAACTCATTTTGTGGCCAGTAGATGTTACATTCCACCTGAAAAAATAATTTTCTTAATCAAATAAAAACAAATATGGTCAAATAATATTCCTTGAAAAAAGAAAAATGACAACAATTAGAATTGATAGATTTATTGACCACGTAAATGCAAAACAAGGTGTTTAATAAATTCTTCAAAAAATGATGCCAGAGGCATTTGATTTCCAGTGTTTTGTTTGCTTTTTAGGGGGTTTAGGGGTTAGGGATATTTGGGTGGAGAAGGACTTAGCAATTTATGATAAGTCGTACTATTCAGTGTTTCTACATTAGAAAAAAATATATGTTTTATACCTGGTTGATCACTGGTTTGTGTTTGGCGATCTTGCAAATTCTTTCAACCTGTGAAATGTTGAAGTTGGACACACCGATGGATTTTGTCAGCCCTAAGTCGACAAGTTCTTCCAAAGCCTTAAAAAAGTTCCAAAAAAAAATTAATTCCCATCCATCCCAACTTCCAAACACCCATCCCAATTAAATTAAAATGATGCTTGCAACAGCTGACATTTTTGGCAGATTGGAACAGTTTTTATGGAAAGCTAAGGTATTACTTTAAATTCATGTTCAGTACAGTGCATTATAGCATCATTCATTTCTAATTTTTCTACAATCAAGAAAATAATTCAGACAAAAGCATTCTTTATATGGTACTAATCTTAAGCGGTCATTGTTGTTAACAATAACACTTTATATAACATGCACAAATAAATTGTGTAATGGATTCTTAATATCATACGTGTCAACATAACACTTTTTATAACACGCACAAATAGATTGTGTCATGGATTCTTAATATCATGCTATCTTACAATCACCATCAAAGCTTCACTACTTCATAAAGCTCGAATTAAGTTATAAATTTTTTAAACAATACCGATATTACCTTCCATGTTTGCAAAAGATCCGATTTCTCAGCTGTCTTCCATTTTCCATCCTCAGTTAAAGGAAAGAGATTTTCGTCGTCTCCATCATACTGTGATAAATATTAATAGATTAACATATAAGTGATGTAGCATGGTTTTTAAAAACTGAAATAAAACTAAAAGCATAGCAGCTCTTTTTCATGCGTTATTATCAAAACCAAAGAATACCAAAATGAAATCGGAACAGTTTCAAAAGTCATGTACTGACAGGTGTACCAAGTCAATCAAAACATTGGAAGAAAGACTTGTTTCACTTGCAATTCTTGGATTGCCAGATTTTACCAAAAAATAGATGCAAGTTTCGAAGGAGTCGGAGCAGTTTTATCTCAAAAGAGAGCCAATAAAAAGATTGCGATAGCTTATACATCAACATCACTCAGAAAATCTGAAAGGAATATGGAAAAATTGAGTTCCATCGAGTTTGAACTTTTGGCACTCATATGGTCAGTTAGTGAAATATTTCGTGATTACCTTCTTTGATCAAAGTTTATTATTTACACTGACAACAATCCGTTCAGTTACATTAACGGACACAACCAACGAGTAGACGCAACAACGATGAGATGGAAAGGCGAGCTAGTTTAGTTCGATTTTACAGTGAAATGCCGTTCTGGTAAGGTGAACTGCGACGCGGATGCGTTAAGTTGTAGAGCTACTTCACTGGAGGAAGAAGTGAAAGAGTCTTTAAAACGGACTACTCAGAGTACATCAATAGAGATGTTTGATAGACGTCTACTGACTCGGTTGAATTCAGAAGAGAAGGTGGACTTCAGATGCGGACGGTGAGCGCCATGACAACGGGGTATATTCCTGCAGACCTAGCATCACTTTAAGACCATGACCCGAAGTTGAGTCGAGTTCATTACTGGATGGAGGACGATTGTAAACGTGGGTGATTTGAAAAACGAGCACAAATATATGAGAAAACTTCTTCATCAGAAGGATAAACTTTTCACTGCAAACTGTGTATTGTAAAGGAAGATTACAAACAAGACCGGTGAACAAAGACAGATACTACTTTCTGAAGTCCTAAAGAAGACAGTTCTGGAAAGTATTCCCAACCATGCAAGTCATCAAGAAATCGAGCGAACTTATTCATTACTGAAGAAAAGATGTTTTTGGCCAAGGATGTTACAAGATGTCTAGAAATTGTGTAAATCTTGTAAAAGGTATTTAAATGGAAAAGCCTCTGCTTCAACCGTAAATCATACTATGAGCAACTTAATTGCTTGTAAACCTCGTGACATCTCGCAAATGACTTTACCGTTTAGAGAAATCATCAAATGGTCGTGAAAATGTATTAATTATGACAGACATTTTTTTTCTTCAAAATTTACCCATGCTTCACCGTTTATAGACCAGAAAGAAACTACTGTCGCAAACTTTCTAAGCCTGGCTTATAAATTTACAAATTCCTAAACGTATCCATGGTGTCCAGGGACGCAATTTTGAGAGTTTTTTTGTGTTCAAGAACTGTGTAATTACTACAACACTGAAAAACCCCACACAACGCCTTAACATCCCGAGGGGAACGGACAGTGTGAGAGATTTGATAGAATCCTGTATGATAGATTGTGGACAAAACCACCAGAAAAGAAGTGGCCTGAATATTCCATATTTGGTCTACATTAAGCACGTCACCGTTTACTCATCGACTGGCTACTCTCCATATTACTTGTTTTTCGAACGAGAACCTATTCTTCTCATTGACTTGACATTTGGGTTACAAAAGTCTACAGTCGATGAAAACTTACCTATGGATGACTGGATTTAAAAACAAAAAGAAAAAATATCAGAAGCATCAACGTTTGCCTTGTGCAATACAGAGAAATCTACAAACAGAATTAAAAGAAAACAAGAAAACCAGTGAATCACTAATTCCCATTGGAACAAGAGTTTTTACGAGAAACCGCATTTCTGGAAGAAACAAAATACAGGATACATGGTGTTCCATTCCGTACAAAGTTGTGATATATTTTGGTGATACTTGTGTAATCTATACAGCTGGCGGACAGATCCGGCCTGTTCAAGAATGCGACAAGGAAGAAGATCCTGGGCACTAGAGAAAAAGTGGATTCAAATGGAATAGCAAAACATTTAACAAAAGATCGACTGTGACTTACCTCCAGTGTTACAGGCAAGTGGATTAGGTAGAGGTCTACGTAGTCCAGCTGCAGTTTCTTCAAACTCATCTCAATGGACCTCCTGACCTGCTTTGGTTCCATATGAATCAATCCAAGCTGTAATTTTGTATGAAACAATTTCGTTTTATAATATTAAATTACATTGCATGAGATTAAACAACATAAAATTCCAAAGATACTTGCTTAAAAAAATCTGCTTAAGATAAAGAAATTATTGCCAGGGAAAGGGAAATTTTTTTACGCAAAATCGCTATCTAAATTATCGCTTTTTTGATAAACCTAAAAATAGCCCGCCCCCCCTTTCACCCGTATAAATCCTCTAAAGCATGAAAAGATTTGCAAATAAGCGTTGTTAATGGTTTGTTTGGTTGTTTATATTCTTAGAGAGCAAGTTGTTATTGAAACAAATGTTACCTTGGTAACGATAAACAAGTCTTCCCTCTTGACTTTCCCGTTCTTCAAGTATTCCTGGAGTTCTTCTCCGATGGCGTCTTCGTTCTTGTAACTGTAGGCGGTGTCTATGTGTCGGTATCCAGAGTCCAGAGCCGCACGGACCGCAGTTTTCACCTCGTCCTTCAAGCTCTGTCGAAGGATGATGTATATATAAAAAAATCTTTATTAATTCATATTGATAAAAACAGTTCTATATTTGCGTTGGTTTATTTATCATTCACGTGCATTTTCAAAGATATGACCGTACTTTAAGTAATTTTATGTAACATATCTAGCCTTCTTAAGGGCTACTTACAATTAAAATTGAAATATCCAGGGTTGACACAAAAAGATAATTATTAGCTCTGACTTACCAAACCTGGGTTGACACCATCGGGATTGAAAGAAATGGAACATGGGTTGAGACTAATAGGTTTAAATGGAGGGATCCTGGTTAATACCAGCGGGTAAATATCAATTACAAAATATTAAGAAACCCAGATTGTCACCATCGGGTTATAAATAGTTCTAGGGGTGATACCATCGGGATTAAGGAATGGAAACTGGGTTGGTACTATCAGGTTTATATGCAGGAACCCGGGTTGACACTGGCGGGTAAATATAACTAATTGTATAATGCATAGAAAATCTGATTTGGGGATATCTAGACCAGTTAACAAAATAAAAGTTATTAGCCAACTATTTGTAAGAGCTTCAACGACAGTATAAGGTATAAATAAAAATACAAATGTCTTATCTAACGCCTACAAAAGGTGAAGCATGGAATGTTGGGTGGGATAATTAGAAACCTAATTAACACTTAAATACATGTAGACTACACATGACATGAAGAATGTATGACATAATATCCACATAAACATGTTCATATAAAATACAATTAAAAGATATTGTTTTACATGCATAAACAAAATCAAAAATTTTACATAAAAAGTAACAATTTATATTCTGGATCCGAAGAGTTTGGTTTTTTTAAGTGCAGGTGAAGAGGCATAAAAATACCATCAACAGTATAGGTATATCGTTGAAATATTAGATCGTTTAGAAATTAATTGATGAATATTTAAGTAAAGGTACATATAAGAATCATACAGTAGATGTAGAAAAAAAATCAAAAATATGAACTTTTTTAAGACAAATGCTGAATTTTCACATCTTGAAACTATGCTTTTAAATAGATGCTTAGCAATGATCTCATATTTTTCTCTATTGATTAACCAGATTACAATCTTTTTAAACTGTTTTGGTTTTTTCTGTTTGTAAAGGCTTGCTTTAAATTTTACTGTTAAGCTTCAGATACCAACCTATGAAAAATATAGCAAATGTAGTAATTCTAGAAAAATCTCAAAAAAGTATGCATACAAAGTACATATCCTCACTTTATTTTGTTCTGAGATTTATATGAAATAAAGCCAAACCATAGAGAAGTACATGTCACGAATCTGATGCTTGACAGATTCTGGTAACCATAGTAACCAAAATCTTGATTTTGCAATATTTTTCAATATTTCATACAATTTCCATTTTTCCCAGCAGAAAGCAGCAACCTTTTCATTGTTTAACTTAAATTTTTACTTCTGAAATGACATATTTCTCGATCACATATGAGCAGTTATGGGTCTTCATTCTAAGTGTGAACATTTATGACGTGCAGCACTTTGTCAAAATCAATCATAAATTAGGTGAAGCGATACACGTTTGACGTCATACCAAAATTGCTACTATGGTGAACAAATGTTAACCCTTCCCCTCCCCTGATTTCAAAATTGCTTATAAGATTTCATGTACTATTCTTCCCAAAAACCCGGCTCAGTGCTTTATCATAATTCTGTAGTTACACATACATCAGCGAAGATGCACAAACATAGAACTGAAAATGGTGTTTCGATCTGTCTAAAAGTTCTATATTGTCTTGTTAATCTTGAATTTTTGGTAACACTTTTCGTGAAAAATGTAGCAAAATGTATTTAAAATTCGTTATTTTTATGGAGATATTTTGTTCTGGATTTGTGTTCGGATTTTCTTCTTCAATTTTCATACTTAGAAATGACATAATAATTTTATGTAGATAAATGGACATAAGAGCAAATAAAAAAGCAGATAAAAATGTTTTCTAATCTACTGTACTTTCCATCAATCAATGAAAATTATGGCCCTATATCAATTTTTATACAAACCAACTTCAAAAGATCTAAGCCCCAAACCCCCACCCCCAAACTGATTTTTCTCGATAATACATGTATAACCGTAAAGAGAAATGATTATGAATATTTTAATATGTTTGCAGTACTTGTTTATTAATTTAATTGTCATTATTACTATTTATTTACCCATGAAAACAACAAAGATCATATTCACCAAATAGCCAAGCTCTTCTGGCTATAATGGTTATCCCTCTGAAAGTTCTTTGTTCATTGTAAATGTGATCTGAGGCAGGTATCTTGTTTTACTGCCTATAGTTCGTGTTTACAATTTGAGTAAAGCGAACACGGTCAGTGTCGAGTCATTGTGTATTCCATAGATTAAGTTACAGTGTTCTAAATAATAAAAAGCTACCTGTACGATACGTGTAGCATAGTCTAATATCATTTTGTAAAGCCTATAGTATAAAGTCATAGTGAACCAACTCTATAAAATATTATCATTTATTGCATCTTCACTTACCCCTATTCGATCTCTCCTTCTTTTTATCGTAATAAAATAAATGGGGGTATTTTTGTCTTATTTTGACACGGCCAAATCAAAGAAAGTAGTTCTATAAAACCTGCAAGTTCTGCAAAACATCCAGTAGTATCGTTGATGCTCCCTATTGTACGTGTTGTCTCAATATTTTATTTTATTGAATTCTATCAATATCTGTGTTGTTAATAAGAGTAATTTTTTAATGTATCATACAAATCTACATATTACAGCAAATTACAGCAAAAAACCAAAACATTCCATTACATTTAATTTTTAAGATCTTTTTTCTATTTTCCTTATTAAGTTAACTATATCATACAAAGATCTACATATGACACTAAAGAGAGGACTAACAACAAACAACCAAAATAAAATTAAAGAACTCAAAGTTATTTATTTAAAACCGAAAGTACCACAGTCAGCAAAAAATTATTCTACATGGAAGCTAATTACTAAACCATGCAAATCAGGGAGGAAAGGGTAAACAAATTCATTCTGTTTTGTCGACATGATTTTGACAATAAAGTATCACCGAGACAAATTTATCTTTCCTTTTTTGTTGACTTTTGGCAAATATCATTGTCTGTTTTTCTAATAGACAAACAAGTTCTCAAACTCTGTGACGTAACAGATCGTATGAAACGATCACTCATATAAATTATGTAATACATTTCGTTCGTTCAGAATTAATGTGTAGATTATGTACATACCAGCCATGTTCCTAGTCCAACAGAAGGCATCTGTAATCCATTGGATAACTTTACAGAGGTCAAAGAATCATTCATTGCGGATTGTGTCCAGATAGATCATAGAGTGACCGCTTGGCGAAAAATGTTGTAATATTAAACCCCACACGTGGGTAAACTTATGAGTTATCTCCTCCTTCTATGCTTTAGCTATCAAAATTGATTAGATAGGAGTTTTTTAAAAAAGCATGCACGTACATGTACATGTAGGTATTACATAATTATACAAAACTACATTAGACTTCAACTACAGACCCTGAAACGTACTACTGCACAAGTTTGCACACTTTGGTTCCGTACGCTTTTTTACAGTACGTTTCGCTACTTTCACGGTACTGTTTGTTTCTTGAACGGTACGTGTCGTTTATTGCACGGTACGGTTCGCATCTTGTACGGTACGTTTTGCTAAATATACCTACACGCTTTGTGAACGGTTTGTGCGCTTTAATAATGAGGTGAGGTTGATTTGAACGCTTTGATTCCGATTTATATTTTTTTAATATTGCCCGATCGATTTAACAAGATGATAATATAGACATTTTTTTTTCTTTATTGATATAATATATTATTTTAATCTTATCAAAATAAAAATTTCCATACATTCAATCTGACTTTATTCCGATGATTTTTTTTTATTTTCCATAATAGTTCTTCTAACTAGATTTTGATCCGTGCGTGCACGGGTTGACATTGCATATCGAATATTTACGAAATAGATTCTTCGACACACCATATTGTTGATATTCACATAACAAAGCAATGCCATTAATTTCACTACACTTTTCTAAGTTAGAATCGTCTAATCTAACTGTCTCTTAGGAAACGCCCTCACCATAAACAGTGAGAATGCCTCCCATATACAAATCAGCTTTTAAAAACTTATAAATAAAACATGGTGCAAACTACTGGAGTGCAAGAACAACTATAACCACCCTCGGTTCACAACATGTGAGCATGTAAAGATATCGTCCTTTTTGCAAAAACATGAAAATTAGGCGGCAACGAACATTTATGTGAGAAAAATAGTCTTTACATAAAAATATGAAGGAAGAAATGCAAATGATAAAAAGACAACTAATCCAGACGCAAACTGCTTGTCACTTTCACCCGAAAAATTAAAAGACAACTGTGAAAATGATTACAATACATAATGATTCTTTTCATAACTTATGTACGTTCACCTGAAGAAGGATGTTAAAACTCAAAAAGCGCTAATGAATAAAAACTTTGGAACTGTTCATTTTCTTTGTTTGATTATTTATACTGTGTGATAACACATTTCACTCTTTTTGGAATATATATATATATATATATATATATATATATATATATATATATATATATATATATATATATATATATATATATATATATATATATATATATATATATATTTATTTATTTATTTATTTATTTATTTATTTACATTTTTATTTCATTTATTTAGCTTTCATTTTAATAATAAATGCATTATTAATTCTGCATTGACTTTATTTAGCTTTCATTTTAATAACCTCTTATTTTAAAACAATATCATCTGTACATATTTTTTTACGTTTAGATGTGTTTGTAAAAATATTTGCCGCCATCTCCAAATATTGTTTACACTGTTCGGGACGTTGTCTACTTTATGACGTAATAATAAAGACGTCAACGTTTGTTATTTCTGGTACAATTTGAAATCCACCGAAAAGCCGATCAGGCGAAAGCGCTCTGGATTAAATTTGAGAGAAATTGATTATTGTGTTATCGTCTACTGAAAACCTTTTTCTATATCGTTACCTATACCAAGGACTTAAATACAGGTAACTCTCGATGGCTCGAACTTCGATCCCTCGAAGTTCTTGATCGCTCGAAGTGAGTCTAGGGTCCCGATTTTTTTCCCTATATAACTAAGCAAATTTACTCTTGATTTCTCGAACTCTTGATCTCTCGAAACCCTTGATCCCTCGAAGTCAAACTGAAGTCCCGTTATTCATAATCTATAGTTTTTTATTCTTGATACCTCGAAGTCGCCCTGTATCTCCAAGCGCTATACCTAATTAACACCTACTTGGTCATTTAAATTGCTCCAGGCGTTAGACGCGGGACCCGTGTCACGGGTTGTTTATTTAGGCGACACTTGTCCTGCAAGGTGATAATTGTTTAATGATTGCCCATACCGATACCTAAACTATAATCAACACCAACCGTTTTACGATAATTTGGAGACGCAATGAAAATGAGAAATTAATTGAGACGAAACGATGAAATTGAGCCATGGTCAAATTTTAAAATTATAAAACTGTAAAAATTATGTTTAGCAGCATTATAGTCATTATAATGATTATTGCTGAACAAGTTCTTACAGCTGGTGAAGGACCTGTACAGTGGGAACAATGGGTGGTACTCAGTTATCACATTTATGACATGTCGATCGTCTCGCAGTACAGTAGTACTGAGCAATCTGGTCTTAATATGATGCATAAAATAAATAATTATTATGAATTTATTTAATAGTTGTTTTATTCAGTTTTAAAGAAAAACATCCATTTCTGTATATTTTACTGAAAAGAAAACGTTGTTAAAGCACGTGCGTAAGGTTAGCACTAAATAAATGGCTGAATCATTACATCCGGTAAGACTAATTTTAAAACCCGTCGGTCAACTTGGAAAATTCCGAACTCTTGAAAACTCGAACTCTTGAAACCTCGAAGTTTTTCCTCGGACCCATGGACTTCGAGCTATCGAGAGTTACCTGTATATATATATATATATATATATATATATATATATATATATATATATATATATATATATATATATATATATATATATATATATATATATATATATATATATATATATATATATATATATATATATACAGCTCAGGCAACGTGGATCCCGTGTTTCCCGCGAATAAACACATCGAGGCGATCGGCCAGGTGAGACAGGTATACCGCGTTCCCATCACGGTAAACTCATCATCTACCTGTCCCCGCCAAGGTAAATTTATCGATGGAAGAGTAACGTATACAAGCGGGAGTTATCTCCCCGAATGACAAATAAATTGCATGTTTCTTTATATTTAATGACGATATTTAACCAGATTTTGATAGAGATTATAATCGAATTACTTGGAGTCTTTTTTACTAATTTTTTTTATTTCAAAGCTATTAAATAATTTATAAAAGTATTTAATTTAATACTTGTGCCGCAATTGCAAATAAAATATTTTCGAATCCATTATCATATTTTAAAAAGGTCGTTAAATTAAAAATTATCATGAAATGATTTTAATTGCCAATAAAATTATAAATGTGTACGCAGTGTGATTGTGTTTTCTTAACAATTAATTGGTCTGCCTACATTTGCATTGTTTGTTGTCGAAGTCCATGCGTGTCAACTAATGATGAGCAAGTGATTAAAAATTGGGGCTTCCTATAAAATTACCAACCCAGTATTTTTAGCACGTTCCGTTCATTTCTTACAAGGTCTTCTATGTGTAAAGAACATTTTTTGTGAATTCACGTTTTAGTGAATTTGTGTTGCGTTACTTTAGGTACATGTATGGCTCGTCGTTTGTCATTGCGCGAGGATTCCCACTTTCTAGTGCGTTACGTTTGCGACGACAATCTTTAAGTGCGAAGCCGTGTGTTCTTCAAGACTCAGTCTGACTTGAATATTCAGTGTGGAAATGAGTATGACGTTCAGTGGGGCCGGCCTGAGGAAGTCGATCGAGCTATGGTCTTGCATACTGGATGTGAGCAGGACATGAGTGCCAAGCTGCGAGAGATGAAAGATACCGAGTGCCTACCAGCCTCTCCTTTCTCATAAACTTCTTTGCCACCTTCGAATACGCCCCATTGTAATGCGAAAAATCAAATTAACGTGTATCTCTCCGAACTGAATTATAACAAATAGAGAGTAAGGAGCCTTAGAGATACGATACCCAGAGTTGCATAAAATTATGTAATCGAAAGATATTGTGGGTATCCCTTGTCATGTTGTCGTGATGGTGTACCACCTACCTGCCTTGACAGAGGTTAGCGTTCGCTCGCGACCGAGCCCCCCCCCCTCTCTCTCTCTGTTAACAGAATAACTAGATAATTTTTTTTTAGAAGGAAATGTTGTTAAACCGTTCTTATGTTCTTACACATTTCAAAGAAATTAAGAACATGTTTTGAAAGTTTTGCTGTTGATATTTCATGCCGATAAAAAACATTTCAGTAAATGTATTGATAACATTTTATGTGTGCATGTACATGTAATCTTATTGAAAGCTACTACAAATATATAAACCCGTTTCCTGTTATCGTAACCTTACCCTCCCCCCCCCCACCGCTTTATGGCTGTCCGTGTTAACTTTATTTAACTTTAGTCCCAATTGTTTTACACAAAGGTGTGAAACCGGTGGTCGCACTGACAGGAAATCACTCTACGCTTGAACGCACAGAATACACAGAAATGAGGCAGGTAGATAACCTGTGTAACGACTGACCAAGAAGAATTCTACATGCATATCAAACAATTTTACTAATAGTTATATCAAATAATTAATTCATTTTACTGCGTTCTTTAACCGCTAGACGTGTTGAAGATGTTCCTTCCCGCAAAAAACCTCCATTATAAACTAAACGAGAGATAGGGAAAAAACACAACGAATTAAACTTTCCAAACACAGTCTGTCATGCATCACGAACATTGTAAAAAACTTAACTGTTAAACATACTTCATATTTTCTTTATTAAAAATAAAACTAATTGAACGAAACTTTATAATGGAGGAAACACGTGGCAGAGCTAGCGGGCTGATTTGATTGACAGGTGCAGCACGTGGACTCAAATTTGAAATTGCATGATGGATTCAATCACAGTGTGCCATATTCTTTTATGAATACTAATTTTATGAATATTTAGTATTGGATATTAGTATATTTCACATAAGTGTACGTTAAATTACGCCTAAACGCCCTCTCTCTCTCTCTCTCTCTCTCTCTCTCTCTCTCTCTCTCTCTCCCTCTCTCTCTCTCCTGTAAATTGTTGTGCGATTAGACGAAGCCGTACGCGATATAGACTTTTTCTTTTGTCGTGAATAGGTGTGAAAACCCTCAAGGGCATGTCGTTTTCTACCCTGAGTTTGTTAATCACTACATGTATACACAGAAAATGATCGTGACTTAAACTTTATATCTATACACAGGAAACGCATACTGATAACACGTTATGATTGCATGTGCTTTAACGCAGCACCAACTTTATATATGAATGATAATTTTATTTTTGAGTGGAAAAATAGATTTGTTAGTTGATTTCCGACATTTGTTCATTTCTCAATTTTAAACATACACATGTATTGACAGTTTACGGCGCTATGCGTGTCAACTTATAAAATGAGAAGATGAAATTGCTCTGCATTGATACGAGTTCATCTAATGAAAATATTTAATTTTAAGATTGTTATAAAAACAGGATTATCAACTAATAGAAATAATTACTGAAATAAGCACGTCAAAAACAAAAATATGTGTTCTTATTTACACATCACAAAATTTAACAGCGTAATAATCATGTTATGTTGTAATTCGAATGTAGTTTCCGATTTCATGAAATTCTATTTCATAAATTTAATTTATGAATTTTATGATAATATGGACCACAATTTATTTACAATGCAGCTGTTATGCTTAAATCTGAAGTCGCATATTTGAAGTGGATTTACGCGACCCGCATTGCCTGTAATGTACAGTACAGGTAAAGTAACAACAACAAGCAGCAGCAGGAATAACGGTAAATCACACCGTCGCGGTGTCATCACGGTCGCAATCCATACCGCGATCAAAAACCGCGATGGTGTATCGCGGGAACGATAAAAATACCGTGACGGTAACGCGGGCCAATACGGGATCCGCGTTGCCTGTACTGTGTATATATATATATATATATATATATATATATATATATATATATATATATATATATATATATATATATATATATATATATATATATATATATATATATATATATATATATATTGAGTGTCAGATTTTTAATTATGTAATTTCAAGGATGTTTAATTATGTAATTTCAAGTATGTTACATATATACATATCACGACATTCTATCTTGCATGAAAAATAAGAAAAAGAGATCTGTAGTAAGATATGTTTGACATGTCTGATATTTTACTGTACGTTTATAGAGAAACTCCAAACCTTATGAAAACCCCAATTGACTTCAAGTTGGGTTTTCTGTAGCATTATCAGGGGGACTTAATATGTATTTCTATTACATGTTCTGTTGCATGTTTCTAATAAAAAATGCATCAGAGTGTTGCGAGCTGGCCGACAGCCCTCAAAACACCTCCAGAATTTATAGATAAAAACACCAAAAGTAACGTTTTCACAATTTATATAACAAGAAATTTGAGAACAAATTCATGGGCTGATAGTTGTTAGGACACTGGTAGGTTGGGAAGACACTAAACTTCACTAGTCACTCCATTCCTTTACACTATTCACTATTCTGTACACAGAACATACACATTAAGTTACACATACACATAAAGTTCCAGACAAGTAATGACCCACATGACCCGCCGTACATAACAGTGAAACAACGTGGTACACGTGGCAGCGCTGCATTACATTTACTTGCATTTCACAATACATAATAATAAACCAAATTACTTTACACGTAACTTAAAATTACACTGTTAGAGTCACTAAACACGACATACACATTTACTACTCAAATTACGAAAGCTCTATGGATATACACTACTAACGACAATAGATAACTAAAGGAATAATGAACTATATAACGAACATAACAAACGAATAACTTACGAAAGGAACATTCAAACAATACAAATTACAAATAAAGCACTCTGAAACCACAAAGTTATTCTAGGACCATTTAATAAACAAATAGAATGAGAATGAATAAGTAAATGGGTTTACTCACAACAGAAGCCGTGTGTGTATTTATAAAATTAGACAAGTAAACTACAGAAACTGATAATATCAGGAATATCTTGCAGGTGATTTTTCCCGGTCCAAAGAGAGCCAAAAACCTAAACTTAGGTGGATATATACAGGTATCGAGGGGTAGCAGAGAGGGTAATAGAATTAGAGGTCCAGTACAGGATAACTAAAATAATCGACAAATTAAAACAGCATCGTAAATGTAACACAGGGCATTATTTTTTGCATAATATATAGAGCAATATATGATATGTGATTCGTGTTTTTAACTTAAGTTATATTTTTGGTAGCCTTCCGTGTTTTAACAGTTCCTCAAAAAGGAAGCTGTTCATTGTCAGTGTTGCTGTCCTATTTCTTTTGGGTTATTGTGTTTGCTGCTGTTGTTGCAATAAGTAAGAAATGATTCTTTTGAAATACAGGACGGAAGTACAATCACATACCTTTTTGACCATACTTGAGCAATAATTTTTTTTTATAATAATAATATTAAAAATAATAATAATAATAATAATAATAATAATAATAATAATGATAATAATAATACAGACGAAAGTTGATTTTATTGATTATTATTTATGTTCCTATGTTATTTAAAGCCAAGACAACTGCACTTAGTTTTTTGATGTTAAGCATAGTGAAAACAAAACAGGTATAGAAATGAACACATGTCATTTATTGAAGTAAATGACGAAAAATAAATATATACACCATCAAGGGGGTCAGCATAGACTAGAAAACAACTGACTACTGTGTAAAGTCTTTGGCAGTACATTATGTAATATGCTGACCCCCAATAGTAAAACATATCAAAAATCAAGGCAATGATATATGCCAAACATCAAAAAAGGGTGGAAAATAACAAGATACACGCAATAACAGGATACATAGTATACCAATACATGAAAATAGAAATAAAGTGAAAATTATAATTATGGCGGAAGAAAGGGGTGGATGGAGGGTTTTCCCAAATTATCTTCTTAAAAAAAAGTGTGGCGTTCTCCTCTAGTAAATAAATCAAGAATGATCACGTGGTCTCGAGGAGCCACGCTGATTGGTTTAAATATCATCCTACCCAGATAGTATTAAATTTAGGATCTTGACCTAGAGATAGCACCAATTAATTACATAATCTACAAATGCCCAAATAGGAGACTTAATAAATGTAAGAAAATATCGTTTGTGATAAAACAAGAAGAAACACATGTCACATAAAAGGTATTATCATTAAACATAATAATAACTACTTTATTATAAATTCAACGATATGTAATTTTGCATGACAAGTAGCGGTATTTGAATAATTACGTAATATTTCCGGTTATAGACCGGAAACCCCATTAGAATCGTGTGTACATGTAATATTTAAAAATAGAATTAATGCCTTCAAACTCAACGATGCATTATGTATCAGTAATCAAAATTGTATCCAAGCAATATTGAACTCTGGCGAAAGAATACATACGACTACAAAAAATATCTAAATTGTTCGTACCATTAAAAATCTGACTATTTTAAAGGTATTTATTAAGTTTCCATGAAAAGCAATGCTGCTTTTGAATACATCACATCAAATTTATCGATTATTTTTAAATACGAAGATTTGTCAGCGGTGATAATTTGTGCTTATTAGGGCCAAACACTGTTTCCCTTCCAGTTTGCTTGAGTAATTGCTTAGGAGAGTTGAATAAAATTTACTACCAAAAATAGTAGTATAAAAGTACCCTTTCTGGCCAAGATACCTTACTATTGGCTCCACATTGGACGTCATCCATAACCATAGCAACCCCAATGTCGTCATCTATAACCATGGAAACTAACACCAGTTGTTCTAATAATTAAGCCACAACAATTTTATCCAACAAAGGAACAAAAGATCCCATTGAAAAAGCATTTAAATAGAGATTTACTCAACCGAAATACTACAGGTAAAACATGTTTAAACATCACAGGTAGAGACATGCCTCAATGAACTTGGACATTTATATGACAGGTGTGTTCACACATCATTAAAACAACCATTCATTTCAATACAGGTACAAATCGTAAAGAAAAAATCCACATACAAAAGTATGTTAAATCTCATGACAAGTATCCTATTAAGCAATTAGTATTCAAAATTTCCTTATTAAATAACTAATAAATGATATCTATCTACAAAATTAAAAATCTATAAATAATTCTTCTGGAATTTCAGAATGGAAAATTACCCCTTTTTAAATGAACATTGATTATGATTATGACGATGGAGTGACGTGATCATAAAGTAACCAATCAGATAAATTGATAGTTAAGAATCACCCTGGAGATATATGTAGATATAAATTGAGAAACTCTTTGCTTTTAAATCAAACTTACTACAACAGCCAAAGATGTCTCATCGGAGATTGTTTCAAAGAAGTTTACATTGTGTAGTTGCTATTTAGATTTCGTAATTATTCCTTTAAAGGTAGGACATATTTTACATTCTTTTAAAAAGAAATAGACATGAACTCAGTGAAAAAAACATAAAATCTATTTAAATGGTTACAATAAAGTGTTATTTTAAATGTAAAAAGTGTTAAATGTTTGGGTTTTCCAGATGAGTGATTTGACAGTGCATTCTATTTGTATAATAGACTCGTATAAGTTAGATAATGAAATTTAAAGGGATAGGTTTTACGATTGAGTAAACAATTTTACTACATTTTGTTATTCTAATATAGAGCTGTGGGTTTTGTTTTGTTTTATTTTGTTTTTGTTTTGTAAATAGTGTTTGATTATCATTAAAAAATGTTATTATAAGAAATATTGATACTTTTGAACGGAGAAAAACATGCCTGCTATTACGGATTTTCACTCGACTATCGAATTTGCTTCGACATCAGCGATCTACACATGGTTTAGACCGCGGGCATGTTAAGGCTTCCCGATGGATTTTACAGCGATATGTAGAAAGTCACTTGTCAGTACTTCATACGATATGACATCATAATTAACTTTGACGTCACGATCTGCATTCCTGTCGATAGTTCTCAGGGAATGTATCTTAACGTTTAAAGTGAATTATATCAAACCAGTATAATACCGCACATTTCCTGTACACAGATGCTGCTGTTAATGCTAGACGTACATATTTCATTCATATTAAAAACCCGTATCAAATAGTCGGCAGTTTTAAAGCTTCGTTTTAAATAAAAGACTATTTATAAACTAGTGGTTTGGAGACTCTCCCTGTTACGTGTAAACAAACGAATGAAAACCAGCTTGGCGCAGGTGAAAGATCAACACAATTTTAGAATATTTTACGTAAAATTGGTAGAGAATATAATTACCAATGTGAATCTTGCTTGGGAAACCTACGCATTTACCCCAATTTTTTGTAAATCGCTTTTGATTAGTAAAAATGTGCATTATTTTGATGATTTTGTGGAATGCTTCAACAATATCTTCCATAAACGAAATATCTGTTTCTTTCCCAAGCAAGAACTTCAAAGTATATGACTTAACAAAGGATTTTTTCCTAAAAATATGTATGATTTAATGTCATTAATCACCTGCGCCGATGCGTTTTAAATAGATCATTTGCAATATTAGGATTCGCCAGTCACGTGATTACAAAGTACATATGACGTCACAAAAATGCATCAAATATAATGTTTAACATCGGTGTCAATAAATGTAACATAGATTTTAAGAAATACCCCCTGTCAAAGTAGTTTTGCGATGATTCAAATAATATCGTTTTCAAGTCGTATTTTAGCATCGGGACGCCTTATTATTGCTGCGACTCCTTAGTCTGTCAGACTTGTGGAAAAAGTTGAACAGAAGGGACAGCTATTTACGACACATAAGAAACCACCTTGAAACATCAGATAAAAAATCATATAATTCTGAAACGGTGAATGATTCAAAGAACAGTGACAGTGATGACAAAGAAAATGTATGTCCTAATCAATCAGGCGGTGGAAAATCATCAAACAATATAAATGGTAAAGCGATAAGTGTTGGTTTTTTCTGAATTTTTTTCTTCCTAATTTTAAATCATATAAGTTTATAGTTTGTTAATTGCTTTATAGACGCAGAAGCTGATGAGGTCACAGAAGATTGTAATTTAAAGGAAGAGGCAATTGAGGAAAATTAAAGTTAAGGGAGAGACTATCAGATCGATTTTTAAAAAGGAACGCATCAAGAGGAAAGAATTAAAAATTTATCTCACCTTACAAGTGCGATTCATAAAAACCAAAGGAGATCAAGTTGAAACTGCAGACCTCATTTCCATGGACTTTGTCATATAGTGGTAAACAACGAAAATATTGAGCTCGCTCTGAGGGAGAGCATCATGAACATGTTCAACTCTTTCACTGAATACCAAAGAGAAGGCAGTAACTGGGTACTGTACAAGGTTCTGGGAGTGGCAATCCATATCGTGCAATACAATCAGATAAAAGGCTCCAGTTATTTACCACTTCCAGCAAGACGTGCCAGCAAAAAAGCAATTGTCGACGTTCAGAATACCGATCAAAGATTCTTCATGTTGTCGGTATTAGCTGCTTGTTACCCAGTGACAAAGAATCCATAACGAGTTATGAAATATCTGCGACACATTGAGAAGCTAGACTTCTCGGGCATTTCATATCCTGTTAGGGTTGGAGACATTCCTAAATTTGAAAAGAGAAATGACATATCCATTAGTAGATTTGGTTATGAAAAACTAGAATTATATCCTCTCCATTTGACAAGAGAAAGAGGAATATAATATGTGGATCTTCTCATCCTAGACAGGGGAGAAAACTCACACTACTGTTGGATAAAAAACTTTAACAGATTACTGAAAGAAGGACAAAAAGGAAACCAACTGTTTCATTATCATTATTGTCTGCATGGATTTACTAAACAGCAGCTTTTAGAAAAACATGTGCTTTACTGTAAAGTACACGGTGCAAAGCGGACCGAAATGCCAACTGAAGAAGACAAATGGCTAGAGTTCAGCGATGTTTCAAAGCAACTCAAGGTTCTATTTGTGATCTATGCCGACTTTGAAAGTATTCTTGAGAGGCTTGTTAACCGGATCCTAGCAAATCGTCCACTTTTAAGCTAGCAAAACACGTGCCCTCAGGATTTACTTACAAAGTTGTCGGACTTTCATCAAATATCACAATGAATTACGTGTCATACCGTGGTCATGATGCCGTTGACAAATTTATTGACCATTTAATCAAATTAGAAGACGAGCTTTTGGGAGTTCTACGCGAATTAGAGGCTATGGATTTTTCTGAGGAAGAGACATTCCAAGAAGCAACTTAATGCCACATCTGCAACAAAGACTTGGGAGAAGATACCGTTCGTGATCACTGTCATATGACAGGAAAATTTCGAGTTGCAGCTCACAGTAACTGTAATCTAAACTTTCGACTCAGAGAGAAAATACCGGTATTTATTCTATAATCTGAAAGGATACGATGCCCTCGGGAAGTTCAAGCACAAAAAGATCAACTACATTCCCAAGAACCATGAGATACATTTCGTTTTCATTATGAATATTAGATTTCGTCGACACGTTCCAATGTTTGTCTACATCTCTCAACAAACTATCCACTAATCTAGCCAAAGAGGGTCTCCATAAATTTCCTCATCTCCAAGCACACGTAGCCTCTACTCATCCAGGAAAAAATCAAACAAAGCTTCAGTTGCTGAGCAGAAAGGGAGTGTATCCATACCCCTACATGAACTCCATCAAGAGGTTTCAAGAAAAGACACTTCCGCTACAAGGGCTTTCTACAATGATCTAGACGGCAAAACTGTATCTGATCAGGACTATTTGCATGCGCAATGGGTTTGGGATGATCTGCACATGGAAACCGACGTGCATCTTTTCTCTGATGTGTTTGAAAATTTTCGTAGTCTCTGCTTATGTTCGTATGCTGCTCATTTTTAAAGGGCCCCGGGACTAGCAAGGCAGGCCGCTCTAAAGATGACAGATGTTAACCTTGAGCTTTTGGCCGACTTTGATATGCATCTCTTTGTGGAAAAGGGGCTCAGAGGGGGCATTGCTATGATTTCTAAAAGGTATGCGAATACTAACAATCCTTTTCTTAGCGAATATTATATCCGTCAACCCTCAAACTATCTGATGTATTAAGATGCCAACAATTTGTATAGATGGGCAATGAGTCAGACGCTACTGACTCATGATTTTTGTTGGCTGACCCCCGACGAAATGAAGACGATCGACGTCCATTCTATTCCTCTCGATGGAGACACTGGTTATGTATAAATATCCCATGGAATTGCATGACTACCCCAATGACTATCCTTTATCCCCTGAATCCTTTCAAATCAAACCTGAGATGCTCTCCCTTTTCCAGAAAGATCTTCTAACTAAGCTAGAAATGAAAGAGGGTATTTCTACCAAGCTACTTCCCAATCTTTTTGATAAGGAGAACTAGGTTGTTCATTACAGAAATTTGCAACTCTACCTTGCATTGGAGATGAGGCTCAGAAAGTTCACCGGGTATTGTCATTTAAGCAGAGCCCATTGCTAAAAGCCTATATTGATTTCAATACGAGTGAACGAAAAAACAGCAACAACGAGTTTGAAAAAGAATTTTTCAAACTAATGAATAATAGTGCTTTGGGAAGACGATGGAGAATGTACAAAAACGAGTAGACATTCAACTTGTTCACCATAAGAAAACAACTTTTAAAACTCTCGGCTAAACCTGGGTTTTAATCTTTTAAGATTTCAATGAAGATTTAGCCTCGGTAGAATTAACCAAATCAAAACTTATCCTTAATCGAACCATCTATGTTGGGTTTTCCATTTTAGAACTTTCAAAGGTCTTGATGTATGATTTTCATTACAACCACATCAAGAAAAAGTATGGTGATCAAGCTGCTCTCTGTTTTACAGACACAGACTCCTTATCCTATGACCTATCCACCGAGGATGTGTATGTAGACATTAAGGAGGATCACCATTACTTTGATTTCAGCAATTATCCCGAAAGTCATTTCCTTCACAGCAATTTAAATAAAAAGGTTCTAGGTAAAATGAAGGACGAATGCCAAGGTCGTTACATGCGAGAATTTATTGACCTAAAACCCAAGATATAGTTTTCTTCATGAAATGAAAATTGTTCAAAACGAGAATGAGTTCATCTGGATGGAGGAAAAGAAACGAGCAAAAGGAGTTAGTAAAGTAGTCATGCAATTAAGCATTCATCATGAGAACTACAAAAGTTGTTTGTTCAATAGAGAGTTTCAAATGGACTCGATGGTGACGTTTAGGTTATTTAACCATCAAATATACACCATTGTTTTAAACAAAACAACCCTGAGCCCCTTCGATGACAAAAGTCATATTCTAGATGACGGGATTCACACCTCAGCACACGGTCATTTTAGGACACACGAGATGTGTGAGTGATAAATCTGCAAATTACAATTGTATATTTAACAGTTAGCTATAGAGTCAATGGATGATTCAAAACAATTTAAGTCATGCTTTTTTAGGGACTTCAGTGCTGTATTTTCATTCTAATTGTTTATGTTTATTTGTATATAATATGTTTAACTATTCTATGGCTCGTAGTATAATGCCATTAAAACAGTTACGTTAAAATGTGTGTTTAATGAATTATATCATTTTTATTCAAATGCATTGTCACAATTGAGCGATGGTTAATTCTCCATTATAAAACAGATCATTGGTCATTTTAACTTTGTATGTAATGTATCCTGATTATGTTTTACAAAATGTAAATAAATGAATAAAAACAAACATATGGTGATTGTATTTAAACATGGTTAATCAAACGTCCCAAGGGGAGCCAACGCAGATCCTTAAGATACCGGATCCCTGAAATCCGAAGACCAAGGATCTCGGAGATCTTGTTTCCGGAGACCTTGATTCCCGAGTCCAAGTGTCCCAAAGACCTTGATTCCGAAGTCCAAAGGAACCAGATACTGAGAATCCAGATTACTAAATAGAAAACAAACACGGTGTGTTTATTACAATCAGTTTCACTTACAGATATGCAAATGAGATCATGTGACATAGTCTACTAAAATGAAAAACAGAAACCATTTTCATCATAGTACGGAAGGACGTCAAAGGATCAACATGTACACCTGTAATCTATGTCCCAGGGTTTATGTCTGGCCTGATAGTTTAAAAAACATTTGAATTAAAAAATGACATGCGGGAATCTGAAGTGTTTCGACAACAACAACAACAACAACAGGAGAAACAACAACATAAGAGGTAACAAAAACAACAGGATAGACAACAACAGGAGAGGTAACAACAACATCAGGAGATGCAACACCACCACCAACAACAATAACAGGAGAGGCAACAACAACAGGAGAGACAACAACAATATCAAGACTTTGTATTCCAACATCCCTTCACAACCAATGTGTCAGGACCGACCTGTTCTGGAAAGACATATTTTGTTAAAATGTTGTTGCAACACTGTGAAACCAAGGTTTCTCCTCCTCCTGAGAGAATCTTGAGGCTGTATAGACGATGACAACTTCTGTATTACATCATCAAATCCACCGTGTACCCTCCTGTTGATTTAATTCAGGGTATACCATTAGATTTAGAGCAAGATTGTTTAATTCATCCTGGAACCAGGAATCTGATATTTCTAGACTATCTTATGTCTACAACAGCTAAAGATTCCAGAATTAACGAGCTATTTACGGAGGGTAGTCAGCATAGAAACTTGTCAGTCATGGCAATCAATCAAAATCCGTAGTATAACAAGGATCCGACTCAGAGACGAAATTGTCACTATCTCGTCCTGTTTAATAACCCCGTGGGCAGACAGCAAGTCATTACTTTGGCCCGACAGATGTATCCCGAGAACTCTCAACATCTTTTAAGGCATTTTAAGGAAGCCACCTCTAAACCTTACGGATATCTACTTATCGACCTGAAACCAACCACATATGAACATCTGCGCATGCACAGAGACATTTTATTGTCAAAAAAATCCAAACAAGACGGAACATGTTCCTCACTATTCTAAGGACCCGCCTAGCAAGCAGACACACCAGTTTTCAGAACAGACAGAAACTAGCATTCCTTTTAACGACGCATCAAACAAGCAGACGTATCTCAAAGTTCCTTTCACTGATCAACAATTGACAAAAACAGAAAACAGACCTTCCCTCTGAAGATATGTCTTCTTGCGATGATTATGGTCTTCTTTTTGAAAATATCCACGACTTGCAGAGACATGTGAAGAGTTGTTGCCCAGACAATGTTTCCTTTAAAAGGAAACGGGGCGATGAAGATGATGAAGATCAACCCCCACCTAATCGGTTTTTGATAAATCCCAAAGTGAATGAAGAGGAAAAGGAAAACCAGTAACATGAAGTCTTTAACTATCTCTTGAAACGAGCGAAACAACATAACAAAAAGCAATGGGACTAAAAATACAATAAATATATCAGAAGGTCTATCTTGAAAAGATTAAAATCAGAGGAAAGAAAGAATTCCAAAGACCTCAAAAGATTCTCAGAGAACTATGGATTAATCATCGTGTTCATCCTGCAGTTACAGAACGGCGCCACTCACTCGGAAAATATGAGAGAAGTCAACAATTTCCTTTTCGATGGTTATAATAAACAGACATCCGTCTAAATGGCCTTGAACAAAAATAGTCATCTTTTGGAAGAAGGGTAAAATGGGGAGGATATCGACTCTGAAAAGGAGGATGTCGATTCTGAAGAGGAGGCTGTCGATTCTGAAGAGGATAAAGATAGCCAGGAATCAGATAATGAAGAAAGTTATCCGTACTTTTTTCTTACCATTCTTACATATTGTACGCAAATAAGGATATGTGTTCAAAATAAAGAATGAAACGAAGATTGTTACTATTGTTTTATTTATCGTGGTATATGTCACGTGATTTGATATATCATATAAAAAAGGAGAATGTTTACACGTTTCCTCATTCCATCGATGAGTCTTTAAGTGTCAACATGACCTGGGAGGATTTTTTAGCAAAGATATACTACGATCCTGTCAATGCCGGGAGTTTCTCGGGACCTGATATATTATATAGATATGTAAGGCAGGAGGGAAAATACAATACGTTTTGAGTAAATACAAGATCAGAAAATGGTTGCAACGACAAGAAGCCTACAGTCTTCAGAGAGGTGTTCGGAGATCTTTCAAGAAAAACAAAGTCATCGCTATTGGCATAGATGGGATGTCGATTTTTAGATATGTCAAAATATAGCAAGGAAAACGATGGAATGGCGTTTGTACTGATTGTCATCGACATATTTTCTATATTCTTGTGGATGCAACCTCTTAAAGACTAAAAGGGCCAAAGCGTCACTGCAGCTCTAACATGTACAATTTTCTTCGTGAAGGCCGTCGTCTTACCAGAATTCGATCAGATAAAGGACAAGAGTTCTGATTGCGGGCTTTTAAGTGCATTATTGAATGAGGAAAACGTCGATCATTTGTACGCCAAGCATACCGAAGTCAAAGCCAATTATGACGAGCGAGTGATTAAAACGATCAAGACTAAACTGTATCGATATATCACTAATAAACAATCGTATCGTTACGTTGATAAGCTGCAGGACTTTGCCAGAAATTACAGTGCAACATGCCATAGAACAATCGGCATGGCTCCCGTTAAAGTGACCAAGGATAAGGAGAGAGACCCTTGGTGAAAGATGTATTGGCCCAAAAAGACACCCATTATACCGAAAACAAAACGAGTCAGGAAACCCTATAAATTAAAAATAGGGGATCATGTACGAATCAGTCATCTCAGAAACATATTATCACACGAATACGGCAGGAAGTGGTCTGGAGAAATGTTTATTGTATCGGAAAGACACTTAAGGTGGCAGGGGACAGTTTTTTTTATACAATTCATTGTAGCCAAGGGATGCATGTCTTCCGAACTCTGTAACTAGAATTTCCTCAGGTCCCATTCAGCACAAATACCTTTAATTCACTGTTTATAAGGGCAATCACCAATTTCTGAAGAAAATTACTAGTCAAAACCTGTAAAATTCTCTACTTACTGGTTTTTATGAGATTTTGACCCTTCCATAGTTTGCTAATTTTTCATGATTTTTCAGGTTTTTAGACCTCCCCTAGCTAATTCCCTGCAGAGAGTTGACCTTCCGAACCGCGTGCATGTTGCACTATCACATGTCAGAAACTTACCGGTGTATAGTTTACAATGTCCCATCCACCTACTTTTCGTGTTATTTTACCTCCCGTCTGTAACTTGCAATTTCAATGTGTAAAGTCAACACAACAGTCATAGCCGTTGGTTTCGCATTTTACTTCTGATTCTCATGTACCTAACATATGGGGCCTACATATTGCATATCAATTTCAACAAGAGACCCCCCCCCCTCTTACTAATGATAATCATTAAAAATCATTTCATGAATTTTAGCAACACTCATAAGCCTTCAAGTACAGCAACTCTCAATTTTACAAAAATATTGACGGGTACTTTATCCGAAACTGTCCCTTGCTACCTAAGAGGAGGATTGCCCATATACCGGCTTAAAGACTATTTAAACGAAAAGATCAAAGGAACATTTTACCAAGCAGAACTACAGAAAGTGGACGTCCGGAAAGATGACGAATTCAAAGTAGAAAAAATATTACTATCTAGAGGACGTGGACCAAACAAACAATACCTTATAAAATGTTTACACTGGCCTTCGAAATTTAATTCCTGGGTCAATGCAAACGATGTGAAAGCTTATCTATGATTGTTCATGTGTATTGTACTTAAATGTTGTCATCTATGTATACAAAAAGAATTAACGAATATGTAACTAAAAAACAGTGTTGATAATATATATTCACAAATACATGAATCAGAATTATAATTATATGAAGAGATCCAGTTTGAAGAGGTTGAGTATCAGACAATTGGTGAGGATGCGTATTTAAACGAAAAGATCAAAGGAACATTTTACCAAGCAGAACTACAGAAAGTGGACGTCCGGAAAGATGACGAATTCAAAGTAGAAAAAATATTACTATCTAGAGGACGTGGACCAAACAAACAATACCTTATAAAATGTTTACACTGGCCTTCGAAATTTAATTCCTGGGTCAATGCAAACGATGTGAAAGCTTATCTATGATTGTTCATGTGTATTGTACTTAAATGTTGTCATCTATGTATACAAAAAGAATTAACGAATATGTAACTAAAAAACAGTGTTGATAATATATATTCACAAATACATGAATCAGAATTATAATTATATGAAGAGATCCAGTTTGAAGAGGTTGAGTATCAGACAATTGGTGAGGATGCGTATTTAACGCCGGTCTTACAACAATACCCTCTCTCGTGTCTTGTAACTGGGAATTAGGAGTCTGCTCATACACAAGAAATGTGAAAAGAAATTTTCTTTATGTCATTACTTCCGTTTACATTTATACTTGTCTTGAAAAATTGTATACGTTAACTGTTCCAACTTTTCAGACACAACATTCATTTTCCTTTCTAATCGATAGATTTTGGTGACGGTTTTGTTTGTGTGGTTTTTTTTTCAATTGAAATAAGGCGATGGTATTATTTTTTTACCATTATAAATCATAATACGGTCCTGATTGGTGTTGACCTTAAGGGGATCAGACGAATGGCGGTGTAACGAAGAATTTTGACCCGGGTTGAAAATTGACCCGGGGGTCATTTTTCAACGTTGAATATTGAGACCAATGGTGTTGAATAAAGACCCTAATCCGTTGAAAACTGACCTGCATCGTGGAATTTTGATCATGAAACCGGTTCAAAATTCAACAGCAAAGAAGCACAAATTAACGAATCAATATTATATCTTGAGTTTATTTAAATAAAAATTATCAGTCTTCACATATTTATTCTTTAGATTTACATGGGGGGGGGGGGTGTAAAAATGAGACTTAAATCATTTTTTTTTAAATTTACATATTATCCCTTTAAATATGTAATAACTATTTTATTCATAATAAACTTTTAGCGTATTTTTGCTGTTTTGTGTGATATCTATATATACATTTTTTTAAATATATGTTTTTCAGAATATTTGAATACATGGTTACACGTTAAAATACTCAATTTAGTAAAACTCCTTTTTAAATTCGCTGGAGAAGTGTACAAATATAAATAATTCAAAAAAATTACAATACGTCATATTGTTCAATTTTTGTTTTACGTTCGGCCAGTAAGTTGAAACTTTTATATTGTTCATTGTAAATTTTCTGGGTGGGTGTACATACAAAATTTACAGTATGTCGTATTGAGATTTTCGTGTTTGCACACACTCAGTCTGGTAAAACTGAGACTATCTGAATTTTGTATTCACACACATCCAGCCAATAACAGTTTACAAAGTGATGATATATGCTAACAAGTACCTTTTCATGAACAATGTAGTAGTAACTATATCTTGTAAGCCGATATTTTTTTAGTGTTTTATTTGTTCCGTTAGGATAACTTCTGATGTAACTAAATATCATCAAATTGCGAAATTTTCTAGGCATAAACAATTCTAATTTATGGAATCTGTAGCAAGCTAGCAACCTAATTTTTGTACAGGATGACAATAAAATAATTAAATTTGCTTTAATAGTTTTGAATTTCTTTAATTACAAAAAAATTAACATTAATTTACTAACAGTAATTGTTTTCTGCATATAATTGGTAAATTGCATTTTTTGAATAGAAATATGTAGTAGAAGATCATACAGCAGCATTGGGGTATATGGTTGACCTTCCTTCCACAGCCACCTACATCATTAATTTAATTTAAACGTGTTTTGTTGAACGGAATGTTCAAATTATTGAAACGATTTGATAACAGTCATATCCTATGTAAACCCCTTCAAGCATACAAGAAGTCAAGAAGAAATTATCTATGGTCTTAAGAATATAGTATTACAAGTATACAGAATATCATTAATATCATGTGTATATATTAGACAGGGGATACTTATATATTGAATAATTATCTGAATATATACCATATATGATTGTAAGACATACTGTTGGTAGACATGTTCACTCACACCTACATTAACAAACCTATCACCTTCATTTATACTTAAAGAGATACAAACATAAGAATGAGATTGAGCCCATTTTATAAGAACAGTAAATGAAAGGGAACTGTATATTAAGTAAATACACATGTATAATACTTAAATAGGTTTAAACAGTGTAACTTAAAAGAATAAAAACGCCTGGGAGCTCTAATATGAATATAACATGGGAAACAATTTTATCTATATGAAATCAAAACTACCATTAAATATATACCCGGTAGTTCATATAAAAAGGTACACTAATATCAATGAGTTGTTCAAAAAGTTCGTCTCTTTGTTGAGTGTATCTTGGACATCCAGGGGAAAAATCACTTTTCCTTCAGATTCAGACCCACAGTATAAACATCGACTTTCATCAGTTAAAAAATCCTTTAAAAATATTTCCTATTGCCTTAACTGAAATGTTTGTAAGCTCTAGGTATATTTTGTTTTTATGTTTTGACTTAAAGAAAGATGGAGTTGATGAAATTTTCTTTTCTGCATGAGGATTATTCCATAATTAACATGTAGACGGAGCAAAGCTATTGTTATAAGTATTTAGTGGTAGATAATAAAAAGCTCATTCGACCTAAGAAAATATGATTGAATTCAATCTAACGTATCTTGTGATGCTAAACCATTTATAATCTTGTAGAATGTAATTAGTTTATGTTTGTCCCTTCGAGATCACTATATATATATATATATATATATATATATATATATATATATATATATATATATATATATATATATGAAATGATTTTAGAACAATTAATAAACTCTAATCCCTGTCACTGTCCTGGTTGCTTCAATCTGTACATGTATAAGCATTTCGGATTTTCCCTTAATACAGCTGCTCCACACAACATCACCATATTCCAATCTAGGTCTGGTAAAAGACGAATTTTAACAAACGTTTATCTATCAATTGTGTGCGTGAGTAATCTTAATATATTCAACTTTTTGCATTTCTTTCCATGTATACCATTAATATAATTAGATCAACCATCCTCCAACTGTATATTTAGATGCAAACCTACTTTTTTGAATTGATAACATTATTGCTGTAGAGGGTATATGTTTTTTATTTTGAGAAAATATATTACGCCAGTTGCCTGTGTTTCTAATTTACAGGTAAAGAATGGAATTAAAAACTCAGTGATAGAAATAAATTGCATTTTTAAAAAGAACTATGACTCTGCATATGCAGAAAATTAGATGGTGCTTCAATAAAGTTAATCTGACAAGTTTATGAACAATTATTGTTAAGTCGTAAAAAAATTAAAACATGTATAGATATGTATATGCAGTGTATATATGTATAATACCGTATATATAATCAAAGTACTGAGAGTACTGAAAGACGGGGTCTTGAAAGTTTGAATTTGTAATTGTCCTGGATTTCCTCGAATATGTTTCAAAAATTTATGAGTTTGAATTAGTTGTTACAATCTATGTTAATTCGGCTTTTTTGCAATTGTCTGATACTTTGTCTAAATTTTACTCAATCCCGGCCTTCATAATTGTAACAAATTGACACAACGGTATATTATGTAAAATATGACCCCCAAGGAAAATTTTTAAAAATTACTACTAACCGGGAAAATCAAACAACTATATCAAAGTAGATAATTTTAATCATTAGATTTATTCAATTTTGTGATTCAAGGGAAAATCCACAAGTCGGGCGGTATCCTTAATAAAAGTTTTATGAAAACCCCGAAAACTCTAAAACTGCCGAATTAACAAACAAAGTGAACATTTGTATACCGATAACAAACACAAGCACCTGACGTTTGAAATATTTTTTACAATAAGATTCCAAGAACTTTGACAATAAAAAAGATTTGTCATTTTGATTTTGATTTTGATCGGTCGCCATTTTGATTTTTAAGACCGACTTATCTGACACGATTTTCTTCATTTGCGATTCATGCAAAATTAATAGGTAAAAATAAATCCGTTCGCCACTTACTACTTTTTTTTGGTAAACTCGTGCATCACCTACACGAATTACGATACAACCGTTCCTTTCATTAAAAATCATACTCCGAAAATTAGAGACAAAGATAACAGAGATTGTCAACTCCACCATTAGCGTGTAAATGTTACGGGACCAGCCTACTTTGAGAACTACAAGTACAACAGCAATCTTGTATAAGTCATTAAATTTGAACCTGATAGTGAATATGAACATGAACCTGTAAATATTCTTAGCATGTTTTGATTATGAAATATTTACAAAAACTCTTTATTTAGTTTTTAAATTACTTTTTTAAAACTTATTGACTTTTCACAAAGTAATGGTAAATACTAATGCATTACTTTACTCATGTAATGGTAATGTAATGCATTACTTCAAGAAAATTAAGTAATGGTAATGGTAATTTAATGTCCTAATTCATGACGTAATGGAAATGGAATGCGTAATTCACCCCGAGCCTGAAAGCCGGAAAACATGAACATTAACATTTAACTTGGTTCTTCAATCGATAAGATTGTATATATTATATGATGTATTAGTCTTCCAAAATGTATAATATATTTTAGATTTTGCTTACATTGCATTGTTTAAAAGTTAAATTCAGTTTAATCAACTAAAGAGCCAACGAACGAGAAAGCAAATTCAGACTTGTTTTTATTTTCTTTGTACAAAATTCCTGTAGAGACGAACAGCAGTCATACTGCAAGTAGACTGGAAGCCAATGAAACACCTATTCAATTTGTAAAAAATCTGTGTATATTTACATCTACCAAGCATAATTTCCTCTATTTCTTACGAAAACTTATAGTTAATTCATAGCTCTATAGAAACAGCCAGACTGAAATTTACACGCCCCATTTATCGATTGGTCGAAATCTACAGCGGCTGAAAGTGACAGGACTGAAATTGACACGCCCTGTTTATCGATTGGTCTGAACCTACAGCGACCTTAGTAAAATCCCGGACTGCACGAAATAATCATGACGATGCCAGACTCAAAGTCTCACAAGACGATTTGGCTGTTTCTTTTAGCTAACGTACTTTTGTACATTAACCGTAATTTAGTGAATTTTACTAACTTTTCATAATCAGTTTATTAATTAGTTAAAGAAAGATGTTAATATAAACAATAAAATGCTTTCTTTGATGATCCATGCGGGTTATGAAGGTAGCGATCATTGCAGGAAAAATTTACATAACCCGCTAGCGCGGGTTATGTATTTTTCATGAATCACCAAAAAAGCATTTTATTGTTTAAAAACCCGTCCCGATTTTTACTTCGGATTGCGCATGAAGTTTGGTAGTATTAAGGTGAAAGATTGTCAAAATAAAATTCACAACTTTTCAAAAATGGCACATTGCTTTTGGGAACTTTAATTTCGATTCCTCCATCAACCCCTTCTATTGATTAATGAGCTCGTACACCAACTGAATCGTCAACGGCGCTGTGCATTCAGTTACGTAGCTCATTCCACCTTTGAACCCGAGCAAGAATATTTTGATTAATAAAACTATTTGTTTATTTTCTAAATAGAATTTTGTTTATACACAGAGGACTAAAAAGATTTAATGCATGAAAACTTTCTGCACTATTTTCTTACGCGTAGACTCAATTCATGTGTTCTACGCGTGCCTTCCGGTTTGAGACTTCGGCTGACAGTAAACCAATAGACTAAAAAAGGATGAAAATATGACAACTATTCATTTATTATTTTGTCAGAGAAATAGTCTGACTTTTTTAAAATTTAGCATAGGTATATGACATTATATCCTTTTGTCTTAATATAAATATATATACCCTTTATCCAATAAAACAGTATAGAGGTTATAAATTTAAATTGTTAGAAAAATATACAACGCCAGGTGCCTGTCGAATAGAGCTCTGTTGATTTACTTGAAAAGTGACGATACGATTAATTAGATATATTTATCAGAGATTATGACAAGTTTAAACTTTAAATTCTGTCACACGAGGGAATGAAAACCAATTCTATGTCAAAAAGTATTTTAGCCCTATTAGCCTGTTCCATTCAGAAGCAAACGGTCATCTTCTTAGCTTTATTTATATAGTATTGTAATAATAAATGGATATTATATTTTCAGTCTCAAAATTAAATGATAAATCGGACATATCAACCTTAAAGAAATTAGCCATGTCCGCATATATATCGGAAAGTATAAACTTTTTAAAACTGAAACTTTCAAATATGTGCATGATTGTACATTTAAACCGTGTAGAGTAAGTTCCAGTTCAGATCAAAAAAGTGGGGGTCAATTCTCAACAGGATCAATTTTCAACGTGTCGAGGTCTTCAGAATTTAGAAAAATCTTTCTCATACCGTTGAAAAATGACCCCAGGTATGAATTTCACGATTTTGGTCTCAATTTTCAACGTTGAAAAATGACCCCCCGGGTCAATATTTAACGTTGAAAAATGATGACCCCCGGGTCAATTTTCAACCCGGGTCAATATTCTTCGTTACAGCGGAATGAGTTTATAATTTTAAAACGGCTCTTGTAGGTTAATTCAACCACCTAATACCTGCTTTTTCAGACGGAGATGGCAAAGTTTTGAGAATACGTTGATTTTCTTGATCATCGGTTTGATTATTTTGTACAACAAGAGAATAAAACACAATTTAATCATTAAACGATGTAATAATGTGGCAATAGTCAAACAGAAAACTTAATTATTTTAAAAATCAATATATTTCGTGTTTGAACTATAATGACCTTGTTTATAATAAATCGTTTGTATCAATTTAGTTGGTGTACTGTGAACCAATGTTGTTAATGGCTTGCGTACTAAATTAGTGAATGTTTGGTTTCTCACCATGCATCAGTCAATAGGCTATATTGATAATGTACCATTGAAAAATTTCCTTCTAACAATATGAGTTGGAATTGAAACCAAAATATTCCTTGTGAGGAAGGAATGATCTTTACCTGATCAGTGTGGTTAAAACATTCCCGAAGGTGACCCAAAACCAGATCTCAATCAGCTTTGTTCATCCATCACTGATACAAGAAGAAATTGATTAACGATTAAATTCCAGGTACATTTTACTACTGTTGTTTTAAATGTGAAAACTTTTAAGATGTATATTTCGGTCTTTATCTACAAAGGCATTCTTATATGCATGAGCAAAAAAGGTTTGATTTTCTTTGCACAAATAATAGTGTACAAAGGAAACAAATAGTAAATGAAAATGATATGAAATTTGATTCACTGAAAAGTTGGAGATTAAAATATTTCCATAAGAACCAAAACTGCACCACTCGTGAAATATATCTTTTAAGTAGCCAATATGTAACACTGTTTATGTAGTCTGTTACTATTTTGAGAGGAAAGGGATAATTTAAATTGTGAATTGACAGGTTTCGTACAAACATGCGAAAAAATATATCAAAACATTGAACAAATCAATAAAACTATCAAATCATATATTGCTGCCATCACTAAATGCTCGGATTTTTTATGAATACATATAACGTTCGTATGCTTGTACATTGTAACTATAGAGGCTTGTGGGCCATACAAGCATTTCAAAGAAAAAATAACATTCTATTTTAAAGAACTAACAATTTTATTCTTGCACCGATAAAGACTTATGGTATTAAACTAAAAAGGTTAAACTGTGTTCTTCAGGTAAAAACATGTCGTAATATAATCAGAGGTGTCGCTATTGTATCACAAGTTAAAAACATCTAATATTATCTACCGTAGTAAAAAATAACAGAATTATATTCGCTTTAGTATTTGTTCACCATGGTCGCTCCGGGTGATTTGGAAACCTGAAAAAAAGATTTGTAACTTTTTAGAGCTTAATCATTTAAATTTGATCAACATGATATTTTTAAATTTTGATTGTAAAGCCATATTTTAAAATATATGACAAGAAAAATATACAGAAAGCAAATTTTGACTTTTTGACCACGTCTACGTTAATATAAACTTACATAGCTCCCATCATATCAAAATAACGTCTTTTTGTTTTAATGCTTGCAATTTCGTCCATTTCTCCTTTTGTAAGAGAAAAATCAAACACCTGAAATAGAATAAGGCATGTGATTTGCATTTTGCACTATACGATAACATGTATTAGTATTTATAGGGTCAACCTCGCAATGTAATGGAAAGAACAGTTTTAAAAACCATTGATATTTATTTGACAACAGGAAAGGGGATAGAGAAGCTTATTATGTTTATTTTATTATTACATACTGGTCCATCCTAGAGAAGGGTTGAGTTTAAAGGGGGTATGGGAGTGTACTTTCACAAGGAAAATTTGTAGAATTTTCACAAGAATAAGGAAGAAAATGAGAGTTTAGGAACATTGGACAATAGGTAATGGGAATGCTTGTCTACTTATTTCTAACACTTTAAAAACGTTATATGTGCATTATTTTAGCTCTAACAATCCTCACCTGAATGTTACTGCGTATTCTCTCAGGGGTCACACTCTTTGGAATCACAATTATGCCTCTTTGAAGAAGATTTCGAAGCAAAACCTGAAAAAGTAAAGCACACAGTAAATACAATTTATAGCAACGATTATAATATATATATAAGCATTAGTTTGCAAAAAGCAGTATGCTTATTTAAGGTGTATTCATTTTAGAATTTGTGATACAAATTTAGTCTATTGGCTTAGAATCTGTAAATTCGGAACAAATTATCGCTAAGCTGTAATTTATCTACATTTTGATACAATGCCGATTGATTTGATTTTTGTTTTATTTGCAAGTAGTAGATAATTTGATACGCACGTGAGCTGGAGATTTTTTATATTTCTTCGCGATTTTGGTAATAACTGGATCTTCAAGGGCTACAGGTTCGTCTTTTCCCTTTCTGAAAATTCATTGAAAAATGTATCATTGCTAAATATACAATGTCCAAAAAAGTTATTTCTGTCTTTGAAATTAATCTTTAGTATTTCAAAAAACAAAAATTATACTGTATTACTCAAAACATTCATTATGATACAATTTTTGACCGGAAAATAGTATTGATTTCATGTCTGCATATCGACCTCTGGAAAATTTCATTAAATTGACAGTTAACGAGTCGTGTATTTTAAAAACGTTACGAATTATGTCACTAACAATCGCTCTGGTCTTCCAGGAGAGCCAATTGGAGCGTAGGCAGTGATTGTCACACCCTGTTTCTTACAAGCATCAAACAACTCCTTCTGTGGCCAGTAGACGTGACATTCCACCTACAACGATTACCAAATGAAATATTGCCTGAAATGAAGTAGATTAAGCTTTCGATTTAGGATGATTCATCAAGCTACCTATTTCCATGTAAAACATTTGGGGGGCGGGGGGTTCTTACAATAACATGTATGATTGAATTAAAATATGATATTTCATGGGGAACCTTTATAATGATGTTGATTTCGTTGATATTAAAATACTGTGGAAGCATTAGATTTCGTGGTTGCTCAATTTTCGTGGAATTCGTGGCTGCCTCTTATCCACGAATTAACATCCTCCACGAATGATTTAATATGAGTTATAAAGTCGTGTATCCTTTTGTAGGTATAATACAATACACGAAATTACGTCCCCTCTAACCCGTAAAACCTGCGCATTCCACGAAAATCGGCCTCCACGAAATTTAATGATTCCACAGTCTCACTGATAAAATTACTTCTTCAACTTTATCAATAAGCATTGTTACGACCCCGGAACGTTATTTTAAATGAGGTAAATGACAACGAAAGGAACAACTCGGCTGATCTAGATGTGAAATTATTCTTATAATTAAATGATGCATTGGTGTCAAAAGTAGATTTATTACTTTCATCTCTTACAAGATATATGCATGTAGTAACTGTTCTCCCTTGTGCTTGTCTTCATCAGTTTCACCCTTTTACAGTCAGTTCAAGCTTATCTTTTAGAACATACACCATATCATGGCATAGCATTTAAATCTCATAGCATAGCAATCGAATCGTACAGCATAGCATTGGAATCGTATACCATAGCTTACCATCTCGGAGAATATTTTTCGTCATATCATACCAAAGCATACCATAGCAAAGCATACAGCATGATTTTAACTCGATTATAAATCGTTTCTTATTTCAAAGAATAAGTGTTCATGTTACAAATTAGAAGTAAACTTTTACTTTTAATCATTTTACTTCGTTCTCCTGTATACTGAGGCTTTTTTGTTCAAATCTCATAGCATACCAGATCATAATCAGTAGTATAGCATGATATATCATTAAGCCCTTTATTTCTATTTTTCATACCATTTAAGACATAAACAACGTTATTTAACGAACATTGCGTTATGAAAAGCAATTGCTCTGATGCGGTAACGCATCACTGAAAATATGCCAGCAGTTGCTATTCATTACGCTATGTTCACTAAATAATCGTTGTTTATTACTTATATTTGCATTTTACCACTTGCAAATACCCTGTATTATGCTAACTCTTTACATTTATGGCTATTGCATCAAAAATAAACGTTCAGACTGTATTTTTTTTTAACTTTCATTGATTCGTTAATAGAATAAATGATATGTTATAACAGTTATTCATTTAAAGTGTTAAAGAAGGAGATGTTTTAAATACACCAATTTTAGGGAGTTGGAGAAAAACGCATGTATCGTATAGTGTATGATTTATAACGTCATGGAAAAGTATATGACGTCACACCTTATGACACCATAGAACGCTTACAGTACATTATCATGGTATAAGTAGGAAGAGTTATATTTCCTTGTACATTGAATTTTGTACAGAGAAATAAAAAAAATTATCACTTTTGTTTTATTTGGGTAAATTTTATTATACAATAATTAATAACATTTGTAATTTATTAAAACTAAATATGAATAAAACTTAAATAATTTGTATTGTATTCTTAACTTTAGATAATTTATATTAAACATCACACATTTCTGTTATTAGAAATATACACTCTATAAAGGAGTAAAAATCAATTTGTTCCCATTGAGAATTCGCTATCTAAAAGTTTATGAGGCTATTGCGAATAGACGAAGAGCAGATGCGATTATAGAAAAATAAACGAAGCTGCTCAAAGTAGGCTTGTAGTGGGAAAGAAAAATGGATATGCAAATATGACATATTAATCGTATAGCATTGCATTAAAATGTCATAGTATATCATCACTATCGCATACCTTTGCACAGCATAAAAGTATATCTTTACACGTCGAAAAAATTATACTGCAATTGTTATGGGGACTTCTTCCAGTCCCTAATCACAGTATTTAAATTCTAATTTAACAGTAGTTCGTAAAAATAAATGGACTCTACATAGTTTCAATTAATATATTGCAATTTAAATGTACCCGAAAATCAGATCTGTAAAAAAAACTTATCATTTGTATTTCGGAAATAAAGATGTTTTTACACACAAAGTTGAAAAGTTTACCTGGTTGGTAACTGGTTTGTGTTTCGCGATCTTACAAATCCTTTCTATCTGTGAAATACTGAAGTTCGACACACCGATGGATTTAGTCAAACCCAAGTCGACGAGTTCTTCCATGGCCTACGGTATAAAAGAATAATATGCAATTATCTTGATCGTTGATGATAAATATCTTATTAATGATGATATTTTAACCGCAACTTCATTTGGTTTAATAATCATCTTTTTAAGATAACTGACATGTTATAATAAATTTTTGACATAAATTCATCGGCTAACTTTTTTTTACGATTGAAATATTTTTACAGATTTCGATGCATAAATACGTTCTTAGTTGAAATCTTTAAAGAATTGTTTTTGTTATCTACAGGTTTTGGTTGGTTGGTTGCTTGCTTGCTTGCTTTTTCAGGAAGTGATGTGAGGATCAACTTCATTTATATTTTGATATTTTTTAATAACTGTATGTAAACATACTTTCCATGTTCCTATCAAATCTGTCTTCTCTGCTGCTTTCCATCCACCTGCCTCGGTAACAGGAAATACTTTCTCATCATCGCCTTCATACTTGAATGAAATTTGAACAAATCGCGTTTAAGCATTCATGTCATTAATAGTAAGCAATTTAAAAGATCAACAAAGAATATCACCATAGTTATCATTCCTAAACACAAGTGTCAAAGATATCGTACCTATTGAAATGAAGCTGCTAATATGTGAAAATCTAGCAATATATATTGTATCTTTTATATAATTTAAAACATACAAATAAGAAATTATTAAAAATAAAGTATACACGTTTAGAAACCTTAACCTTTATAATTTTTGTTTTGATTTTGTGACTTGATGCCAAAATAAAATAATGTAAAAATCATCCAGCAATGCTATTGCAATGTTTTAAGAGTCTAAGATGTGCATTATTTAAAGTGTGTATCTGATGGTCACTGGTTGGGCTATATTTTGTGTAAGGAAGCAGACAGTAGTTTGGTATTGGATTTTTTTCTTATTTCAAATTATTTCAACTCCTTAGGGTTATTTTTTTTTTTTGTTCTAATAAACAAAATCTGAAGTTTTATCCTGTAAACTCTGGCACGTAGCATCAGGGGGCCAAGGGAGGGGGTAATATGCCACTTACATTTTCTGGAAATGAACAGTGGAATTGAACAAGAGTTTTCCGCTTTCAAAAACGATGATTTGTGCCAGAAATGGATTCGGCAATGAACACATTATGAAAAGTTATAATTTGAAAATTCACCACTAAAGGTACAGGAAAGTGGACGAGGTAAAGGTCCAGGTAACTCAGCTGTAGTTTTTTCAGACTCATTTCAATGGACCTCTTGACTAGCTTTGGTTCCATATGGATCATTGGTAGCTATACATATAAAATTAAAGATTATCCTTGAAAAAGACTGACAGGCAATAAGCTGAAATCCACAATGTGTTGTAATGATATCCCAATACGCTATGCAAGGAAACAATATAATGTATTTACTAAATAGACATGAATTACCTTGGTAACAATAAACAATTCTTCTCTCTTCACTTTTCCACTTTTGATATATTCCTGGAGAACTTCACCGATGGCGTCCTCGTTCATGGGCGCTTTCCATTTACGTTGCCTCGCCGGCGACGTTATCGGGAAACGGCGACGTTAATGGAACGGTTGGCAACGTCACAATGATCCAACAATGACGATTGCAGCTTAAAACTGATACCTATCTTAAAATTTGATCCAAAAATGTTGGCTATTTGCAGTTTTAATGTATTTCAATGTAGTACGACAAATTGTAGTTTTAGAAATACTAGTTTTGTAGAATATGATAACATCGACGCCATATTGTTTCCTAATCAGCAACGGTATATTGCGTTGCCACAATCGCTCGCCGGCGACGCGCGTTCCAGCAATCGGCGACGAAGGCAACACCGGCAAATCCGGCGATGCCGGTTAAATGGAAAGCACCCCATGTAGTTGTAGGCGGTGTCTATGTGTCGGTATCCAGCGTCCAGGGCCGCACGGACCGCAGTTTTTACCTCCTCCTTCGGGCTCTGTCAAAATTATTGTTTTTTTAAGAACGAATCTATTGGCAGAAAATTAAATATACGTTATTTAAGGAATGAATTCAATATTTATTTGTTTTATACGATATAAAATGGTTTGGGGCAGTTTACGCTTTATAAACCGCGAAGCGGTTTATAAAAAAGCGTAAACTGTTTCAAACCATTTTATATCGTATAAAACTAATAAATATTGAATTCATTGCTTATAATTAAATTTTTTTACTCTTCATTGTAGATAAAAACGGCCATTTGACCTTTAAAATGACGTAAAATTGTACAAAATTCAAACGTAACGTCAGGCGTATTGATACGTTTTTGACGTTAGTCTTACTATGACGTAGGCAACATTCTTTATACGATATAAAATAATTTTTTAGCCAATCAGAAAGCGCGTTACAACCAGAATTAAATTATATGCATATATCTTTAGATGACTTTTTTATTCCCATTATTGTTTTTTTTTTTAATTTTCCAACTGCATATTAATGAATTGTTCTTCTGCTACTATAGCTACTGGTGTAGTATATAATATTTATTTCCAGAAAGTTACAACTGATTGCTAGCAAATTCAATTTACAAGGATATGCATGCTATCAATACATGTGTTATAATAATTAAGCTAAAGCAAGTTTAAAATAATGCATTGAATGTCAGAAGGGGTCGAAACCACAAAGTGTGAATTTAATGAATGAAAGAGTAGTCAAACATTGAACTGAACAATACAGTGAAGTCATCTGTCACCGCAAACACTGTACGTTTTCACTGTTCAGGCAGTTTAAATTGAGTATATACCAGTATAAATCGGTATTTAAATTCCTCTAAGAGACATTTGATTCGTGTTTTTCTTATCTACCCGGTCGTCGGTGTCGTGTTAGTTTGCCCCCGTTCTTGACCCGTCGTTAAGAAAAAAAATAGTTTTAGCATTCGATATGGGTACTTTTAAATGCAGTTTTTGAAGCACATGCAGAACGGATTGCAGTAAAAGAAATATCCCGATATAAGCATGCCAACCCATATTTGATTTTTACATGATTTTCTTGATGAATACTCTTGCATTTTAGTGATTATAATTTTATATTCTACCTTACACCTCACATGGAATTTAATAGAGAAACATTTTCTCTGTATAGCCTACAAATGCAGCCGTTGTTCACATAAAATATCTTATCACGTTTAATGCGACCTTAGACATTAATGAATTCACCACTTACCTGCCATGTCCCCAACCCGATGGAGGGCATTGTTTTCCCATTGTTCAGTTTTACAGCGGTAAAGGAGCTATTCATTTTAAGTGGCTTCTATATCTCGTGTCTCTTGTCTCACGTCTTGCTTTTCTCTCAGTCTGCAAGCCTATGCGTTCCGTTTATAACCGTTAAAATCATGTCCTAGAAGTTCGCCCATGAAACTATGTTCCAAAAAATTACCCAAAAGCAGTTCAATGTCTTTTTATCGTATGTATTGGGTTTTTTTTAATTATTGATTTTGCGCAATTTTCATCTTCAAACCTTTTGCATGTATGGCTCGTGTCGCTGCAGATATCCTTTGTTTAATGCAGATGAGTACTGGTTTGAATGATGAGAATATTTTAAGTCTGTGCGAATTCCAATGTCTAAAATCATTTCTCTTTTAAAAAAAAACCTATGTTTGGGCGAACTCAAGATGGGGCAAAACCGTCTGCAAGTGAAGAAGGGCGAACATAACTAGGTGCAAAAATAACACTGTATACAGTATTGTCCTGAAATAAGTTTATTTAGGCCTCTACTCCCCTCCCACGTTGCCATTTCAGTTGCAGATGTAAACACTTATCAAAATATCTACCGAAATAATTCACTCTTGTTGTTTAAAACTGCACATTTTCGAGCTTTTCCAAGAGATCGATCGCGGAAATATTATTTTGCAAATTTACTTGCTCCTTTGATGTATTGCCTAAACGGGTTTGGATGTAAATTCTCTCTAATACATGCATGCAATGAATTAAGATTTTTAAGAAGTTAAGCTCCAATCAAACAGATGAATGGTATTCTTTCTTCTTCTTTTTTTTGCAATAGTATAAAAAGGGATAGATGCAACTGACGCCTACATATACGCAATACATTCGACGTTGATTTTACGTCAATCTTTATTACAAGTCTAGTTTGAATTTGATAGTTTTTCCTTTTCATTTTCGATTTGTGAAATTACTGCATTCTGGACTTTCATTTCAAAATGAAAATGTATTTCGGATGCATAACGATGGCGACCATTAACACCCCCCCCCCCCCCCATTTAATTATTACACTGTGGATCTTAAATTTACTTTACTAAATACAACGACATTTACTAACCACACTCCACCACATAATCGATAATGAATCAAGTCTTGATGGTTATTTTCCAGACTTCAGGTTAAACTTACCATATACCATTTTTTATGCAGTGCCCATCGTTGATAAGTGCGAGTATACTTCCCTAAATATAACAGTTGTCATGGATTCGATAAAGCAATCATTAGACTCGGATGGAAAGAGTTTTATTTTTAAAAATATTTTGAAAATACATAAAATCAAATTGGATGGATTAAAACGGTCGTTCTTGGTGGTTTTCACACCTGAAAAAATATAAAGCAAGATTTTTCAAATAATTGTATGTTCACAAACTTGATTCCAGAACTATTGATTTAAGAAACGGTGTTTCTCACGAACAATGCTTATCATAACGACAAATCTTCAAATTATGTAATAAGATCCCTGTGCATTTAATTGAAACGAAAAGACTTTTAACTTGAGACTTTGCTTATATTTCATTTTGGTAACAAATAACTAAGTAATACAATTTTTGCAACATTAAACTAAATTGTTTTTACTTAATTTGCATGTTGCATGGTGTATGTACGATATTCTCTATATAGTCTGTCCCAAGAAATTTTTGTCGCATATTTTCTTAAATTATTCTATATTTGAATATACATCTTGGTTCAAACGATATTCATTCAACAGTAAGAAAAGTTCCCAAGATTTATCCTTTGAAACGTCCCCTCTAGCTTGTCAGCTTTCAATACATGGATTAAAATAAAAAGTTTATGATCAATTTTCCATTGCAGAAGAGATAAAAGTACCCAGCCGTATTCAACTGATAACGTTACAAAACTGTACGAGGAATTCCGAGTAATTTCCGATGGAAGAAAAGATTTAAACATTTCCAATTATAAATCTCCGCAAGAAATCTAGTTTCGTTCTTGTGAATTTTTCTGAGTGAAAAATGATAATGTGTCAATAAAATGCCTTGGATATTTTCCCTCTCATCTATTTTAATAACATTTTTTTCACAGGTATGTGTAATTTAATTTAAAATTGTCCAAATGTGCGGCATAACTATCTTGGAACAGACTATAGATAATAACATTATTCTGTAGTGCCGCTTACATGTTGCCCATGAAATTAAAGAAGCTACGTTTTACATTGATGCCTCCAATTTCATCCATTTCTTCTTTTGTAAGATTAAAATCAAAGACCTATGTAAAGATAGGAAATAATTAGACCATTCCATTGATTAAACTGCACGTCTGATAATTGCTTACTTACTTTCTTACTTTAATAGTACTTCAATTTTCTTTAACTAGGTTAGAAGCAGGAAATAAGAATTTTACCTTCCATGCGCAATAATGTGGCAATTTTTGGCATTAAAATGACGATTGTGATATACTAGTATATTATACCGTTGACAACCATGACTAAGCAACCAAACTTTTGGAAAATTATTTCAATTTAACCCTTTTGTTTTTGGTTTCTTTATATTTTTTTTATATGAGAGGGGGGTCCACCTAAACCTACATGAACATTCTTATGGTTGCACCTACCCCGCAATATTTCACGTTTTCCTGGACTTTAACGATTTTGATATTTTACACGCCAGTGAATGTAAAATATAGCATGTCAAATATCAAAATTCTTTTTTAAAAAAATTCAGCAGGAAAACGACAGATAATATTGACTAGATAGCACAAAGCAGAAACTTATATAGAGGTTTCACGGAAGGAAGACTTATAATTAGAGTTCCACGGTTTAATTGCTGTATGTACAGTGTATACACGAGTGTCCTCTTATCTGTTTATTACACTTTCGTTTAACAAGAACATGTTTTTGATTTGTCTAGGAAGATATCACCAGTGCTGACATGTTCTGCTTACATAACATGTAAAAAGCTAATCAGGCAATAGGGGGTAAAATTTCACTCTTGAATCAATACGTACACTGTTGACACATGCTATTTACAAAGGTTAACGTAGCTCGCGGGTTTGCTGACGTCACAATAGGAATCGATGTAAAGAGTTGACCGTCATAGTAAACTCATAATTTTTTTTAAAATGACAAATGAGATATTTAGAAGTATAAAAGAAAATATTTTAAAAAGCTTATATGCGGTTTATGACTGTTTATACAAAGATTTATAATATCAAGTGCTGAAAATTGTTAGATGTCACATACATTGCCACATTTTGTTCTATAAAGATAAAGAATGAGTGTGCGTTAGAACTCTTCCATTTAAAGTCATATTTTAAAATAGAATGAATGCATTAACTTCGCGTTTTTTCTTACAATGTACTACCGATTAAATTCTTAAATTTCTTTTGGCTTGGGATAACTGTTTTATTCGATTACTTACTTATAATGTCAGTAGTTGCCTAGCATTTTATTTTTGCATTGATTGACTCAGAGTTTCATAAAAACAAAAATAGCAATTTTCTGTATCTTTAGAGCCTTACATTAACTGCATTTGATAAGATTCACAATAATGTCTAATAAGCATTTACATGTTCTAAAATGTGTTAAACAGCTAGTCTTGTCAATAAATGCATTTCAATTTTGGTGTTCTAAGAAGTAATTTTCAAGGTAGGTTTTCTCACAAGCAGGTAAACCCGCGAGCTACCTTAAGGGGATGAATTTTATTAAAATTCTGAACACATTAAGTGTTGAGGGTACGAAATAAAACAATATTAATCACACCACTCCCCTCCCTCCAAAAAAAATACAGCTTTCACATTCTTAAATTAATATTTTGCCAAAGGATTGTAAATAGCAAATACTATTTTTGACAGCACTTAACATCCGAAATAGGCAAAAATGTGATCTCCTAAGAGATATAGATATCTTAAATCAAATCAATACAGTCAGTTGAATTAATGCACATTGTGTGTGAGGTCCATTTCGTTAATTTAATGTACATGTATATACATCTCATACAAACCTTAATGTTACTCTGTATTCTTTCTGGGGTAACGCTCTTTGGAATCACGATCATTCCTCTTTGTAGTAGATTTCTAAGCAGAACCTTTAATATGATTGTAAACCAAATTAATATAGATTGAACCTGCACATAACACATGCACTTTTTATTTCAATAATTTTACAGCAACTCAAATTTCAAGCTCCCTAAATTCATATATTTTACCCCCAATCTCATAATTGCTAGAATATTTTAAATATCTAAAACTACACATGTACCTGTGCGGGAGTTTTACCATACTTCTTAGCAATTTTCTGGATGATGGGTTCTTCCATTGCTATAGGATCATCTTCCTTTTTTCTAAGGACCAAAATATTTGTGTTAAATTTCTTTAGGGCTATACGGTGATATTTTTACAACATGTACAAATATCAAATAACCTTGTAAGATAATACAAGTACGTGTTCTGTATTTTGTTTGCTGTCAAATACTCATTAAAAAGATCAACAAAACAAATTTCAATATTAATTTATGATACATGTTTAATTTTCATTTAACCAGTCTTTGATTGGCGTCTTATGTCGATAATTCCCTATACTTTTTCTAAGCAAAACGTTAATACGTATATATTGTACGATAATTACATGTACCACGTACATTCGATCGGGTCTCCCAGGCGAGCCGATTGGAGCATAGGCTGTAATTGTCACGCCCAGCTTCTTACAAGCTTCAAACAACTCATTCTGCGGCCAGTAGATGTGACATTCAACCTGATAAAATATTTTTTAATGGAATCAACACCAGTAACGTGGACGTTGTTTTACTTGAAAAATATTCATCGAAGTAAGAGATAATTTCAACAATTTGAATTGACAGGTTCATCGACCTCGTAGAAATTTGTCATTAGAACTTTACGTTTTACAAAACCCTCAAAAATAATGCTGAAGACAATAAATGGATAGCAGTATATATTTACATAGCAATAATTATATTGTTTTCAAGTGTTTTTGTTTGCTTGATTTTTTTTTATTTTTAAAAGTCGTAATATGGAGTATTTAGATATAAATCTAGATGAATGCATGTATACATGGTGTATACCTGGTTGGTAACTGGTTTATGTTTAGCGATCTTACAAATCCTTTCAACCTGTGAAATACTGAAGTTGGACACACCGAGAGATTTGGTCAACCCCAAGTCGACGAGTTCTTCCATAGCCTAAAATCAAATTCTACAAGTTTCATTAAAGAAAGCATTGGTTAATCCCCACCCATCCAAACTCTTCTAACACTAATCCCAATCAAATTGAGATGATGACTTTAACAGCTGATATTTTTGTTAGAGTGGAACTTTTTTTATGGAAAGCTTACGTATTACTTTCATGTTCAATACAGTTGTTCTATAGCATCATAAAATTCCTAATTCATTTACTATTCAACAAAATATTTTTAAGACAAAAAGCATTTGCATAATATGATATCTTAAGCTGTAAATAAAGTTAACAATCACTATGTATCGAACATAGACAAAGGGATTGCACTATGGATTCCTAATATCACCTAATTTTACAATCACCATTTAAAATCAAAGCTTTACTTTTGCATAAAGCTCGAATTAAGTTACATGTATAAATTTAAACACAATATCGATATTACCTTCCATGTTTCCAAAAGATCCGATTTCTCAGCGATCTTCCATTTTCCATCCTCAGTTCTAGGGAAGGTATTTTCGTCGTCTCCATCATACTTTGATACAATATGTAGCCATTAAATAAATTAAAGTAATTGTCTACTATTCCAGTGATGTAGTATGTTTTTTTTAATGAAGTAAACCGGAAGTGCAAGTTAATCCGAATTAAACATATCCATACATGTAGTGACCATTTCAAAGGTCGCACATTAAGTGAAGGATACTACTATAGCATTTAATGATTTATTTTTCACGTCGTCCTGTCAATATATAACTGCCGTCAGGTAAGCAGACAAATTGAATAACGCGCGTTATGATGATTTGTCTGCTTTACTGACGGCAGTAATTGACACGACGACGTCAAAAATAAATCATTTAATGCTTATATTTATATTCCCTTACTGGTGAAATCAATCATTTACTTAAATAAATCGATACAAATTGCAGATCACGGAGGGAGTAAATTAGTAACAGCAAGAACATCTGTTTATAAAACCGGTTTAAACTGGTTATCACATAGACTGTTGAGTTGATATCGATGATAATCCATTAAAAATAACTTTTGAAATATTGCTTATAACAATAAAATCAACTTTTTTGTTGAATAATTGTAAAAGATGGTGTTTTGACAACATGTATAAAATATATTTTTTAACCGACAACATTGAAATCACTGTTTTGGAACTACTTATGTAAATTACATGTTAATTAATACGCAGTGATTAGTTGTTGCATTTAGAGGCAATTAAAGATCACATAATTTGATGACAAAAAACACAGTAGAATGTAAATATTGTAGATTCATTGTTTTACGCGAGTACTTCATTTCGTGATTCAAACGTATTGCATCAAATCGCAAGAATTCAAAACTGCTAACGCCGAATTTTCATCATAGTTTTATTTAGTTAACATCTATCTGAAAAATAAAAGCGAGAACGTAAAATCCGCCAGGTGTTCTTCTCGCGATTTTACGCGGTTAATTTTTTGCGTTTAATTAGGATTCTACAGTATCAGTAGAGAAAAAGTTGCTTTTTTCACCTTTACTTTGGTCAGGATATTTGTATAAACGTCACGGCAAATCGCTAACCCAAGTGAAATCTTTTAATAAAATTTCAGTCAAATACAGAGAATTAAGGGGGATTTTTTTTTAATTAAAGACATATTTGTCGGACTGAGAGGACAAGAGACGGGTGTGACAAATTAGATACTAACAGGCACTTCCTGGATTTAGAATGAGCACGATGAAGTAAAGGGGAGTGAAGCTATGCTTAGAACAAGAATTTTAAAGAGACCGACAAAAATGTAACTTTAGTCTTTTGAACAAAGAGAACGTTTTGAATTAAGAATGAGTCATATGGAGTTCAATGGAGTGAAATTTTGCTCATGACAAGAATTTGAAGACAAAAATACATTTTTATGTCTTTAGTTTTGGCCACTTACCGAAATATTTTCTTAGAGCACGGCTTTTTAGAAGAAAACAATAAAATATGAGTCAAATGAATGTATGACAAATATGATAGCATATGTTTCACAGATAAGATTTTAAGACTCGCACCTAATTAAGGGAATAAAATTTAATATTCAAATTTAATCTAATCGATTTTGTAATGTATAGTTCAATACATTAACTTAATTAACAGTTCGAAATTACACCAGATGGTGGTCTGAACTATACCGGAAGAAGAAGAAGAAGAAGAATTACTTTTTTTAATATTTGAATGTGCAATTAATGGAAATTATGTAAATACATATATTAGTAATAAGGAATCCTTCTTTGAATATTATGATGTAATCATTGTCGGGCGTGAAGCTGCGTGATCAAATCCATCATACATTTCATTGGAATTGATCATCCCGAACGTATTTGGTCACCTCATAATATTCAAAGAATGATTCATTATATTTTTTTAACAAATCGAATTTCGACTATGACTTACACTCAGAGTTACGGGGAAATGGATGAGGTAGAGGTCCACGTAGTCCAGCTGTAGTTTCTTCAGACTCATCTCAATGGACCTCTTGACCAGTTTTGGTTCCATATGAATCATTGGTAACTGTAGTTAGGTATGGAAACAACTTCTTTTTATAATATCAAAGTACATTGCATGAGATTAAGGTGTTATGGGACACTTCCATATAATGTGGAAATAATAATAATAATAAAAATCAAGTATAGTTGTATAAATGTTTTAATTCTTTCCGGAAATTTTTACCTAACAACGTAGCACAATGTGTTAGAGCGTTAGCTACTGAGGCGAGCTCAACAAAGCGAGCGTTCGCGAGCGCTCGCCAAAATTCCCTATACCCGCTACTCAAATTTTGGCGAGCGATTGCGCCCGCTTTGTTCAACTCGCCTCGGATCTGTATGCCGTGAGTTCGATCTCTTTGTGGCTTTTATAATTCTTACCATTCTAACAAATTTTAAAACATATATTTTGGTCAAATATTGTAAAATTTGAAAATTCTAATCCGGTGACAGTATTTTGATTATAATGTATTTTATCCACGTTAATAATGACAGGTATCCCATTTACCACCTCAAACAACATACACTTTCATTAATACAGGGTAAACGTTCTTTCCTTCTTTATCCGAAAGAAATTTTCATCTAGTGATTATGAATTTGCTCCTAATTTTGAACTTTGTTTTACGTATATTTCTTCAGTAGCATGTCCACATTATACATTTGCAAAATAGCGATGTTTATGATGTGTTTGTTTTTTAATATTCTGGAGAGTGTGTAGTTATTAAAACATGATTTACATGTACCTTGGTAACAATAAACAGGTCTTCCCTCTTCACTTTCCCGCTCTTAATGTATTCCTGGAGAACTTCCCCGATGGCGTCTTCATTCTTGTAGTTGTAGGCGGTGTCTATGTGTCGGTATCCAGCGTCCAGGGCCGCACGGACCGCAGTTTTCACTTCCTCCTTCGGGCTCTGTCAAAAGAATTGTTTATAGTTTCTTGCCATTTATATTGATAGAAACTGTGCGATAGGACTAGCGATGATTTACATTGTTTAAATTGCGTATTCTTGGGTTGTCAAACCTATAAATATAATTCGTACATATGTACGATGTACATGTGCGTGCGTAATTTTAATATAAATTTTCTGGATTCGAAGCACAATATCAAATTAAACCTAGAAACCATTAAAAACAACTAGAGAGGCGTAAAAATAGAGTGATACATGCATAGCTATACTGTAAACCTAACAATTATATCGGTAAGAAACTACGCGGGGGTGTTAAGGAAGCATATGGGCAATTAAGCGTCTTATTTTGACTGTTATATTCAAAATCGTGAAATTAAATAATTAATTTGAATAAGATCAAAAACTAAGTATTATCCTTTAAAATAGATGTCAGTGCAAAAAAATCGGGTAGTACATTACTGCCACATTGGTGCATTATCACGTGACAACTATAAATAGCTTACGTATATTCCTTATCATAAAATGAGATAGAACAACACTACCCCGCGGTTTCCAAAATAAAATAAGCATACCAAGTGTAAGCAAAACATCTCAGTTTAATCAAAACCGCTGCTAGAATCCTATGTTTGTCCTTACTAAAAAGTTATTCATCCGGTTCTAATAAAACCTTCCCAACTTTTATATAGTTTGCACGGAAAACGGCAAATTGCATTAAAACAACACACAGCATGGGATTCTAGCAGCACATTTCAATTTAAGCATTGATCAAACTAACGATACGTATAAAATTTCAAGTTCAATATATACGGGGTAGTGTTGTTCTAGTCGGATTTTTACATCGTAAACAACGACAGAGGAAAGCCTGGCCGAGAAATAAATGCAAATTTACATACCTTTTAGCGAATGATTGATAAAACTATCATCTCCCCCAGTATTCTTATGTTCAATTTTCAATAAATCACACCACAGTACTTTATTAGAGGTCTTAGATCAGTTATATTTTGAATATGTTTACAATGCTTTCCGATCAAATTCACACGACATTCAACTTTTAGTCATGACGTCATCAATGTGTAAATCTACGTAACACAAACTAATTTCTGGAAAAAAATTGTCTTCAGTATTTTTTATTTGTTTTTGATCTACGTTTTGTTTCTTAGATATTTGAATATGTACATAATAACTAAGATTTGTGATTTCACGGAATTACATGCAACTCAGATTCCATATGCTTCCTTAACACCCCCGCGTAATTCATAAACATTGATCACTCTTATTCTAACGCGGTCGAGGTCGAGTCAATGTATACTAATGTAAAGAGTCAGTTTGTTATAGTATAAAGTCATAGTGAACAGTATTAAAAAAATACACATCATTCATTGCATGTTCACATACATGTACATGTATCGCCTCATGCGCGGATCTAGATTTTTTTCCTCGGGAAGGGGGGGGGGGGGTTCCGACGATTATATGAGTTTGGCGGGGGTCCGAGGCATATTTTTGGTAATTTTTTACTGTAATTTGTAAAAAAAAAAAATTGAGTTTTGCAAGGGGACCGGACCCCCTGACCACCCCCCCCTTTCAAGATCCGCGCATGCCCGCGCCTTCTCTCCCCCTCTCTACCACAAGGAAATAGATGGGGGGGGGGAGGGGGGGGGTTAGTCTATGTCTTATTTCAGTTGGCACATCCAAATCAAAGTGACTACAAACCCTGCATGTTCTGCAATACATCCAGTGGTATCTTACGTTAACATCACCTATTGTACATGTATGTAGTCTAATTTTTTTTCATCTAAATTGTAGAACGCTTGTTTTTACCCTAGAAACCTTTATTCATGTTATCATAAGAATAGTTTTCAATGTATCATCATTCTTGCAAGTCTACGCATGAATTTACAAATAAATCAAACAAACCCAGTCAAGATAATTTTGTTAAATTATTCCACTTAATATATTTTTTAGGATGTATAAGAATTATTTTCAATGTATATTAATACAATGATCTCTTTGCATGAAACCAAAGTTAAACTCAGAAACATTAATTTATTCGATACGATGTAAGCTGTGGATATTTAAACCGTACTGTACTATTAATTGGGTCACAACAAGGACGCTATTTAAATACTCTATATCATGAAAAATAGGAAGCAAAAATATTTATCATATATTATTTTGCATCAAATGAAAATCTACTAAGTAAGTCCTTTTTTATTGAATTTTGACAAATCAAACTATTAATAGTTTTCGAAGAGGCAACCGGACTCTCGACGCTCAAAACCTGAGTGGCGTAACAGATTGTGTGGTACTATATTAGCGGCCCAATCGATCACTGGCGTAGAAATTATGCAATTTTCATTCATTCAGAACTCACGTGTAGATTGTGTACATACCTGCCATGTTCCTAGTCCAAGAGCAGGTACCTGTAATCCATTTGATAACTTTACAGAGGTCAAAGGATCGTCCATGGCGGATTGTTTCCAGATAAAGTGACCGTTTGGTTTGGGCGTTTGTTTTGATATGGAACCTCGTTCGTGTTTAAATTCTCTGCGTTGTCCTCTACTTCTGTGTTTTGACTATCGCAATAAACTAAAGCGAATAAAATAATTCATGTTCCTAGTACAAGTTATAGAGCTACATGTTTAATTGCTTACTATACACAAAATCAATAAATATACATACGAAATATGAAACTACATTGGACTTGAACTAGAATAGTTGCGGTCAGCTGAAGTTGAATAAGAAAGTTTTACTTATTACTTGTATATAATTATTGTTTGATATGTATTTTATGTTTTCAATTACCAAGAGGCAAAACTCAATTTTAGAAGGAAAAAAATCACTTACTTAAATGGGCCAATATATCTCAGGTATAGAGAGGTATATCTTTTCCATACTAATATTAATATCTTATTCCTAAACTATTTTACACACAAATAACACTTCTTATCCGGCATAGGAAAGAAAGGAATAAGTCTTTAGTTCATATTAAGAATAAATATTTGCTCTACTATTTGGAGTTTACCTTCATATATTCTTCACGACGAACACAACGCAGTTATTTTGTACGAATATTGTTGGAAAGGTTCTGCTTGATTTATATCCTTACTCGTGCATGGATAGAAGACAGTCGTTTGCGTGCATTTACATATGCATTTGCTGATAAAATTAAACATGATATTTTTTTTTTATTCTACCAGTAATAAGATTTATTAAATTGAATCTGATTTATATTGACTGATATTTTACATGTTTTTGTTTTAATTGTAATACACAAGACAAACGATGCATGGTCCTTGATTAAATAATCGAGAAATAATATTTCATAGAATATTTATAAATCATGAATTAGGATTCGCTGCAGTTTGTATGAAAGGTCGATATATTTTTCTAATGATGTTCTGAGTTTTACCAGACATACAATACCCAGGGTTTGTCAACAGAAGTTTGAACTAGGCTAAATTTGGGACTTACTACATGTAATATCGGACTTTATTTCTCAGTTTTAATTGTGTTCTGGCATTTAGAACAATCAAAGCGAAATTCTAATTTTTATAAACCGGCGACATCAATCAGTATTTTTATATAAAATTGTGTGTTGACTTCGAAAAGAGAGACAGTGTATCTATCTTACCTGCATACTTCATGCTGACTTCAGCTGGACATATTTGTCTCCCGCACCCTTCATTTAAATTCACAAACATAGCGTCACGATCTCTTGAACCATATAATAGTACTGTAAAATGTTGCTGGGTCCATATTAATGAAACATGTACATGTATATATGTCGCAACAAGGTCTGATTTAGGTACGTGTTTATTCATTTATTTTCATTTCTGACCCAGTACTAACAAGCTTCATTATCACTTAAGTGAGAAACTCATTTCTGCTCGACCTTCAGCTAAACATTTCCAAACGTTTTTTGTGTGTGCAATTTTCATATATTAAACGTGAAGTTGTAAAAGCATGGATACGTACACCTAGAACACAAATTTAATCAAATCAGTTATCAAGTATACGTTTTCAATTTTTACGTAATACAGTTTTGATATTAAATTATTTTGACATTGGTCCTTTAAAAACTGTATTATTTAAGCATTGGATGCTTATTTTTGGATATTGTCAGTTCTATAACACATGGTCACACAGACAAATTGATATGATAATTTGGGTACACGAATGATAACAAAAAACAAGCATCCAATGCTTATAAATATATTGATGTTTATTTCAATGAAATATTTGTGTTTCGTCGCTTTTTAAAAATCCATAACATGTATTCGCTCTTTGTCATGGATATGAATAACAGACGGAACAGTCATAAAAAACATGCTATTTAGTTCGCATTTGCGGGAAACTTCGTCTTTTTATTAACGAATAGATGTCATTTAACAACTTTTTTTTTAAATAATCAAATATCAAATCAGTCATGTAAATATAAATCAAACGTTTAGTTTCATTTTTTTTTACAATAATAAATGCCTGATGACGTTTATATATATTTGTACGCCGTGCTCAGGCTTGGTGTTATTGCTTATATTTATTTTTTCATACTGATGTCTATTTGTATGCAATTTTGTGTATCGTCGCTATAAAGCCAATATTTGCGCTCTTAGTCAGGGATATGAAACATACATGGAACAGCCATAAATAACATGTTATTTAGTTAGCTTCCGCGACAAAAAATATAGTGTCAGAAACCTTGGATAAACATTTTTTTCTTAAAAGTAGATATTGAAAATTGAACGTCACAGATTTCCAATGTAAACATTAGGGAAATGTGTAAATATATTTATATACTTTACACATTAAAACTACTCGAGATGTCAATGATTAAGAATTCTGTTTAAGCCTGTTATATTACATGTTCAGAAGTCTCTTGTAATACAAATAGTAAAAATACTCTACCATGATTCCAATAAAAGCCAACAACAATATCGGATACAAAAACGTATCTTTATAAAAAAGGATTATGTTAATTGACATCATGACGCCTGAACCACTAACTAACTAGGCCAAATATCAATTTCAAATACACAATGTTTATATACATATTTCATTTAAATGATACACTTTAAACAACAGAGATGGTATGTATGTATATAAATATATATATATATATATATATATATATATATATATATATATATATATATATATATATATATATATATATATATATATATATATACACCCACAAATGTTCATTTCTTCTTTGGTTTAACAAAAAACAACTTTGAAATACCACCATGATAGATTGTGAATATCAGAATTTGTCCAAAATCCCAGAAAATTAAAAATCTCTATTAGAATGGCAATTTATTTGCCTGAAGCGAAAGTGAAATGCCTTTAGAGTCACTGTGTCATTTTAAGATCAATCTAGAATTTGATTGTACAACAGTTGTAATACATATACAGATACGTAAAAGAGAATTTCAAACCAACTTTCGTTTTTATGCTACAATTTTTCACCAGGGTCGCTCTGGGTGATCTAAAAAGCTAAAAAAAAAATCAAATTAGATATACAGTTAATTACTGTAAACCATTGTTTGATTATTCCTGACGTTTTATCAAATTTTTATTTATGTATGTAATATATACTAAGATATATTTACATACATGTAATACATATGTTATATCACATTTTTATATTTTAAAAAAGAGATTTAGCTGAACTTACCTTGATGTCATAGCGCCAAAAAAACGTCTTTTTGTTTTAATGCCTGCTATTTCATCCATTTCTTCCTTTTTTAGAGAAAAATCAAACACCTGAAAGAGTAAAATGTTGTTTTATTCATAATTCACATATTTATGGATGACAAACACAGAAAGAGTTAAAGACAGGAAATTTAAATTCTACATAAATCATACCATAAAATACAGTAATCACGATTTCTTCAAAACAGCATATATTTACGAGGATAAGGTGGTCAAACGCCAAAAAAAATGATAGATAATATCACTCAGTATAAATAATCAAAAAAGAAAAAATATGCATAGTTCCAAAATTTTCTATTTCACTTGTGCTTTCTGGATTTAAGCATCCGTCATGAGATGAACATACAAAGAACACACACACACACACACGTACACACATATATGATGCTTTCAACAATAAGGGGAAAAACTTTCTGTGTATACAAACTGTGATATTTATATTTATCAATATATAACGTACACTATTTATAATAACGCAAATAACCGTATGTATTTTGATCAGGGCAACTAAATGTATATGTGGCATGTTTATATCGCGAATATCATGGTATGTCGAAGATTATTTATATCTGGGGCTTTTATGTTCTTTGTTTCTCTTTTTAAAGTTATCCACTTGCCATCTCATATTTAAGACATCCTGACACAAAGTGTTCTTTTCATTTGCAAGATACCCAACATTCACTTGCGAAAAAACAACTAGTTGACATTCGTTTTGCAGGAACGTAAAAAAATACTACATTTATCCTACTTTTGAACAACATCTAGATTACATTTTTAAGACGATATTAATATACCTGAATGTTACTGCGAATTCTGTGAGGGGTCACACTCTTTGGAATCACAATTATGCCTCTTTGAAGAAGATTACGAAGGAGTATCTAAAAGAACACATATCTTGTATGTATATAAGTAGATAGGAACTTAAGGCGGATTGCAGTTGCTTGTTTGGTACATATCATAGAAATATTAATCTAATAAAACAATGTCTTTTTTCAATTTAAAAATGTCAATCTAAACTAGCGCTATCTTTAAGTGTTAAATTTGACAGTTTTATTTCTCATTCTTTATTTTGAAAGTATAATAACTTTTTTGCAATAAACGTGTTTTTTTTTACGAACATGTGCAGTAGATTTGCTGTATCTCTTGGCAATTTTCCTAATAACAGGATCCTCTAAAACAACGGGGTCATCCTTTCCTCTCCTTTATAATTATCGAAAATATACTATGATTAGACATTTTTTAAACATCACCAGAAAAAAATTGTACTGTTTAATATGTATATTTGAGCAGATAAAATAACAGTTTTTTATTGTATTTGAAAGTATTATTTTTATATAATAAAATACAAAGTCTTTATCACATAATTTATGCATGAAAATAAGAGAAAATACTTATATAATACATACAATTGTTTAATTCTTCCTGGCGAACCCAATGGAGCATAAGCTGTAACTGCCAAACCAAGCTTTTTACAAGCATCAAAGAGCTCATTCTGTGGAAGATAGATGTGACATTCCACCTGCAAGAAAAATTTCCTTGAAATGCTTTGTTTCGATTCCACGTACTGTATAGTCAGCATATTTCAGAGCGGTCAAATTCGTGAATAGTGTTGACGAAATAAATTTACATCCCAATGAATGTAGAACATAACTGATCTTTAATGTTTAATTTTAATTCAATTGAGTCAATCGATTTACAGAAAATTAAAGGTCACCAAAAATGATATTTAGAACAAAGATTTTTTTTTCTTTTAGATATTTTAACATTGACCATAATTGTTGTAAACTGTGCACGTTTAACATGTATAATGATTTTAAATAAAGTGTAATATAAGGCTAATTTCAAATGTGTTACAATATGTCATGTCAAATTTCCTCGATAGAGATATGTCCTTTGTACATCAAAGTTAAGATGATTATTCAATATAACCTGGTTGATGACTGGTTTGTGTTTAGCTATCTTGCAAATTCTTTCAATCTGTGAAATATTGAAGTTGGACACACCGATCGATTTCGTTAACCCTAGGTCAACAAGTTCTTCCATAGCCTACAATAAGCAAAAAAATTTCAAAAAAAGATGGTAATGCCATGTTTAGTCAAATGTATTTTATTGATCAATATACATGTAATAATCATTTCAAATATCACTTCCTTCTAACATATTGTCAACAAAAATTAGTAAATAAGTTTTTGCAACTTTCATTTATTCAATGCGACCATGTTCCGTTCGAATTAGGGAGGTGAATTCTTCATATCATAGACGTTTATGGGGACAACTTTGAGTAAAGATATTTAACACACATGCATACGCTTTGCTTACTGTCTTGCACGTTCGTGATAAATACTAAAAAAAATATACCAACTTTCCACGTTCCTATCAAGTCTGTCTTCTCCGCTACCTTTAATAAACCTGCCTCCGTAACGGGGCCTTCATACTGAAAAACAAAAATATTGATACAGAATCCATTTCAAAACAATGATTGATCAGCCAAATGTACAAAGTTTTTGTAATTAGAGATTATAATATAATGGGGATGGATTTAAGTCAACTTTACCTATCAAGTCATTTTGAAAAGTCAATGCTTACTAGTACCAATTTGATTCCATTCAATTTTTTTCAGTAAGTATAAGATTCTGTTTATTTTCAAAATCGCGTCAATTTCTGCATATCAGCTGAGGTGATTTGGGGGCTGTGATGTAAAATTGACCAATGTCTTCTTTTTAGTTGTCGATGATGAACACCAAAAGTCTAGGTTAGCTTAGCAGTTTTAGAGACCCGAAGAGATTCTTTAAATCTAACATATCAGACAATAATAAAATAGTACTGTTGTTTGATTAATATTCAAGGGTATCTATTTTCGTGGATAAAGTGAAAATCACAGTTTCAAGGATACGTAAATTCGTGGCCAATGAACGTCTCAATACAAAATATTAGTAGAAATTGCAGTTCAATGAATATTTAATTTCAAGGATAAACTTAGCAACGAAATCAACGAAAATTGGTATTCAACATATATTGATGAAACCACAGTATATGATTAGATATTTGACTAAGGTGATAAGTTTAATTCAGATTTTTCAATTTATTGAGCAATGAACGTTTAAACACGTCTTATCTTAAAAAGAAATATATACAATTATTCTTGCTTAGCTTTGCATATCAAAAATTTACATCTACATATAAAAACATTAGAAAGATAAATGTCTAATAAACTGAAACCATTTTAAAACCCTGTTATTTGGACTAACGCTCACATATATATCTAAGGTCGGACCTTCATAAATTAATTTTTTTTCGCGGTTAAAACTTGGATGTATGTTTCTCTCACTTGTTTCACTGTTGAAGCACAGACATTATTTTTATCATTTCCTACCATTGGAAGTCAATTCATGACCATTACATGCAGTTTCTTTATAAATTTATCTACCTTGTGTGTTTTAATTTGGAATTTTATTGTAACTCGATAATTCATTATTTCATAAAAGAGTTCTCGCAGACTTTTTCCTATAAAACCACAAGAGCGTCAGCAACACGCTCTGTTTGGGTAATTTAGGTGGACGCAGAAATGAACGAAATAAACACTAACAATAGTAGACTAAATTGTAGGAGTATCACTACGCGATAACTAGAAATGCATATTGAATTTGAAGAAATAGTTGGGAATAAAAGGTATTTGTGCTGAAAAATAAATCACATGAATACTTGTTTACAAACTAACTGAAAAATATTGTGGTTTTTTTATATATATTTTCAAAATCATATTAACACGCTAAACATTATTACAAAAAGGTCTACATCTTGTATTCTGTTTTGTCTTGTGGGAAGTGCTTCCATACATATATATTAGATAGATGACAATCATCTTAGTGAGATTCATTTACAGCGAACTGCACAGGAAAGTGAATTAGGTAGAGGTCCACATAGTCAAGCTGTAGCTTCTTCAGACTCATCTCAATGGACCCCTTGACCAGCGTTGGTTCCATATGAATCATTGGTAGCTTTATAGAAAGAATACAAACTATCTTAGGCATCAATCCAGATTTTCTTAATTACGAAAAGAGTTACATGTTTTCCTTTTAAATTTTTCGTAAGACACATTTTGTCATTAAATCAATGCGGAGTCCCTCGTACATTACCTTGGTAACGATAAACAATTCTTCTCTCTTCACTTTTCCACTCTTGATATATTCCTGTAGAACCTCACCGATGGCGTCTTCATTTAGGTCGGTGTAGACGGTGTCTATGTGTCGGTATCCGGCGTCCAGTGCCGCACGGACCGCAACTCTCACCTCGTCCTTTGGGCTCTGTCAATAGTAGTGTCATATATAGAAAGCTACTTTTACTCGTCGTTGATATAGTGATATATACATATTGATAAAGAACGTCAAAGAAAGTTTTCTAGAGGTGGTTCTTTACAGTGTTTAATATCTTTTCTGAAATAGTATTCAATAAAAACGGTCTCCAATTGAAAAAAATCATGCCATGATATATGATATCAATTGGCTCTAAACGTTAAATCAATTTACTTACCACAATTCAACCAAGCAAATAAGTGTTTTTCAAAGAGAGTTAAACATTTTCATGATCTTTTATTTTAGTTTTATGAGATTGGTATCAGCCATATTTTGTTTCAAGTTCTTGTTAAAATCTAAATTCTGTCTAATATTACTAGTAATATTTTTGATAATGTATCTATTTCAACAAATAAAAATATTCTGACTATTATTTTTGGTTCTGTTTAATAAATCTATTTACATATATCTAATTTATTCATCTATTAACAGCAAATTCTTAAGGTGCCTTTTTAAAATCATGAATAAAGTAATGATTCTTCCGTTTTCTTTTAAAAATATTTTGTCAATTTAGTTTAAAATGTGTTGTGCATGCAGACGCTCGATGGTACATGTATTTGGAAAAACAATTTTATTACGCTGCGTAATAGTTTGCAATACAACCATATGCATGATGAATGTTCACTGCACTAATGACGGCTATATTGACGATCATGTATTGTATAATCAGAAATTTTCGTTAAGGATTTAATTTCGTTACTTGGGTTGGCAGTTTGAATCAAAGAAATTTTATTTGGTTCAAAAACAACGAAATTTTAACCCAACGAAAATATGTGCTATGGTCTTTATCGGTTGTAAACATACGCCAAACATAGTATGTCTTGATAAGCATATAAGAATTTTTATTATCTTTCAGTGACTTTACAGCCTTTTATTTGTAATACATTTAAAATTGTTATGCTCAATCAAGTAACAAAATCTTATCAACTTATCAAAATAAAATGGCAACCGGTAAATTGTGGTTATGATCTGTTAAAATAGCAGACCCAAAAAAATACTCAAAAATTTTTCATTTGTTCAGAAGTAACTTAAACCTACCTGCCATGTTCCTAGCCCTACGGATGGCATATGTAACCCATTGGATAGCGTTACAGAGGTGAGAGAATCATCCATTGTTCAACTGATTATGTTTGAGTACTTACATTCAGTGTTATAGTGTCAATTTTATCATACCGCGCTCAATTTATCTGCACGAAACTTGAGGCCACCTCCCCTAAAATTTACCTGAATTGAGGTCAATGATATGCTGCTTGTCAATAAAATCAAATTTTGATTTACAGGGGTTTTTTTTTTTTGCTTTGCAATTAAATATACATAAAATAAGTTGTAAGGCCAACATGATCGTGACACAAAGAGAAATATGTCCAACGTTTGATACACAAAAACGTATTAGTTGTTGGAAATAAATAAGAGGGAATTAAATGCTAATGATGAGATGACCAACAAAATTAGAATGGCCAAGAGAAAAGATGAATGTTTATGTAGAAGAAGTACAAGGTGTGAAGTTATTTTTTCACGAATTAAAAAACGGCTCGAATCTCCTCGAAGAATGTCGACCATGCGTTCTCGTTGACTTTTACAAAATGTTCAACAGAGAGATATTATAATACCATGTTGTGAATACCGTACGAGCAATTGATGTAAGGAAAAAATGTATCAAATTATGTAGAATGGTAATGTTTAAAAAAAGGTATGGAAATCTAGTCTGTTTAAAGTTTGCCTACTACCGCGAGAATAGTGGAAGAAGATTCTAACAAAATAACATTCCATCAATTACATATAAAATAAGCTTGTTGTAAAACTTTCGAGATAATATAAAGATTAGAAAATCATTTTTTAAGAGTTCCACATTGCGATGACAGTTCAAAGACTTAAATTATAGTCTTGCTTTTTCCGCAACTGAATTATTTATGAAGGTCAAATTAAGAATTATATTCAGTTAAATGAATTTAAATTACATGTTATCAATTTTTAACCGATAGATTTAATCACAGCTAGTATATTTTCAATATTTTTTACGTTCCATGTATGCCATTGAGTATAGCAATTAGCACCTCGACGGATCCTGGTCACTCCAGGTAAATAACGCCTGTTTTAATTAGGCCCCGCCTACTTTTTCAATAACCGTACGGTCCTCAAATGTAGGTCCTCTCGGGTCACCATCGAGTCGTCTAAATAGATCTGTAATCATACATCGGGACAGTCTGTATTTACAGATGATATCTGTATCATCTAAATAGTTTAACGGGTTATCTATACTTTTATTATATTTCATGTCACCTAGGTGTAAGGCAAGGGTTATGGCTGGGAGGTGGGGGTATATATTTGTCTTATTATTTTATTCTCCTCAGGAATTTCAATGAAAGAAATGAGTAAACTTACATATTTAGAAAAGAGAAAGAATGAAGCTGCATATCAAAGTTCAGATATTGTGAAAGCATTTGAAACAAAAACAGGTTTTGAACTTTCTAAGTAAACAAATAGACTTGTAAATTAATTGTAAAGTGATAATTGGCTAACTAAAATTACTGATAATCAGTACAATCATGTAAACTGATTTTCATAAAAATGCCAATGGTGATTACATGTCTACGCAGGTTGATTATTCAAAAACTGGAACAGGAAAAGTGAGTTACAAATTAAAGTTCTTAATGCTATTTTTCTGTTAAATGAGACTCCTCGACAAGTTTGTGTATGGGCTGTGGTACTCAGGTGACCGTTAAGGCCTATTGGCCTCTTGCTTTCTTATATCCACCACATTTCTCTTATGTCCTGTGGAATTTCAAGAGTTTAGTTTGGAACAAATCGACTCACAGACTCGCTTTGTTTTAGTTGTTCGTAGAAACAGATGATAGTTTGGAATACTACACGTCTTTCCATTTTCTACTTTTTAAAAGAGTCTGTCTCAGAGAAGTTGGGAGTTTTTTCTTTTGTATACGTGGGCATGGGTCGCTCGCAAATTAAATTGAATAGCCCAATTAATAACATTCAACGCACGGGTGATTCAAGATTGGTGCAAAGGAAGTAAGGGGTATTGTACGAGAAGCACTCCATTTCTTTAAAGAAATGGCGCCGAGGCCCCGAAAAGACCGAGGCCCATTACTTTTAAGGAGCGGACTCTACGAGTACATTGACCCGCTTAAAATCCACCTTTGCTGCACCCCTTGTTGTATTTGAATGTACAGTTGTAAAATGCAGAGCGGTTTACTTGATATTTGCGGTGGAAAAGGAATGGAGAGGCCATTCGAACACACTATTACTATAAATATTCCGCTTGCACATGAAAATCTGATTCCGTCAAGCAGTAATGACGAGATATTTCTGACCCAGCGTAATTATAAGACCGATACTGAGAGCGGGTAGGATACTTATAACTTTATATCGGATATACTTAGGTTAGAACAAGTTAAGTCGAACAAAAATGCTGATATCGTCATAAAGAGAGGTGTATGCACCCTAGTGTTCTAACGACACGACGACACGACAGCCGTCATGTGTTCGATCAGTCGAGCGATAAGAAACATCAATAAGTAGATACAATCTTTATCTCTATATATAAAATCATAAAATTTACAAATTTTGAAAACTGAAAAATGTTTATTCAGCATGGCCTCCTTTGGATGTACTTTTGTCTGCAGTGTCCCTCCAATGTTCCTCTAATAATTCCTCTTTGGGTTCCACGTCCTAAGATTACGGCTTCCGTCCACTGGCTTCCAGCGTATATGTGAATACACAGAGGGGGTTACACGGGTGGTAAGATGTTAAATACCGGAACACTGGTGACTATTGCTGGATCATCACTGTGACATTGCTGGAACCTTGCTAGAACCCCTAATGGAGATTGGTTACCCCCAAAAAATACGCTCAACTACACATCGTGCTACCACTGCAGTGCGTGCTAATGGACCCCGGCTCACTGACCAACAACATGGGTATTTTTAGTATCATAGAAAACAAATAGAACAGCCCGAGTATAGTCCATTATTGACCAATACCCGAAGTGACAAAATTCACCAAAAAGGATATAAACATAAATAAAAAAACAGAGGTACCCTACAGAAAAATGTATCCATGAATAAATCTAATGATCGTGACAAAGTTACTTGTTTTAATGGCAGGGAGGCTAAAATCCACGAGCCAAAAACAGACAAGGAGATTTCTCATCTACAAGTGAAACAGTTATGTTTTAAATTGTCATGTATTTTTATATTCAAACAAGTTTTTAAGCGTTATCGTACGATATTAGAATATCTATACCCGGTATAATTTAAACAAATGTGTTAATTTTTTGTGATAGTATAATGACAACTTTTTGTCATTTCTTCAGGTTCGCACTATCAACTATGTCTAAAATACGGTGTGCTGTTGACACATTTTAAGAGTGTCCAAAAAATCGCAACCAAATCTCTACAAACCATGTAGAAGTGTAGGTCCTTTTCTCGTAGATCTTAAACACTTGACAAAAGATGAGTTAAACTACTCTATGTTTTGTTTTGTAAATCTGGTCCGAATACCCACGGACACAATGTACAGTTTCGTTATTTGTTTACAACTATATATGTCCACCATGGGATATAATATCAGGTTTCTCTCTGATGAGATATTTTTGCAGATTCGAAACACGTTTGATATTGTGATGAAAAAAGGGAAAAGGATAATATTGGTAGGGTTAAAAAACAGGCATTGCCTATAAAAGAGGATGAAGAAAAAGCGGTGTCCTTTCCTTGGAGAAGACACTCCTAAAAAACACCGAAATGTATGAAGGGGAAATTATCGGTTGTGAGGATCAACAAGTATCTACGTTATTCCGAGGATACCTCTTAAGGTCAGACGACACGTTCCTCAATTTTTTTTCTAGGAATTTGTTTTTGATTTTCTACTACTTTAACATGTTTTCTTGCAAAAAATGGGATACCTTATCAGGCATTTCTGCAAAATACTGGAGTTTGTAATATCGTATATAATCTTCTTGAAAATACACTTGAATTGGTGATATGAAAAAGTGTTTATATAATATATATATATAGCAAGAAGTGAAATTTTAATCATTTGAAAAGTGTTTATAAATAACAATGATTTTATTGCAACTCTTTATTACGAGGAGAACAAAAAAGATACTCGAGGAACGTGTTGTCTGACATAAAAATAACCAAGAAGGACTGAAGCATGAAAGAGGTACGAAAATGTGTGTTCGTGCTTTCCAAGCCAGCATAAAATCAATGGTTCTCTGCTCAATCCAACATCCAAATGGTAACAAATAAGCCCCATTCAGTTGACTTGAACATATTTTATTATATACACATGTAAGAATACAAAATCATTTGGAACTAATTAAAAGTAACTTACATACTATTATCTTTTCAAAATGAACTCTTACGGATTTTAAATAAAATGTGAAAGAACTGCTTTTTAAACCTGTAATGTTAAATGTTCAGAAGTCTCTTGTAACAGAAATAATTTTTTTTAAAAACTCTACAGCGATTCCACTGAAATTCAACAACAATATTGGATACAAAAACATATCTTTATAAAAGGAAATTATGTAAATGAACATCATGATGCAAAAACCACTTATTTACAAGGCCAAAAATATATTTTTACACAATGTTTATATACATATTTCATTTAAATGATGAAATTTTAAAGACGGTATGGCATATGCATGTACATATATGTTTGGCTCAGCAAGAAAACTTTGAATTACCTTGGACGTTGTGAAAGAATACGTCAGAATTTGTCAAAAGCCCAGGAAATTCAAAATCTCTATAGCAGTTCTCATTTCTGTTCATTTCTCTGTACTCATTTCTGTTCATTTCTCTGTACTCATTTCTGTTCATTTCTCTGCCGGAAGCGAAAGTGAAATGCTTTTTGAGGCACTATGTCATTTTGAGATCGATCTAGAATTGGATTGTGCAACGGTTGTAATACGTACAAATACAAATACGTAATAAAGAATTCCGAACTTTCTTTTTTTATGCTATAATTTTTCACCAGGGTCTCTCTGGGTGATTTGGAAACCTATAAATACGATAAAGATATTAAAATTATTGTAAAACATTGTTAAATTATACCTGATTATCAAAGTTTTATCCCTTTATGTAATATAATTAAATATATTTGAATAGTACATTTATTATATTACATTTTATATATTTTAGGATATTAAATAAACTGAACTTACATTAATCCAACAGCGGCAAATAGACGTCTTTTTGTTTTAATACCTGCAATGTCTTCCATTTCTTCTTTTGTAAGAGAAAAATCAAACACCTGAAACAGTTAATCGTTGTATATATCATGATTTCATAAGTCACATATTTCCAAATGACAAACACTGGAAGAGATAAAGAAAGGAAATTCAATTTGTACACAAATCATGTCATAAAAAAACAATAATCACAAATTCTTTAAAACAATGTATATTTACAGGGGCTACATGTATGTGGAAAATTACTAGTCCATACTAGCATAATCAAACTCAAACTTAACTAATGAGTAACTACAACTTTGCAGCTATAAAATATAAGGTTTTGTAAAAAGAACAATGTGATCGACAAATGTTTATCGAAGTTTGCATATGAAACTTTCTAGATGTTCCGTCTGAAAGAATCATCTATTCGGATCGTAATAACATGATGTGCATATGAACAAATGAATTTGCTATGTAACCCCCCCCCCCCAAAAAAAAAAAAAAAAAAACAAAAAAACAGCGCATTGAAATAAACTAAAACAATAATAATTGTAATGGTACTCAACCGTGATTTAATATGATTATATGAAAACTGAACAAGACAGGATAGCGGCATGTTGTTCCAACAAAAAAACTTATTAATTATTAACATCTGTACAGGCCAATTTCCCTCATATAATCGATCGCAGTCTCATAGACCTAACTTAACTGTTGATATATATATATATATATATATATATATATATATATATATATATATATATATATATATATATATATATATGTAGCCAGTGGTCGAAATAAGCCAAGCTTGGGTCGTTGTTATATATTTATTAATACATAATAAACCTGAAATTTCGTAATTAAACGAATAACACAGAATAGACACAAATGACAAGACAATTAGACACAGACAAACATACACATTAGAAAACGAAATGAAACAGTTATATTACAATTTAGAATGACTTTAATTTATTACATTAAGTCTTACCGGGACAAACAATCCTTATGCTTAAGCATATTGCTATACAGCTATAGTTCTGACCCGTTCAAGGGCTTGGCGGAGAGTGCCAGTCCGGTATAAGATTTTGGCGGGGAAGGGTGCATGCAGAGTTAGTCATGTGACCCTATTGTCCAGTCTTGTCATTGTCCACGTTACAGATATTAAACTCTCATACGATCATTCACTCTAAACACGTATACCAATCAAAGACGCTAGCGCTGTCATTTAATATACAAATTATACACCTGGTTACATATATATATATATATATATATATATATATATATATATATATATATATATATATATGATGTCACAGACCAGCTCCATATATACACTCTTCAATCTTTGGAGGTAAAGAAATAATACCTAAAAGTAACCACAGTCTCATCAAAATTAGGGGGAAAAGATGTTTCGTTTATCTTTTCCCAGTCATCCACGTGGCAAAGATAACTTTTCACAATGCTTACAACAATTCGCAATAGAAAATCACTTTCTGTGTATACAAAATGCTATATTTATATTTACGTATCTAGGAAAGCGTATACTATTGATAATAACCCAAATAACCTTACGTATTTTGATCCGGGCAACTAAATGTATATGAGACATGTGGATACCGCTAATACATGTATCATGGTATGTCGATAATTATTTATATCTGGAGCTTTTATTCCTTTTAAAATTATCTACTCCTCATCTCATATTTAGGACAGCCATTTTAAGTCTCCTTTGCATATACGAGATGCTCAATATTCACTTGCGAAAAAAACAGCTAGTTGGTTTAGCAGGAAACAAAAACAAATTACTATTTTACTCTAGAAGAACATCCTTTTCAAAATTTTAAGACGATATTAATATACCTGAATGTTACTGCGAATTCTGTGAGGGGTCACACTCTTTGGAATCACAATTATGCCTCTTTGAAGAAGATTACGAAGCAGTATCTAAAAAGAACACATATTATGTATGAATAAAAGTAGAAAGACTTAAGTCGGATTACATTTGCTTGTTTGGTACACATCTTAGAAATATTAGTCTTACTAAAATGTGTCTTTTTCTCCAAATTGAAAATTTCTACTAAAAAAACGCTATTTCAGTGTTAATTTTGAAGTAAAATTTTTATTGTTAATTTTGAAAGTATAATACCGGTAATAACTTTAACGTAATTTAAATATATGTTTTTTACTAACATGTGCAGGAGATTTGCTGTATCTCTTGGCAATTTTGGTAATCACTGGATCCTCTAGGACAACAGGTGCATCTATTTCTCTCCTTTAGATTTATCAAAAATATACTGTTATTAGGATATTTTTTTAATAAAACATCAACAGAAAAACCATTTAACATATTATTGTACTGTTAGATATGTATTTTTGAGCAGATATGATAATAGTTTTTTTAATTACTAGTATGTTTAATACTCTTTGTAATAAAATTCATAGTCTTTATCACATAAATTATGCCTGAAAATAGGAAAAAAATACTTATATACTAGTAATACATACAATTGTTCAAATCTTCCTGGCGAGCCAAATGGTGCATAAGCTGTAACTGCCAAACCAAGCTTTTTACAAGCATCAAAGAGCTCATTCTGTGGAAGATAGATGTGACATTCCACCTGCAAGAAAAATGTCCTTGAATTTTAATTATATTTTAGAGAGGTCAAATTTGTGAATTGTGTTGATGAAGTAACTTTACATTCTAATGAATGTAGAACACCTGTTAAAATGACTGATCTTAAGTTAATATATTCACACAAAAACTATAAGTCACGAAATAATGATCTTTAGAGCAAAGATGGTAAATTTTTTTTAGATATTTTAACAAAGTGACTACAATTGTTATAATCTGTGTACGTTTAACATGTACACTGTTTTTTTAAAGAAAGTGTAATATAAGGGCAATTTCGAATGTGTTACAATATTTTCATGTCATGTCAAATTTCCTCGATATAGATATTTTCTTTGTTCATCAAAGTTAACAGTGTATCTACTATTACCTGATTACTGACTGGTTTGTGTTTGGCGATCTTACAAATCCTTTCAACCTGTGAAATACTACAGTTGGACAGACCGAGAGATTTCGTTAACCCTAAGTCGACCAGTTCTTCCATAGCCTACAATATGAAAATAATTTTTTTAAAAAGATGGTAATCCCTAGTTTAGTTAAATATATTTTATTGATCAGCAAACATGTTTCAATCATTTTCAAATATCACAACCAAAAAATTTGTCCGGAAAATCGAGTAAATAATTTTTTGCAAGTTTTTTAAAAGATCATTCAAAACGAACATGCGCCTTTTTCATTAGAGGAGTGTATTTCTTAATATAATGGAAGGGGGCAATTTTGATGAAGGATTTCCAAGATATTCGTAGATGTTTTGGTTACAGTCTTAAATCTAGGAGATAAAATACTGCAAAAAAACACAAACTTTCTACGTTCCTATCAGATCTGTCTTCTCTGCTGCCTTCCATCCACCTGCCTCAGTAACAGGAAATACTTTCTCATCATCGCCTTCATACTGGAAAAAAAGAAATCCAGAGAAATGCATTTCATAAACAGATTGATCATTTGGAATTTCATAACCTTGTGGTTAAAGGTGATGATATACTGAGGATGGATTTTAGCCGTCAACTTTACTTGTTTCTTTTCAAGTTATTTTGAAAATTGTATGATTAAAAATTTGATTCAGTTCATTCTAATTTTTTTTTCAGTAAGTATAACAGTTTGTTTATTTTCAAGATCGCGTCAATTTCTGATTTAAAATTGACTATTTTCTTCTTTTTAGCTGTGGATGATGCACTGCAAAAGTCTAGTTTGGCTTAGCAGTTTCAGAAAACTGAATAAATGTTTTAAAGTCGGCCACAACATCCGACAACAATAAACATTTTAAGATCAGCTGTGTGGCTGAGGTGATAAAGTTAATCGAGATAATTATTTCAATCCTATGACCATTAAACTTTTCAACATATCTTGTCTTTTCAAAAATATACTATAATTTTTGCTAAGCATTGTATATCAATTTTTACGCATCTACATTAAACAACGTATAAGAAAGATAAATGCCTAAAAAACTGAATTCGTCCTAAAACTTGTTATTTGGACTAAAGGTCACATATATCTATGGACAGACCCTTATGATATATTTCTTTTAATTGCTGTTAAACCTTGGATATCTACGTCTCTCGCTTGCTTCACTGTTAAAGCGCAAACATTATTTTCATCATTTGCTAAGTCCATGCAATGTCATTACATGTGGTTTATGAATACATTTATCGAGCTTGTGTGTTTTAATTTTGGTTTTAATTGTGATTCGATAATTTATTATCAAAGAAAGAGTTCTCACAGATTTTTCCGAAAAGCTTTACATTTTGACGCCAGGGCGTCCTCATCGAGCCTCTTTGGTATTATAAGTGGACGCAAAAACGAACGAAAAAACACTATTGAGCTAAATTGTAGGTGTATCACAATGTAGAAATAAGAAATGCAGATTGAAAATAAAAGGTATTTGAGCTGCAAATGAAATCGCATGGAATACTTTTTTTTTACAAACTTATTGATAAATGCCGATTTTTTTATTAAACACACTAAACATTATCACAAATATGTCTTATCTGTTTTGTCTTGTGGATATTGCTAATAACCATACGTACATATATAGTAAATATATGACAATCATCTTAGTGAAATTTATTTACAGCGAACTGCACAGGAAAGTGGATTAGGTAGAGGTCCACATAGTCCAGCTGTAGCTTCTTCAGACTCATCTCAATGGACCTCTTGACCAGCGCTGGTTCCATATGAATCATTGCTAGCTTATTAAAAAGAATGCAAACTGTTTTAGACATCAATCCGGATCATCAATATGTCATATACAAGTACTTATTGCCCCCCCCCCCTCCCCCACATTACAAAAAGAGTTATATCTTTAAATAGACTTGGTTTTTCACTTTTAAATTTTTCATTAAACACAGTTTGTCATTTTGAATCAACGCAGAGTCCCTCGTAAATAACCTTGGTAACGATAAACAAATCTTCTCTCTTCACTTTTCCACTCTTGATATATTCCTGTAGGACCTCTCCGATGGCGTCTTCATTCAAGTAACTGTAGGCGGTGTCTATGTGTCGGTATCCATCGTCCAGGGCCGCACGGACCGCAACTTTCAACTCGTCCTTCGGGCTCTGTCAAAAGTAGTCTCACATAGAAAAGTACTTATATTCGATATAGTGATATTTACATATTGATAAACATCGTAAATGATGAAAGTTTTCCAGCGATGGTTCCTTACATTAACTTTTCTGAAATAGTATTCCATAAAAACGGACCCCGATTTAAGCAAAATTCTTCAGACCAGAGTAATTGAAAAAATTAAAAGTGTTTTTAAAAATTACTTCTAACATTAAAAAAAATTATTGGCTCAGAACCGTCAATTTTTAATTAATTTACTAACTACGTTTCAATCAACGTGCATTAAAATTCAATATTTCTATTATTCTAGTATTATAATAATGAAATTAACATCAGTTCCTCTGAATGTTCTTATTTTATTTCAATTTCTTGCTAAAATATGACTAATACCCAAAATCACATGAACGTGTACTAGAACAATGGCTTTAATTATATTCTCGATAAACTTTTTGTTAAAATCAGCACAAAATTTATAGATGCTTTTTTAAACAAACAAAAATACTAAGACTACTTAAATTGTTGATTTGTTAAACATCAATTATATTCACATTACTTCATCCACTGTATACAGGGTTATTTTCGCCCTTCATGCATCACTTGCATAAGTCTTGAATTTGCTTAGACAATTTTGTGTTTAAAGAGAGGCATTATGTCATTGAAATTCGTCCAGTCTTAAATTCGCCCGCTGACAACAAAGGGCGAAAGGAGCGAAAATAAAATTGAGGCGAATATTTATGTATTGAATCCTTATTTTTTGAAAGATATAGTCCCATAACTGCAACGGTGTGTGCATACAAATTGAATAACGCGCGTTAGCGCGTTATGAAAATTTGTTTGCACACACCGTTGCAGTTATGAGACTATATCTTTCAAAAAATAAGGATTTAATGCTTATATTTACATTTTTTACATTCTTGCCTTGTACGCAAATGCGGATTATACATCAAAATTACTGTACTATCCTATGGGTAAGTTTAAATTAATGGAAGAGCCATTGTAACAGCCACAAGCGTGATCTTTGATTTTCGCTTGTGACATTGTATTTATCAGCGTTCAACGTTTGTGACGTCACAATTAAAACTCGTCAATTAACCTTTTAGTACCCTTTCTGTGTTATGGTGCTATATCTGCAGTAGCTTTACATGCAAAATATACGTGGAATGTAAATATTTAAGTATTGAATCCTTATTTTTTGAAAGATATAGTCTCATAACTGCAACGGTGTGTGCATACAAATTGAATAACGCGCGTTAGCGCGTTATGAACATTTGTTTGCACACACCGTTGCAGTTATGAGACTATATCTTTCAAAAAATAAGGATTTAATGCTTATATTTACATTTTTTACCTTCTTGTCTTGTACGCAAATGGGAATTATACCTCAAAATTACTGTATTGTCCTATGGGTAAGTTCAAATTAATGGAAGAGCCACAGTAACAGCCACAAGCGTGATCTTTGATTTTCGCTTGTGACGTTGTATTTATCAACGTTAAACGTTTGTGACGTCACAATTAAAACTCGTGATTTAACCTATTAGTACCCTGTCTGTGTTATTGTACTATATCTGCAGTAGCTTTACATGCAAAATATATGTGGAATGTAAATATTTCCCTGTACACAGTTTCTATTCACAGCAAAGTCTTGATTATAAATTGCCTATTTAGAATTATTAATTTTTTAAAATAATTTTATTAATTTAGTTTTATTATGGCATTAAGTGCATTTTGAAGCTCAGTGGGAACTGGAAAAAAAAAATTATATAATTGCTTTTACAGTTTGCAATACAATCATGCGTGAAGAAAATTCATAGGGATAATGACCGCTGTATAGACAATGCTGAAGGATCTTAAAATCAGTAAACCGGTATTTACCAGTTGTAAACATGCGTAGCCTGTCTTGATCAGCATATATATTTGCGTAAAATATCACTAAAAGAATAGTATATAGCATGTTTATTCATCAAAGATAAATAAGCTACTCGTTGGAGACCCCGCATATAATGTAATATTTAAAAAATAAAAAGGCATTCATTTAAATAGTATTATGAGTCGATTAAATACGGTATGTGTGACAAAGTCCAAAAAAAAAAAAAAGCTTTGCAATGGATTTGGTCACGTCCGATCGTATCCGATCATTTCATAATATTCAAAGAATAATTCTATAATACTTATATTTAAATAATTTTCAGATATGGTTCAATTAAATATTAAATTATTGACATTCTTATGGACTATACGTATATGTTACAAATTTGATCTGTAGAGATACCACAGGCATTGACACTGAAGAATTTAACTTAATATTAGCAGACCCCCCCCCCCCCCCCCCCCAAAAAAAAAAAATACAACTCAATGAAATTTCATTTCATTGACATCGCGTGAATATACTTACCTGCCATGTTCCTAGCCCTACGGATGGCATATGTAACCCATTGGATAGCTTTACAGAGCTTAAAGAAGCATCCATTGTTCAACCGTTTGTGTAGGATTGTTTTGGTGTGTAGGTAGATCCAAAATGTTTTGATTTGGAATTCTCTGGGTTTTTATCTAGACTATGTTTATGAATCGCATGTTTTTGGTTCCGGTAATGTACATTTCATCCCGGAATGCAACGAAACCCCACAGTCATGTAACTAATGATGTGTGTTCCGGTTGCCCTAAAGAAAGTTGTAGAATGTTGTCAACATATTACCTAATGGTCGAAAATAATATCTTGGAAAGTTTGGTTCATTTATAAGAGACATTTTTAAATCGTTGTCAATAGACATGATATTTCAATTTTGAATCTGAAGCAAACACTACATGTAACAATAATGTCAAAGGAATGATTATTATTCTGATAATGAGTTATTTGATTATCACTGCAAAATGCATAACAGCCGGATTTATTTTTTGATTTATCAATGGTCTCTAAAAAGGCGTCAAATGTCGATTACAGCAGAGTTTAAAGGACAATTTGCGCATTATCTGCAGGCCATAGCGCTGGCTGCAAATATGACTTTGGCGTTTCCTTCAGCGCAAAAGTAACCAAAGTAGAGCTACATGTATGGCGATAAAAAACACAGAATTCGTGGAAACGCGGTATTTCATTTATTTTGGTTTCAAAAGAAGGACTCGTACTTAACAAGATTAATTTTGAATAAAGTCCATGTGCAATGTAATTGCAAGATGAAGTTACAGCAAGTGAACGTAAACACGGCCTTCTGACGCAAGAGGATTCCTTTTCATGATATCAACACAGCGATCATTAACCTTATAAAAGATGCGCAAAAAAATTAAAAATTAATGCTGCGTTGAAATTATTCGACTTTTTTTCCTATAAAAGGTTTAGTATAAGTATACAATTGCAACTATGACGCTTTTTAGTTCACTTAAGCTTTTCTTATCAAGATTTGACTGTCTGTCGTTGTCGTTGTAAACTTTTCACATTTTCATTTTCTTCTCATCTTCTTCTCGCCATCTTCTTTGTGCGCAAGCATCGTCAGGTAGTTCAGATTCAATTTTGTTCAAATCATGGTTCCAGGGGGGCGGGGGGGGGGGTCAAGTTTTACAAAGGAATATATAGAGATAATCTTTAAAAATCTTCCTCTCAAAAACTATTAGGTATGAAATGCTCAAACTTTTGTAGTAGCATCCTCAGGTAGTGTAAATTCAAGTTTGTTAAAACATGGTCCCTAGGGGTAGTGTTGGACCACAGTGGGGAAATCAAATTTTACATAGGAATATATAGAGAAAATCTTTACATATTTTTCCTCAAAAACCATTAGACCAGTAAAACTCAAATTCTGTGGAAGCATCCTCAGGTAGTGTAGATTCAAGTTTGTTCAAATCATGATCCCGGGGTATGTTGGGGCCACAACTGGGGGGGGGGGGGGGTGTGTTAGAAGATGTAGAGAAAAATCTTGAAAAAACTTCTGGAAAAGCATTCAGCCAAATAAACCTGAAACTTGTGTAAAAGCAGAGATTGTGTAGATTGAAATTTGACCCCGATTCGCTGGAGAAAAGTGGAACCACAAAAAGTGGTTGGGTAGATTTAAATAGAAAAAGAGAATTATCTAAATCAACAAAAGGGGCTTGGTAATTTGTGGATAAAAATTGGAATTTTTTTTTTTTTACTTTTTGTGTAAGATCTACAGTATTTTATTGTCAAGACATGTTGAACTTGATACTATTAAGGTCATCTGATCACAGTTATGGCTATTGTTGCATATAGCTGAGCTATGTGGCCCCTGGCCCTCTTGGTTTGTTTGGGTTTTTTGTGGGTTTTTGTGGGGGTTTTTTTATAATTTATCCTTCCTTTGTTTTGTAATATTCACACTTTCATCAGTAGAATCCACAAACTATGGGTGGTGTCTTGAAATCATTCGACTTTTTTTTATAATTAAAATGTTCAATTAGGGAAGCGTATGTTAAGTGCAATTTTGGCACTTCCTTATTTTCCACACTTTGTTTCGTAAACCTCGTACTTTCTTCAGCAGAGTTCATACACCATATATTGAAGTTATTTTGTTTTCCATATTAATAATATAAGAATATTAACACTTTCTATATTTCATATTTTCCAAACTTTTTTGTAGTATGCACAGTTTTATCAGTATAATTTATACATTATTCCTAAAACAAAGTGCACTATAATCTGTAAAATTTCAAGCACATACCATCGGGGGGGGGGGAGGGGGAGTAGGTGGAGGGGAGGCACCACTTTTTCTCGCAGCAAACATTTTTCTTTGATTTACCTGTAATAAAATGGATTAACATGGAGCTGCCCCCTCCCCCTTTTGGGGAGCAACTTAAAAGATGATGTTCAAAGGAGAAGGAAATTAACTGTGAGATTGAAGTTATATGTACACGATGTAACCCATTCCCACCCCCTCACCCCCTCCCCCATCCCCCCACCGCATTAGAGTTTTTATGATTTTAAATTTTTTTTAAATTGTTTTTGGGTGAGTAAAAACGATGCTACGTACCTGAAGTTCACACGTCTTAAAAAAATGGCACATTATTTGTCAACTTTAGACTCTTTTCTGTATAATTCCCATTTTAATCTACTCATCTTCTCATATATCTGTGAATTTTATATTTCATCTGTAATATTTTTAAGCTTTAATCTGTAAAACAAATTGTAAAGTGTTAATTTTACATTACACCTTCCATCAGTGGAAAACGTTTACCATTTATAGCAAACCTTTTTTTTAACATTTTCGGAGAGTATGTATTTTTAATTGCATGTATTCCTATAATATTAGCACTCTAAATGAGGGGCAGTGTTTGCTACCATTAGACATGTCCAATATATACTTAACGTTACAAAGTATAGCAAAAACGATTATATGAAAATCCACGCATTGTTTTTGCTCTAAATTGTCAAGGTATAGTACTATTATTCCAACTATCATTTTCTAAAACTAAACTTTTATATTTCTTTTCACAATGACCTGACGTCCAAAAATGTTAAGCTAAAAATACCAAATCTATTTTCTTTGAAAAAAATGGATCGAGCCTTCATATATACCGCGTATTCTTTCGCCAATTCTGAATTGGCGAAACATATCGGTTTCTTTTTACTGCAAAGCTTAATTTTGATTTAGTTTTCAATACAAAGTTACAGGTGTTCATTAACAAGTTGGAGTCGTTTTTAGTACATAATATGACTTCTTTATAATCAAAATTAATATGCATCAATGGTACATGTGTATTAACTTGCCTTTATATTCATTGTGTAAACAAGTTTGAATTTTACATTTATAATTCTTCAGTAATTGAACTCAATATCTTTATTAAAAAAGACAAACGGTTTGAAGCAGAGTTCTTACAAGACTTTTACAGTCTGGTGAATATGAAAACACTGTGGGTCGTTACCCAGCGAAGATTTGTTTTAAGCAACGAGTTATCTCTCTTGTCCTAGCTTTTGGTGGGGTGTATACGCCTTTTTTTTTAAAGGAATGTTTTTGTTTGTTATGGTCAGGCACGTAGCATTCGGGGGGGGGGGGGACATATTTTTAGAAATTTACATATAAAAAATTGAATTACCCCCCCCCCCCTTTTTAAGAGTAAGTAAAAAATTGGAATGAAAATATGAAATTGAAATTATATAATATGTATGCTACGCCTGCCCTCCCCCTCCACCACGGATTAGGATTTTGAAGATTTCGGAAAGATGCATTTATTTATTTTTTTCTATTTTTTTTTCTTTTTCTTTTTTTTTCTTGTCAAGATTTTTTGATGAGCCTGCTTCCTCCCCCCCCCCCCCCTCCCCCCCCCCCCCTTTCAAAAACGATGCTACGTGCCTGATGGTGTATTCTATTTTTTGGGAGGAGGAGGTCCGTTCATGCATCATAATCGTATGGGTTTTACCACAACCACCGTATCTCGAAAAATGTTGGTGCATTTCCAAGAAAAATTACTCTGTATGTTTTATAAAATCATTTCATCATACTGTGGTACCAGTTATCTCTCTTTTAACCGATGGATTTTTATTTTTTTTTACAAAAACGATAAACAATCTATACATAATACAAATTATGTTTACATATCTCTAATTGTTTGTGTCCCCCATGCAATTTTAGTAAAACAAACAGCCAGTCTCTCTCTCTCTCTCTCTCTCTCTCTCTCTCTCTCTCTCTCTCTCTCTCTCTCTCTCTCTCTCTCTCTCATTATATACCTATTCTTAAATTGTTCATAATAATTCTTTTGATGCTCCGCCGCGCTCTATATAGCCACTTTGAGCAGATTTGTTTGCCCCCATTATCGTGCTTAGTCGAGCGGCTTTCGCGTAGATTAACGGGTGTTTCTAAGGGAACCGATTACACCTGGATTTTACCGTGTAATTGTATTTAGCTGTAAGGGGTGGTGCGGCTTTTGTCGGAACATTTTATCAGCCGCCGAAAAGAATGTTACAACTAATCATTTCACAACAATGAATTCCAATAAGATTTTGCAGCTGCTTTTATGTAAAGAAAATTTATGTTTATATTTGGATTCCACGAAAATTATCATATGTAACCAATAAATATGTATATATGCTTCCTCGTTCCATTAAAACTAATAATGAAATTATACTATAGATTAAGCGTCTTTACTGTATAATTGAATGTGCATTATACTTATACATGTAGAAATCTCAAAAGAAATTGACATGTACATAGCAAATATCGCAATAATCATGTTTTTGTTTGTTTAATTCTTCATATAATCAGATAATAATCTGATAATTTTGTCCATATCTTATTATCTTTGATCCGTTTTATACTGCACAATGATAATAACTAAACAACAAATTAATGTAACTTAAATATTCACGCATAGGAGTTTTCATTACTGCCAACATTTTTTAAATGATCAAATAGCTCAATTCTAAATTATATAGGGTCATCGCAGGATACTCCCAAATTGTCTGACACTTGTCACGTCACCTGCCATACCCCCTTTGGTGGCCTCATTCTGACGCGATGTTTATTGTGTGTGTATGTGTTTTGCGTATCGTGTGTAAAATCACCCGATGTCATGTCATGCAGAGCCATTTAATTTTATTTAGTATAAATTTTGTCAAATTTCAACATAAAAAAGAAGATAACATTGGTCAAAACGTTCATTGCATTTCATTATTCTCATCTGTACATTTCACAAAAATTACCTAATATACGATCTAGCATATTCCAGTGTTTTTATCGTACGTGAAAATAGGTCAAACAGAGGATATAGCGGTCACAGTCGAATAATAAACAAAGCATGTTGTGACGTCTCATTCTATAATTAGAGGTCTCCATATATGGAAGACGAATAATTATATCCTCTGTTTTCATTGGTCGCCGGTCTATCGATTGTGATGTCACAGAGTCTGACGTCACGAATCTAATAAACCAATGTACACAGAAGGTTGGTCGCCATACTGGAAGAGAAGAACGAACAAAGAGAAAGGCGTAGAAAAAGTTCTGGTAGAAATAAAGGGCCGCAGCGCTCCGAGTCAGCATAAGACCAAAAAAATTGAAAAGGTTTCATCAAACGATAACTGAAGATCAACTTCATTTATCCTATTTCCCAACAGATCTGAAGAAATCGGAAGAAATATTTCGCCATCAAAGAAACTCGATCGTTCTATGAACAATGAAAAACGAAGTTAAAAGTGCTGTAGACTTCCTCGCAAACATCTTGCGGACTTCTAAACATGTAAGTGAACAACAGGTGCATATTTTTAAAGAGAATTTACAGAATTTATTGAGTTCAAAATTCGAGAATCACTGGTTTCCCTCCAAGCCAAACAAAGGCAGCGGCTATCGATGCATTCGTATCAACCACAAGATGGACCCCTTACTTCTTCAGGCCGGCCACTCTTGTGGCCTAAACGAGACCGTCATATTTTCCATCATTCCTAAAGAACTCACAATTTGGGTGGATCCATTCGACGTGTCCTACCGCATAGGAGAAAATGGCAGCATTGGGGTGCTTTTCGAGTCTGATAACACATCTTTCAATGACAACTCATCCTCCTCCATGTCATCAACTTCATCATCTTCATCATTGTCCAGCGGAATCGAATCCCCCTCACCCATGTCCATGATGTCTTTCTCAGCCAATTCATGCAAAGGACAGTTCATGAGCGAATTTCCACGGGATATGGGTCTCAAGCAATTCGCCGCCTATGTGTACAGCTGATTGAAGAGCCGTTGTGTTTGTTTTCCATCGTTTAAACTTGCTGCCAGTCATCTGTACATATTTTTCTCACGGATAACGACCTATTTTATTGTTATAATGGACTATGAATATGGGAACAACTCTATTTTTAAAAAAAAGATATTTTTTTTTTCTTTTACATGTTAAGTGTTTGAAAAGATGTGTTGTAGAAATTGATGTAGTGCTAGGCAGATAATTCCATTTTTGTGTGTGTGATATTAATGCGAAGGGCAATATTTTTATGAAGGATGCGTTTTAAAATTTGTAAAATGTGCATGAATGGAGATATACGATGTCTACATCGCCTGATTGTTTGCTATAGATCGGGTAAAATCCTGCAGCCATGAAATGGGACCCTTAGGGTTGTTTATTTTAATGTGCATTTCCACTTTTATCCATAAAGTGGATATAGCATTTTTTTAAGTCTTTCATGACCGATATGTGTCCCATTTTTGATCTCTATAGTGAATGTATTTTGTATATTAACTTGTATGAATGAACAGAATATTACAAATACATGTATGTTACCATGGGGCATTTTATAGAAATATATTTGCTCCTTTTATCAGGTGCATAATTTCTAAGAAATAATAGGTAAAAAAAACTCGATAAAAAAATGTCAAAATGTCAGAATAAATTAATTTATATGTTGCAAAATATACTTGATCTTATGTCATGTTTTCCTGGTTAAAGAAAAGAAAAAGGAGTGATTTGGTCTGTCAGTTGTACACAGACAAGCTGGAGGGAAATGTTGATAGCATTTTACAGTGATACGCTAAAAAGAATTTATACTCATTAGTTTTAAAAAAAAAAAAAAAAGGATATATAATACACAAGTGTTTTTGAGTGGCTTGTGACAATCACAAGTTTTGAGTGCCAATTTTATGACATAACAAAATGTGTCGGTTGGAAGGGAAATGATTAAAAAAAATCTGAGGGAAGTGATCAGTCCAAAACAAAAAAATGTTAAAAAAAGAATATTATTGATAATCTGATACTAAAATTTCAGTGATCTGTGAAAGTGAAAATTGAGAATTATTAAGAATTGTTACCTTAATATAGTAAGAGTTAACAAAGTGAAGTGTGAAATATGAATATGGATATGATATCTGAACTGATATGTTGCCTTATGGAGAGGATTACCACCAAGACGCCATATGCCAATCACTAGAAAAAAAAAATACACAAAACATCGGAAAGCTATTAATTTTTTTCTGCCCTCAAGTAAAGGAAGAGAGAGAGAAAAAAAATGAGGTCAAACTGGTAATTAACAAAAGCTAATGAGCCACTGGGCATTATTAGCTGTTAAGAGTATTGAACAATATAGAACCTAAGAATACTTAAGCAGAATTAAATAGTCTTAAAGTTGTGCAATATTGAACAATAAAGGCCTGGCAGTGCTCATTTAAAGACCATTCTTGCGAATTATGAACTCTATTGATTGAGACTCTAAAGATATATATTTGAGTCATTGATGGACTAGATTATGGGCCTGGCCCGTGAATGTACTAAGCTGTGTCCGCAATGGGTTTATTCTTGTCTTATAAGAAAGCTTTGGTTTTAAGTTTCCTGTCTGAAGACATGTTTTCACAATTGAGTTTCTTGTTAGATAAGGTTGATTGATAGGTTGGGGGGGGGGGGGGGTTAAAAAAAGAAAAGAGAGATTGACAGCAGACCCAACATATTTGACAAGTAAAATTTTTGGAGGTCAATCTTAGATGAACTTGTGTGATTTTAAATTTTTATCAAATATGGTATAGTGAATTCGTTTATAATTGATATACATGTATGTAACTCATATGTTAGAGGGGAAGCAATGGGGGGGGGGGGGGTGTTGTTCATTTACAGGTACTTCTTAATTTAGCTGAGTAAAAATATGCCCGTAGTAAGTGTAAGGTATTACCAAATTGTTGTGTGTTAGTTTGTACTTTTGATAAAATCTTTATTCCTGAGATCTTCCATATGTTGAGATAAAACCGGTCCTTTTTATAGGACAGTAACTAAATTACAGGTACATGTACATTAGAAACGGCCCATAGTGATTACATAAACATGTACTGCCAATAGCCTAGCAGCATTCCTGTTATGTTCAGACCTATGGTATACACTACTGTGTAGATAAATATATATATAACCACACATTCGTAATGATACGATTAAAACCTATCATTTGTAAAGCATGGTGTTCATGACAACTTTTATCTTGCTGAAAACAAAATCATCACCACCACCCTTGGCTGTTTTTTGTTTGTTGTTTTTTTTTTTTTTTTTCAATGGATAGGGATGAAGCTCATAATTTTTAAAACATCATAGTTATTATTACTGGAGTTATCCAAGTACTGAGGTAAGGTCTACATTTGGGTGGATACTTATGTACCAATTGTATTGGTAAATCATGCTTGTGGACAAAACTCAGCCTGTCAACACTCAAATACTCTTTGCTTTTGAAAAAAAATCCCTGTTTTGATCATTATATATGGCTGATGGTAATTTCGCTCATGTGCGAATCTAGAGGGGGATCAAGGGGGTTAAGGCCCCCCACACCCCCCACCCCACCCTGCGGAATTCAAATTTCTTATTATAATATTTTCAAAAATATGTCACAGACGGGGCAGTGAAGTGGACCGAAAACCCTTTGCCAGCGAAGATGACCCTCCTTGGCAAACTCTTATAATAACTGTCGGACCTCCATGGTTTCTGGATAGGGCATGTTGCTGACCTCTCATTGCTATGAGTGAGGGTTCTGCAGGATACATGTTATGAATAAACCTTGAGACATTTAACCCCTTCCATTCCTTTTTTCACATACAAATATTTTCAATTTTCATGCAGTCTACATGCCAAATTAGGTGTCAGTTAATGCTTAATAAAATAAAAAAAATGTTAAGTTTGTTTCAATGGGAACAGTAATAATTCAAAATTTTATCTGACAAATTAATACATTTAAAAATCATAGTCTACGATAGGGAATTCTGTTGTCTTCAATGTCTGACCAATAGTTTCTTGGGCCATTATCAGATATATATTTGACCCAGAATGTGCAGTGTTGTGTACATGGTTGTATGAAAATCTTAGCATATCTGTTGTACAGTATTTTTATTTCACTCTCTCCAGTTGCAGAGAGGCTCAATTGGGAGAAAGACTCGCATGTGCAGTGCCAGTCTTATTTAAAAGTAAATAAGAGGGGGGGGGGGGGGGTGTTGGTGTTGCATGAATATAGTGTGTGTAGAGGGGGACAACATGGGTATACGTAAAAAAAAAAGGGGGGGGGGGGCAAGGAATTCAATCCCCCCTCTCTCTCTCTCTGTCTGTCTCTGTCTGTCTGTCTGTCTGTCTGTCTCTCTCTCTCTCTCTGTCTCTCTCTGTCTCTCTCTCTCTCTCTCTCTCTCAGAAATGCACGGAAACTGATATAAATTAAAAGACGAAAAAAGAAAAAAAATACGTTTATAGTATTAATTATGAACTATGGAGTAGTATATATCTAACTCTAATGCAAATTAAGTGACGTCATTTAATTTGTGTGCCTCGTTTTGCACGTAAAAAGAAGAAAAAATACAGCTTGATTTTTGACAGCGGATTTCGGTACACGGAAATAGGTTGTTGTGTCACGATATAATAAATTATTCATGAGAAGTTTTACTATAGCGTCTCCGTGTGAATACGTACCTGTTCTGAGGTGATTTATCGGCTTGAGCATATAATGAAATATTTCCTTCTCAATTTTTTCATAATTTTTCTTCTGATATAGGGGGTTGATGTAATTCATGCTTGTCCAGACCCCCCCCCCCCCTCCTCCTTGGCCGGATTATTTTAACTTGATATTTAATTTAATATCACAGGCGCCTGATTTTATATACAAGCATTTTTCTCATAATAAAATACATATGATATTACAAGAAAAATATATAACGTCATGTGCCAGTGCGTGTTTTACAAAGAAAAAAACGCACCCCCCCGTCCCCGGGTACAAACTCATCACTCGGACCCTTACACACACACCCCTCCCCACCAACCCACCAGTGGCCATCGAGCAAAGTTTTTTGAACCCGCGTATGATCACAATTAAATGTACATGCACATTCATTTGCCAACCGTACGCAGGGTCCCGACGTTTATATATTCCCATATAGTACATGCAGTTACGTCGAAAACTAGTCTATATACACTGTAGCTACCTATCACATCTCTGCGATCATCGTTTTGAATATAAACTGAATATAAAATATTAGTATACGTTCTACTTTCATATATTTATTTTCCTTAATTTAATTTATTTATTTATGTGTAGTCAAAATACATTTCTGGAACGATCAGTTAGAGTAAGTTTTTATCAAACACGGTATATAGAGCTTCCGATAAGTCTAGGTATAAAGTACGTAAAACTTAGGGGGGGGGGGGATAGAGGTAAATTTAATCAAGAGGTTGGGTGGGGATGTATTATCGAGCAAAACCATTGTTCGATCTGTGTAAATGATGTAATTTTAAAAATAAACCAAACCTTTCTTCCCCCCCCCCCCTCTTCCATTAGCCTCCATGTACCTGTGTACATGCAAATCAACATAAGGGGAATCTACACCCCCGCCCCCTTTCTGAAAGCAGAGTTATTTAATTTACAATTAAGCTAATGGCATTGAATCCCCGAGCGCTAAAACCACCGGACCACATTAAATTACATGTAGATTTATATTATGGAGAACAAGGTCCTTTGCTACCCCTGGCTCCCGCTTTTAATAGATCAACTCTACTTTATTTCATTTTTTATTACAATAAAAAGGAGTCTCCTGAGGAGAATTCCATGATTTTCGCACCTGATGAACATGTACTTGAAGCATAGTTTTTTTTAAAAACAATTAAATATATATCATCTCATATCTGATATAAAATATTTAAAATCTAAAAAAAAAAAAAAAAAATCTCGAAAAGGTTAATGTATTATCTTCCAACAAATGTTTATTAACTTAAAATAAAATGTTGTGTTCTAACTAAAATTACGCCATTTATTATATATCACAATTTTAAAAGATAAATGATGGCGATGTACCTTTTTTCACCCCCTCCCCTCCCCCTTTTCCTGAACCGATAATGAGGACCCAGGGAAAGTGGTAGTTAGTATTTGAAAAAAGGACTGTTTTTGTAGTCAAACCCTCTTAAAACTATTTGTATTTAATCAAACTATTCAATATAATTAATGTGATATACATGATCTAACATGCTTTTTTGTGGTAAATCATTATGGAGCCAGATTTTGCGGAAAAGGGGTCGAAAAGGGTGGCTTAACACAGTTTTTCTTCGGAAAAAAGTCTGTGTTTGTAAACAAATCCTTTTAGAATTATATACATGTATTTAAACCATTCAATGTAATATGCTATATGATCTAACATGCTTTTGTGGTAATATATATCGTGTATATATATGGCCTGAGCCAGAATTCGCGGAAAAGGGGTCGAAAAGGGTAGCTTAACACAGTTTTTCTTGGAAAAAAGTTCTGATTTTGTTGTGAAACCCTTCTTAAATTATATATTTATAATAATTTAAACCATTTAATGTAAAGTTTAGTGCTATATGATTTAACATGTTTTTTAATTGTGGTATATTGAGCCGGAATTCGCGGGAAATGGGTCGAAAAGGGTAGCTAAACAGTTTTTCTTAGGGGAAAAAAGCACGACGTGTAAGGATTTACCTGCTATTTCTATGCCTTTTGAAATTATACATATCTTAAACATTCAATTTAATGGGCAATGTGACCTTATATTTTTTTTTCGTGGCATGGAGCCAGAATTCCCGGAAAAAAAGAATATGGCCTATAAATGCAAAATTCTGCAGCTATTGCCTAAAGTATAGAACTCTTCTTTATAGGAGGCGACTTAGGTGTACATAATCAATGCACAATGGCGGATGGTGAAAATGTGTATTACCGAGGTGAAGGAATTTGTAACCTTGTTTTAGCCACAGAAAAGGTAATTATTTTATTTTTTAATGAATGACTAATACGCTTCAGGTCTAAAAAGTATTTTACTAGTTTATATATAGTTAAAGGGAATGAATTTTGCCTTAAATAACATCATACCACTTTGAATAATTTGCGTTCGAGCCGCGTGACATTTATTGTTATGCCGCGATACAGTGATGTTTTCCACATGTGAGACTGCAGAACGTTGCCAGAGATGTTATCGATGAATCGGATCAATTTCCATATGTACAATATATTAAGTTATAGAAGAGCTACTTGAAACAGATAAATGGGAGACTGCTCTCAAGAAAATAACATTGTATCTTTATGTTGATTTTTCAAACTAAACTGCTTAATACTAGTTTAAACTGCGATTGTCTTCTACTTTTCAATTCTCTAACAAAGCAGCATGTATTAATTGTGTATAACCCAAATTTTTCTGTCTTTGATTATAAAGGAGACAGTCTGACAGTTGATAACAGAGAAAATTCAAATTGAACAGTCTTTTACTTGGTTTTCTAAGTAATAGACTAAAGTTTAAATTAGATATGTAATTATTTTGGTGTTTATTAAATCTTTTCATAAGATTATTCAACAACGTATTTGATTAGCATTGCTTCACTTGTTTGTCTCTTTAATTCACGATTTGCCCATTAACTATTAATTACACACAATACACTCTTTTTTCCCTCAGGAGAAACAAGTGTATCGTCTTATGAAAGCTGGCAAGTACTCCGGCAAACAGGGCTGTAACAAAGGTCATCGTGCTCAGGTATAGACATTTATATACTGCACTATTTATTGATTCTTGTTTTTTTTTTAAGAATATTTGATTATCATGATTATCCTAGAAACATGTTGTAGACCCCTTCAAGGTAACTGCAGTACTGCTCTCTTTCAAATTGAAATACTTTGATTAAGTTTTAGTAGGTAGATAATTAAATGATGTATTTGAAACAATTGACATTACATCATATTTCTTCAAATAATGTCAATTTGCCCTCAACAAAAGAGCAGTACCCCAGTTACAGTGCAGCCCCAGGTGGCTATTAATTCTTTTTAAATATGCACACTTCACTCATTAATTTGTTCATTTAAACCATGCATTTTTCAGAATGATTGATTGAGATTTGCAATATTAATGCTGTTCATATTATCCTTTTAAAAAAATTCAATTGATAATGCAACATACCATCTAAGTACACCTATATATTATTCATTAGAATAGAATTGGAAATCAATAATTGTTTTTAAAAAAAAATGTAAAAGTAAAAAATATCAGAGTTTATATTGACTTTATTTTGTATTCAGGAGAGATCCAAATGGATTCACCAATCTCTGGAGGATAATGTTGAGTACATCAAGAACATTATGGTCCCCCTTCTGACAGATGCCTTTGTTGTGATTCCAGTAAGTTAAAGTCAGACCAGTCTGTCTGTTTGTCAATCATTTTGTTCAATTTGTTAATAAGAGAGAGAGAGAGAGAGAGAGAGAGAGAGAGAGAGAGAGGAGAGAGAGAGAGAGGAGAGAGAGAGAGAGAGTGATAATGAGAACAATCTATTTAATAACGAAAATCAACCAATGTTACCAGAATCAATTGCTATTAAATGAATTGTATATACATTGCATACAAGGTACCACACAATACTATGATTTCAGAGGTCAGAATCATTTTGTATTGGTGAAATGTCATTTAATAGTGGTCATTACTTGGTATGCATGGTCTAGGCATTTTCAGGAAACTCTCTTCTCTCCTCTCCTCGCCTTGCCTTGCAGAGATACATTTGTGCACCATCCAGAAATATTACAAGTTACACATTCAGGAAAACTGCATCACTTTTTTTTTGTTAGAAACTGTTCAGATAGAAAAGGTAGATTTGAAATGGATTTTCTTGCCAGACTCAGTATTGATACTCAATTTCACCAAGTTTTATCAGTTTTATGAGTGTAGATATTGATTCTCAACACCAACATCTGAAATAAACAGGATCTGGGCAGTTTCTCTGACACTGCATGGCTGTAGCACTCAACCTAGCCATCAGAGGGCAGTCAATTTTTTTTGGAGGGGGGGGGTTGAAAATGAAACTAAGAATGTACGTGGTAAATAAGTATAGCATTTTTATTGCTTTAAGCTTTAAAACTCTTGGGAATGCTTTATCTCATGGTTAGGAACATTTTTTTCTCTACCATCTCTGTATGATTTGTGTTTTATGTCTTGGGGTTCAATCAAAGTTCAGTTACAATTCTGAATTAGTCATAATTTGTAAAATCAACAGGAAAAATGTTCTTCCAGCATGATATTTGTCTGACAGGATAATAAATATTGCAATTTAATTGCATTGTTCTTTATTGCCACTATGAATCTTTGATCAGCGGGGAATAATTACATCCCCTGGCTTCAAGCACTGTTAAATCTAGGCTAATTTTCCTGTTTTCCGATTTTGTTAATGGAGAAAAGGGATCAATAGGTATATACATTTTTCTTTTAGGTAAAATAAAAATGTTCCTTTGAGAATATTTCAGTTATTTCCTGAATCAGATGCATTATGCATATGAATGAGAGAGAGAGAGAGAGAGAGAGAGAGAGAGAGAGAGAGAGAGAGAGAGAGAGAGAAAGAGAGAGAGAGAATATGTTATCCAACACTCTGAGTTGTATTTTTACTTAACCTCTTACTGTGCTCTTGTTATAAAGATGAAGACAAGAGACATTTCAAAAACAGTTGGCTTTCTCCTGATATCTGTCAATATACCGGTATGCTGTTCTGTGAGAAAGAGAAAAAAAAGGCATCCGAAAAACATGGCTGCCAAAATTAGAGCGATCTAAAGGCTAGACAAGACTGTAGGAAATCGGAATGACGATGTTACTATTTCAGGTCATTATCAGTTTTGGGAATCCATAAAGGGAAAAAAAAACTGCTTCTAGCTTGGAATTATTTGTGCAGTACATTATTAACATATCTGTATGAAGGGCGACATTAATGTCCTGGATTTGGATCACCATTTACTGTGTAATCACTTTCATAACTGTTAACAAGCAAAATTAATCTCCCTACAGTAAAACAAGTACAAAATTCATCGCATGTATTTTTTGTTGTTGATCAGAAACAATTATTCGTAGCTGTCTGTCTCGTGTTTCATTTATTCCCTCATGGAATTGTTAGCAGTGGTTTATCTGACACCCTAGCTTAGACAGGATTGTCATCGTCACTCTGGATTTTCCAAAACGTTTTTTTTTCCACAACAGTTTGTTCAAAGAATGCTCAACTGTTATCTGATACGAGTACTTCATATATACAAGACATTTGAGACTCAATTTTATTGTTCTTCGAACTTTAGTCTGCACAAGCCAATATAAAAGACATTTGAGACTTCTTTTAATAGATATTATTTTCTAAGAATTTCAGTCTGCGCAAGTCAAAATAAAAGACATTTGAGACTGCTTTAAATAAATATTATTTTCTTAAAATTTCAGTCTGTGCAAGCCAAATTGAATAATAATCTTTACAAATTTAATATTTAAATGCCATTTAAAAAGACTATTTGTTTGGCGCTTTGCAAAAAGGAGATAATTAAAGCAATATGAGCTGCAATTTTCATGTTGAAAATTTTTTATGTTGAAAATTTTTTATACGAAAATGTTATTTTCTACTAAAATGACAAAAAATATCATGGTTTATAAATCTCTGTTTGCCAAATTTTTGTGGGAAAAGCCGTTGAGAAGCCTTAATTGGAGAAAAATTGAATTATTGTCATCCTGTACAGAAATTTATCAGCTATATATATTCCTCAGAAGAGAAATCTTTCTTCTGATAAACATTAATGGTTTTTTTTCAAGTCTTATTTATCATAAAAACTTAAGTTATATGCAGACTTATCATACTAGCAGGTTTTTGCAGCAAAATAGAATTTTAAGTTTTACAGCTCATATTGCTTTAAATGATATATTTCATCTTTTCCCCCATGTTCCATGCAATTATTGAGTAATGTAATGACTAATGGTACTTATGGGTTGTTGATATGTATCGTTATTAAATAATAATTGAGTTGAAATTGCAAACAATTTTTTCCATTTGTCTTTGGCATTTATTTGTGAATAAATTTATACAGTGCACTGTAAGAAGAATTGCCAGAGTTGGACCACAGGGGGTCGTCACGAAGTTTTTCAACTTTTTAAATCCACCACCTCTATACAATTAAATACACTATTGTATAGAGGTGGTAGATATAAAAAGTTGAAAAACTTAGTGATGAGTCCCTGTGGTTGGACCTACTGGTACATATTTTTGGGGGTTGGAGTCTAGACCATAAAAAAAGTTTAAAGTTTTAAATGTTGTCAAACTTGTACTGTCATAAACTGCAGAATCTCAAATATCAAAACTTTGAATGCCATGGATATTTCAAATTGAGATGGAAATCCTAAACATGCACTGGTTCAATATGTATTTTGAAGTCTTTTCATGGGTTAAATAACTGTTTCATATCAATATAATACATGTACCAGCACTCATGAAAGTCTATGCACATATTGATGGTAAAGCCCATCACATGTCAAATTCGGTAAACAAGTGTCAATTCAGTTATTGTCGTTTACAATGATTTAAAAGAGCCAAGTGGGAATTGTTTTCAAAAATCCCTCAAATTTGTTGTACTTTGAAATCTTTAAATTAATATATGCATTAAGATGTATTTCACATTGCATATGAAGGAAAAGTAATGAGATAAGAAAAATTACAGATTTTACCGAATTAAGCAATATCATGATAATTGCATCTCAGGAAAGCGGACCAGGATGAAATCAAGTGTCCTTGGATAGAACTCATTATTCTTAAGTGCCCTTTGTCAGTAGATATATAATCTACCCAATGAGTCATATTGAAAGCTATTTATTATAATAAAAGTTCTCTCATTTCAGAAAATCAGAGAAATACCTCAAGGTTTCACAGAGAGAATTGAGGAAGAGATCAAACACATACGAACAGGTAACGTGTGTGCCATGGGGCAACGTTCATTAGATACAACGTGTAGGCGGGCTAAAAGGTTGGGAGTCTGTTTTGGCAAATTTGGAAAGGGTGGAAGAGGAGGGGGGGGGGGGGTGACAAAGACTTCTGTTTTTCTAATAAAACCACTTTTTGGTCTTATTGATTTGGGGGGGGGGGGGTCAGACAGTCATTTATAAGGGTTATTTAGCCCAAATGGACTGATGAGAAATTGATACAGAATTTTCAAAATTCACAAACATTTATGCACCATTCTCCCAAGTTCTCTCAAGGTAAACTTTAATACAACATACACTTGCACATATTATAAATGATCTGTCATAATTAAAAACTTCCCTTGAGTCCAGAAAAAGACATTCCACTCTTAATTTTTGGTTAACTTTGGAGAATGACTTCTATAATTAATATTAAACATTAAACTTGACAGTGACACATATCTTTTCTTCTTTTATTAACTGTATCTTTTCTAGCCGTAGCATTCTTGAGCATGTTGAAGCGTGAACGAGGTTTGTCATGTGACACATTCTGTACCTGCATGCCAAATATAGACTAGGGAGGCTTGGAAATAACAATAAAACATCTAAAAATAAATTTACTTACTGGTAATTAATACTCATATTTTTTATTGAAATTGTTAAAAAAGTGATGGTTTTAGAATAACGTTACACACGAACATGGGGTTTATGAATATACCTACCTAGCTCGTTGCTTTGGAAATAGGATTGTATCGGGTGGTAAAGAAATATAATCCCTTCATAAAATAATTTTATTTTTGTAATGAACTGGTTTGGATAAGGATATATATTGTATATGGTTAACAGATATCTACATGTTAATGTTGTTAGTCGTTTTCTTTATAATATTACTTATTAGGTTTGTTACTGGCTGTTTAAAGAAATTTGTGGGGTCGGTAAAGTCCATAGAAGGCGAGGCGGAGCCGAGCCTTCTATGGACTTTACCGACCCCACAAATTTCTTTAAACAGCCAGTAACAAACCTAATAAGTGTTTTGTTTTGTCGAGGACCTAAAGTTTGATATGTAAACAAACGTTTGTGTAGAAAATCAGTTCAATTAACGTTACGTCCGCCATGTTGCCCTATAAATTTTGACGCTTGCCTTTTAAAGAAATTTGTAAGGCAGCCACGTGACGCGTTTCATCCAATGACGTCGCGACATTCTAGTCCGAGGCAAAACAAACAATTATTATATTGATAGTTACATATGCTGTACATGTACTAAAATAACAATTACGGATGTTCTGACCGTTGATTCTTAAAACTCTTTGTGAATGAATATTTTTAATTGTATGTTTTGATATCTGTTTGATTAGCGATTTTTTTTTGTTCATTGTTTTTCAGCACATAAACGTGTACAGGAGGATGATTTCCGCACTGTCGACCCCGCCACTTGTTCAGCTTTGGTGCTACCCGATTTCTGCTACGTCACAGATATTTCAACAAACACTTGTATATCGTCTTCAGCCCCCGACGCTTTTCCCACCATCAGTGTTGAAATTAAGGTGAGTAACAGTATGGTTTTGAAAGAGAAGTTTACTTGGAAAACCGTCTCGCCTTTAGAGAAGAAATTCAAGACGAAGTTACTTTCCTATGGTATGAAATATAAACCAGCACAATTCTGACCACTTTTGTCTAATCTGTATATTTAGAAGAGAGAATTTCATCAGTATATGTAATTGAACCTGTAACCACTTAGTTTCTATCGTCACAGTACCACTTGATCATATACAAGACCACATTCAGTATTTGTCATATGAGCATGATTATCAATTTCAAAACACACGCTATCGGAACACTGTTTTGCTTTGTGTTAGGACACCCATGTACATTTCACATCTGTTGTGTGAGAGCTGCATTGGCTGTAACCGGAGAAACATGAAATACCTGAGTCAGAGTCGTGTTCTCTCTCAGGTGTAAGTTGTCACCTGTAATTAGAGCCCTGATTAGAAACACTGCTAAATCTGACACTAGCAATACATGTACTGTTGGTAAAATCGAGCGTTTCAGCTGAACCATTTACCTAATGTGCAATGTGTTTCCTTTCAGCCAAAGAAAGGTTTTATCCCTCTCTCCGCACTGAATAACGACTCTTCCACCATGAAAACTGGAGTCTGCAAATTCTGCATGCACCAGAGATTAAAGGTGAGAAATCGGAGGAAAATGCACCAAGCAAATGTACATCATTAAGCAAGAAAATAAGTTGTGTGCATGAAGTTCATTAGATACATGTAGAGCAGTGAAACCTGCATGAAAATAAATGAAATTGTACCCTCTCCCCACATGGTACCCCAGCACCCCTCAAACCACAGAAAAGCAAACCCCAAATTGTACCCCAAAATACTGAGGCGCTTTGAGAATGAGGTGATGTGTTTCCTGGTGTAAAGACGTCATCTTGTTTGTGCTACCTGCATAGATGCCATTATCCAATATCAAGTGTTTTGAAAACTTGTTTGGTGTTCAATGTTTTGTTCCCTATCTTGTATGTAAACACAGGAAAGATATTGCATTGAGGCCGTACAGTGGTCTCTTTCTTTCTCTGTGGGAGCATCTGCTGGATTTAATGTTACATAACAACAATGGAAGCATTGTCAATAAATGTCTGCATGCGGTTAATAAGCTGACAGTATAATAAGATCAGCACATACATGTAATGGGAGGGAGGTGGATCCATGGATGATGGGAAGAAGAAACAAATGATAGATAGATAAAAAGTTAGAAGTGTAAAATCTAAAATAAAAATTTGATTATGGAAGTGAATGGTATAGAGACAGATTGACAACTGATAGGGGAACAGTTGAAAGGGAAGGGGTGTAAGATTTAAGTGCAGAGATAGGAGAGAGACAGACACACAGGCATAGAGAAAGAGATGCATGTAAGCATCGCATTTCACAACATGGGCAAGAGAATTCTAACTATCAAGCCTTTTGCAGTATTATTTCATGATAACCATTGTGCCCATATGTTGTTTGCTGATCATTATAACTTGCTACATAATTACCGGTATAATAATGTTTGTGAGAGACATGCTTATTTAGTGTAATATACTGAAAACAGGGTAGAAATGATCTTAATGAGTCTGGAGTTGTCTGACACAGTGTATCTAATGCAGTGTGTATTAGCTGTGCATGACAAGAAATGCTGTCAAAACCAACAGCTGTTATTGTAGTTGCTTGTTACAGATAGGATTGCTGTAGGTCATGTGATATATTGGAATAGGACCTGTATGCTTTGAAGGCCCTTATATCAATTTTAATGATCAGTCTGCAAAATTGATTCAGAGAAAATTGGTCAATCAATGGTGAATATTTAAGCGTTCTTATTCATTCCTGTTTTACTTCGTGACCTTACCAAAAAATCTGTTCAGTCATTACTGGTTTGAATAAATAAGTAGGCCGTTTGGTTGATAAAAGAAAGAGAAGGAGTGACCATAGAAAAAAAGAGGCTACATTATATATATAGACACTGTTTATGAGTGAGGGAAGAACAAATTCATAGAAGTCCATTGTATATTTATCAAAAATATCTTAAATTGTTTATTTGGAGATTTAAGAAGCCTTTTGTTCATTCACCCTGTCTGAAGTTTATGTTTTGAAATAGAGGGGTCTTTGTATTGCTAGCATGACCTCTGGTTATCGGCCAGGTTCAGATGTTTACAAATACGCTGGTTGACTGCCCAGACTTAATCCTGGCTTTCGAGGTGTTCATAAACTCGGTGACATCCAATCTTTAAAGAAGGATTTATTTATTTCCAATTGAAAAGAGATCTCGGTTTTGGGTCACGGCGATTACGTTATTTACCCTCCGCGAGATCCTCGTACTCAGATCATTTGGACAGGTTCTTTAAGTAGCTTCCTTTGTTCGCTCTGTGATTCGTCATCCAGTTTGTCAATTTAAAGCGATCTTTTTACCTACCTGTGGGGGTTTTGTTCCGTTTCACCTGGAAATTTACGTCAGCTTATATTTACCTCAATCAGATAGGGATTTGTTTAGGAAGGTTATTTTTTTTTTTAACAAGGGTGAAAATTTACATATGAGTAGTGATATGGGCAAAGACATTTAAATGAGTACGACAGACAATAATAGTACTATGGGTTACACCCAGAGTTTTTGTTTCGGAATGTGTTATGTTTACATATTGGGTCATAGTTGATAAATACCTAAAAAAGTTTTAGCTTAGAAAAGAATGTGAAAAATATGGGAAATATTAAAAAGTATCAATTAAATTTCATGAGTTCACAACAAAACCGAGAATTTTCCACACTTTGAAGCATGACAGCTGTCTGGAAATTATATGAATAAATAGTTCCTAATTTATTAATCGGGACTTCTTTTGATTTATTCAGTACATATAGCATCAATTGTTTATAAAGAAAGCAGACTAGAGAATCGTATACTCTTCAGTATGATGATATTTGTTCGCTTTGAATTTATTTTCCTTAATTATGCAAATGAATTTTATAAAAGCAAGGGAATCTCATTTACTTAACAGAAAATTTCATTAAATTTCACAAGAGTTTGAGCATTAGAATTATGGTGGTTTCGAGATCTTGACTGTAACAAAAAAAGTCGCTCGTAATTTTGGTCTCAATGTCCTTCCACCACTGTACTTGTTTAGTGGTCGTTTATCACCTGTCGTTTTTCTGATGACAGGGGGACTCCGGGATCATTGAGGGGGAAATCCAGGGGATAAATCTGGGGCCTTTGTTATCTCAAGTGGCAGCTTATGAGAGATGAAGACTATCACCCAAAATAAATATTTTTGTCAAGATAAAGGACCCAAACACCTTGGGGGTCGGGTTGTTTACAAAGATGGAAGATCGGGGCCCAAGATATCATCTGGGCAGTGTATACTATTGCCACTGGGTGATTGACATCAATGGACTGGACATCAGCCCTATTGCACCTGAAGATACAGGTGTATTTTTTTTACTGTACTAGTTGAAAGGCCTGGGTCAATAGGGTAATGATTATATAGATGTGCAGATGTATTTGTACATTATGTTTATAGTGTACATGGTTATGCCATAGTTGACCCCTGGGGAGTTCAATGTTTGACCTTAATGATCTGAGTGATTATGATTCAGAACTTTGATTTATATAATTATATATGATATAAGATGATTGGTACATGTACATATTGTGGAATACATGTGCTTTTAACAAAAAAATATATACTTAAAGGCTCTCCTTTGTATAGCCATTTGAGACTCAACTGAGTTGTCTGCCCATTTCTTGTGCTTCTGTATTGATATGAAAATTTAACCCTTTTCCTGATTTAGTTCAGTATTGATAAAAAAAAAATCCCTTTGGCAAATAAATTCTAGTGGTATAGAACAGATTAGATATATAAAACCAAAGAGCAAATTAACAAAAACTAGTTGTCACGATTTCCACACTTTTGTTTAAAGAGATCATGCTTTATCACATACTTACTCTAAACTAATTAATATTGGCAAGCTTCAGGGAGCATTAACAATAAAGTGTGAAAATAGGGCCAGACTCTAATATAGAAAAACAAGACACTTTGACAACAAGGGCTTTAAATTGCTGCTCTGGAATCCCCAGGAGTTGCTAGCTGTGTTAGCCGCCCATTGTAGCACTGTGCATGTGTGTCAATAATTACATGGACTTAGAGCAATTAACAGTACATTATGTAGCAGTTTGTTTGGACAAGAAAAACCTACAGCTTCTATAAAGTCTGCTCAAATCCTTTTATTTGAATAACGAACTTGAATAATTTTAGCCCCTGTAGATGGTATCAATATAGTTATTAATAGCAAATTGCCATTGTTCAACACTTAATAATTAAGGGATAGTTTATGAAAGAAATGAAAGAAATTTTACATGCTGGGTTTTCAGAGGATTATTACCTTGTTCTTTATACCCCTTGGTAATTGAATCAGGAAATTGATTCAAATTTTAAGTAGAATTATGAGAAATTTTTTATAAATCATTCAATAGTTATAATGATCACAAAGTCATGTCATATAAGTCATTATTATGTAACAAAGGGGTCGATAACGTGATTTTCATTATTTCCTGTTTCTGTTTTGATAAGAATTCTCTGTAGTGCAAATTATAAGAGAAAAAAACTGGATTTTGAGCCATTAACAAAGATTTAAAGAGTTGGAATGGCTTGTTTGTGTTGTCTTAATTAATTTACACGTGACGTCTGCACGTTTTTGAAACAACTCAATTAATGTCTTCATTAACATGTATATATAATTAATTATCACCTCGTTGTATAATATACAGAAGTCCCGCTGACAGAAATTGGAACTATTGTGGGTTGTCTTTGTTTTTGTTAACTGTGAGAATAAAAAATTCAGAAAGATTAACATGAATGAGGTTTATCCTATAGCGGCTGTAACATTAATGTATATAGATTTTTTTCTCCTGTTGATTGTAAAACCCTTTTTTTTTCTTACAAAAAAACCCAAATTGTATCAATGGGTGAATCTACATTTTTGTTATAAAGTCCTTGTCTAATGGATCAGAGATCAAGCTATTTCGAGGATTTGGTTTTGTTTTCTCTCCAGTTATTTGATGTTTTGTGGTTTTGCATGATTATACAAGGTCGATCTGCTCCGAAAAAAAAAAATAGAAACGCCATTAGGAGCAATATCCTGAAAAAGTTGTGTAACGGAAATGTGGAACAACTTGACATCACTGGTCGTGGCAGTCCTGTTATACTATTGAATCACGTGTTTTGGGGAAAGATTGATCATAGGACTATGAATGATGATGAATAATGAAGATATACTGTATGTAGGTGTTGATTGGAAAGTAATATTGTTCTGTGCAACCATATAGCAATTAACACATACTGAGTAGCTTTCTAAGGAAATGTCAGCAAACTGTGAATGAAACTTGAAAAATTACGATACTGATACAGGTTGCAGAGTGCAGCAGGTGGATTTGGGTTCCTAATAATTTGATATTTGATTGGTCTCCAAAGCTCTATGTCTTTTCATCATCTGTATTGAAACATTTCAATCTGTATAGTGGTTGATTAATATTATGGTTGATATTCAGGGTACAACATGCCGTTATATAATTTGTATATTACACAAGTCTTCAAGTTTAGAAATTTGGTTTTGGAATTCAGTTTTGATAGAAAATTTGCTGGTGTATACCAATACCTGAACTACTTTTTTTTAACACATTTATCAAGTAATGTTAAACATCATTGCATATCAGCATTAAATCTGACGCAAAAACTCTTACTATGTATGTATGTATATGGATGAAATGTGTTCATGTGTCAATCAACCACATTAGTTTGTCATGACCGGGAAACATTGTGTTTGCATTCTATATGTATACACGTCACAATAGCGTAATTTCTATTGTTTAGGTGAAATACACTGGTGACACTCAATGGCTCTATCGTCGATCTCTCAAATTTCTTGATCTCTCGAAGTGAAATCACGTTGCTGATCGATTTTTAGGTGGAATATATCAGAAATTGTGAAGTTTATTAAAATCCAAATAATAGTCATTGCATGTCGTTATGGTAAAATGATTGATGGACATTGCTACCACCAAAACCTCATCATTGTAATGTTATTAATTGTCAAAACACTATGTTTTTCTATCCATCTTTTGTAAATTTTTCAGCCAGTGGTTTACTAAATAGATTCATATTCTTTGTTGATATATATGCTGTATGAACTATGTATTATATGATAATATATTATATTAGGATATGAGGTATCAAAGTTTTTGTACTAATAACTGGATTCAACAGTTCACAATTTTTGAAAATTAAATTGTAGGTAATTGATCAATTGCGCCATGACTCAACATAAGTCTGAAACAGATAGAGCAGTGTTCATTCAGGCGAGGTTTTCTTACTGTTGAAAGAATAGTCGCGACACAGGACTTAATAGGTCATACATATAGACGGTGCCGTAACTTTTGGGCAATAAATCATAATCTTCGTAGGAAGTAGGCAATGTAAGAGACACTTTAGAATCTTGGGATATGACTTGGTGGTTTTTCGTATTCGGATGTCCAAGCCTGGTAGTCACCATCCATCGTGTTTACGTCTTGCAAGCAATAATTTTTGACGTGTCAGAAGTTTTTATGAAGTTGTAATGAATTTATTGACCCGAAGATGTTTGATCTGCTTATAGAGTGGCTTTTTAGTCTTGACAAATGTGTAATGGCATATTATTCAAAAAGCGACATTGTCTTGCTATGGAGACAATAATCATGAATAGAAATTAGCAATCCTTTCCGTTAAATTAGTATGACAAATGTTTTGCTGATCAGAATGTTCTAGTCTAAGAGCCGATAATTATGAAAGGAAGTCGAAACTTAAATATATGAACTTATAGACACTAAAAGACGTTGTCATGTTCATAACATCCTGTTTATTGAATTGATGCAGATGTAATTTCTTTCCTCAGACTCGGCATGTATTCACACCTGCACCTGTATAAAATGAGTATTTTTAATCTTTGATTTGTGAGGACTTAATAGCATCCTTGCTTCATTAGAAGATTGTTCACCTGAAAGATGACATCATGAAATTTAGCCATCTTTAATTATTCTAGGATTGATGGAAAACTTCTAGAACAAAAAAAGATAGACTTTGGGAAGGAATGGGATGGGGGGATTGATTACGAGTGGAGGCAACATTGATGGATAGCCTTGATTCTCTAACTAATAATTATTGAAACACCATTTACTTAATTTTTACTTACATATTTAAGTTTATTAATGGGACCTTATTACAACCTTTCTTGTGAAGGCATATTATCAGTACGTAGGAAATCAATCAATATATTTTTTTTTGGGGGGGGGGGGATACTGTCTTTCAAGACTATTGATTTTTAGCTCACCTGAGCTGAAAGCTCAAGTGAGCTATTCTGATCACATTTTGTCCGTCGTCCGTCTGTCCGTCCGTCTGTCCGTCTGTCCGTCTGTAAACTTTTTACATTTTGAACTTCTTCTCTAAAACCGCTTATCCAATTTCAACCAAATTTGGCACAAAGCATCCTTATGGGAGGGCGAATATAAATTGCAGAAATAAAAGTTTGATCTGTATTCAAAGCGGAGAAAACCTTGAAACTGTAGAAAAAGGGGGGTGCATTTTTAAAAATCTTCTTCTCAAGAACTACCGAGGCAAATTCAACCTAGTTTAGCATAAATTATCCTTATGGGAAGGAAAATATAAATTGCAAAAATTAAGTGGTAATTCTGTTTCAAATCTGAGTTATTACAAAAATAATAATAAAGGAAAGGCGTGTTTCAATCAGTTTAATAGCTTCGGGTTCGGCATACGGTAAAATGATTCCATACTTCTAAAACGAGGTTCTTTGTTTAAAGCAGCCATGACATTATACGAAAAAGGTCTTTCTGACTATGATGAATTTGCTTGTTGTGCAACAGTTCGCGTATGAAGGGAAATTTTGAAACATACAAAATATATTGGTGCCGATTTTGTGAAGTAAATTGAGGCTAAATATTTCAATGCGTTGATAGTTTTCACACATGACGATGGTGTTAGCTTGTTCTGATTTTCGTTTCGTTCTCATTATGCTTTGTAACCTGGAAACTATCGTCTGTATTTCGTGATTTTTACGTATCAAATCAAACAGAGACTTCGGTAAATCAAACAGTTAACTGTTTACCTGCGCAAATTAAGCAAAATGTAGGGGTACTGAAATACAATTCATTCTATCGGTAATTCGGCATTATCTTTTGCGTAATGGTACATGTAGATTAATGCAATAGGTTTTGTTGAGATGCTCGGCATTTTCTCGAGTTTATTCAGTTTAAATAGAGTTTGATATCGCTGACGGAAATATGTAGGTATATACATGTATATATATGATTCATTTCGAAAAAATAAATTGTGTTCTTTATTTGTTATACATGTAGTGCATGTTTCTTGTGTTTAATTGTTTACAATTTCTATTTACTAACCATATTTGAGTGTTAAGCTTCGAATTATAAGCAAGATACACAATTCTATGTTTGTACACAGATCTTAAAAACTAAAGCTTAAAAAATTAAAAAATTTGTCAATATTTATTAAGAAAATTTACAAAGCCTGTTCTTCCAGAAACCAACTTTAACAACTTATTGTATTGTAACCTTAACCTTTTTAGCTCACCTGAGGGTGGGGCCACAATGGGGGGTCGAAGTTTAACAAATGAATATATAGAGTAAATCTTTAAAAATCTTCTCCTCAGAAACTAATTAGCCAGGAAAGCTGAAACTTGTGTGAAAGCATCATCAGGTAATGTAGATAAAAATTTGTGAAAATCATGATCTCCGGAGGTAGGGTGGGGCCACAATGAAGGATCGAAGTTTTACATAGGAATATATAGAATAAATCTTTAAAAATCTTCTTCTCAGAAACTAATCGGCCAGGAAAGCTGACACCTGTGTGGAAGTATCCTCAGGTAGTGTAGATTCAAAGTTGTGAAAATCATGACCCCCGGGGTACGGTGGGGCCACAATGGGGGATCGTAGTTTAATATAGGAATATATAGAGTAAATCTTTAAAAATCTTCTTCTCAGAAACTAATCAGCCAGGAAAGCTGAAACTTGTGTGAAGGCATCCTCAGGTAGTGTAAATTCATAGTTGTGAAAATCATGACCCCCAGGGATAGGGTGGGGCCACAATGGGGGATCGAAGTTTAAAATAGGAATATATAGAGTAAATCTTTAAAAATCTTCTTCTCAGAAACTAATCAGCCAGGAAAGCTGAAACTTGTGTGAAGGCATCCTCAGGTAGTGTAGATTCATAGTTGTGAAAATCATGACCCCCAGGGATAGGGTGGGGCCACAATGGGGGATCGAAGTTTAAAATAGGAATATATAGAGTAAATCTTTAAAAATCTTCTTCTCAGAAACTAATCAGCCAGGAAAGCTGACACTTTTGTGGATGCATCCTTAGGTAGTGTAAATTCAAAGTTGTGAAAATCATGACCCCCGGGGGTAGGATGGGGCCACAATGGGGGATCGAAGTTAAACATAGGAATATATAGAGTAAATCTTTAAAAATCTTCTTCTCAGAAACTAATCTGCCGGCAATGCTGAATCTTCTTCGGAAGCATCCTCAGGTAGTGTTGATTCACAGTTGTGAAAATAATAACCCCTGGGAATAGAATGGGGCCACAATGGGGGGTCGAAGTTTAACATATGATTATATAGAGTAAATCTTTAAAAATCTTCTTCTCAGAAACTAATTAGCCAGGAAAGCTGAAACTTGTGTGGAAGCATCCTCAGGTAGTGTAGATTCAAATTTGTGAAAATCATAACCCTGGGGATAGGTTTGGGCCACAATGGGAGGTCGATGTTTTACATAGGAATAAACATTGTAAATCTTTTAAAATCTTCTTCTCAGAAACTAATCAGCCAGGAAAGCTGAAACTTGTGTGAAAGCATCCTCAGGTAGTGTAGATTCATAGTTGTGAAAATCATGATCCCCAGGGGAAGGGTGGTGCCACAATGGGGGGTCAAAGTTTAACAAAGGAATATATAGGGTAAATCTTTAAAAATCTTCTCAGAAACTAATCTGCCAGATGTTTCTTTATAATTGTTAAGAATTTGGCCCCAGGACAATTCTTTGGCCTCCCGAGAAGGTTCAGAGTTTGATGTACGTTTATATTTAATATATAAACTATTGTTAAGGATCATTTTGAGAACTGCAATACTCAACATATGATATGACTATAAAATCATCTTGTTAGAAAAGGGACTAATGATTATAAACATAAGAATATCCAGGGGAAAATGGATTTTATTTATACAGGATCTACATGTATTATTGTACATTGTCCAGATAGTTTGTATTATGACTCCATTAAGCTGATTTTATCATACCTATTGTTCCTCAGGTGAGCGATGTGGCCCATGGGCCTCTTGTACCATTTGAGATAAACCTTTTTTTTTTTTTACATGATTTATTTGTTACTTCCTTGAAGGTATTTGAAATGTTGAGTATATAGAGACACAAAAAATTGGCAAATTTACTGATCATGTAATATATGATAAGGGTATTTAGTAGTACATGTATAGATTAATGAACATATAAATCTTAATTTGTTGGTCAATAGAATATCGATATGTTTAAAAAAAATTGAAATGAATACTTTTAGTTGGAATACATATTTATGTGTAAATATAAAAAAAATAAAACACCAAGTAAAACATATCAATTTGCAAAGGAGGTCTATACATGCACTCCTTAGAGATATTCCCTTGGAGTTCCCTGAAGGAGCACAGGATCTCGAATCTTGTATGGTAATTATAAGAAGTTATCGACCAGTACGAGTGGGATGGAAAGGTTATAGAATTTGCTTGAACTTGGAAGTGATAGGTGTCTGTCTCTCACACCTAGAGGGATCGACTTATAATCTGTAGGAGACGGAGTTGACTCACGTGTCAGCTTCAAATAAACGTCAGAAAAACAAGTGTACGTGACAGAGATAGCAAGGGTCCTGTTCTAGAATGAAGAGTCTTCCCCAGCAGACATCCTATGTATCAGGGGAGGTGTGAATTAATTTTTATATATTCAACATTTATGTTGTGAAACACGTACATCCAGACTCCAAGACCACACTAAAAGCAGACATTGTAGAATATACTCATATTTAGAGTCGAAAATTACTAATTAAAATGTTTTACATACGTAACTTTTGTGATTTAATTTTTAAAAGAGAATATAAATATTTCTGCAAAATGTTTGTATTTTTTATTTCTAGGCAGTCAGGGTTAACTGTTTAAAAATGAAAATATATTTTTACTACCATAACAATAATATTTTTAATGGTCTAGCATGTAATAGCCAGAACTTTAGAAGAAATTTTAATGCCAAAACAGCGAAATCAAATGAGACACTCATCATCTTTATGAATATATATATGATTTGAATTGAAATTTTAGTCTGTTTGTTTTAATACGTTGGTAATATTAATCGTAGTGCTTAATTTCGTTGTTAGGACAGTATTGCATGGACAAAACAGAATCGGTAAATGGTACATCTGCAAGCATCTGACTGACTTCTACGTTACTAGGGCTAAGCTGTATACTGTAAACCAACAATTATTCACGACAACTTTATTTCACGATTTAGCAGAGATGAATATATAGTTTCACGACGACTAATTTTCACGACCAAGCCTTGAATTATCCACACCAGTTTCTTTTATTACAACTTTATGTTAAATACTGGTTCGCAGCAAAAATTTTTCGCTACAATGAGGCTCTGGCGTACCTCGCAAAAATGTTCTTGCACGCAAATAAAAGTTGGTTTACAGTATGTTAAACGTTATTGTTAGCTTCCAAAGAAAAAGAACTGTTTGGTTTTGCCTCTTTTTCGGATGTTGGTTTGTTTTAACTTGTTGTTTATGGGTTAATTTTTAAGAATGGTATAGTAATTACTGTTTTACTTTGTGTTGTTTGGCAAAATGAACATGTCAGAATGTGTAGCTTCTAGTGTGCTAGATTAGTTGATATGAAGGCGACTTTTCAAGAGAAGTGAACTTGATAAATCCCAGCTAGCATATTTTTATGATGTTTTTGTGATTACAAGCTTGCATTACAAGATTTTCAGTCCACATTCACAACATAAGGAGGGGGGTAATAATGGTTACAATAAAATGCAGTTTCGTGACTCCCAGCACTCAGGAATCAGGATGCAGTAGGGTTGGCTTTAAGAGCTGCACTCTGTGCATGATCAGTGTGAAGAGAAAACTTCCATTATAGTGGTTTTGTCCACAGCTTGTGGTTTTAGATGTTGTTACTGAATCTTCACAATGGAATATTGTACCCTCTGTTAAATATAGCTTTTAAAAAGTAACTGTGAGGGTTAATTTTTTTTACTTTATATTGGTATCATATATAATTTTGTCTATAATAATTAAGGGAATATGTTGTTACAGTATTTAAGCTGTGAATTCAAGTTCTTTTCTTTTTTACTTGGTAAAAGTGTTGTTTGACATTGTCCCATATTTAATAAAGTATCTCTCATCTAGAGGCTAAAGTCTTTAGTTTCTGTGTCATCAGATCTATTTTTAGACGGTACAAACTCAATTAAAGTTGATAAGGAAAAGCACTTTAAAGTTTAACTTGGCACAGGTTTGTGGTGTATTGCACCACAACAGCGCAAGATGTGAATTCACTTAAGTGATGAAATATTTGTGAATTTAGCTAAAAAAAATCAATCAACCAATAAACATGCATATTCACTTGGCATGCATGGGGAAAATACTGATTAAAGGTTCTTTTTAATCAGATAAAGACTTTGAATGTACTTATGATAAGTTTTTGTTCATAGGTGTCAATTGCTCTTTGTTCAGGATTATAGTATTAGTGTCTCGTGTTTGACCTAGATTTATGACATTATCAGTCAGATCTGCTGCACTTTGGCAACTTTTGCCGCAGAGGTAAAAAAATAATCAAATTAACACAATTATGGGAAGTTGTATTATAATGAAACATGCTAAAAATGTGAAGGAAAGATTTTTATCAAGTTTTCAATGCAGGATGATTTTGCAGTATTCAGAGATGCTTGAATGTGTAGGTCTGTCATCTAGCTCATTGTCACTTGAATGTGGAGGTCTGTCATTTAGCTCATTGTCACTTGAATGTTATTATTACAAATTTAAATGTAATGTTCAATCAAAAAGTTTAACATTCTCGTAAAAGCCCAGCTGTTCTTAAATTTCAAAAATGTACTAATATATAACTTTAAAAAAATAACTACCGGTAATTGATCATTAATTTATGAATGAGTAAAGTGTTGATACTGGAGTGGTATGCTATGGTGCTCAACATTAAAGGTTTATTAATTAAAAAGTTATAGCAATTATATTGATTTTCATATTTACAGTTCTTTAGGGTAGGGTTAAAATGGGTACATATACCAACTGTGAGTTAATGACTTCCTGAAATACACTGATATTTTCTATCAGTTGAGCTTCAGAACGTGGGTAAGAATTACTAAAAATAAAGTCGATTTCTGCAATATTTTGTAATCAAGGAAGCCTTCTTATTTAAGATCCAATGTAATGCAGGAGTCGCGTCCTCAGAGTGGAGATGAGATCGGTCCGTATTTTACCGATAAATGTCCTCATAAGATCACCTGTCCGTCCATTAAGTAACTGCGCAGAAAATACAGCTTAACTGTGGACAGGTCAGGTAAAGATGGTCGTAACTAATTATGTGACAGTTGATTTACCACGTTACCTAAAAGATCTGGCTTCTGAAAACCACAGATATGTTTTCCTGACAATTTGTACGCTATCATGATTTAATGACGCTGTGTTACGTTAATTTTGTGTTTTAAATTTATTTGAAGATTTTTGACATGCGTAAAGCCACATTTCTTAACCTAATTTATTTTTTTTATTTTTTTTTTTACCTTTGTTTCGTTTCTTTTGGTCTCAACCTTTATTTTACATTGTTTTGGTTACTAAAAATGTTTACCTCCATATATGATAATCATTGTTGTTTTATTTATTAGCCTTGTTATTAATTACAATTTCAGAATAAATCTATATAAATGTACTATGAAAGTAAACAATATAATACTTAGGGTATACTCATAAAAAATTCTGTTACTCTCTTTTATCATAAGATCGAGGCTTGTGTTGCCCAAATTTTCCCTAAATTCAAATTGAAAAATATTTAACTAAGTTCATAAGCATTATATTTAAACAGTTGAATTCATATTCTCAAAAAAAAAAAATCCTGTCTAATACAATATGTATTTATCAAATTGATTAATGCTGATGACTTTCAAAATTATACAATAGAGCCATTGTTAAACTGTTTTAATTAGGTTTGTAAGGGTTTTTTGGTCAAAATTAAAATGATTCCAGCAATTAATTGTGAGTGGGGTTATGTTTCCTCATCTTGTGGTAAAAGCTTGTTTACAGAAATGTTGTGTTATTGCAGTTTTAAGCGAGCTAATATAATGCATGTGAATGCATTTTGGGAACTGACATTAAAAAAATGTAAAAATAATCTGTATTTAAAGTCAGGTGTGACGCAGAGCATTACTAAGGATTCATGTACTGAATATAATTGAAATAAGAAGTTTTATTTTACGTGGTCTCAGGTAGATTGTGTTAGATTTCAATAAAAATATGGATTGATATTATTAAATTTGGTTTTATTTTATGAAATTAACCTGATGTTTTTACTAATTACAATTTTAATCAGTATTAAAAGAAGTACCTAGTATATAATTAATAAATGATATATTGAATATGAAGATGCATTTTTTTTTCCCAACTCTTTGAGTCTGATATGTTAATTGTACATGTATTATATTTCAAGCAATATAAGGGTTAAAGATATACTGGTATTTAAGCCACATGCTTTGATAGTGTTGAAATGTGAAGAAAAAAAATCATAATTATAATGCTGGCTACCTGCAATCCTATGTAAAAAGTTATTTGTGAATGATATTACAGCTAGACCAAAATATCTTTCTTTGATCCATTTTTATACTGTAGTGGTTCATAAAATAATGAATACCAGTAAAAAAAAAAATAGACTAGATCAGGAATATATTTGTGTTTTTAAGGTTTGAAGACCTATTATTCTACCATATTACCGACACAAAATTACCGGTATATAAAAAAGGAAACTGACGAAGACTGAATGAACTGATTTATCAATCAAAAATATAGATTGTCCCTGCCAATAGCCAAGGACAAGCATTAACCTGACTCAGATTTATTTGTTCATTTGTCAAGGTTTTGCGATTCTTTTTTTTGTTGTAAACAGATTTTTTTCGTTACAAAAATAAGGAATGTCCTTCACTCATAGACTTTTCCACTTGATATTATCATGTTTGCAAAATGGATTTTTGAAATTAAGTTACCGCACGCTCGAAGCAAAATCGTGGTGTAGCTTTTCAAAACACAATGACTATGCTCTGTTTCAGTCTAATTGCAGTATGTGTTACATGTCAAAGAAGAAGAAACATATTGAAATCTTTGAGAAAAAAAAAATCTGTCTGCGTGATTCTCAATTTAAAGAAAAACAATAAAGTGTTTCGATCATTGAACTTTTTACTCTTTTGAACGAGAAAATTAAGTTTTAAGGTCTCTCTTTTCATTCTTCTGCAGATTTTTTTTATGAACTAGTTGGACGTTCAGATATTTATTTTGACTTATACAGAGATATTATAGTCACCGTAATCATGGTAATGATTAGCCAATACTGAAATATTAATTTATGTTTTTATTAACTCTCATGATCAGTCACTTGATCTATTATTAATGAATAAATGTTGTAATTCACAACCAGAATTTAATTATAATGTGTTGACAGTGCCCAAGTCTAATATACATTCAATATATAAAAGAAACCATTTGACACCGGGAACCTTAGTATATATGACGTCTTTGAAACGATAACCTGTTTGTTCTACAGTAATTTCATACTGTTTTGCCAGTGGTGCCCTTGCAGTCGGTAAGGCTCGAATGCTGTAAATGAATGTATCTTGCCAGTAATAAGGGACTTCCAGGAACATAATGCATCACAGGGGCATTAGTATATCAAACCATATTTCAGTCAGCCACTTTTATAACACATCTCATTCCTGATCTCTCCTTACATGGGAGGTCACACAGAGTTCACAGTACACGGTTATAGCAATGTCAAGGTCATCTGGATGTTTACTACCAAACAGAGGCTATGATTTTATTAACAGAACAAAGATTGTTGGTGATTGTTAAGTTTATGTGAATTTTAAGTCGGTGTACTTGGAACTCAATTGTATACAGTAATTGATGTCATACCGGTAGATGTTTATAATTTTGTAATATTATAAATCTTGTTTACGTTAATCTATTTAATGGTGAAATAACGATGTATATTTAAATGCTTAACAAAAAATGTTAAAAATTGTCACCACTTTGTACAGTTTCCCAAAAGATATGAATTTCCAACCGAAGAGGAAAAAGAGACATACATTGTTCACATTTTACTAAATGTGACTGTCCTCCATTTTGTGTAAAGTTCAGAATCTATCATAGCTAGGTTTTTAGGATAGAAATCTACTTCTTCATGTCAGTCTTGCATATATTTGTATATATATAGCCAAGTGTATATATAAAAAAAATGACATGAATTTCATGAGCTTTTAGTAACTGTTCATGTGATTCATGACAAATGTTTTTCTAATAATCAGATTTGCATGAACTTTTGAACACATTGAATATCGTAATTCATTGTTCATGAGTTATTTTAGGAATCCTTATAATGACACATCGTTTAATAACTACATGCAGTTGTACTACCAAAAGTAAAGATACGGTATTTAACCAAACTAAATTTATTGAACAGCAATCTCTTTCATATAAATTTCTTAGAGAGTCTTATTTTGTCATGCATGTACAAAGACAAAAACAGGATCTGTTGGAATAAATTTTCGCCATTAAATGTATGTGCTTTAATTTATTTACTAAATTAAGCGATTCTGCTTTTAACCGAATCCTGATCAGGCTGGCTAATTAAGGGCCTTAATTGTTTTCCTTGCAGCCAAACTTTTTGCGGACCCTGGCATATGATATATGAGTTATATGCAAATGAAGTATTTTTATAGGTATTGTAATAAGTTCTAAACATGAAATTCATTATAATTATAAATTCTTGTCATTTGCTCCTGCAAAGGTCTGCTTTTGTGTTTACCAGTAAATTATTTAAGTTATTTATAGCTCAAGTCTTGTGTCAGCTTTAAAGGTTTCTAGGTCAGTTGCATTGTAAGAGGACCGAAAAAGAAAGGACTTGAAAGTTTGTTCAAATGTTTAAACAACATCTGAATGGGTCTCTGTATATATTAGGTCTTCAGTTACTTAATGGAAACTCCATGTCATATTGAAGCTTCGAATGGGATAATTGTACAGTGACAGAACTTCAAAAAATATGTCTGAACCCCACCCCACACCCCCACCTTTCATCCGCAATCCACCCCACCTCCTCTTTAGGTCTTCTGAAATCGTTGGAAGAAGGTTTTATGTTTTTATTTGGTTTCCATACTCGATGGAGTCAAATTAAAATATCTTCATCAATATATATCTTATGTTTCATATTGTTAGAAAATTATTCTGTATTTTTAAATTTTTAAAAAAGTTTACTTTTACAACATTTACAAAAATACTTCTTACATGTTAAGGATTGACAGATAAAACTTTTTTAAACATGTTTAATACTAGCAGTGTTGACAAACACGACCAAAGATTTGATGTCAAAGTTCATCGTCGTCAAAGTTCACCGTCATTATTTCTCTATTTTTCAGGCCAAAGAGGGGCGATGGACCACGACCAGTCATTATTGTCCGCTCGATTTATTCTCAGGGTAAGTGTCTGTCGCGGGGGCCCCCAGGGTGATTAGATTTCACAATAACTGGGGGGTTGTCACCGACTTCAGCAGGTAGGACCGACAATGGCCTGAACAATGGTCCTTAAAACGGCAGCTGGTCCATATTTGACAATGATGTCTCAAAAGCAGCGCTGACGGTATCGCTGGGCCTGAATGCAAACTGACACTTAAGTGACAATTCTATTCTTTGCCACCTTTCGTTGGCGATCTTTCTCAGCATTCTAGGACTGCGTTACAGCACGTGTACAAATTTAAGCAAATGATTTTAAGAAAATTGGAGTTGGGAAAGTAATCATTTGGGACCGTTGGTGTTATTGAAATTTTTTTTTTTTTTAAATCTCATTCTCTTCAATGAAATAACGGGGGTTTTTTTTTGACATTATGAGAGCCTATTATAGTATGCTGAATTGAATACAGTTGTATGATGATTCTTTCAGAGGGGGGGATGGGGGGGTGGGTGTAAAAGTGACAGATGGTGGATGAATAAAAACTGTTATCTTAATTTGTGGAAATTTAGATCAGTTAACATGTTTAATGGAATGGATAGTGCCCCAATCCACAGAGAAGTTAATAAAATTCTGTTTTTAAATCCCTTTGTTTACCAAGATAATCTGTTTATTGATTATAATGACCTGATCATGCAGCACTTCAAGTTGGTGAAACAGATGAGGAGAATTTTTAAAATGTGTAGAACTTGTGCATAGTACATTCCTAAATAAATAACTTGTTGTTTTTCGTAAACACTTGAAATTTTTGGCAGAAGGCCAATTAATGGCCTAATATTTGTTTTCTGTATTGTAAATAGCTGTGCAAGTTCGTCATAATAATATTCATAAAAGAAAATTGTATGATATTTTGGTTCAAACAGTAACAATAATGAATGGAGAGAAAAAAAAAAATTCACAAAAATCCTTTAATCTGAATTCCAAATCATTCCCAGTTCCAATTACTATATCCAGAAATTATATAATTATGTTTTGATAACAGCTGGTGTTTGATATATATGCAGCTAGTCATTAATGATGCAGATATATGTGTATTATGAAATATTGATCAAATTTTGTTTATTCACTTATCATCCTTATCGGTGACATAAGTGTCGATATTCAAACATCTGTTGATTCTAGAACATTGTATCTTCCAAGTTTATATTCCGTAGGCGAAATAATTAGCAGCTGCTTTTTTAATACAGGTCAATAGACGTACTAGCTGTTGTCAGACATTAATAAATAAAAAAGGCATATATACATGTACTCAAATTCCATGCATTTAATTATCACTTCTAGAAATGTTATAGCATAAAAAATAATTTCTTTTGAAAGATTATATTAATTATATTTCAAGTTCAAATAGATTTTCTAGATGGAAAATACATAAGTCCAAAGATTTCTTGACCTTATAAAAAAGATTTTATTTTTTTTTTGGGGGGGGGGGGGGGGGTAACAAGATCTACAGATTTCATTTTGAGATTCAGTTAACAAAGATCTTTTTTTGTGATTATTCTAGCTCCCTTCACCTTTCTGGTTGAGTAACTCTATGATTTATCCCTGCTGCCAGCAAGTCTGTGTTTTTTATTTTGTTTTATATAAAGCACTATACTCCTGTTTTATGCTGTAATAATATTAAACCAGCACTGCTTGTCCAAAAGTCATAGAAAACATATACATAAGTCGACTGTATATGGCCCAACACTTCTCCATATACCTATATACCTATACAAGTACTAAGACAGATTTGACAGCTAAAAGCAGCTATATAGTCCATTCACCATGTATGTAAGGGCCATCAAATCTTGATGCATCTCCACATAAAAACCTATGAGCCGACTGGGATATAGGGACTCATGATGAATGTCCATAATCACATGCAAGCCCCTGGACACAGATCGGACAGGACTGAGGGGGCCCTGAGTGCATTTTGTGTATTCGGTTTTTAGGTCGTTCAATCTTATCGTCGTCGTAAGAGCACCCCCCTTAGGTTGGTGTTTTGTACATAGGTATCATTAAGCGGACACTCACACTTAAATACATGTCGCTGAGGTAATACCTGTGCGTGTACCTGTGTAGATTGATTATCCTAGATTTAGTTAATCCACTGAGTAATCAAATGCTATCAGCTGACTTATGACCTCGGAAATCTTTTGACTCATGAAATCGACAAATATATATGTACCGGTATCGTTAACAGGCAATTTGAAAGATTATTTCTATTATTTTGGATCGCATATACATATATTATACCTTGGGGTCTGGCAATTACCAAATGTTCTTCACCCTATCATTAACAGAAAGTATGCCTATTGACCGATATGGATGGGGAAACTGTTTATATTTTTGTGTAATAAAAGGGGTTGATCAATTTGGCAAGAGCCTTGGGTTTAACTGAGATTTATTCGAAGATGGCAGGAATTGACGTCAGATATTGACATCAGACCTCAAAGATACCTTGGTCGTGAACCCCTGTATTATGGAATCAGCTGATTCTCCATTGATGGCTATAATTGATCCCAGTGTTAGGCTGTATATTCTGGGGCACACAGCACAGATTATTTAGGAGCAGGAAATTGTGTTCGACCATTATCAGAAATGAGTGGGAAGTTGGTATGTTAATGCAACATTATACAGGGCCACTGGGGGCATTATAATGTTAATGAAATGTGGTAGATCTATGTCAGTGATTGCAGAGAGAGAGAGAGAGAGAGAGAAGAAAGAATTTTTTTTTCTTATACATGTGTACATATACATTTATCATTGGAGCAATCATAAATGACTAAACTTACAAAGTGTGTTTGATATCATTTAATTTACAAGGCTTTACAGCAGTGCACTTTAAAAATCTCATGTAAAATAATTGCAATACAGTCTGCAATACAAGAGAGAGAGAGAGAGAGAGAGAGAGAGAGAGAGAGAGAGAGAGAGAGAGAGAGAGAGAGAGCAAATTTGAAAACAAAAGAAATTCTGGAGAGACTGTTCATACTCATTTAGGGTTTTAGTTCTGACATCCATTTGTTTTGTTTTACCATTAGTTTCACCGGAATATTAGTCTCGCCCTTTGGTTTTTATTACCATTCAGAGAGTTCATTTGAGTTAATCAGATTGATGTTGATATGTGGCCCTTCAGAAACCTGCAGGCAATGTCGGTGTAAGATCTCAGGGTATTATCTGATCCATATGTTGTTACAAGTTACAAACTTTAGAGTCAGTTTTGTTTTAAACTTAACTGGAGTTAATTATCCTGTTACATGTATTTGGTAAAATCACATTTAGGTTAACCCCCCCACACACACACACACACACAACCCTTTTTCAAACCCCCCCTCCCAAATATTTTGTAACTGAAAGATGTTTGTTGTTGATTCAGTGGTGTTTTAATTTCGATCAACATTCATGTTTACTATTAAATGGCAGTGCAACTTTATCAATCTTAATCAGTTTAAAAAAAACCCACTTATTTCAACCTCTTATAAGTCCATGAAACTTAATACAAGTATTACACTTATGTTTGCTATGAGCTGCTTCTTCTAATTATACTCATGAGTATTCTAGAAGAATTAATTGTGCAATGATTTAAATATTAAGATATGGAATTGAAGTATTACACTTATGTTTGCTATGAGCTGCTTCTTCTAATTATACTCATGAGTATTCTAGAAGAATTAATTGTGCAATGATTTAAATATTAAGATATGGAATTGAAGTATTACACTTATGTTTGCTATGAGCTGCTTCTTCTAATTATACTCATGAGTATTCTAGAAGAATTAATTGTGCAATGATTGAAATATTAAGATATGGAATTGAAGTATCACACTTATGTTTGCTATGAGCTGCTTCCTCTAATTATACTCATGAGTATTCTAGAAGAATTAATTGTGCAATGATTAAAATATTAAGATATGGAATTGCTGGGCGGTTTATTTATAGCTATACTCTCTCTCTGTTGTTTCCTGGAGAACATTGCTTTGTTCGTAACTGTTTAGGTAGGATTGAGTAAAACTCTTTAATTATCATAAAGTATATAATCTCTTGTAAGAGGATTAATAATAAAAATGCCAACCTAAATGAGGCTAAGACTTTCAATCCATTTATTACAGTGTAATTGTATGTACCCTTGTTTGACCTGTCAGATTATTGCATAACTTTGTTGACACAGACACACTTTTATATCTTTCTCTCTGAAGCAGACTTGTATAGGCAAGAAGAGAGCTAGTCCATAATACAACAAATCTGCCGAGTAAGCAAATCAAATATTGCCCCAGGACCCAAGGCAGAGAAAATCTCACTTCCCACCCTAAATTTAAAAAAAACGAAACATTTTTACACAGTATTGAATTATTTCCGTTCGAAAAACATTTTACATGAAAAATATAATTACTGACTTATAGAATGCTTAAATTTACTTCCTCTCTTCATGGATTTTTTGGAATGTTTCTTTGTTCCTTTGTTCTGGCTTATGGTATTTATAATTCCCCCTTAAGAACCCCAATTATCTAGGGCATGTTTTTTCTAAACTCTCTCATGCATGTCAACAGCTGTTGGCTGATTTTCCAGTTTTCACTGTGTTCTAAAAATAGCCTATAGCTGCCTTGTTGTTGAGGCCCTGTGTTTTAAAAAGGGAAAAGAGAGAGAGAGAGAGAGAGAGAGAGAGCACTCATAGTTCTGTGTATCTACATGTACATGTATTTATAATGATTTTAATATTAGTGTTTATTTTTTTTTCTTTGTTGAGTTTAGTAACTGTTTAATTCATAGGACTCCAACAACAATTATTTAATTAAAATTACAAATTAGATTCATTGGCATTCCATTTGAATGAGTGTTAAGACCGAGGTAACACAAAGAAAATTTTTGTTACTGCAGAATTATCATAATATGCTTACTATACATTTTAAGACATTGAAATTAAGCACATTTAGGTTCACAACAGGCCACATTGCTTTTTACGTCAGCCTAAATTAGTCGTAAAAAAAAGCAAAATTTTAAATTCAGATTTGCGCTATTCCTCGATCAATGCACGAAAATACGAGCATGCCTGACATTTAATTCGAACAAAAGGGAAGCTTGATTAAGATGCTCAACAGAGGCCCATAATTAAACGTTTTGTTGATCTCTGACTCTGTTTTGACACTTTCCCTAATGTATGGTGGTTTGTTAGTAGAATACAACGGCATGCCATGATGATTCTGCAGGCCAGCATGATAATGATCACACATGGAATGTTTTTTAACGAACTTCCTGTTGTAATTTTAAGGGAATTTAATAATTGTGGAGAGGGATTATGATATTATAGATGATTTATGATTTATTTTAGAGTTTGTTCCTTTAACAGAGATGACTCGAAATGGTACCTCGTTATGTTAAAATTTCAATACTCTATTTCATTAGTGAGTGATTTTGATTTTTTTTAAAATTCCCTAGTAATTTTGTTTCAATGAAAGCTTTAAATTTAATCGGCAAGATAAAGCTTTGGAAGCTTTTTATGTAAATGTCATTTGCTAACTCTGATGATGAAAGTTCAATCTAAGTAGGGCACTGTATTGCTTCAATCAAAACATAATATGAATGTATGTTTTTCCTGACAGTTAGGAGACAAGTTTATTATTCCCATGAATTCCTCAAAATGAATTTTTCTATTTAACACAACTGCGATCCGCGATCTTAATTTATTTTACAATGATCTACAACTTATATTAATATCTCTCGTTGGCACGGATGTTAGCGCGAGGGGGTCATTGGTGTGGGAAGAAGCCGGAGTACCCGGAAAGAACCCACGTGTCCAAGCGGGCGACCCCCATACCCTATCACATACAACCACTGTCGATCACGGGGATCGAACTCGGGTCGCAGTGGTGAGAAGCAAGTGCATTGTCCACTATACTACTACACTACACGACTGGGGTGTATCAGTTAACAGTGTAATCTTCAGAATGATAATGTCAGCACTGCAGTGTTTTAATTTGTGTGTCCCCCCTCTCACCTGAATTTTTTTCAGTGCATTATTAGATTTAGGCAATATATACGTCCTCCTAGGTGTTTGACCCATTTGATAAATTATATCAGATGGACTTGAATCCTGTATGAAATCTAAATAGTTCAATGACAGGACCGTGAACTTACTATTGTAGATCAGCCATTATGTACCGAATTTGAAAACCCTTCTGAACAATACTAGTGAAACGATCTAATTAGATATTGTAAAGATTATTTTAAAAATTGAAATCCTGCATGAATATTGTTTGCCCTTACAGATATCTCAGCCAATGCAAATAAGACTTACTCAGTGAAGCCATTCTAGAATTCAGAACAAAGACTTTATTTTAGATGGAGTATTTTAAATCATCTACATGTATATGGTGTAGGATTATTTCCTTTTGGATTATTTCACATCTTCTTTCCAAACTGCTTTACATATGAAGGTCAATATATCTTAGGGTTTCGGTATTTTCAATGCTATCTCTATCTGTAAAATGATATCTGCCGCCCTTACATTCGATTGCTTCCTTGAATTTCGGAAATTTCTCATCTGAGTTGAATGGCTCTATAAAAATACAGGGTATTTTTAGTAAAGGGGATTTTACCTCAAAAACTTTTTTTAGGAAGATGTCATTTTGATGTCACATGATACTTAGTTTCGGTCTGTTTGGCCTATATTTGAAATATAAAGTTGATAAGAGCTAGGAGATGGGAGCTTAGATAATTACTAAGGTCAAAAATGCCATACTTTAGTAACATAACCTTTACTATGATCATTGTACATGCGTGGATCTAGAGGGGGGTCCCAAACCACACACACACAACCCCCCCCCCCATCCCACCCCCTGGAAAATGATGAAAATTTATTAAATTTACATATTAAAAGTATCGCAAAAATGCCTCAGCTCATGTACAGTGTACAATTTTTACATGGTACAACAGTTTTCTAAAACTATTAAGATTACGATATCCCTCTTCCGCCCTCTTACCCTAGATATTCCAGAAAGATTCGGTCCCTGTCTATTTATAATGCTGACAGCATCATTGCGAATCCTCAACTGTTGCATTAGTATTGCAAGTGAAATTTTCTTTATTGATAAATTCAGGAACATTCTGAGAAATGATGCAATTAAGTCAGATTTTTCTGAGTATTGCATTTGCAAGCTTTTTCCAGAAGGATTTGGATCAGGCCATTACACTGCCATGACTCAAATAATGAATCATGTTCCCCACAACATGGAATCAATCATGCAGATTATATGGAAGTCCATCCAATGGCTAGCTATTTTCTATTGATAGATTTAGTGGACAAAGGGGCATAACTCTTATTACTTGAATTTACATATTAAGTTGATGAATTGGTTTCCACTTTGATTTCTGTCGTGTGTAAATGTTAATCAAATTCATGGTTCGTTTTTTTTCCCTGTGTTGTAGGAGCCGCGCTAGGATGAGACATGCCCTCCATGGTTTGTGTGTCACCCCACAGAACAATCTGAAAATCTGTCAAGTACGTAAACCTGTAACCCTCTACAAAAACTTCCAGATATATGGAAGCTATGAAGTGTGAAACTACTGAATATCCAGAGCAAAATGTTGATTATAACAAGATATGGATGAATGATATCATGTTTATATCCATTTTATCCGTAATATTTAATTGAATTAACTTTACTCATAAAGCAACACTCCCTAAACTACAAACAAACAAGAATAAAATGCTTTGTAAAACAAATTTGAATGTTTTAAAGTACATAAAGAGTAACATTTCTCTATTAAAAAGAAATAAATATGAAACCTTGAAAGAGTTGGGTTGGTAATAGCTAAATTGCAAGAATTATAATGGCACTGGGTACATTTAAGTTTTGAATACGTGACCAGTTTGATGATTTTGGTTTTGATTGTTGTGACATTGCGCAGCCTGTCTGTGACAGTTTGTTGACATGTATCTCGGTTTGTAGATGACATTACGTAACATTACTGATTTCATGTCACGTAGTTGCCCACAGTTTGATATATACATGCATGTACATGTACATACTCAAATACATGTACTGTACTAAGATAGCGAAGCAACGAAAAAGAAATGAAATAGTGTTTTAATTGTGTATTTCTGTAAAGATGCGTTCTTTTTCTTCTCTGTGAATCTTTACTGTTCAATTGTTGATACACTGGTAACCACCCTCCACCCCTCCCCCCTCAATCAAACAGAGGATCTAGAGCTTTCAAAAAGGGGGAGGGAGGGAATGATTTTTCACTATTTCAAAAGTATATGCTGCCTCAAATTTTGTGATTGGCAAGATAAAACTATTGAAAAGAATTCTTTAAAAAGCCTCATCCAATGAGGAATTCACCTATTAATTCAAGACAATGGTATTGAAAGCCCTGACTGTCATTGGATGTGAACTCTTCAAATCTCAAGAGTCAAATTTTATATATAGTAAATAAACATTCTGTGACAGGATATAGGATCGTGGAATATCATAATTAGAAAGAAGGATATTTTTGAATTGACGAACACTTGAAATTCATTTGTATGAGGATGTTATTGTAGTAATTGTACTATATGTTGCTTTAAAAAATGTTCTCTAAGCATGCCAATATTGATGGTTGATTCAGTATCACAGCACTTGGCTCTGTTTTGTCAGTTGAGAGAGGTTGAGAGAGAGAGAGAGAGAGAGAGAAAATTCAGTCATTATATAAGGAATAAGGAATCATTCTTTGAGTATTATGAGGTGATAATTTCGGTCGGGGCATGATCAAATCCAATAAAGCCCAAAGGGCTTTATGATACATTTGATCACGCCCCGACCGAAATTATCACCTCATAATATTCAAAGAATGATATTTATATAATTTCAAGCCATCATCCGATTATATATTCAAATATAAATAAGCAAACCCCGCTGGCGCCTCAATTTGGCGTCATTTGAAGTTATGGGTTTTATAGTACAAAATCTATACGTAGTGTTATCACAAGCAAAGACACTGGAAAATATAGATATTAAAACATATACAAAAGATATATGTAATACATTGTATTAACATGAACAATATCAGAGTGTAGAACATGAATGTATTGCTGATCTAATTGAATTTGACCTGAATGTCTTAGTTTGTTTTTTCTTTGTAGAATGGTATTGAGGTATACAGTGAATTTATGAAGAATGAAATTGGTAAAATTCTGCAGCAATTCTTTGGTGACTCAGTCAATGGACTGAAGAATGGCATGAGAAAACAACTGTGAGTCATTTGGTATTTGGAGACCGAAAGAAAGATAACTCTATTTAATTTAACGAAACAATTCTTCCCCTATTGGACAATTGAAGCTATGATTCTGATGTGTCTGTGAGATATCTTTGGATTTTTTTAGTAAAAAAATATACATGTATTGGATTTTCAAGACTTTCTACAAAGGCATCTCTGTTCTGTGAAAAAAATTATCTGACTTTATCCATTGAAAAAAAATGAATTGTTAAAATAAAAAAAAAAAAATTGATCTTCTTGAATCGGATTGATACTAAAATGTGAACATTCTATTTGGTTTTCTTTTTAAAATGATGTGTAGTATGCTTTATTTCAGGCTGATGTAATATTTTTGGCAAATCTAATCATTAAATTCTCAGAAAGCTTCCATCTTGCAAAATTACACCTTATTCAGCAAAGTGTTGTATTTTCTTTACAAAAATTTTGACATTTTCGTGTATATTACAGGGAGGTACAAACCTTTGTTGACCTGATTATTGATGCCCTATTGTATGTACCCAAAAAATCGGAGATCCATCGGTCCTGTCACACGGTTCTGAAATCCAGCAATCGGCAGACAAAGGATTCGCCGTGTGTCGCTCACAGAAAGCCTGTCCAGACTGTATATAGCCAGCATTGTCTGAACAGTTCATACAAGGTCAATCATGAGGAAAAGTCAGGTAAGTTCACAGGTTAAAAAAAGAAAAAAAACAGATGAAGATAGATGCATTGGATAATATTTATATTTTAGGCTTAAAGTTTTTCTGTTCAAGTTTACCACTGGAAGTTCTTTTTTTTTTTAGAAATGGATCTAAAAATTTTATGATTTGAAAATTTATAATTTTCACAATCTTGGGATTAATCCTTTTTTTGTGAATTTTTTTTATGAACTTTTACCAAAACTGCTGTTAAAGTTCTAGCTGTTCTCTTGCATATTTAAGTCAAAGAAAGAAAATGAATATCAAGTGTCTTGTAAGATTTCTTAATATACTGTAGAGGTAGGATAACTTTATTTATTAAGAATATGTTTGTTTGGGAGACTGTTGCAATTTGTGTGCTAATGTTCTAAGGCACATTTTACTGTTGCCTTTCTTCATAAGTTCTTCACAAAGACAGGCACTTGTTCCATACATGGTACAACCCTGCAAAGTAAAAGAAGGTGGACCAATGTATAAAATGTAAACCTGTGGGGTTTTTTTTTTGTCCCAAAGCCTGCATCCTTTAACCTTGATTAAGGATGTCTAATCCATCGCAATGTTAGACAACTCCTGTATTTGTGCCTTGTTGTGTATTACAGAGCCCAGCAGTCTCCCCCACAACTGTGTATTGGACCGCATCCTCCACGTCCAGACGCTGGACCAGATGGACATTGAGGAGATCCACCCCCTGTATGTCAAGGTCAAGGAACACTTCGCATCCCACCCACAGGACAGGTGGGTACAGATTTCATTGATATCGATATTAATAATCTTTTTTCCTGATTTCTTTTCTCTTAACATTTCCTTTCTCAGCATTTTTTTAAATTTCAATTATTTTAAAGAATTTGATAAAAGAAAAAATTATATCTTTTTTATTTGGAGAGTTCAATTTTTGATGTAGGCGAGAAGAAAAGATTTTCATTTAAAGTATTGATATATGTTATATCAATTAGACAAGTTATATGAATCCAAGTACTTGATGTACAGTAATGCAGGAATCCTTGATGAAATGTACTTGAGGATATTTCAATAAGATAATGTCTATGATTTATAACTGTATGAGAATTTCATAAGCAGCACAAATTGAGCAATGTAATCTTTGATTCCTTTCCATGTGAAATACATGCATGATTATTGCTGTCAGAAATACATGTATTTAATATTTGAATGATCAATAGATGGGTTACATTTTTGGCCAATCACATTTGTTCTAGATCTTGTCCCATTTTGAATTTATCCTGGTAAAGTTGTGTTTAAATTTATGTTCACTGAAAGTGAGAGCCAGTGGGATGAAATTGGCAATGAAAATTTCCTGATACAGCAGCAAAGAAAAAAAGATTGTTTCATATAGAATGCAGACCTTTCAGACTCTTTTCTATTTTGATTGATTATATAGTTCCAACTGGAATTTGTATGGTCCGTTCACCCAGGAGACCTGGCTGACTCCTTGCCTAGAGGACCCATTGAGCCAGCCCGACCCAGAAAGCATCGAGTTCGCCGTTAATCAGGTCAAGAGACACAATGTGTCTAAGACTGCCCAGGACTGCTCTATAATGGTGGCCATGCAGCAGATCTCTCCCAATACAAGCAGGTAAGTCTAACCCTACATCAGGAATGAAGCAACAGTTGATTGACTGTCTGAAATTTGTACCACGCTGTTCATAGTTGTTTGAAAATCTTTCTCCCTCTTTTTTTTCAGTGAGTACTGTAGATTCCTAATTAAACGCGAGGAATTAATATCCGCATATAATCGCGAGAAGCACGTCTTGGAATTTTACAATCTCGCTTAAATTTTTCGGATATATGTTAATTACAAGAAACTTTGATAAAAATTCGTCATTCGCGACTTAATGGAAAACGGTTGAATTGCGGAATTAAGTACTCGCGTAAAATAAGGAATTTACAGTATACGTAAATTTTAATTCATTTATTTAGCATATATTTACCGGTAAACTTTATTTTACGTTTATCTTTTGCTTGATTCCAGTGAAAACAACGATATGGTGCTGACGGACAGTTACGGCAGGAAGTACATATTTTCCGTGGTGATCATTGACCTTGACCCGAAGCCAGTGGACAAGATCAAAAAGTACCACCGCCAGCAGTCAGACATTGTCCAGGCCTTCGAGGAGGAGCAGTCCGAAAACGAAGCAGAGGACGGCACCCTCAACGATTAATTTAAGCCGAAGGACACTGTATCAGTGAAGGTCAAAGTGTCAAGGGCATAACATTTTTAAGGCCATTATTAGGACGTGGCATTGCGTTGCTATAGGAGATAAAGTCTGTGTTAAGTGTGATTGTTTTGAGATTGAATGAAGACTATTATTTTTTTTTTTTTATGAGTACCGGTATTGTTGTGGATTAAGAAAGAATTTTTTTGTTTGTTTCCATGGTTATATTCTTAAAAAGAATTTTCCATGGCAGTCTAGCAAACTTCTAGTCATATATACCTTGTGTTGTTGTTTTTTTTTTTAATAATTTTTTTTCTTTAAGAAAAAACAATATTTTGTTGCCATCATTTTGTGTGTCAGATATTGTTAGAGTGCTACCTATGAAAAAAGTTATGACCTTTACCCCCAAAAAAGTAATCATTGATTTTCAAAATTGTATATATATATATATATAAATTATATATATATATATAATTTATATATATAAAAATATCATGTATGTGATTTAAAAAAATCTACATATCAAAATGCCAAATTTCAATGAGAAGAAATATCAATGAATATTTGTTGTTTACTTTAGGATTAAAATACAGTTTTGAGGGTCCAGTCATGAAAGATTTTTGTTTTTGTTTTGAATTTGCCGGTGGTAATTAGCTCTATTGTTATAATAGTGTCTATTGTATTCTTTATACATACACGTGCTGCATCCTCTCCATTCTCTCCGTCTCTCAGCGTCTTCCTCTCTCTGTTTCTCCAAATCTTTTAATATTCAACCCTCACTCTCTTTTTCCCTATGAAGACAGAGTTTTTTTCCCAATAGATGCATGTTTTAAATTTGTCAATTTTACTGCATGTACAGTATAATGTTTAATGGTTAATTTCTTATTGTCGTGAGTTTTTTTTTTCTTAAGCTATGTTTGTAAAAAAAGTCCAATGAATTATGTATTTGAGGAATTTGCTGTGAACATTGTTCAGTTTTGTTTTAATCATTTTAGTTTTGTAGGGTTTTTTTGTGTTTATTTTTAAAGAGTCACGGAGACTTCTAGTATCTAAGATACATGATGTGCCAAAATAGATTTATTGGGTAGAAATATGGGTTTTTGGTCCTTTTGATTTAAAAAAAAAATAGTTATAGATATTTAGTTTTCCCAAATGAAAAAGAAAATCTGATTCATGTCAAGTTCTACAAAATAATCATCACAAGAGAGTCCCTCTGCTGTTTATTCATCCCACCTAAAGACTACCTTTTGTATCTTTTCTTTTTTTAAAGAGAAAGTTCCTATATTTATTTATCTTATTTGTGTCCAGCAAACATGAAAAGATTCAATGTATTGATAATAGAGAAATCCCAAAGATAGTTGGTGCATTTTGAAACTGGTGCTACTCCACTCTATACATGTAGTTCTCTGCAATATGAAGTCAGCTGATAAGCTGCAGTTGCAATTTGTGTGCTAATGTTCTAAGACACATTTTTTTCTTTATTGGTGTCTTTAATTTATACTTTTCTCTCAGTCGAACATTTGTTCAACCTATGGAATTTACCCCCCCCCCCCCCCCCCCCCCCCCCCATTTGTTGATTTTGAATTTTAAAAAAATTTAAACAAGCACACAATCTAAAAGATTGATTTTATATAAATTTGTGTTCTTGGTCACTTTTGTGTTTTTGGGAGGGAAGGGGCTGATGTAAAGTTTAAGTTCACTAGGATGCATGGACTTTTTACCATGGAATCTATTCATTGTCTTAATATTGTCATCATATAACATCTATTCAACATTTTTCAATGATTATATCAATCCCATTTAGGTGTGACTTTTTGGATTGCAACCAAATTGAATATGGTGAAATCCATAGTCACACCAAAAAAAAAAGAATTGATGATTTAATATAAGTCTAGCCTTAAGCCATGTACGATAAATCGTCAGTTAGGTCATGCGTTAATGTCAGTGTTGAATTTGTGACCCTCTTGCCATCTATAATGATTAAACCAATCAGAAGCAATAACATCTGCTGTGATGGCCATGTGTCTGACCCAGTTATTCAATATCATGTGTGTAAAAATTGTTTAACCTTTGTTATTTACTAAATTACCAGTGTTTGGTCTCAAATTTGATTGTTCTCATAGGAAAAATTCAACAATAGGTTTGTTGATTAAATTGAATCTAGGATTTAATTTAAAAAGTATAAATATTATTGGATACCAACTTACATCTTGCAGGCAAGATAATTTGTGTCAGACTTGAAGTTGTGGTCCTCAAATTATATAATCCTTCTTTAATACCATGAGAAGAATCTCTTAATTAACTGCTCAAGATTATCAACATAAGCTCAGCAGAATCAAGTTCTTCAGAACCAGTTTTAATATGTGCTATGAATCTAAAAATTAAGTGATCCGATAACCTAATGTGGATAACAGTCTGTTGACAGTACTTACGTGCAGTGAATCAAAAGATTAAGTAATAAACTATTGTGTATGAAAGTTTGTTGACAGAACTCTGCTATATTGAATCTCTTGTCTCCATTTATAATGTATTGGTAATTTCAGGTATATAACATGTAATCTCATAAAATATCTTTTAAAAATCTTGCAGTTGATGCTTTGCACAGACAACCAAAAGGAATTATCAAATCTTGTTCTGGGTAACATTTAAGGTACAGGACAAACATGTTTTTTTTGTGAATCAAAAACTTTTATTACCATGTCTTAAATGTTACTTTAGTAAAAGAAATGCAGTTTTAACATTGTTAAATTTGGTAAAAGAAACCAAATATGTGTACATGATCGCCACAGTATTAATTTGTTTTTACTTATAAAGTTGCAGGTATACTACTGAATTTAATGATAGTGCTTTTGAATGGATACGCATCATTAGGCCATTGCTAACCCCTAAAATAGATTCTGATAAAGTTTGATTTATTTAATAATAATTGTTTCTTCACCTCTAGCTACATACAAGTTTTATCTCAATCTTCATACCCAGACACTTACTACCAGTACATGTATATATTTACCCTCTTTTCCCCTCTACTTTGTCCTGTTGCATACATTTATTCCCCGCCCACCCCCCCCCCCCCCCCCCCCACACACACACACACACACACAAAATGACCCACCTACCCACACACATAATAAATTAACAAATATTAACAATTGTTTTGTCTTCTCATAAGAATTGTTTGCATCATATTTTTTTTCATATTTTTAACATATTCCCATTTGATTTGGTTTGGGTTATTTTGTATAACAAAGTCAATTAATGTTAGTTTGAAGTTATTAATTTTTTAACGTAGTATTAAAACATAGTCGGTTGACAGAATATTAAAAATAAGTGATTTAAATTACATAAATACGATGTACAATTGATAAAATATTAATAACAATTTTAACAATTAACCTTAAGTATTATCCTTTTCCTCCTTGGGGGAAGGGGTGACATATTCAGTAATTGGGTGGCCCCTTTGGGCTCATTGAAATTCAGAATAACCCCCTACCCTTCCCACAATGCAAGGATACACCAAAAAAAGCAGTCTTGGTTGTTCCTGTGCAGTTTGGGTTTTAGAATGTCCAGTATGAATATATTAAGAATTTCAAATGGTGCTGGATTTCAAGCATAATATTTTTTTTCTGATTAATAATAATTATGATTTTATAGATTTAATATAAAATCATGTATTTATTCAGGTTTACATTTTTGTATTTTGTTTGATTTTGGCTTTTGTATGCAGAATGACATCGTTAAGATGGTATGGGACTCCTCCACGTTGTGGTGTGACGTAATATTTATCGAAATGAACAATAAAAATAGGTATAAATTAATGGTTTCTTTACCAAAATTGAAATCTTACAGCGTAGCGTGGTGGGTTAGTGGATTCACTACGTACTTGTAAGTCATGAATTCGAATCCTGCTGGGGGGGGGGGGGGGGGGGGTTTAAAATTTTTTTTTTTTTACTTTTTCAAATTTTTGGTAAAATATTGTAATATTTAAAAATTTGAAACCGATGAAAGCATTTTATTCATAATGTACTTAAATCCACATTAATATTGACAGATGTCCCATACCACCTTAATTAGAGAGGATTTCCATGGTAATGAAAGATGTAAATGACTTCAAATGTTTTAAATGCTATATTCTTACTCTTAAGAATTACCTGGTTTAACTTTTGTACGTTAAATTTACCTGCAGCTAAATTTTAGTGGTAATTTGTTTTAATTTTGCTTTACAGGGTATTCATTTTTCTCAGATTTTTAGTCTAACGTTGACTTGATCATTGTCAACGGTTTACAAGATAAAACTATTGATAAAACTATTGACACAGTGATCTTGTTTATTATTATAGATTGTTTATTATAGATTGTAAGTAAGCTGAAAATCTTTAAATGACAGAATTTTATGACGTAGTATGTTCTGGGAGCTATCATTTTACAGCTTGCATTAACTTGCTACCTTCACATCAAAAAGTTTGAATAGTTTATATATATATATATATATATATATATATATATATATATATATATATATATATATATATATATATATATATATATATATATATGCTTTTTGGCTCAAATATGTTACATCTTGTCTAAAAAATAATTTTAATGTAGTACATGTATATACATGTACATCCATTTATTTGCATAATTACAGATGCATAATTATGTTTTAATCCCCAGCTGAAACTATGAAATCTAACCATCCCCAGGTTGTGCATTTAAAAAAGATATCTTATGTATTAAACTGATTGCATCCCATCTACCATAATACATGTACCAAGTGAGTTAACTGTGAAAAAGATGCATGTGTTCTGTTGTGCTGCCTGCAAATATTTTGTTTTAAGACCTTTTTGTTGCAAATCAAATAAAATATTCAAAATGTTATGGTTCAAGTTATTGTTTTTATTGATTGAGCCTAAAACTATGCGACTGCCCAATGTGCTGGTCTTGCTCTTGCTCTTTTAGACCAGGCCCTGGGGCCAGAAAACTTAACGAGCTTACTTTTGATCTATACTATAAAGGAAAATATAGTGGGAAAGTGAGACTGAGATTAAAAGTGAACTGGTCTAAGTTTTATGGCCCCAGGGCCAGGCCTCAGAATCCTGAAACAATCTAAGACTTATGTCAAAAATTATACTCTAGACTTTCTTAATATCTGTTGACTGAAAATTCTTCCAAAATTGATATGCTATTAAAAGTGTCTTCATATAAAGTTGTTGATTGCAAATTTCAAATGTCATATTATGAAAAACAATCATCTTATGACGGACTTAAATTTTGACTAAAGTCTGAAATTGCTTCATGATCCTGAGTACAGGTCTGAGGAGGATTAGAAAGACAAGACCTTAGGTTGACACACACCCCTTCTCTCTCTCTCTCTCTCTCTCTCTCTCTCTCTCTCTCTGAACGTCATTTTGTATGATTTTATGATCATGAACCATAATTGTGAGTTTCGAGTGCTCAGTTCAGATTTTAATTTTATTGAATAAAGACTGGCTCTAAGCTTTTTGCACGACGAAAAATTAATGGAATGTTTCGTGAAGTGGTTGATAAAATAGGGAAGAGAATTGATTTGAAGTGTGCTCCTCATGCGTACGTCACTCCGGAAAACCATTTGTCACTTGAGGACATTTTTGTTCAGGCGTGTCATCAAATTGTGTACTGGAAATATATTCTTTGTAAGTATAATTGTGATATTTAACAATTATTTTTGACGATTAAATGATTACTTATTATTTTCGTTGCATTAATGTACATCGTTAATCAGTTTTCAATGCTAAAACATATGAGGCGTAGTTTAAATCTAGCATTAGGACCAACGTATTATATTTGTAACAAATGAGCCATGTTTTGCCTAATTTGTAATGCAAAACTTCGACCTTGATTTGCATATTTTTTTTAAACGAGGAAAGTGGAATTAAAAAAAACTACATCAACAATTTTTGTGTAACTTTACATTCCAGGAAGAATAAACTGGAAGGATATCTTACCTACTCTATATGGCTATTGCATCAGCAACCAAAGATATTGCCGTCTTAGAGGATTTCAAAACCGCACAGGATGCGATAAAATGTGACCTCTGTCCAAATTCTGTCGAACTTCACTGTAAAAGGTGTGACGTCAGGTTGTGTGGAACCTGTGTCTCAAAACATGTGTCAAAAATTCAGAATAGCCACGAAATTGTAAGTTTCGTTTCGCGGAAATCGGAGCCTTCGTTTCCTGTGTGTCAATTTCATTTAAACACAAAATGTGAGTTTCATTGTCAGACATGTTACATTGCAGTGTGTTCGAAATGTATTACGACTGGCCACAAGTTTCACAAGATTGTAGATTTGATGGAAATTTTCAAGTCAAAATTGGATTCAATTCAGCAAAGTTCAGACGACTTAGAAATGGTATGTCTTCCCAAATTCCAAAATATACTTTCTCATTCGGAATTGCGGTTAACAACAATTGCTACTGAATATCAGATTCTGAAGTCTGCCATTAAGAAACATGGACAGGATATGCACCGTATTGTGGATGTCGTAACTAAGCGATTCGAAGACGAGGCTGAAAAAATGGAGCATGAATCGATGACTGAATTGAAGAACCATATATCAGAAACCAGACGGTCGATTGAAGAAATGCATAGCCTAATAGAAGAAAATAAACGCTTAATGCTATCAAACGATGTTGGAAAGGCGCTGTCTTATGATGCTGACATAGAGAGATATCGGAAAGGAAAACAAGAAATTAGAGCCTTGGTTCCAGATTTCAAGCGAGTTAGTCTAACGACGGACGAGCTTTGTTGTCTGTTTGGGTCATTGAAGACACCAGAGAAAGAAGGTTTTATCGAAAAGAACATTATAAAAGACACGGGGAAAGAAATTTTACCGAGAGTTGCAAAAGAGTTTCTATTGATGCCGAGTATATCGGCTACAATAGACAGCGGTTCCGACCACGTTCAACGTGTCTGTTGTCAAGAGACGGACGAAGTTTGGGTCAGTGGGAATGGTTCAGTCATTACACGCGTAGACATGGAGGGAAATGTCAGGGAAATCCTCCACACTTCTTCTGGCTATGTTCCACATGATCTCGACGTCACTGAACCCGGGGAACTGCTTTACTGTGACAGTACCGAGAAAACCGTTAACGTAGTGCAGAACGGAAAACAGAGGGCGTTCTTGCAATACCAGAACTGGCGACCAATGGGCATCGCTGTGACTGTAGCAGGGGAGATAATTGTTAGTTTGTATAGCGACTTAGAAGGGTGTAGCAAAGTGATAAAATATTGTCTTGGGAGGAATGAAGAACAAGGTCAGGAAACATTGTCACTAGAGAGGCTGCAACCCAAACTTAGAAAGGTCATACAGTACGACGAAAGAGGTGAAAATCTCTACAGATACGCGACCTTCGTTGCCGAAAACGGCGTCAATAATGACATATGCGTGTCTGACCATGGGACAAATACAGTAGTTGTCGTCAATCACGAAGGAAAGTTCCGATTCGTCTACCACAACATATTGTCCCAACGCAAGTACGATACCTTCTTCCCGTGCAGTATCGTGACCGACAGTCAAGGTCATATCCTGATAGCGGACGGCGACAACGACTGCATTCACGTGATCGACTGCAATCGACAGTTTCTTTGCTACATCGACAACTGCAGCTTTGCAGGTGTGTGCGGGATCGACATCGACTTTGCAGATAAGCTGTGGATAGGAGAAGTCGACTCGGGGAAGATTAAGGTTGTTGAATATTTGCAACTTGCGGACGAATGACAAAGAGTGTTTAAAGAGAGGATATACATACAATGTAGGCTATTCCTGTTGTCCAATCCAATTGAATTTATTCAATAAAATTTGATTAAACTGAATTAACGACGGAGAGTGGTATTCTTTTTTTTGTCTCGCTGTCAGTCTGTTCCTGTTCAAGATGATACAATCAACGCTCTATTGGTAGCTTAAAGTGTCATTTATTCATTATATAAAATATATACAATGACACAAATGCAAATTAAAACACATGCAATAAAATTATAAACAGAAAACACTGAACTGAGAAATGACAAACGATATACAATGTACATGTAAATGTAATATATTTGTCAGGGCGTATCTTTGTCAGTTAATCTTGTACGATGAAGAATTGCCTTAATTGTGTGACGTCCGTAATGATTGTTATTATCACGCCTAATTATTTTTGCTTGTTTATGGGGAACCTGCTTCCGCACCAGCGGTCCCAGCTTCTGCCCCGCCAGCTTCTGTCCCACCTGTTCCAGCTTCTGTCCCGCCAGCTTCTGCCCCACCTGCTTCTGCCCCGCCGGTCCCAGCTTCCACTCCTTCTCCACCAGTAGCGGGCTCTGGAGCTTCAGTCGGTTCTGGGGGTTCTGTTGTTTCTAGGTCTACAACGTTTATACAAAACAATTCATTAACAAATGTATACATTGTATTTACATGCATGTACATATGACTTAGAACTGCAGTTACACGCAGCTTTTGGAAATGATTGTTTTGTTGTCACAAAATAAATGATGCGTGTTTGCATATCGTAGTATAAATAGGCTGATGGAGCATTTGGAGAGATCAATAACCATATATAACAAAGAGCAAGATGAAAAGTGTAATTTTAAATAAGATTGGATGCAGATCTGCTTTTTTTTTTTTACGGGAAAACAGTCATGTTAACACGATAGAATTACAGTTCATTAATACGAAATTAATTGCAATTTGCGGCGCAGAAATGGTCCAATTACCTTTTTTTTCCTCAACACTTTAAAATGTTTTATAACACAATTATTTTTATTAATAATTAACGTACTTCCGGTAGCGGATGGTTGAATTACAGCGCCCCCTGTGCCTGATGACGCACCAGCCTGAGATCCACCAGCAGCATTAGCGCCGGAAACTACCGGTTTGACGTTGGATTCCGGTTGTTCCGTGGGTTCGGGTGCTTCCGTAGGCTCTTCACCGGTGGCAGGAGTTCCAGTCACTTAAAATATGTAATGAATAAATGTAAACTTTACATATATTTAAAATGATTTTTAAGCATGTTAAGTTATTTAAACTTAAAGACCTTTGAACAAACACAGATTAAGACAAGCATTAGCACACAAAAATAATCATTGTCATCTTCCCATATCAAGGGTTTCTAATCCGCTTAGCTTCCGGATCAGAAACCCTTGATTGGGAAGATGAATCATTGTAGGACAGATATTCGCTATAACAAAGGTATTTTGGTCCACTGGGGAGCGGAGTGGACAGGAAACCCTTGGCAAGCAAATGCGTGTGGGGAAACGACATTTTCATGTTCTACAAAAGAGCATTGTGGAATGACACGGGTTTTTAGGATAGGGGTGTACAGTACCATGCATGCGCGGATCTAGAGGGGGGGGGGGGGTCGGGGGGGGTCCCGACCCCCCCTGGAAAATGAAAATTTATTAAATTTACATAGTAAAATTATCGCGAAAATATGCCTCGGACCCCCCCTGGCAAACACAATTATCCTTCGGACCCCCCCCCCCCCCTGGAAAAATTTTCTGGATCCGCGCATGCCATGCGTTGACGATCGACAATAAAACATTTAATACAAAGTCTAAATGTATCGTACTAAACAAGATCAACGCCTTGGTCACAATGGCGTTATAACCTAATACAAGTAACTCTATTACTATATTAATTAAACGAAATCAATTTGTTTTCAGAATCTGTGTGTTATGCTATGTAAATTAAATGCAACTTCAGTTTCATTTTGTTTAGAGAAAACAGTCACAATGGTAAGGGAAAATCTGCTTCATAATACACTCTAGTATTAAACATACCATTGCTTCCTGTAGAGGATGCCTGCGACCCGGATTTGCTTCCTCCGACCGAAGCCGGTTTATTTGCTCCCTCCGGAAGTTCCGGTGCCTCTGTAGGCTCAGGAGGTTCCACTGGCTCGCCTGATGGCTCTAAAAGTGATAATTACTAAATGAATTTCAACATCAGTAATTACATGCATTTATTTTGATTCTACTCAATATGTACCTGTAGCACGTGTGCTACATTTTAATTTATTACAAAAAAGGATATGCAGGGCATTATGCAAATAAACACTCTCTAAGATCGCGTGGGACAACTCCATAGTATAATTCTCTTCCCTTTTGAATTGTTACCTTATACAACGTAGCGCAATTGGTTGGTGCGTAAGCCACGAATCTAAGTCTTGATTTTTAGTCAAATATTGTGAAATTTGAAAAATCTTAAACGGTGAAAGTATTTTGATTATTGTGTTCTTTTATCCACATTAATATCGACAGGTGTCCCTTACCACATGTAAAACAAGCAGGTGCCGTTTGTGGATGTCCCGAATACATGTACGAAATAGGAGTACTTTGGGGATCGACCGGTTTACAACGAGCAAAAACACGCTTTAATCATCTTTATCATAGAATTTACAGGCGTTACATAATGAATAGCCTCAGCTTTTCGTATAATTAACGACTCTGTGTTTAGGCTAGTTCTATTATCTTCCTTAATCGAGAGGTCTCGCAAACAAGGCTATTTTATATTTAGATACGACTTAAATCGTCTTACTAATATCATTTTAATTGCATGTATCTCCTTCTTTTGATTCTTTCAGAGTTTTTTAAGGAGACTGATGATGTTACATTTAAATGTTCATTGATTTACAAATAATTTCCAATTTGTTGAAATTTAACATTAATATAAAAATACTGAATTAAATGTCGTTAAAATATACAATGGGGATTGTATTGCGTTCAAATTTTTAAAATATAAGTATTCAACACTTAGAAATAATTTGATTTTAAACTTTAAATGCAATACTTATGCAAGACGATAAACTTTGTACATACCTGGAGCAGTTTTGGGTGCTGTGTTGTTTTGGGCGTTCACGACCAAAATGGCCGCCAACAGAAACAGGCCTAGGGATTGTAGATTTCTCATCTTTTTAATTACCACGGTAATCCAAAGCTAGCTGGTGCATGCTGAAACCAAAGTTCTTTCCCCATTTATTTATATAGAGGCAAACAATGTCATTTCAAATATCTGTCATTGTCAAAACCGTGTTGTATTCAAAACAGATTATAGTTGCAATGTGGCAATTTTTCTTTTCTTTTCTTTTTTTTCATTCGAAGTGCGCATTTTTTGTTGACCAAAATTCGCACGAAGAAAACTAATTACGCTCGAAGGTAGGAGCGCATAACACGGTATTCTTATTAAATTTCAAGGTTATCTTTAATTAAGAAAAAATGTTTCACATATGTTTTGTTGTTTCTTAAATATGTTAAAAGTTGCTTCGTTCGATCGTACAGTATTTCATATAAATGCAATAGTTTAGCAGTAAGTTTATGAGTAATAATTATAGCATAAATCAAACTTTATCGAAAAGATTTTATAAATAGATTGTATATTCAATGAATTCGAGTATTAAGGATTTCGCCTATTTGAAAGATAAACAGATAAACAATAATAACGTTAAGGGTCACATTCTCTTACACCACAAATGTTTTCTTTTATTCCTGAAAAGGGATGGGTTTGTGGGTATAGATTTGAAGGTTTTTATAAAAATTGATTTTAAAGAAAAGCTATTTGACTTTCAATCGATTTATTGTAATCATTTCAAATTTGAATATAACACAATTGGTACATTTATTTATTTAAACTGTATCTCTGAGTTTTAAAAAAAACCATCCACTTAGACGAGATGGCGCTTTTTCATTGCAAAAAAAGACTGCATATTTTTTAAATGATTTCTTCGTTATTGATAACTACATATACTTACCGGGCTTTGGAACTGCAATTCCGAGTAAACGTAAACTATATCTAACGAACCTTAATTAAGCGTCTTATTTATATCAACGTTTTGGTCAGATTAATTATAAATACATTAGCATTTAACGATAAACCATTATATGAATTATCAAAAGTTCATTCATTTACTTTTTAAAGACATTTGAGTTAAAAATGATGCTAAGTTTATAACTTTTTTATCCATGAATTATTATCACATTATTAGTGTTACTAAACGGAATTTTATTATTAGAGTTATTAGGTTCACAATGTGAGGATCATTTTATAACTGGAAATTAACAGTACATACATGTACTTACACTGAGATATTTATGTAATAATTCTCCATACGGTGAACAAATATCTTTTTTTTTATATGGACAAACGAAGACAGATGACAGATTGAGCGACTTTGAGATAAAGAGAGAGAAAGAGGGAGGATTCTCTCTCTCTCTCTCTCTCTCTCTCTCTCTCTCTCTCTCTCTCTCTCTCTCTCGTTCGATCGCAGTTTTTGAAACGAAGATTAATTGTAGAAAAAAGTACAAGATACAATTAAAATACACTTGCCATCCACCTCCAAGCACCCCCCCCAAAAAAAAATTAAAATAAAAGAGGATGTCTAGCAATCGATACATTTATTTATTTTTATCCTTTTTATGTTTGCTTTAACGCAATACACCAGTCTTGGTGCAATATGATCAAAGTTAAAATGTTACTTAAATATAATGGTCTTTTAATGACGCTTGACATACGTGCAAAGGCACTTTTTTATTACCACATTTATGAGACTACGTGATGTAAAATATGTCAGATAAATAAATCATTTATAATTGGGGACAGCGAAAGAAGAAATACGTTATTTACATTCAAATTAAAAACATACAAAAAAACAACTAATATCCATGTGGGTTGACATAATGGGATTGCATTTGCTATTTTGGTCAATAAAATCCATGAAGGTGTTTTAACATATAGATACCGAGTGTAACAAAGTTACAAATACTAATTATACCTTGATTTTATTTTCCAATTCTCGATATTATTTTTCATTTGCTTAAGAATACATTGCCAAACTAAAAATAAAATTCAGTATTTAAACAGCTTTTGATGATGAAAATGTTTTACACATACGACTTGCTTGTATAATACACCTGGCAAAAATAATAATTTTACTCAAACAATTATATGCTTTTTTTTTTGGTAATTCATGCGGGATATGGCGGTGGCGACATTGCAGAAAAATACATGTATTTTATTATCATATAATTTTAATATATATATATATATATATATATATATATATATATATATATATATATATATATATATATATATATATATATATATATATATATATATATATATATATATATACACACCAAGTATGATTCCCTTTGTTCCTTACTGAAACTTAAAGTTAATTCATAGCTCTATGGAAACAGCCAAACAAAATATCTACACGGCGCGTTTATCGATTGGTCGAAATATACAGTGACCTTTAAAAAGATCACGGACTACAAGATGATGTCAGAATAAAATTCCCATCGGAGACGATTTAGTTGTTTCTTTTAGCTAACTTACTGGTGTACATTAACAGTAATTTAGAGAATTTTACTTACTTTTTACAATAAATTTATCAATTTGTTAAGAAGAAGATGTTAAGCTAAACAATAACATGTTTTCTTTGATTCATGCGAATTATGAAGGTAGCGATTATTGCAAAAAAAAAAAATTACATCACCCACTAACGCGAGTTATGTATTTTGTTCTGCAATGTCGCCTCCTTCATTTACCGCATGAATCACCAAAAACTTTTATTGTTTAATTAATTTTTTTTCTGCGACGATTTTATGTTATGTATAATTACATATTCAGAGAAAATTCAGAAAAAATAATAATGAAAAACATGAATTCGGATTGGAAAGCATCAATTTATAAATATCCATGAAAATATGGGAGACCTGAAAGGAATAGCACATAAACATATTTTAAATCTTTACATCGTAGCCTATAGAAGATAACCCTCTGAATTTCATCCTATGATCATGTAATGATATATAATTTTGATGAATAAAAATAATGAAATTCAGAATGGAAAATAAAACAATTTAAAAAGAAAACAGTTCTGATTTACTCTTCAATTCCTAATTTGTTTTCATCAATGACTCAATTTGAAACTATTTCATGTATTTAATTTTCTTCACATAGCCTTTTTTGTACTCACACACAAACAAATTGTCATTATTGTCTACACATAAACCCCAGGGATACTCCAGATTACAGTTATCAATGTAACGGAGAAACTGTCCATTCTGATCCAGAATGTGGATACAATGGTTGTCACTGTCTGCTGTAAGGATATGACTCTGACTGTCTGTTGCGATACCCCGGGGTTTAAATGGTTTGTTCTTGGTAACTGAGGGATGACCGGTGTACCTCCATCTGAGTTTCCCGTCCTGATTAACCACCACTACTGTACTGGCCCCCCAGTCAGCTACACAGATGTCATGGTTTCTGTTCTCTGTGATGTATTTAGCAAAACAATTCCCTGAGTACAAAGGTTTACCTTTATCATCAAATTGAATCGTTTGTTTCTCTGTAAATCCCGAGTAACGGACAACCTTGGATTGAGTGCAATCATCACTGAACATGGTAACCAGGAGATCACCAGTAGAGGTGATACACACATTGACAGAGTTCCATCCCCGTGTTCTGATCAACACTTTTGTCTGTCCATTCTTCACTTTATGTACTGTCCCTTCAATCTGATCTGAGTACATTAGATCCCTGCCTACCTCTACAGCTATATCAGAAGGGGGGCACCTTGATTCTGTAACAATTGTTTGTTGTTTCTGTCTTTAAACTAATTATTCAATTACTTTCAACAAACAATATCAGAAATTTGTGCAATTTGAGAAAATACCTATATAAATGCTCAAAATTACGATAAGATTATAATTATTGTTTTTGTTTTGAGAATATACTCATCATTATCCTGTTTAATTTTGTAATGTATATTTTGAACACTGCTATGTGCACACGCAGTCTTATACAAGATTGTGATGTTTGTAAAAAATGTCTACATACATATGTATGTTCACTTAACTTATGTATATAATTACGTTAAACCTATGAATCGTATGGTTCTTGTTAATAAAGAATACAATACAATCACAGATCGGACATTTTGAGACTATCGTTAACTCCTTTATTCTAAGAATGGAGAGTATCAGGCAATTATATAAACAATGCTGATTACTTCTTTTTTTTCAATTCTGACAATAGAACCATTCTTGTATATCAGTTTCGTTTGTTAACTTCTTGGATAGTTTCAGGTATGATCGAGGGTATATAAAGCTGTTTTGCAAAAACAAAAAAAAACATATTCATTGACTCTTTTACTGAGTAACACCAACATCTCATTCCCTGTTGGAGAAAGACTTTTTTATTACTTGATCAAACTTCAAGGTTGTTAATAGGGATGTTCATAAGGTACTGCAAATACTGACACTGGTCTTAGTTATGTTCTGGGTATGGAGGATTGGAATACCGCAGGTACCAAATTTTTATATGAATCACAGATTTTTTTGGAAAATAAATTATACCAGTAAAAGCCTAGCAAAACAAATAACGCATAGACAGACTCGAACTCGGGTGCAATTTTCTTCCCAGGAAAGGTGAAGATCATGAAGATCATGAAGAGTTCGAGTCTAATACAGTGCAGTGAAGTTTGTCATAATCACCTCCAACCCACCCCGGTAAACCTTTTATTTACATCTTGGTCAATAACATCCATATATTTAAAATTATTGTTCTGTAATTTTAATATATTTATCTATACCGAGTGAGACAAAGTTCCAAGTACTAATTACCTTGATTTCATTTTTCACTTCTCTGTATTATTTAAAAAACTGAACTTTATTTATTTTACAACGATTGATAAGCAAGTTCTACAACTTATATTAATATCTCTCGTTGCCACGGATGTTAGCGCGAGGGGGTCATTGGTGTGGGAAGAAGCCGGAGTACCCGGAGAGAACCCACGTGTCCAAGCGGGCGACCGCCATACCATATCACATACCACCACTGTCGATCACGGGATCGAACTCGGGTCGCAGCGGTGACAAGCGAGTGATTTTTTTTTTTTTAATTTTCTAGCGAGTGCATTGTCCACTACGTTAGTTTAGTTGCAAAACTAAATATAAGAAACAGTTTACGCTTTTTTTATAAACCGCTTCGCGGTTTATAAAGCGTAAACTGCCCCAAACCATTTTATATCGTATAAAACAAATAAATATTGAATTCATTCCTTAATTAAACAATCAAATGCTTTCTTTTGTGATTCATGCAGGATATGACCGTGGCAACATTGCAGAAATATACATGTAATTTATTGTTCTGTAATTTTAATGTATTTATATCTACTGAGTATGATTCCCTCTGTTTCTTATGGAAAATAACTTAAAGTTGATTCATAGCTCTTTGAAAACAGCCAAACTGAAATCCACACGCCCGTTTATCTATTGGTCGAAATTTACAGCGACCTAAACTAAAATGACTGCATGATGACGTCAGACTTAAATTAACATCGAAGACGATTTGGTTGTTTCTTTTAGCTAACGTACTGATGTAAATTAACTGTCATTTAAAGAATTTTACTTATTTTTTTCAACAAATTTATAAATTTGTTAAAAGGAAGATGTTGATATAAACAATAACATGTTTTCTTTGATGATTCATGCGAATTTTGAAGGTAGCAATCATTACAGAAAAAAATTACATCACCCGCTAACGCGAGTTGTGTATTTTTTTTCTGCAATGTCGCCACTTTCATATCGATCCTGCATGAATCACCATAAAAAGCATTTTATTGTTTTAGTATTTTTTTTTCCTGCGACGATTATATTTGTTATAATTACACATTCAGAGAAAATTCAGAGAAAACAATAATGAATAAACATGAATTCGGATTGAAAAGCACCAATTATTATCAATTAGGGAGCTCTCTATCGTTTAAAGACAATTTAAACTGTATAAAATGTTAACTGAGGCAGAAGACGAACTTTGTAAAATTTATTTTTAACAGCCTTCGGAGATCCATAACTTTTTCTATGGGAAGGGGGTCAAGGGGTCAATTGTATCTGTCCGGGGGGGGGGGGGGTTCTGAGATATATTTTGGAAATTTTATTATATAAAATTCCAGGGAGGGTGGATCCGGACCCTCTCTCCTCCTCTTAATCTATGCATGAGCAAGGAATGTCGCATTATGAAATTAGAATGTTACTGTGTTTGATCCACGGTAAACAGACAGCTGGTAAGAGGCAAAGCCAGCACTGGTAAACAAATCTATCACATGTACACATTAAAATATTTAAAAATATTCATAGTAAACACGATGGACTAACGCAAGCGTACCAATAATATCATGGATTAAACGGAAAAACTTAGCGAGTACGGTGACTGCATCAAATTCTATTTAGTCAATCGAGACTTGCTGAATGCAATGAAAAAAGGCCAAGGCCAAAGATTTAAGTTACGAAGGCGAGAGTGTGAAGTTGCTAAGGCGAAGGAGCGATGGTAGTATCGTTCCTTCGCCTTCGCACGAGCTTTGCACTTTCACCATCACATTTTTCGCATTTCGCAGTCGCATCATCGCACAAGTTTTGGCTTTTCGCTTTCGCACTTTCGCCTTCGCAACTGCGCATCTTCGCCCTAAAAGTGAAAGTGCAGAGGTTGAAATGACCCCATCGGAACACAAAAGACACTGGTCTTAGTATGGAGGATGGGAATACTACAGTTACCAAATTTTCATATGAATCACTCACTCAATTGGAAAATAAATGACACTATTAAAAGCCAAGAATGCATAGACAGGCTCGAACTCGGATGCAATAATATTCCCAGAAATGATGTAATTCATAGAAGATCAGAAAGAGTTTGAGATCCCGCCTAAACACACGGGATAATTCAAACGTCTTTTTATTAACATAGTTATATAACCGAAAATAGGTTTTGGACACCAACCCCACGGGCAAATATAGTCATCCCTTAGCTCCTCCCCTTCGGGAAAAAGTCCACGCATGGCAGTCTTCATTCTAGCTTTTTGTGATTATAAGTAATTATAATATAAGGGGTTAATGATAAAGGGGATTTGGGTTTGTGATTTTAAAAATAGTTATAGATTAACAAAATTAATTTGATTTACTAGTATTCCCGTGTTTTTACTGTGTTGCTGTACCGCATTTAAAGTGTTATAAATATTACATTTGTTTCTTTATGGCAATAAAGAGGCATAAATCCCCCTCCCCCAAAAATGCATCAAAATTATGCTCATTCATAATTTAGTATACTCTAAATTCGAAACGGTCAAAATTCGAAAATAATAAAGTCGGAATTTCCTGTTGATAACATTGTGTCATAAAAACCGTACCTACAACGTTTTTTGAAATTCTGTGCAGCGGTTTAATGAAGGAGTCTTTACGGTAACGTAAATTTGATAAACAAGTTGCCGTCCTTTATAAAAGGACTACAATACGTGGACCATTTGCATGTGTTTCCAACAAAAACGTGAAAGCCTTAAGATTATTAGAGCTTCCACCCACTCTAGCCCCCTGCTTTTAACCACTAAATTTGTACGTTGTATTACGTATATGTATGTTTATCTCAGAATTTAAAGGGTTCATACTTCTAAAATAATTATGATCTATCTATTAATGAAGTTTGTACGTATAGTATCAGGCATTCGGCGAATTCTACTATTTGCGCACCAATTACGATTCGCACTACTTTGTTAGCTATGCAGTGACAGCTTTGTGTAAATCAATTTCATATTTTGATTCATTTTTCTTGAGATTTAAACTTTTATACGGTGATATAATTATTTAATCATGATACTTAAATGCTTAAAAAATGTTAATCGTGAAGTACTCTAGCCCCGCCTGCTTTAAAAGTAAAGTTACATGCATATTCGGAAAACAACAACACATTGCAAATCATGCTATTTGATGCGTATTGTAGTTTCGGCAAAACACTAACTTATTTCAAAATACTGACAGTTAATATCACATGCTGATCATTTCTTTAAAATGAATACTTTGTTTCTGTACTGTTTACCGACAAATTTACAATTACAGCGCCATTTAAATTATGTGTGCATATGGTAGGAATCCCGATCTCGATTCAAATAAACGTGTGCTAGCCTGGTTCCCTAAGCTACCCATTACGCACAGGAACCAGGCTAGCTCATGCGCAGGCTGAATTTTCCCCATAGCATCCGGTTTAACCTCGCTTATATATTTTCTGCGTGGACCTCAGGGTCCACGCAATTAATGTGATCGGAATATCCTGGAAATACTCACGTCTATACACATTATGTCCTAAAATACATACAAAGTTGTCTGCGTTAACAATATGTTCATTAGTATACCCTATGCACACGTTAGGGGACAAAAGAAAACGCCATTAATAAAAAGTGATTCTCTTTTATTAGGGCAGTGCTAAACATTGTAGAGGACTTACAAATACTAGTATAAATTGAATTAAGACTTACTCAATTATCTTTGTGTAAGAGGGTTCGATAGTCGTGGTAATATTAAGCTACATGTGTACATCCGTTAGACGAAGAGTTCTGAATAAAAATATAAGAAAATGCTCAATTTTTTTAGCGAATTGATTATCTTTCTCTGCTAAATATTAGTTCATGGTCCAAAACATCACATTTAAAAGTTTTTAAGGCAATTGAAGACACTATACCCTCCTTAATAATCATGGCTTGCTCTCTCAGATGCTTTTTAATAGGGTGAAAAAACATAGGTCTATGTCTGGCGAAATTTATGTTAGAGAGCATAATTGTAGATTATTGAAACAGCAATCTCTTATTTGATGTTCTTACTTCTCAAGATGTTTAATGGTACGTCGGGAATAATACGACAAAGTCGAAAATACTTTCAGTCTCATGGAATGATCCTTATACAATTACACAGTAAAATCCAGGTGTAATCGGTTCCGTTGAAATACCTCTGCAGTTATACAGTGTATGTAAACAAATAATTGATGTCACAATACACGATACACCTTTATCATATTATATGAAAATCATAGAGCTTGTATGTTCATGGATACTGTTTTGACACAATATCGTATATCATATGTTAAAAAAAATTAATACATGTAGATAATCATAAGTTCATTTCAGACGTATTATAAGATACAATGTATATAAATATTAAAATATAAAAAAGGATATTGCATCCTATGATACTTACAATATTTATCATATAATACAATAAAAAACTGTAATAAATAATGTTGCAAAATGATATTGAAACATATGACACGTAATTGTATTGTTTTAAACATTTTTGTATTTCATCACTGGAACATATTTTTTAGCATCCTTGATAATGGAGATCAGGCTCTGCCTCTGAAGCTACCTCTGCGATTTATTCATATTATAGTAAAAACAATTTAGCAAATTTGAAATAGTACTATTATCTATAAGACATGTGACCTGTTCCAAAAAAAAATCTTCATCCAGCATCCAAAGCTATGGCTCAGATTCAGCATTAAAGCCAGTCATGTGCATCAGTATCATAAGAAGCATCATCAATGCAAGTTTGGTGAAGTTAGGACCAGTAATAACTAAGATATAATCATCAGAGTGCACCTGCATCAATAACTTTAACCAGCTCTTAAAACCTAAACCTCCTCTAGCATCTGAAACCTTTGGCTCAGAGGGAACCTACTCCAAAACCTTCAACCAGCTCTAAAAACCTTAACCTCCTCCAGAATCCAAAACCTATGGCTCAGATTCAGAATTCAATCCTCGTAGGTGCATTAGTATCATAAGACCCATCATCCATGCATGTTCCATGAAGTTAGGACCAGTAGTAATTTAGACATTGCTATCAAAAGGCACCTGCAACAATAGCTTAAACCTGCTCAAAAAACCTTAACCTCCTCAAGCATCGGAAATTCATTGCTCAGATTCATCATCCAAGTCTTTCAAGTCCATTAGTAGGTCCAGATGCCATATCCATGCAAGTTTGGTGAAGATAGGATAGGATAATAACTTAGCTATAGGACCTGCAACAAAAACTTTAACCAGGTCCGGACGCCGACGCCGGGGGTATACAATAAGCTCCCTGCGACTTCGTCTTTACTAAAAAGTCGTTATCATATACAATATGTAAAACTTATACAACGATCAAAAACGGCAAAAAATATATTTTCCTCCCATAAAAATTCCATTCTATGATGTTTTGGTAACTTTCCAATTTCGTTCTCAGGAGAGAGAGGGAGAGAGATTACTTCTGCGGAAAGTCGTGTGTTTTACATTTATTAAAATGCTACATGTAATATTTTTGAAATGGTTTTTGAAATGTCTGCAGCAGATTTAATGCTTTGCATCAAAATTTTAAAACAATTCTATAATTCTGTGCAAAAAAAATGTGGAATGTAAATGTAATGCAATAAACAACTCTTGGCGTAAACAAAAATTTAAATTCTTAAGGGTTTTTGACATAATATGATATGCATTAAATTTTAAAACTTTTGTCAATTACATCCACAAAGAATATTTTTTTATACACATGTGTGATCAAATAATATAAAATTATGACCTTTATGTCAGCATTGTATTATCACTCCGGTTCATTTATTTCTCTCAAAACTTACATAAAATGTTACATTAGGTACATAGTTAATACATGTACAAAAGGATAAAGGAAAAGTAGGATTTATTCATATTACCATATCAAATATCTTACTTATGTATGCATAAAGTTTTCGAAGGGTTACAGAAGTTTCTAGATGAAGCGGGTTTTCTTTTTCTTCTGCTATCCTCACTACCTTTATAGCCGCATAAATCCCAAAAGAAAGTATTTTATTGTTCAAATAAATTTTTATTCTATAATCAAGTAGTGGAGTATATTTCGATATGTAATAAATAATGAATGTAAGCAAAGACCAATGTTAAAAAAAGGTTTCTGATCCATTCTTCAATTCCTTTGCATCAATGACTCAATCTATTTTGAATATTTGATTTTCTTAACTTTTCCATTTTTATACTCAAACACAAACAGGTTGTCAGTATTGTCCACACATAAACCATACGGTTTCACGAATTCACAGTTATCAATGTAACATAGTTTATTTCTGTTCAAATCAAGAATGCGTATACAATGGTTATTAAAATCTGCTGTCATATCTAAGCGCAAACAATAATTGAACAGTTTCATATCTATAAATTGAGTAAAAAAGAATTTTTAAAAGAGCGAAACATACTCAGTAAATGTAAATATATAATGTTGCATGCTTATATTTTTCAAAGTAAATTTAATGAATTCAGTAATAAAGACATGAATTCATACATCGTACAATCTGTTGATGGTTGACTTTACATATCATTTTAAACAGTGCTAAAGAACCATATTTTTTATTAAAAGAAACGAAAACGTAAACATGAATTTGAATTTGAAATCATCAATTTATATATATCAATAGAAAATATTCGCCACTCAAAAGGTATAAAACATACAGAATATTATAAATCTTTACGTTGTAGCCTTGAGAAAATATATTTTCCCATAATTAAGTTTTGAATTTCATCCTATATCCTCGTAATAATGTATAATTTGATAATAAAAAATAAATATAAAAACAAAACAACGTCAAAATAAAACAATCTTATCTTCTCTGCAATTTCTGATTTGTTTTTTGTGCAAAGCTTAAACTATTTCAAATATTTGATTTTTTTTACATTGCCTGTGTCGTAATCACACACTAACAGATTGTCATTATTGTCCATACATAGACCAAAGGGATTTTTCAGATCACAATTATCAATGTAACGGACAAACTTTCCATTCTGATCCAGAATATGGATACAATGGTTGTCACCGTCTGCTATTAGGATACAACTCTGGCTGTCTGTTGTAATACCACAGGGTATAAATGGTTCATTTTTGGTAACTGAGGGATGACCGATGTATCTCCATCTGAGTTTCCCATCCTGATTAACCACCACTACAGCACCAGCCTTCCAGTCTGCTACACAAATGTCGTAGTTTCTGTTCTCTGTGATGTTTTTGATAAAATAATTCACAGAGAAGATAGGTTTACCTTCATCATCAAATTGAATTGTTTGCTTCGCTGTTGATCCCCATTAACGGACAACTTTTGATTGAGTGCAATCATCATTGTGCATGGTAACCAGGAGATCACCAGAAATGGTGACACATAGCTTAATAGGCTGCCATCCCTGCAATCTGATTAACACTTCTGTCAGTTTATTGTTCACTTTATTCACTTCCCCACTGTGCCATCAGTGTACATCAGATACCCATCGCTGTCTACAGCTATATCAAAAGGCCGTTCTCCTGATTTCGTTATGATTGTCTGTTGTGGTGAACCATAAATATTAAAGCATTTGATTTCATTGGTCCACCCACTAGTCCATATCCTGTCATCGTTTAAATATGAAACACTGCGTAAATTTTCATATTTGGTCTGAATTGTGGCGACAAGCTCCGGTTCATCCAGTAGTTCTTTGACTGAAGTGTTGGGTTGGTTAAGTGACGAGACATTTTCTTCAGTAGCAGTAGATAATGGGGTGGTTTGTCCGAACAAACAACACATTTCAGTAGATTTCTTGATTTCTTTTAATTCCAATACATTTCAGTAGATTTCTTGATTTCTTTTAATTCCAATACTGTTTGTTTTATGAGAAATTGTATCTGCTTGATTTCATTTAAATGTTTCTGTAAAATGTCTTTATGCTTTACTTTAATCTCGTTGATTTCAGTTTTCAATTGTGCCATTACTTCGTCAATTTTTGTGTGCCATTGCTTTCCTTGTTCGGACATTATTGTTGTAAGTTTCTCATATCCTGCATCCAGGTTGGCGAGTTGTTTTTCCAAAATACACTTAATATTTGTCATTTTATATATTTGTTTAAACTTCATGTACAATGTAGTTTTTTTTTATCTTCATGATATCCGTTAAAAAGTTGACATTATATCAAAAGTATGAAAGTGGACAGCATGAAATCAATTTATTTTCCTTTAATTTATTTCTTTCTCAAGAAGGCGAAAATGTAATTAAATTATGTAACAATGTTCTGTTCAGAAGTGAAAGTAGGAATGTAATATTTCAGGACCTAATAAGAGTTTTATTTCTATCTAATCAAGAAATTTATTTCATTAACGTTACATCAAAAATTAAACTTAAGTAGTGGTTCTAACAGCCATCAATAAGGCACATACCGTGTTTATTCTTATACCCTGTACTCTAACATGGCCGCAGTGAGCTTTTGTTGTCAGCTGAGAGCGTTAAATTATTTAGAGTTACTTCCTGTGCCTCGTACTTGATACACCCCTGGAATATTCGATCTTATTTATCAGTGTTTATCGTTAATGAACTACCTAGCCATCCACTAATGATACAATATCAAACTAAAAAATTTAAAATCAAATTTTAAATATGCAATGTATTATAGAGACCCTGCAATCTGTGATTTTGAAATATGCTAAAAATGTAATAATATTTGTAACATTGAAATGTAAAAGCTAATTTGGAAATGCATTTTTTCATTATGATAAAATTAAAAATCACGAAAGACATTTGTGTGCACAGGTAAATAAGTACAAACTAAGCAAATATAAAAAAATCAATATTTCTAATTAAGAATGCCATTTTAAAACATTATTTTATTGGCATATTGTCCTTTGTAATAGGTATTAAACCCAAATTTAATCGCACGGCTGTAATATACACAGTTTAATTTTAACAAAACTGTTTTTTCCACTGAAACAAACATGATTTATTAAGAAAATGTGAAACTGAGATTTCCTTCCTCAGATATTTTATCATACTTAAGAACAATTAGCGTAGTGCAGTATCTATAACAACATATTTTAGGAATAATATATTTGATTGAATTGTAATCGTAGAAGTTGTTTAGTATTTCATCGGACAAAACTGTTCAAAGAGGGTGTGCAAGTAAGGAAAATTACGACATATCACCAAGTATGTCGGCGACTCGATTAACAAACCTAATGATATTTTTATAAGATTGTCTTTACTTAACTACATGTATATATATTGTATAAACATTTATGAAGTTTTACTGTAGTTGCCCCAGTATTTGTGGGTGCGATCTTTTTTATCATTATAGTAGCTAACAAGGCATGTAACACTATCGCATAGACAATCCTCCTTGTGTTCAAAATGCAGTTACGAGACTTCGAGTTAATCTATGTTAGTTTTATTTGCAAGAAAGTATTTAAAAAATGTTAACTTGCATTGGACTTTTAGCGAATAATTACTGTAAAATCCAGAAAATATTTTAATGTAAGTTTTTTTAATTATGTAGAACAAGTATTGTTGGCAACAAAGTAAAGACAACATTTTAAATGCTCAAATCTTCAGTTTTTTACATTTTAAAAAATACTTGACCGGAGGAAACCGTATGACCAGACAAAAATGTTTTGAAGACATCGATATCTTCAATAGAAATATGTTCCAGCTGTGAGGTATGCGGGTCCATTAACCTCTAAAAATAAGGGACTTTTTCTCCACTATTTGTATGCACATGTAAAAAAAAACATATCCTGTACAAAATAAACATGTATATAAGTTAAATTGAAATTTTGATTAAGTGTCATTTTAAAACGTTATCTTATTATCTGCATATTGTCTTACATATTTGGTCTCAAACTGCAATTTAATCGCACGTCTGTTACATAAACCGTTTAATTCTAACAAAAAAAAAGTTTTTCTACACTGAAACAAATGTGATTTATTAAAAGCAACTTGTATTTTTGAGATTCCCTTCCTCACATTTGTTAATCATAAAACAGAGCCATTCCCCAGCAAGATTCGAACTCATGACTCAAAGATTAGTGGTTAACGCTAAAACCCATTGCACTACGCTGTTTGGTAAGAACGTTGGAAAAGATCATAAATTCCACTTGATTTTATGTCTAATATTTCGGAAATACGTCACAATAGCTGTGGGAGGTATTCCATACGACCTTCATTTTTTACACTGTCCCAACTTGAAAATGTGTCGTAGGAGGAGTCAATTCGCTTGATATTCTAAATTTAAGAATAGAGAAGGTTGCTCAAAATATGGGCCCGGGGGCTGCATGAAACAAACCCCAAAAAATCAGTCAGTGGTCATATACCTTGTCATTATGATGCATGATTCATCACACAAGAGCATTACATTATACTTGATCAAGTATTTATTTGTTTTAATATCTTTTTAATCATTTCCAGCAAATTTTACTGTTTCAGAAATTTTAGTTTCTGCTCTCCAACATACTTAAATGTCATCAAGCATAAATAACGCTGTATGGCATCATATGCTAAATAAAGAGATTCAAGTAAGTCTAGAAAAATATGTGTGTTGATGTATGATGTTTACATTGTTGAAAAGTTAATTTTTTGTCATTAGCATATACTTGATACAGGTGCCATCTGGTCATGCCTTCAACTTTTCTACATTTGCATACATGTCTAAGAGTATATTTACATCTACCGAGTATTTTCCCTCTATTTCTTACGGAAACTTTTAGTACAACTAACAGCTCTATAGAAATAGCCAGACTGAAATGTACACGCCCTGCTAATTGATTGGTCAAAATCTACAGCGTCTGAAACTGACAGGAAATTGACAGGACTGAAATCGACGCGCTCTATTTGTCGATTTGTCGAATCCTACAGCCACCTAAATAAAAATAAGGACTGCACGAAATAATCGTGATGATGTCAAGCTCGAAATCTTATAGGAGACGGTTTGGCTGTTTCCTTAGTTTATGTACTAATGTACATTAAAAGTAATTTAGTGAATTTCGCTTCCTTTTTATGATCAATTTATTTTAAAATTAGTTAAAGAAAGATGTTAATATGAACAATAAAGAGCTTTCTTTGAATATTCATGCGGGTTATGAAAGTAGCGATCATTTTGCCACCTTCATATTCCGCATGAATTATCAAAGAATACATTTCATTGTTTAAATAAAATCCTGTGTCACGGTGATAAATGACATACGTAACATCAGGGGGGGGGGGGGGGGCTCCCCCCATTTATTTATTTAGCTTGTCAAGATTTTTGGATGAGTCTGCCCCTCCTCCCCCCCCCCCCCCCCCTCCTCCACTTTCAAAACAGATGCTACGTGCCTGATTTTGGACACATATTTTTTTCTTTTCAAAGTTGCTATGCAAAACTTCTCACGTGCGTTAGCCGTATACCATACTGATCGTAATCAATCATGTTTTTGGTGTTCACGTGTGGTATTTCTAGTCGACTCGTGTTTTGATTATCTTCGAAGTTTATCGTATCGCTTTGCAATATATAGAACATCACACTAAATAAAAGTACCAGACATTCATCATTAGCAATTAGATTTATAAGTTTGAAAATGAAATTCCAAACGGTAACTCGCTATCGTTATTCCAATAAATATGCACGCTGAACAGCTGTGTGATATAATCTCATAAAAACAGTTGTTTTATTCGACAAAACAAGACCAATTGTATATTGACATCAGACAGTTTGTAAGCGATCAATAATTCTAAATACGCAGCCTCAAAAATGTAGACTTATTGACTGATTTCAAATCAGATGTGTACACATTAACTTATGTAAAAAAAAAAAAAGCCAATGATATACATTGCATGTATATGTGTTAAATATGTTTTGCTCAATTATACAATTAAAATATATGATATGACTAAGCGAGATCAACAATAACTGAACTATTTATATGGGAATAGATGGGCATGTTCAAATGATTCTCAATATATGAAATGCATTTTAAACATTTGCATGAACAAATGGCAATAACAAATCGTCAACCATCTCAAAAATCCATAAAACGAAATACAAATTCAAAGCAGAGCAACACAGACCTCAAAAAGAGAGAGGTAGGATCAGGTGCCTAGGAGGAGTGAGCATCCTCTGCTGACCGGTCACATCCGCCGTAAGGTCTTTGTCGTAATTGGAAAAAACGGGAAAAGTCCGTAGACAATTAGGTGATTAATTATGGTCTAACAATTAGTATGAAAAACGTCAGTCAGCATGCGACCAAGTGGAAGATTGTATTTGCTGATAAGGTCGTTGTATCGCCCATAGAACGTACAAAAAGATGACTTCAAACGAGACTGTTGATAGTCCTGTTTTATCAACTTGTTGTCAGTAGCTTGCCTCGCCTTAAAAACTGTTCATACGAAGAGCATGTCCTTGCGTATGGAATTAACTGAGAGACAAAAACACAATATGCAGATGAAGTTATATTGCTACATAATAAGGAGGTTGACAATAGAAAAATTGAAGTAATCACGTTTATCATTAAGTTTTGTTGTTAGGTTACCATCAATGTCCATTTCGAGTAAAATATCCAAATATGAAACAGATGACACAGACTCTGTGGTATCTTTTAGTTCAAGTTCACTGGGATATATCGAGTCGACGTTAGTATGGAAATAGCAATTGTTAATTGATAATACGTCATCGATATACCTGAATGTTTAGTTGAAGTCCACAGCGAGTGATTTATTTTTTTCACGTACAAGATTTTGAATAAATTCTGCTTCACAAGAATACAAAAATAGGTCTGCTAACAATGGGGCACAATTGGTACCCAGAGGAATTCCAACAGATTGTTGGAAGACTTGATTTCCAAAAACTACATAGATGTTGTCTATCAGAAACTCAAGCATCTTTTTAATTTCAACTTCAGAGTACTTGTGTGTGCAATCAGAATGGTTTTTAACAAAATTATTTTTGCATGTGATTATATGCGTGTGGTGACGTTTGGTGAGTCGATTTCTATGTTGGGCTAAAATGAAAGGTCATTAATCATAAATAATATGTAGAGATGAAAAATTATCAGTTGTTTACCAGAAACGGAGAAATGATGCTGCCGGTGTAGGTTGAGTGGGGCTGCCATATTTTAAAAACCGACTACATCTAGAAAAATATAAAAAGAAAATTAATTTGAACGAATTGCCACGTCTCTTTTATAAGACGTTTTTACAGGCATTTATACCCTTCGATTTTGTTACATCCGACTTAACACCATGGTCAACGTGTAGCATACATTTCGTTGTCTAAAATTTCCCCTTTTTATTTCTTATGTGCCAATTATTTTTGTTTATAAAGCATGAGTCTGTATATTTACTTGTACTGATGGTAATTCTTCATTATTGCTATTCTTCTTCTAGAAATTCTTTAAACCTTAACAACATTTTTGTTTGTCATCCGATATCATTCAAATTCAACCAAATTTAATTTGGTTTTTAAGAAATAAGAAGATGAAAAATCGTAACTTCCAGGTTTGAGTTATTTCCCCTCTTTTGACATTTTTAGGGGCATTCGTTTCCGGACAAAGGCTCTGAAATGGTCCGTAGCAAATAATCCAAACTTAGAAATCTTAAAAATTGACACTTTGAATGTTGCCCTCTGATTTTTGTATTTTAGATTTTTTCTATTGTTTTGCTTGAATTTTATAATCGAAATCTATGTTTTAAAAATGGTAACTTTTACTCATGTTTTTGCTTCGTATCTTTTTAGTTTGAAATATTTTCTAAATGCATATGGAACAAAAGTTGTCTATAAATTAAATGTCTTTAGTTTGGGCGCTAGGCGCCCTGTATAGAGATCTTACAATAAAGTATGGAACCTGTATGTTAGGGTCAACTCAGCGCCCTGGCGCCAGGAATCGTTGTCAATATGGCCCCTTTTGAGACCGGATTCCGTCAGGGGACACCCGTGCCCCCGAGGATCAGGTCTCGGCTAAATGACACACTTCCTAGTTTGGGCGCTTGGAGCTGTTTTATCTGACTATACATTGTAATCGGGATAGGACTTCTCATAAAATACTCGATAAAAATACACCAAAAATTGTTATTGGCAGGTAGCTTATTGGCAGGTAGCTTGACTAAAGCTATTTGCACAGCGTAGTCTCAATCGCAGCGTCCTGGGCCTTTCCGACAAGCTAGGGAAAACACCTTGGATGTTAGAATTCTATACAAAATGGTGTCGCTTCCCATGAAAAGTATCGGTCAGGCAGCCTTGTATGTTATGTAATGTCCTTCTAGTATATACGTCCTTGATGAAGTTCAGCTCACATCTCAACAGATGCGTTGTATTTATATCAAGTTTTATTAAAAGGGGGTTGTCATTAACGTGTATGTCATACACTCGGGGTATTTTTTTTCGAGCTTTCCGAAAAGGTCTGAGAAGTTGCGATTCAACAAAGTCTCTTACGGTTGAGTTGTTTGTCCCCTCGTGAAGTTAATTTTGTTGCCATGTCTTCATGTTTATAAATTGATTGAATATATTTATAAATTTAAAATATAATGTATGATGTATGTAGTTAGTAAACATTATGTATATATTTTGCGTATTTCTGCATTTCAATCCGCTATTCTTGTAACTAGGTCGTCGTAAAATATGGCGGACAATTTAGATTATTTTTTATGTATTTACGTAGCAAAATGGTTTAGTGTAATTTGCCTTTTTTTATCTTAAAATTATGTTAACAATTTCTAACTACACCTTTAATATTACTCGTCAATATTGTCAGTATTTTATTGTAAACGTGTGTATTGATTTTGTCTAAAATATGTGTCATTTTATTTGTTCATTTGTTTTTTATCCTCATCCGAGAGGTATGTCCTGAAAAGAAAAACCAGTACACAATGATTAAAAAATAGCATAGGCCAAGAATATTAAAAAATGATTAACAATAAATGATGTATGATGTTGACTTTCAAAATCATTTATTAAACGTTTAATTACTATTAATGCCCCAAGAATGAAAGAAACAAAGTATATACGATACGATATAATCTGCATAATTAAAAATGCATGCATATTTCATGAATTCAATAGCTCTAAAGAAAACAGTATATAGCATTTTTTATGTATGAGATGGTTTTATTTTCTTCTGAACAATATTCATCGTCCATTTAAATCATTAAAAAGAAGTGAAAGATAAAATTTATTTTTGATTTGAAATCATAAATGCATAGATATTTTTTGTTTTAATGTTAGAGAACTGCATACTGTGGAATCATTTGTATTCTTGGGGGCCAATTTACGTAAATTGTGGGTTTTTTGACTTATTTGTCGGGATGTAATTTCGTGAATGTGTCTGTTTTCAGTTTCAGAAAGAAAACAAACTCTCTTCAAATTTGTTTTCGTGAAGGATGTAAATTCTTGGGAGAAAGCTACCCACGAATACCACAAAAAGTGGGCCATTACGAATTCCAATAATTCCACAGTGTACAAACGAAAAAAATAAAATAAAGATGTAATATAATTGCGTAGTTTAGCATGTAAATTTCTGCAAACGAGCTTTGCGTTTTTGTACAATGTTTGCTACCATCATATTTGTATGGAACCACGAATGAAAGCATTTATAGTGAATACAAACTATCGTCAAGCGCGGACTTATCTCATCTTTATAAAACTAATTTGAATTTGAACAAATTATTTGATGATCAATGGCATCAATCAACACAGACTGTTTAACAGGTACATATATCATATTTACTAGTTACTGGTCAGCAATAATCAAATTATACAAAAGGCCCAAGGGCCACATCGCTCACCTGAGCAACAATTGCATCTTCACTCCCACAACGATTTCGACCCTTCATTTTAACAAATTTGAATCTCCTTTACCTAGTGATGCTTTGTCATAAGTTTGGGTGAAATTAGCCCAGTGGTTCTGGAGGAGTCGAAATGTAAAAGGTTTATGAATGGATGGACAGACATACAGACTAACGCTGGACAAAAAGTGATTAAAAAAGCTCACTTGAACTTTCAGCTCAGTTGAGCTAAAACAAAATTATAATGGATATTCAAATAAATAGATCTAACTGCATCTCGTTGAAATGATCAAATATATAAGATAAAATTGATTTACGTACAGTACAAAGTTACAAACCAATGGTGCTTATTTTAAATATTTGATTTTCTTTACATTGCCTTTGTAATACTCGCACACAAACATATTGACATTATTGTCCACATATAAACCTTGAGGATTCTTCAGATCACAGTTATCAATGTAACGAAGAAACTGTCCATTCTGATCCAGAATGTGGACACAATGGTTGTCTCTATCTGCTATCAGGATACAACTCTGACTGTCTGTTTTGATACCACAAGGTTTAAACGTTTCGTTCTTGGTAACTGAGGGGTGACCGGTGTATCTCCATCTGAGTTTCCCTTCCTGATTAACAGTTACTACTGAACGAACTTCCAAGTCAGCTACACATATATCATAGTTTCCATTCTCAGTGATGTATTTAATTATAGTATTCCCTGAGTACAGAGGTTTACCTTCAGCATCAAATTGAATTGTTTGTTTCACAGTAGATCCCGAGTAGCGGACAACTTTGGATTGAGCTCCAAAAGTACTATTGTACATGGTAACCAAAAGATCACCATTAGAGGTGACACACATCTTACTAATCTTCCAATTTTGTAATCTGATCAACTCCTTTGTCTCTCTATGTTTTACTTTATTCACAGTCACTGTTTTACCATCACAGTACAGTATATTCCCTTCACTGTCTTCAGCTATATCAGAAGGCCAATCTCCTGATTTAGTTTTGATTGTCTGGAGGAGTGAACCTTTGACATCAAAGCATTTAACTTCATTGTTCCATCCACTGGTCCATATTCCGTCTTTATGCAGACATGTAACACTGCATAGTATTTTGTGCCCAGTCTGTATTGTGGAAAGAAGCTCTGGTTCATCCAGTAGTTCTCTGACGGATGTGTTTGTTTGATTTGGTGACAAGACATTTTCTTCGGCGGCAGTAGATAAGGGACTGATCTGTCCGAACAAACCATATAACTTTTCACGGTCTATTGGGTTTAGAATGAATGTTGGCACTGATAGCTTAACTTTGGGTGGTAGCTTGCTGAATTCTTCGATCTTGGAGCTGTATTCAATGGTTGGAGAGACTTCAGTAGATTCCTTAATTTCTTCCATAGCACGTAAAGCTTTATTTATGAGAGACTGTATCTGTTTGATTTCATTCAAATGTTTCTTTAAAATGTCTATGTGTTTTGCTTTTAACTCGCTAATTTCGATTTTTACTTTGTTGATAACGATGTTGATTTCTCTGTGCCAGTCCTCTCGTTGTTTAGAAATTACTGATGTAAGTTTTTCATATTCTCCATCTAGGTTGGCAAGCTGGTTCTCCAGCTCAAGGGTAATTTCTTTATATTTTGGGGAAATGTGATTTTCTAACTCTTTTGTATCTTTTTCAATAATATTCTTTTTTGTCTTGTAAACCTCTGTGACTTCGACAAAGCTATGTCCCTTGTGCTGATCAGATGCCATACAGGAAGAGCAGACAAAGCTGCTGCATTCCTTGCATTGCAATTTGCAGTTTTTCTGTGGATGTTTACCACAATTCGGATAAATAAGGGTCAATCTTCGTTCCTGAAAACGAACTATTTTATGTTTGTCATATCCATCTGAGATGTGTTTACCTATACAAGGTACGCATAGGTTGACATGACAAAAGTCACAGTAGCTGTGTACTATAGCGGTCTCACAAAGGTCACATCGGTGCACATCCTGGGCACTATGACGGGGGTCCATGCTTTTCTACAAATAATAGCAAACACTTTATATTTGTCTACTTATATATTTGTGTAAACGATGTCCGTTAAAAAAATGACTGTATATTAAACATGTTAAAAGTATAAAAAAATGGACAGCACGTAATCGATTTATTTTCCTTTTTTTCTTTCTTATGAAGGTGGGGGCGGTACAACAATGTTCTGTTCAGAAGTGAAAGTAGGAATGTAATATTTACGTAAATATTTATTTCATTAAAGTTACATCTAAAAAATGAAACTTAAGTAGTAGTTTCCATCAATATAGCAATCTAACAGCCATCAATAATGCACATACCGTGTTTATTCTTATATCCTGTACTCTAACATGGCCGCAGTGAGCTTTTGTGGTCACCTGACAGCGTTAAATTATTTAGAGTTACTTCCCGTGCCTCGTACTTGATATAACCCTGGAATTAAGACATATATTTCTAAGCAAGAATATGAATGTGTTAACTTTTTAACTTGATATCATATAAATATATATATATATATATATATATATATATATATATATATATATTTGGGGGGGGGGGCTGCCGTCAAGCACATTTGTTTCTACTATACTTGCGTAAATAATATGCATAGTTATTAATGATACATTTATTATAGACGAGAAGGGATCATGTGATCAAAAAGGGGGGGGGGTGCAGAGTCCAAATATATTTTTTAATTTAGAAACTCTTAAAGATTTCGTTGATTAGAGATTTGATTATTTCTCTTCGTTCCTTCTTTCACTCTGTTCTGAACAATGGATTTATGCACCTTTTCCAATAATTGTATCGCCACATCTCAAAAAAATAATCAGTGATAGAAAAAACCGAGATGCATATTAACAATTTATGTACATACAATGAAAAAGTACTGAACCACTTTATTTGTTTGATGATTCATGTTGGTATAAATGTACATGTCGCTAGAATATTTCAGAGAAAATACATAACCCGAAGTATAAGGGGATATATGATTTAAAAAAATGCAATTATCGAGATCTTCGTAGCCCGAATGAAAAACCTAAGAAAGCATTCTATTGTTTGAATATTTACATCAATCCTTGAATCGTTTAAAATGCTTCAAAAGTAAATAAAAGAAATCAATTATATTTTTTCATTCGACCACCAGACAGAAGGAACGGAAAATATTTTTTTTTTCACCAAACCATAGATAATACGAAAATTTGATTAATATATTTTGAATTGGTATATCAAAAATATATGTAAAGATCATTATACTTGGAAGTCTATGGTCAGTCCGTGCAGGTGTGTGAAGTTCGTGCTCTGAATGAATCAATCGTTCAAGAAATATTACACGCAAATTGACGCAATCCAGTCAACATCAAGCGTACAAATTAACCCACGGTTATATTTATTATAGCTACATGTATTATATTTAAAGTTGATCAGTTATATCTATAAACAATGTATCTAAAAGTAGGTTTAAAGAGTTAAAGGAATACGTTTATTTATACGCAAACAGGACGTTTTACTGGATTGCATAGATTTCAGTCTTATCAGTATCTATATAAATTACAATCGATTTTCTGTAAAGAGCTGCTGTCCATTCTGTTCGTCAAATAAAGAACTAATGGGCCAAGATCAGCTCTTTTTCTCACAGAATGGGTCCTTGGGGCTTATATTAAACTTTAAATATTTTAAAACTCCTTTATTTTAAGAATGGACAGTATCAGGCGAACCTATAACTATTGCTGATTAGTACATATTTTTGTTCAAATCTGACAATAAAATCAGTCTTCCATAGCACTGTTTCCTTTGTTCATTTCTTGGACAGTTTCAGGTATGATCAAGGGTATATAAAGCTGTTCTGCAAAAAGAAAAAAACCCAACATATACATTGACTCCTCTACTGAGCGACACCAACACCTCATTCCCTGTTGGAGAGAGTATTTTTTATTTCTCGATCAAGGATGTTATTAAGGATCGATGTTCAAAGAGGTACTGCAAATACTGACACTGTCCTAAGTTAAGTTCTGGATATGTGGGGATGGGAATATTACAGGTACGAAATTTTGACATGAATCAGAGACTCTTTTGGAAAATAAATGACCCTAATAAATCAAGTGAAACAAAGGATGAATAGACAGGCTCGAACTCGGATACAGTTTTATTTCCAGGGAACATGTTATAAAAGACGATGAGGAGTTTGATTTTCATAAAGTGAATTGAGGTTGTTCTCAATCTCATGCGCGAATATAGAGGAGGGGGAGACTGTCACCACCCCCGCTTCGGAAAATTCAAACTACTCTCTATTTACATGATAAATTACTGAAAATAAGTAGTGGGGACACCCCCCCCCCCTTGTGCAAACATTCATTTTTTAGAAACCCCCTTCCCGGAAAAAAGTCCACGCATGACAGTATTCGTTCTAACTTTATTTGTGGTTACAGTTAATTATTATAATTATTATTATTGATCAAGGGGATTAGGGTTTGTGATTCTAAAAAACATAAGAGATTTACAATATTGATTTGTTATATCAGTATTTTCGTGTAAACTCACTCTGTTGCTATACTGCACCATAAATGTCATTTAATTAACATGTTATACCCGGGATATATTACATTTGTTTCTTTTAGCAAACGTCATAGCCTTTTTCTTGTTTCTTATTACGTATACCTGAAGATGTAGAATAAGTTGATAGTTTTACCTGTCTTTGCTCTGTAGTTTTAGAAAGAAAAAATGAGAAGGTCACATACTCCACGCTCCCTATAACTTGATCAAATAAACCATAAGAAATGGCAGTGAACGCAAAATAATTGGAATAAATGGGGCATAACAAAAAAAAAATATCAAAACTATGAGCATCTAGATTTTCCTAGTAATAATATTGTTTACTAAATACCTACACAGTTTTATGAAATTCTGTGCAACAGTTAAGAAGGAGTTACGGTAACAAATTGTTCATTGCTATATTCAATATGAAATGGCCAAAGTAGTTGTTTTATGATTCAAAAGGGCCGAAATTCCTAAAGTACTAATGGAATCCGACTTTCCTGGTAATACGCACATCTTAGTCACTGGGTCCTAAATACATACAAAGTTTCACAAAATCCGATGCTGACAAACTGTTCGTTACTATATCCAATGTACATGTTTCAATAAAAGGTTATGCCATTAATCGAAAATAATTTGTACCAGTGTTTTGGCAGAAGTGAATGTCTACCAGTTGTTACAATACATTTCAGTGGCGTCGGAAGCTAATTGAAAGTGTGTGTGTAGGGGGGGGGGAGGAGGGGTAGACTGATCATCTTAGATCTGATGAAATCTTGAGAAGCAAAAAAAAATATTAATTCCCCAAATCATGAAAATCCTAATCCGTGTGTGTGTGTGTGTGGGGGGGGGGGGGGGGGGGGGGGGACTTGTGTACCTGTGACTTCAATTTCCATTATCACTATTAATATTTCTTTTTTTAGGTAAATTTTGGAACAATTTTGTTTGCTGCTAGAAAATGTCGGGGTGGGGGCGGGGGTGGGCTGGCCCTCTCCGATGCTATGTCTCAGCCCCTTAGCCTCCCCGGTTCCCACGCCTATGCATTTAGCAACAAAGGGGCCGGGGTATGTCCTTTTTTTTTGAAAACCGACTACATTTAGACAGACTAGGAAAGAAGTCGGACTAAAATGGTTTATTTCGACAGTGCTAAATATTATAGGGAAACCTTAGATATAAATATATATAGCTACTTTCAACGTGTCTGTATTTAAACTGTGATAAGAGACGACGTAGAGGTTGTGGTATCAATTTTAAAATAATCATATGCATACACCAGACAATGGGGGAAATAACACAATTTAATTCGATGACGATCTAATTTTGCCGTATTAGCTACTTATTTGAAATTCCCGGAATGGAACTATAATACACGAAAATGGCGCTGTCATTAGAACCACTGTCAAAGTCGCTATACTTAACTGTATATGTAAATAGAAATTTTTTTAAGCAAATGTTTTGTATTTGTTTTTTTAGCATAATCCCTATTCTGTTAACAGCAAATAATTAATCATAAACTTGCAATTGGATTATTGTAAAAAAGTGATTCGTAATATCTATAAAGTATATACACTGTTTGACAAAATCCAAGAATTTGTAATGGGAGATGCAAGTCACTTGATGCTGAATTATCATTTCGTGTAAGCTATGTATACGTAGACTGTACATGAAACTAACAAAATGTCAATATTTTTAAAATGTTCTGCTTTTTGTTGAAAAATTAATGCAGGAAGATGAGATAACCTGTTTCTGTGTGTTTCTCAATTTGTCCCAACTTGCAGATGTTTTTGTAAAGAAATAATCATTTGATCCTTGTCAAATAATAAGGATAAATCTTATTTATTGATATGAAGTATTTTATCAATGTCAATTGTACATATACAAGGTAAAGATAATCTCTTTAGGTGCTCTCCCGATCCGGCGGTGGAGATTTCTAACTTTTCGTCTGGTGGCTCTTGGTCTAAAACACAGAAATGTTTAAAGAAGACCAACACTATTGAATAGACATTTGCTATCTAATTATATCATAGATTGTGTAGAACAAGGATGTAAAGATTCTAGAACATCGAGAATATGCATAATGCCAATCGTTCTTGTACAATAAATATGTATCAGTAATTTAATGCAGTCTTGATGAAATCAAAATCCATAACATATTGGACATAACTTCCCTAGTCTTTCCGGTACAGCTCGGAGAAAAACTTGTCGGATACGCTCGAGGAGTTGCGATTGATAATATCAGGATAGTCTTCAACTACATGTACATGTACCTACGCCTTTTCTACTTTTCTCAACTGTTCTGATCTAACACTATTCATAGAGCGGGAATTCCCAAAATTGTCAACAAAATGTAAAGTTGTGTCTGTTTTATTGTCAGCAAACAAAATACAACTTTATAAACATAAAAAATTAAAAGTTTAACTTTAAAAAAAAACATTATTTGATTCACGAAATAGAAAATAAAGCGTCTTCTCACGATTTCGTCTGCTTGAGATCAATCAACATTACTGCGAGGCTGGTTGTTCCTTTACCAGAATAATTATAACGAACATATAGGCAAATACACTTTCACGGTAACACTGTTGCTCAAATTTGGTAACGATGATTCTTAAATTTACACACGTACATAATCGGTCATCAGAATAAGCATCGTAAAGCAAAGCTATTAGTTATGCATAAACTCCTTCTGCGCATTTCAAGCGGCAGACATACCATTTAAGTACATCACTGGCTATCTAGTTACCACAGCGTTTACAAAAGTCACTTATACATACTATTTTTTGTCAAAATATCAACTATTTTTGTCCACGATCGCCTCTCTTTGGATGGTTATGTCGAGTTGCATATTTCAGCGATCTCACATGAAAACTAGTTTTATTACGAATTTTTCTGCACATTGAATAATATCACAAGCTATCGCATGTATTTTCCTTTCGTTTTCAATTCAGCCGGTTTAGATTTTAACTCACTATTTGTGTTTAATCCATAAAATTCAGCTCAATACAGTACAGCTCACGAGTATCCCGACACCCACCGTGTAAAAAACACGGTGGAAAACGGTCTGTGTCACACCGTGTAATACTATGTGTATTGGAAAATTCAAGAAAAAGCACCGTGTCGCACCGTGGCCGCCTGTGTAACTCCGTGGCCACTGTGTTACTCCGTGGATATCGTTACCTGAGACGTTGATAGAAATAGCGTATGTTTAGAAATAAAGAAATTATGGCTAAACAAGGGTTTCAACATATACATCTTTTTCATATTAAAAAAACAAGAATGTCGACTTAAGTTGCACGGACCCAGAAAGTTGTCGAGGCTGTCAACGTGCAGTTAATTTTTTTGTGATCTGAAAACTCGACGTAAATGGGTACCTTTTAATTCATTTTTTCTTAAATAAATTGAAATAAATTCACCAAAAATATTTAATAATCAATCAATATATAATCAAAATTCAAATCAATTTAATTTATCTTGTTTTTCTTCTTAACACACGTGATGTTGTAACTGACGATCCTTTTAAAATTTCGGGAGCTTAAACGGCTTATTTCTGTTATCTGTAAACACTTTCTGATTTATTAATTAATTTACTGCCTTACTTTAAACCAATTGAAAATGAGAAATGAAAACATTTCAGATCATGTTTTTCTAAAAACATGTGCTGTTGATATGCTGTAGTAAATAACAACCCCATATTACCGGTGACTCGAATAATTTGGACTTCAGCTATTTATGTAGCAATAAATAAACAAAAAATCACTTTTGTATTATATATTATAGATAAATGCATGTATAAACTCTTGTTAAATTATATTCAAACATTGCACATGTACTAAAAATATACCCACATTTCATAAAATAAGTTTCAACTTTATTTCCGTATAGTTCGTAATGGCCTCGTGATTTCACATGAAAAAATCACTCGTGCGATGTACGGAAGCTGATCAGATATACAGCATTGTCTTTCATCTTGGGTTCTAAACACAACAGGTGTTATTGTCTATCTTGTTAGGTGTCATTGGAATTTACAACAAACTGTGTGTATATTTGGACGTCTGAACAGGTGTACTCGAGATGCCGTTATTCACACCTTTCCGCGAACACCTGTTTGGTAACTCATCACAACCCGTCGTGTGTATGGTCTGAATATAACTTATTTCTACTTTGTTAGTTCAATGATTTTTCCTAATCTCTAACAGACAAAAAAATTGTCTGTAGATATGTACACAAACAACTACACGTAAGACTATCGGCGCGTGGATCCGGGGAACAATTCAGCAACTCTATAAATGCTGGAATTTCACCAAGTATTAACTTGCGATAAGAAATTATTTACCGGGTACACATACATGTATGTACAAAAAAACCTGATTGATTAAAAAGATGAATGAGATAATACCGGTAACTTTTTGCATGCATTTAGATTAAACACAACTTTACTGATGTGAAATAGCGTCGAATTTTTAACGAAAAATCTTATTACATCGTGAACTTTACAAACTTTTAGTCATTGTGTTGAAATCGTTATTAAAACCATGGATCAAAAATAAATGACTTAAATTCATACAAATAGAACTCTTATAAATCTAAAATGATTGCACAAAATTACACATACAGAGAGAGAGAGAGAGAGAGAGAGAGAGAGAGAGAGAGAGAGAGAGAGTTTACAACTTAATATTCCAACCCTCATGCATGCAGTATAAGAATGAAGAAACTAAACATTTCAAACACTGAATACTTCATTGTTAAACATTTTTCTATTTTGCGGACTTAAAAAAACAATAGAACGACATTTTTTCCATATCATGGAAGGAGCACGTGGTCTATCTCGCGGGCTGATTTGATTGACAGGGATAGCACGTGGACCCTGCCTACATATATTCTATCGCAATTTTAGGGAAAAGGGTTCAATATAATGGAAACTATAAATCTAACTTATTACACTGAATTACAAGTAAAATGTACTTATATTAAACTCATACTGGTATTCTCTCTCTCTCTCTCTCTCTCTCTCTCTCTCTCTCTCTCTCTCTCTCTCTCTCTCTCTCTCTCTCTCTCTCTCATGACGATCATTAAACAATCAAACAGTAATTATTGCAATACTGAGTAGTTTCTTGGAACACAAATAATTTCTAAACTCAAGTTGCTATAAAGATGAAATAAAAAATTATCAAGTACCGATCCACGGATTCTTAGCGCTATGAATATGTACCGTGCGGTACTACATGGACAAGTACATCACACATATGTATAAAAGAAAGAAAATTTGAAAATATATTAGATATAGAGCTGTATAATTATATTATTTAGAGAAAGTACATTTGTTTTCAACAACCCGTTAGATTTGTTATCGTTGAATAGAGTATAAGTGAGAAAAGATCACAGCTTTGGTTCTATGCACTATTGAAACTGCCAAACTACAGTAACTACGATTACTACTACATTTGTACGTTTAAAAACGGACTGAAACAAAAACTGTTTATTTGAAAACAAAAACCGTTTATTTGAATTTTAAAACGGAAAAGAAAGTGTTAGTGTTTTGATTGATCAAACCTTTATGTGGGCGATATCGATTTTTAATATTAACAAAAATCAACCGTGTCAATCGCATACGTCTGAAAATTGCGTGCATAAAAATTTTATTTATTTCTATTTCTTTGTCTTTTTCTTTGATTCTCTTACGTACATCAATAAATATTTTATTCTTTATAAATTTTATAGGTAAATACCGCGTGTTACACCGTGTTATTGTCCGTGTTGCATCGCGTTGCACCGCGTTGCACCGTGTCTTTTCTCGTTCTGTGGCCGTAACAGAGAACAATAGATCAAAGGTATTCTCTTTTGAGAAGTGGACAGGCATAGCCTACATCCACTTCTCTTCGCAAGCCCTCATATTTTGATTCTGGAAAACGTGTAAATGTCGGAACCAAAGACGGTTTACACTTCGAGCCATGTTTCGACTCCAGTTTCACTAAATTTTCGTAACATACCTATTATTTCTATATTTTAAACATAAATGCATCCATATATCACAAACAAATCAACACTAACCCGCTTTCAAATCATTTTCTCAACCTCTACATTCCGGGTTTAAATTATGAGATCACTCGCTATAGGTGGTTTAAAAAGTAGAAATTTTAGAGTCGGAAAAAACGGAAAATAGTGTTCCGATTGTAGACTTTAGATTAAAGGCATTTTTCTTAAATTTTACAGAGCTATATAGAACGGTTTTACAATTTAAAACAAGTTAACAAAATGCATACGATAAAATAAGTAACTTTGTCACATAAAACAATGAAAACTCTTTATTTTAATTTTTCTTATATGCTATATTGATCACTGTTCGTTTTATTGTTAAAAATAGATGTAGAACAAAATTTGTCACCATAAAAGATGGTTAAAAAGGGAAGATATACCACTTTGTAATTATTTGACTCAGTATTTGTTTGTATGTTGTAAGATTAAGTTGATTCAGTTACGTTTTCGACATCTAATTTTGGGGGCTGGATCATGACACCAATATTCTATGTCTGTCTGTCGGTATGAATGAATGATCGAGGTGATGGGTTTATAAATGTAGGAATGAATGTGTTCATGTATAGTTGTGTATATGTAAAACAACAAGTTAATTTATCATCATATGACAAAAGTCAAGCTTATTATTTATTATCCAATTATCCTTTGTCTTGTATACAAATATATCAATAATATATCACTCTGTAAACTGGTAAATTATACTACATACTATATACTATATTCTATGATTATTTTATAACACCACTTCTTGACTTTGTATTTTGGAGAGGGTTTATATAGGCTTTGCCTGTTGCCTAATCCATTTGATTACTCAATAAAATATGTTTAAATTAATTATTTTCGACATTATTGTCTTAAATAGGATTCCAATTTTATCCGAAGCATAAACATTTTATCTGCGCTGACCTAGATAAACAGTGTGATACACAAAATTTAAACCCGGGATGTAGAAGTTGCAAAAATGATTTGCCAGCGGGTTAGTGTTGATTTTTTTTGTGATATATTGATGCTTTTATGTTTAAATTGTAGAAATAATAGGTATGTTACGAAAATTCAGTGAAACTGGAGTCGAAACATGGCTCGAAGTGTAAACCGTCTTTGGTTCCGACATTTACACGTTTTCCAGAATCAAAACATGAGGGCTTGCGAAGAGAAGTGGATGTAGGCTATGCCTGTCCACTTCTCAAAAGGGAATAGATCAAAGGTACCGACACTTCCACGCTCAGCGTGGACTTTCAAACACGGTGGTCGGTGTTTTTGTCGGGATACTCGTGAACTGTACTGTAGCTCTGCATCAGCTGAAGGTGCATCCATTTTGAATATTGTTGTTGTTGTTTTGTATTCATACGCGCCGCTTCATTTACATTATTTACATTTTTGATCAATGACATTCCACATTTTTGGTTTTGACAATGTTTTATTAAATGATAAGAAGCGAAGATAATAATTTTTCTATTGATCGACGTATCAAGTTTTCCGGTCAATTGTTCCTTTGATACGTCGATCAATAGAAAAATTGTTATCTTCATTTCTTAATGCCAGCATATGATCTAAGTTTCTTCCCGATTGAGAGAAACTGATGGATTGTTCCTATAACAGAAGAAAAATTGAATTGTTAGACGGGGTCACGTGACCCCTTCTATTGGTTTACTGTCAGCCGAAGTCTCAAACCGGATGGCACGCGTAGAACACATGAATTGAGTCTACGCGTTAGAAAATAGTGCAGACAGTTTTCATGCATTTCAGTAAATATGTATTATAAAAACACGCATTAAATCTTTTTAAGTCCTCTGTGTATAAACAAAATTCTATTTGGAAAATAAACAAATAGTTTTATTAATCAAAATATTCTTGCTCGGGTTCAAAAGTGGAATGAGTTACGTAACTGAATGCACAGCGCCGTTGACGATTCAGTTGGTATACGAGCTCATTAAGCAATAGAAGAGGTTGATGGTGGAATCGAAATTAAAGTTCCCTAACGCAATGTGCCATTTTTGAAAAGTTGTGAATTTTGTTTTGACAATCTTTCACCTTAATTCTACCAAACTTCAAGCGCAAGCCGAGGTTAAAATCGGGACGGATTATATACAGCTGTTTTACAAATTAAATAGGTATTTCATTGGCTTTCAGTCTACTTGCAGGATGACTGTTGTTCGCCTCGAAAGGAATTTTGTACAAATAAAATAAAAACAAGTCTGAATTTGCATTCTCGTTCGTTGGCTCTTTAGTTGATTAAACTGGATTTAAATTCTAAACAATGCATTGTAAGCAAAATGTATAATAGATTAAACATTTAGGAAGACTTATACATCATATAATATATACAATCTTATCGATTGAAGAACCAAGTTAAATGTTAATGTTCATGTTTTCCGGCTTAGTTGGAATCAGGCTTGGGGTGAATTACATTGTAAAATAATGCATTACATTACCATTACTTCATGAATTAGGGCATTAAATTACCATTACCATTACCTAATTTTCTAAAAGTAATGCATTACATTACAACTACATGAGTAAAGAAATGCATTACCATTACTTTGTGAAAAGTCATTAAGTTTTAAAAAAGTAATTTAAAAACTAAATAAAGAGTTTTTGTAAAAATTTGATAAATAAAACATGCTTAATATATTTACAGGTTCACGTTCATGTTCACTGTAAGGTTCAACTTTAATGACATATACAATATTGCTGTTGCACTTGTAGTTATCAAAGTAAGGCTGGTCCCGTAACATTTACACGCTAATGGCAGAGTTGACAATCTCTGTTATTTATGTCTCTGAGTTTCGGAGTATGATTTTTAAGGAAAGGAACGGTTGTATCGTAATTCGTGTAGGTGATGCACGAGTTTACACAAAAAAGTAGTAAGTGGCGAACGGATTTATTTTTACCAATTAATTTTTCATGAATCACAAATGAAGTAAATCGTGTCGGATAAGTCAGTCTTAATTGGCGACCATGACAAATCTTTTTATTGTCAAAGTTCTTGGAATCTTATTGTAAAAAAAAAATATTTCTAACGTCAGGTGCCCGTGTTTGTTATCGGTATAAAAATGTTCACTTTGTTAATTCAGCTGTTTTTGAGTTTTCGGGTTTTTTTTAATAAAACTTTTATTACGGATACCGTCTGACTTGCGGATTTTCCCTTGGATCACAAAATTGAATAAATCTAATGATTAAAATCATCTACTTTGAAATAGTTGTTTGATTTTCCCGGTTAGTATTAATTTTTAAAAGTTTTCTTTGGGGTCTTATTTTACATAATCTATTACATTGTGACAATTTTCTACAATTATGAAGGCCGGGATTGAGTAAAATATAGACAAAGTATCAGACAATTGCAAAAAAGCCGAACTAACATAGAATGTAACAACTAATTCAAAGTCATAAATTTTGGAAGCTTATTCGAGGAAACCCAGGACAATTACAAATTCAAACTTTCAAGACCCTGTCTTTCTGTACTCTCAGTACTTTGATTTTTTCTATGTCCTTCCCCGACCCTAGCCCCCCCCCCCCCCCCAAAAAAAAAAAAAAGATCAAATAAGAAATCATAAATTCATAAATTCAAATATGTTTAACATTCCTCTTTAATGCCAGTTTTGATTCTTGATTCATTCTTTTTCTGGTTCCTTAGATTATACATGTATTATGAATTCAATTCTCCAAATGGACACACATACTCTCTCTCTCTTTCTCTCTCTCTCTCTCTCTCATTTTTTTGAAATACCTGTCCAAACAGTTGTCCTCTGTGTTGTTCGCACTGTCTTAACTTTTTTGCCGTCTTTGTTTAAGTCCTGTGCTCAGGAATTTCAATGGAAAAAATGAGTAAACTGATATTTAAAAAAAGAAAGATGGAAGCTATCTATCAAAATTGATAAAAAAAGATATCGTGAAAGCATTTGGAAAGAGTTCAGAGGGAGGCTTATAACAGTTAATGGGTTCATCTTCTTTTGCTTGTTCATATTTAGTATTTGATCATTGAACAAATGTAAATAACAAGGTATATAAAAACGATTTATGAAGGTTATTTTTTTATTATTTGAAACAAAACAAAAAAAAACTTGTTAATAGTAAAGTAATAATTGGGTAACCAAAATTACTGAAAAGCAGTACATGTAAAATAATTTGGTATAAATGTCAGATTGTGATTTTAAAAAACCATATATATGAAAGTGGAAGATTCAAAAGATGGAACATGAGAAGTGAATAACACATTATATCTGTCAAAGATGTTCTTTCTTTTCTTTTTTTTTGTTCAAAGGCCAACAGGGAGAGTTTCTGTCTGCCACTGGGGATGATGGACGGGAGGTTGTTTTAGATAAAACATGTATACTAGCAACCTTGTTTTAGTATATCCATGAAAACATATACACATAAACACTATCTTGAAAGATAACAAATATGGAAAAAATCATTTTTATCGGAGTCTTGCACTTTTTCAATATCAGGTCATACACTCCATTACGACCGTTATGTTTTTGATTGAATTATAGGTTTCATAGTCCATTTTTACCGTCACGGTAAACAGAGTAAAGTGCTTTTGATTAAATTCTTAAGTTTATTTAAAAATGTCTCTAAACGAAAACCCACTTGTGGTTTATTACTGAAAATGTAAAGACACTGAACACATGGAAATGGAACCTGACTAGCAAAGCCCCCACAACCTTATGATGGAAACTAAGTTTAATTCAGCTTTTATTCCTATCCCAACAATCTACATGGTCTCCGATGACCATCTTCTATTTGTTCCTATCCTTGTCAGTCTGTATATTCTTTCTTTCCTTGCCTATTTTTTCAAGGTTAATGGTCTACCTCTCCTTCTCGACGTCGCCATTGTTGTTGATGGACCGAGATGAATGTCACGTGACCCATTTAAGGCGGAGTTACTAAGTACTTCAGGATGTCGCTATACACCACTTTTTGATGACGTAGTACCGCGTAGGCGAATGATATGGGGACCGCTTTAGTTAAAATAAAATAATATTTGCTAAATGAATAGATATAATTTGATAATTGAAAAATTCATTGAAAAATTCATTATTTACGCGTAAGGTGCGTGGTATGGGACACCTTCAGTTTGTGTCGTATTATTTATCGAAATAAACAAATAAACAATAAAATCAAGTATAATTTTATAAATAGTTTTTTTCCCAAACATTATCATCTTACAGAGAAGCGCAGTGGGTTAGAGGGTTCTCAAGGACCAAAGTCATGAGTACGAATCCCGCTGGATATCTTAAAATGTTTACTTTTCCAAAATTTTCTAAAACGTATTTTTTGGTTAAATACAGTGAAAGAAAATTCTAAACCGGTAAAATGATTTCAATTATAATGAACTTTAACCCCCATTATTATCGACAGATGTTCCTTACCACCTTAAGGGGATGGGAGAGTGGCTTTGAATTTCTCTCAGGTTGGGGACACATAAATCCCATTAGTTATAATTTTCCCCTTATTTATTTGACTTAGTTTGACATACTTATGTATGCATTCTTCATTCCAACACAATATTTAGGAAATCTTCTTCAACACAGAAATTAAAAAGTTCCCAAGGTGTTTCAGCCTGGAGACTAAGGAACGATAACTCTTACCTAAAGAACTTTCATATCAAATAAAATTTCTCTTTTTTGTGTTTATTTGCAATGATTTTCATTCATTTTTTTATGTCACATTATTTAAAATCCATTTTCTTATAACATCAAGCAACTTTTTTCAGATAATTTGTCAACAGAGTAAGAAGATTTGAAAAATTATGTTTAGAGGAAATACTAAAATATTTGCAATAATAAATTTTTTAAATGTTATGAAGTGTTATTTTTTTATGTGTCTGAAGGAAATATCCATCATATGACAAAATAAATTTCTTCCAATTTGTTAATAGTTAACTTTTTAGAAATTATTTTACAAAACAAAAAAAAAACATTTAAAAATTCGTTAAAAATACCTATAGTATCACAATCATCATTATGATATTTGATAAGTGTATGTTTTATGGTCTTCCATTGAAAATCGCAATAAACTGTGGGTGTACAGAGCCACCATAAAGCTTTGGTATTTTTACGGCATTTATTTGTTATGCAATTGACTTAGACAGCGTCATTTATGTGAAAGTCTTATTTTTAGATAGAGTAATGAAGCAAAAAATCAAAGCCTAGTAATGTCATTCACTAAAATACGCCACATATACCTTAACGACTGTTAAAAAGCAATATATATATTTCTTTCAACAAATTAATAAATTATCAGCAAAAACTAAGATGAATTCACTAAATTACTTTTAATGTACGTCAACTAAAAAATCAGCAGAATCGTTTTCGATGGTAAATATAGTCTACCATTATCATGATGATTTCTTGCAGTCCGTAATTTTTTTCGGTCGGTGTAGGCTTCGACCAATAGATAAACGGGGTGTGTAGACTTCAGTTCTGCCAGTGTCTAAGGAACTATGAATTACCAATAAGTTTTCGTAAAAAAAAATAGAGTGAAACATACTCAGTAGATGTAAATATTGCATGCTTATACGCAGCACAGTTAAGGCTGTCAATAAACTCCGTTCAGACAAAAAGTACGGGAAATGTGCATTATGACATCACAGTATATTACAAACCTCGAAAGTACTTATTAATCTATTTATTAGTAAAATTAACTTATACTAATCTTTTAATTAAAAACAACAAATGCTATTACTTACAATTTTGATGTCCGTTATATCCTACACACTGAAATATAAGCGAGATGTCGTTCTCGCTGTACTACAAAATATGACGTCATATGCTCCAAAATGACGCATTAAGTTAAATCATTGAAGGCTATCGTGCAGTTTTATAGCGAAGAAAAATAAATGTCATACATTAACGGAAAAGTATAAATGAATATTTTGTTTAAAATTATTAGTAGTAGATTGCTACCTATATAGTCTTATTTTCATTTTGTTAAAAGTATGCATCGTATAAAGAGGCCACCTCGGTTTTGTATAAAATATCGTATATCTAAAATCTGAGTACCTAAATAAATCACTTAATTGCAAGGGCATACACTTACCTGATCCCGACAAACTTTTACATGTGAATTTGAAATATGCTATGTAACTTAAAAACTTCTACGATCCTTGTAAAATCTTACAAATTAATTACTTTTTAATGAAATTAACCCTGTGACCTTCAAAATTATTCAACATATGCATTATAAATTACGGTTTCTACTAACAAATATTCTTATCTTAAAAAGTTCGCACCGTTTTTCAAAATCTACGATATAACATCAAGTTATTTCATAATTCAGTTGTGAATTTTGACATGATTATGCCCTTGCAATATTGACTTTTTTAAATGACCTCAAAACCACAAATACATCTGCTTGTACCATGCGACTGCCATATCACGTGACCACTATGAACATAAAATATTGTACTGTTATATATATATTTTAGAAATATATTGCATTTGAGTGACTGTTATTGATTTTAAAAAGGACATGCCAGTTTAACTAAAGTATACGTGTTTTCATCACAAAAATTTGCCCATATTTTTATTGACCGCCTTAACTGTACTGCATATTCTTCAAAGTAAATTTAATAAATTCAGATATACACAAATAAATACATCGTACAATCTGTTGAACATTATTGACTTTACATATTTTCTAAAGAATGCTAAATAACCATATACTTCATTAAAAGGAGCAAAACCACACAAATAAATTTCAATTGGAAATCATCAATTTATAAATATCAATAGAAAATATTAGCCACTTAAGAGGATGAAAACATAAAAAATATTGTAAATATTTACTTTTGAGGCCAGACCTGTAAAATAAATATTTTCCTTGCAATTGAGTTTTAAATTTCATCCTATAACCTTATAATAATATATAATTTGATCATAAAAATTATTATAAAAACAGAACAATATCGAAAGAAAACAATCTTACAATATATTTACTTTTCAATTCCTGATTTGTTTTTGTCTAAAACTCAAACTATTTCAGATATTTTATTTTCTTTACATTGCCTTTGTCGTATTCACACACAAACAGACTGTCATTGTTGTCCACGCATAAACCCCAGGGATTCTTCAGATCACATTTATCAATGTAACTGAGAAACTGTCCATTCTGATCCAGAATGTGGACACAATGGTTGTAATAATCTGCTGTCAGGATACGACTCTGACTATCTGTTGTGATACCGCGTGATTCAAATGGTTTGTTCTTTGTACCCAAGGGATGACCAGTGTATCTCCATCTGAGTTTCCCTTCCTGATTAACTACCACTACTGCACTAGCTTCACAGTCAGCTACACAGATGTCATGGTTTCTGTTTTCTGTTATGTATCTAATTTTATCTTTCATCGAGTATAAAGGTTTCCCTTCATCATCATATTGAATTGTTTGTTTCTCTGTGGATCCTGAGTAACGGACAATTTTGGATTGGGTTTCATCTTCACAGTACGTAGTGACCAGGAGATCACCAGTAGAGGTGACATATAGTTGACAAGGCTTCCATCCATGTAATCTGATCAACACTTCTGTCTGTCCATTCTTCACTTTATTCACTGTCCCTACTGTCCCATCCGAGTACAGTAGATCCCCAGTAACGTCTACAGCAATATCAAAAGGCCGTTCTCCTGATTTTGTAAAAATTGTCTGTTGGAGTAAACCGTAAATATTGAAGCATTTGATATCATTGGTCCGTCCACTAGTCCATATCTTGTCATCGTTCATATAGGCAACACTGCGTAGATTTTGATACCCAGTCTGTATTGTGGTAACAAGCTCTGGTTCATCCAGTCGTTCTTTCACCAAAGTGTTGGGCTGGTTTAGTGAAAAAACATTTTCTTCTGTGGTAGTAGATAATGGGGTGATCTGGCCAAACAAACTATACAGATTCTCACAATCTATTGGGTTTGGAATGAATGTTGGCATTGTAACCTTAACTTTGGGTGGAAGCTTACTAAACTCTCTGATCTTCGACTTGTATTCAATGGCTTGAGATATTTCCGTGGATTTCTTTATTTCTTTAATGGCAAGTAATGTTTGTTTTATAATGGACTGTATCTGTTTGATTTCATCCAAGTGTTTCTGTAAAATGTCTCTGTGTTTATCTTTTATCTCGCTGAGGTCAGTTTTCATTTTGTTGATAATGATGTCAATTTCTTTGTGCCATTGCTCTCCTTGTTTGGACATTTCTGTTGTAAGTTACTCATATCCTCCATCCAGGTTGGCCAGCTGATTTTCCAATTTCAGGACAATTTTTTCATATTTAGGAGAAATTAAGGTTTCATATTCTTTTGTATCTTTTTTAATAATGTCTTTCTTTGTCTTGTACACCTCTGTGACTTCAACAAAGCTATGTCCCTTGTGCTGATCAGATGCCATACAGGAAGAACAAACAAAGATGTTGTTGCAATCCTTGCAATGAAATTTGCAATTTTTATGCGGATGTGTTTTACATTCCGGATAAATGAGTGTTGATCTTCGTTCCTGAAAGGGGACTATTTTATGTTTGTCATATCCATCTAAGATATGTTTGCCTATACAAGTTATGCATAGGTTGACATGACAAAAGTCGCAGTAGCTGTGTACTATGGCGGTCTCACAAACGTCACATCGGTTCACATCCTGGCCACTACGAGGGGGATCCATGGTTTTTCTACAAATAAATGAAAAAGTTTTATTTATGCAGAACAAATGTATCAACAGTCACTTCGATGTATTTTCTTAAAACCTTCAAATGTACAAAAATTTAAAATTGTATATTTTATTATTTACATGGACAGCATGTAATCGATTTACTCCCTGCATGAATCTTTCTCGTAAAGGCTTGTACAATAGTAATCATGTACTTTGTTCTTTTTAGAAGTGAAAGTAGGAATACTATATTCTAAGACCTACTGAGTGCTTCTTTCAATTTTGTTTAAAAATAATATATTTCATCACATCTTAAAATCAAACTTAAGAAGTTTTAATTAACAAATTAATCTTACAGCTGTAAAAATGGCTACATACCGTGTTTATTCTCCTTCCTTGTATTATAACATTGTTGAGCTTTTGTGGAATGTGGTCACCTGACAGCTTTAAATTATTTAGAGTTACTTCCCGTTTCTTGTACTCGGGTGCAATTGAACCCCTGGGATTTTCAATCGTTTAATCACTCTTTCTTAAAGACATATATCTGAAATTGTACTTCTAAGCGAGACTATGAATGTGTGAACATTCTATATAAATGATTTGACATGTATTTTTTGGGGACTTTGTTTTGTTTTTGCTTTTTTCAGTATATGGGGGGGGGTGTCAAGGACTTTTTTTTTTACCTTGAATTATAACTACAGTTAGTATGCATAATATTGATATGTGACTACTTTACGTAGATCATCCAAGTACTTCAATGCAGACTATAACATTATTTTTTTTATTCTAAGAATGGACAGCATCAGGCAATAATAAAAACAATAAACACGCTTATACACAAAACAGGGACCCTATTAAATCTTGATAATTATCGTCCAAAAAGTCTTACAAATTGTGATTATGAAATGCTAGCTCTTGTATTTGCAAAGAGGCTTAAAAAATAATGAATAAACTTATAAATAGAAATCAAACTGGGTATATCAAAGGAGGATTTATAGGGGAAAATGCCAGGTTGGTTCTAGATATCTATGATTATCGTGAAGAAAATAATGAAGGAGGAATTCTATTGTTTTCATGATTTTAAGAAAGCATTTGATTCGGTTGAATGAAATTTTTGTTTAAAACACTCACTTAACAATTTAATTTCGGAACTAATTTCTTAAAGTGGATAAAAAATTTATATACAAAGCCATACTTTCATGTAAAAAATAATAATTGGCTGACAAGAAGGTGTAAAATGTCACGAGGCATAAGACAAGGATGTCCTGTCTCTGCTTTACTATTTATCTTTGTTACAGATATTTTGGTATTATAGATCAATGCGTCTGAAAGTATACAGGGATTTAATTTAGGACAAACAAATAAAGTAAAATGTGTACAACATGCAGATGACTGTACGTTTCCATTAAAAAATGTAGAATCATTAAAAGATACCATAAGAATAATAGAAAAGTTTGGAAAAATGCCCGGTACTAAATTGAATGTAGAAAAAACAGAAGGTATCCTTTTGGGGCCACTGAAATATTCGCTACAATATGTAGATGGTATCAAAATGACAAATAATCCAGTTAAATCACTTGGAATTTTCTTAGAACATGACAAAGTAGCTTACGATGAGAAAAACTGGTTAAATAAACTTAAAGAATTCGAAAAAATCCTAGACTCCTGGCGAATTAGAAAGTTGACGTTATTTGGAAAATGCACAGTTATAAATTCTCTAATAGTATATAAACTATTGTATCGGTTTACAGTTCTGGAAAACCCAAATATTGAATTCATTAAAAACTAAATAAAATTATTTATAACTTTTTATGGGGTAAGAGAGAGAGGATTAAACGCAAGTCACTTGTAAGATCAATAAACGAAGGTGGTCTTGGCATTATAGATGTGGAGTGCAAATTAAAAAATGTAAAAGCGGGATGTATCAAAAGACTCTATGGTAAGAAAAGTTCTCTTAGAAAATATATAGAAGACATATTGAAAATTAACGGAATATATTTTGAATATTTGTTGAGAAGCAATATTGTTAAACCAAATGATCTAAATGTTCTACAAAAATTCCCAAAATTTTACAAAGAAATTACAAAGAATGTAGGACATTCAAATGTAAACAAAACTAACATTCAAAACCCTTACTTTCATTTCAGCGGAAAAATAAAACAAACGGAACATGAGAAATCGGGATTCTATTATAAAATTTTATTATCAAAAAAGACACAAAAACCAATAATGGGAGCAAAATGGTCAAAAAAATTGAATATATCAAATGATCAATGGAAAAATATATACACGGCTAAGATAGCAAACGCATTTGATAATCAAATAGCAGAATTTAACTATAAACTTCTACACAATCAGCTGAACTGCAATTATAACGTAAATAAATTGAATAAAGATGTTGGAAAAAATTGTGTAAGTTGTGAACAAATTGAAAATATACAACATCTAATATATGGATGTTCTGAAACAAAAAGAATATGGGAAAAAAGTATCAGGAATATTAAAGTTGAATATAACATGGAAAACAATTGCTGTAGGTTTTTTCTATGAGTTTACAGACACAACGAAAATGTTCAATAATGTCATATCTTTTGTAGGGTATAAAATATATAAATATAAAATGAAGTGTAGACTACAAAACGAAATTCCAAATGAGAATGCGTTTTTAAATACTCTGAAATCATCTCTTTTTTATTATTTCTTTATTACAGTGAGTGCAAAAAGTGTCAAATCCAGTACTAGTTACAAAATTTTGAAAACACTGGCAGACCAATTGTGATTGCATTACTATTTTTTTCCCTTTTCTATATATATTTGTGTATGTATATAAATTTCAAAATATATTTTATTTATATATTTTTATGATATTGATACGAACATTCTATCAATGACTGAATGTTATCCCCCCATTTCTATTTACATTACTATCATGATATATGCATGTATGCATATAAACCATGTGTTATAGTATTTACGTCTATTTATATTTGCTTTAAAAATAAAATCATAAATACTAAAGAATAAATATATATATATATATATATATATATATATATATATATATATATATATATATATATATATATATATATATATATATATATATATATATATATATATATTGTACATTATATATATATATAATTATATGATTTATTAATACTGCTGAATAGCACTACTGATCCAGGGGGCCCCGGGCACCCCAGGTGATGTATATCTAGAGAGCATCTGCGGAGGTATTATCTCGAATTTAATTGTATATTGTTTAATAAATATAGAAAAACAATAATAAAAAAAAGGCCGAATAATAGTTTTTATTCAATTCTGACAATAATTTTTTTCTTGCACATAGCAACGTTTCTTTATTCACTTCTTGGACAACTTCAGGTATGATCAAGGTTATTTTAAAGTTTACTGCAAAAAAAAAACAAAATCAAAAATCATAATCTTTGATTCTTCTTATGGGAAACTCCAACATATAATTCCCTGTTGCAGAGAGCATTATTTCATTTTTCAAACAAACTTCAAGGATGTAAATGAGCAGTAAATACTGACACTTGTCTTGGTTATTTTCTGGATATGGAGGATATGAATGTTACAGGCACCAAATGTTTAGATGAATCACGGACTCTTTTTGGAAAATAAATGATACTAGTAACAGCCAAGCCAAATAAAAATGCATAGACAGGATCGAACTCGGATGCTGTAATATTCCCAGAGAGAATGCGATTCATAAAAGACTATGGAGAGGTAGGGTCTCAAACAGTGCAGTGAAGATTGTCCCAATCTCATGCGCGAATATGTAGGATGGGGAAACCACCCACATTAAAACTACGGAATATAGGCTTTGGCTCCCCCAGGCCTTTTCGGTACAGCTAGCAGACGTCCGAGATGTTGCGATTGATAATAGCATAACAGTCCATCAAATGCCTGCGTCTCCTTCTTTCTTTCTCCTTTTCCCGCACCTAACCAACATCTGTTCATCAAACTGAAAATTCACCATGAATATCAGTGAAAGTTTGTGCGAAATACTTGGAATAAAAAGGATGCGTGTTATAGAAGATGCAGGACAGCTCTGAAATGGTGGGACCCGTGGGTCGGTTCCTTATTCTAAAGTCCCGGATGTACTGCAGCTTCAGCTGCGAATCGCCTTAAAATGCAATTACATATAAATATAGCTCCAAAATTATGACAATAATACTTTGTATTACATTGCTTCATTATTATAAGATGTGTATTTTGCAGGTCATTTGATAAATGGAATGCTTTAAAACAATAATTTTAGGAAAGAGAAGAAACTAAAACTAACATGTATCGTGTCTTTGATTTTTCTGGACATCGGCGGTTTAAAAATAAATAACAATGTAATGATTTAATCAGCTGACAATCAGAAAATCAAATACGTCTTTGAATGTTCTATCAATTTCTCAAATTAAAAATCAGAATTACAATACATTACGGGAGATAATTTCAACACGATTGTTTTATAAATTTAAACTTTATATATATTATCGGAAAAAAGAAACTGTGCATTATTAAATATATAAAAGAACATTTAAAAATTACAATGAACAAATTTTATTTTTTGTAATACCGTTAACACATGTATTGTAACAACATCTCAAAACACAATAATATCAATGTCGAATAACGTCAATTTCAGCACAGTCAAGAGTCACTGTTATTTGAAATTGAATTAACAAAATTAATAACACGTGTGAACATCATTTGCGTTCACGCATGCTTGACAGCGACACCTATTGATGCCACTAAAGTGTTCAGAAATGCTTGAATGATGTTATTCCAGATGTTGGTTATAGCATGACCTTAATCAGCCAATGTCACTGGCTGATTTGGTAAATGGCGCAAACGTCTTTCCATTTCATCCCAGACGTGCTCAATCGGCGACAAATCGGGGGAAACAGCTGACCAAGGTAAGACATCGACATTTTGTTGAACAAGCAAGTCCCTGACTACACGTGCAACGTGTGGCCTTGTGTTGTCTTGCTGCAGTGTGATGTGATTTTGATGTCTCTGTATGAAGGGTATCACATGACGCTGAATAATTTCATATCGATAGCGTACGCCGGTGAGATTACCATTGACAATTTGTAGAGGGGTCTTTCCACGTGCTGATATTCCACCCCGCACCATAACGCTACCTCCACCAAATTGTCGACGTTGCACAATACAAGCGTCCCGGTAACGCTCCCAAACGCGACGATACACCCTACAACGGCCGTCACTGCTATCCAAATGAAATCTGGAACAGAATATTGGGCCAGTCCTGTATTCTGAATCGCAGATGTCGTGTGCACCACGCTAGTCTGGCGATACGATGACGTTGAAGCAGTACTGAGTGCACCGCTGGACGTCTTGGTCTGATGTTTTGCTCGCGCAGACGATTACGCACAGTTCTGGGACTAATTGGTCGAACCCCTGGAATGCTACGGACAGTCAAACTTGCTGTCTGGAAACGATTTCAAAGATGCACAAGTCTAATGCGGTTGTCCTGTTGACGTGACGTCATACGAGGTCGCCCAGAGCGCGGTAGATCCTGAGTGTTGCCAGATTATTGTAAACTACTCCATAATGACTGGATGTGTTCAAAGTGTCTTGCTACAGTATTTTGTGCCATTCCAGCTTGCAGCATCCCAACAGCACGATTACGTTGGTTTTCGTTGGGTCGTGGCATGGCATAGGGGTAAATTTTGTTGCAACTAAAGTGATTTCCTTAAGAAAAAAAAGTTTAACCAAATCCTTTACAGTTCTTATTCCAAACAGTATTGGCCCGTAAAACTCCTGCGTACAAAATCTTCAATCAACAACAGGTGCTCACTAACCATGAACAAGTCCGTGCACCCGGACGGTTACCATCCGATATAATGTAAAACATTACCATTATCGATTGTTTAAATTTTATAAATACAAACAATAGATATAGAAAAATTATATTAAATTTCATAATGCACAGTTATTTTTTTCCGCTAGTATAAATAGTCCTTTGAAAATTCTTAAACGGTAAAAGTATTTTGATTATTGTGTTCTTTTATCCATATTAATATTGACAGGTGTCCCTTACCATATTAAATTTGGACAATGAGCAGGTGCCGTTTGCGGATGTCCCGAATATTTGTACGAAATAGAAGTACTTTGGGGATTGACCGGTTTACACTGAGCGAAAACACGCTTTAATCATCTTAATATCATAGAATTTACAGGTGTTACATTATGAATAACCTCAGCTTTTCGCATAATTAACTACTTTGTGTTTAGGTTAGTTTCATTATCGTGCAAAATCGAGAGGCCTTGCAAACAAGGCTACTGTGGTTTCATCAATATTCGTTGAATACCCATTTTCGTGGATTTTGTTGTTAAGTTGATCCACGAAATTAAATGTTCATTAAAGTGCAATTTCTATTTACATTTTGTATTGATAGGTTTATTGGCTACGAATTTATGTATCCTTGAAACTGTGATTTTCACTTTATCCACGAAAATTGATACCCTTGAATATTAATGAAACCACAGTATTTTATATTTAGATACGACTTAAATCGTCTCACTAATATCATTTTAATTGCATGTACAGCTTACTCCACTTATATTGAAGGTGCTTATTTTGAAATTACGCTTATTTTGAAATAAATATATATCCCTAGTTTTAGTCTCTTATTTTCTTTGAATTAAAATAACGGTTATAATGAAATCGGATATTTTAAATTATCGCTTATATTGAAGCCACTGATCGGTCTCTAGAGGTGACAATGAGTTGTTTTTATCACGGTTATACTGAAGTGCTCCCTGGCGGTTGGTTATATCTCCTTCTTTAGATTCTTTCAGAGTTTTAAGTGTTTATTGATTTACAAATAATTTCCAATTTGTTGAAACTTATAACATTAATATAAAAATACGAAACTAATTGTCGTTAAAATATACAATGGGCATTGTATTGCGTTCAAATTTTATAATATAGGTATTCTAAACTTAAGAATAACTTTATTTTAAACTTTAAATGCAACACTTATGCAAAACGACGATAAACTTTGTACATACCTTGAGCAGTTTTGGGTGCTGTGTTGTTTTGGGCGTTCACGACCAAAATGGCCGCCAAAAGAAACAGACCTAGGGATTGTAGATTTTTCATCGTTTTAATTACCACGGTAGTTAAAAACTGGTCAGGTGAATGCTGAAACCAAAGTTATTTCCCCATTTGTTTATATAGAGGCAAAAAATGTCATTTCAAATGATACTAAATTTATAACTTTTTTATCCATAAATTATTATCACATTATTAACGTTACTAAGCGGAATTTTATTATTAGAGTTATTAGGTTCACAATGTGAGGATCATTTTTTAGCTGGAAATTAACAGTCCATACATGTACTTACACTGAGATATTTATGTAATACTTTTCTATAAGTTTAACAAATATCTGTTTTTATATGGACAAATGAAGACAGATGACAGATGGAGCTACTACGAGATAAAGAGAGATAAAGAGAGGATTTTCTCTCTCTCCCTTCTTTCTCCCTCCTCTCTCTCTCTCTCTCTCTCTCTCTCTCTCTCTCTCTCTCTCTCTCTCTCTCTCTCTCTCTCTCTCTCTCTCTCGTTCGATCGCAGTTTTTGAAACGACGATTAATTGTAGAAAAAAGTACAAGATACAATTAAAATACACTTGCCATCCACCCCTCCCCCCCCCCCCCAAAAAAAAAATAAAATAAAAGAGGATGTTTAGCATTCGATACATTAATTTATTTATTGTTATCTTTTTTATGTTTGCTTTAACGCAATACACCACTCTTGGTGTAATATGATCAAAGATCAAATGATACGTTAATCTAGTTTTTTTCTGTCAATTAGATAATTATCTTTTAACGACGCTTGACATACGTACAATGGCACCTTTTTTGATTCCACATTAATGAGACTAAATGATATAAAATGTGCTGATAATCAGATAAATAAATCATTTATAAATGGGGCCAGCAAAGGAAGAAATACGTAATTTAATTACATGCGAATTAAAAACTGACATGAAAAGTAATATCCTTGTGGGATTTTGACATAATGTGATTGCATTTGCTATTTTGGTCAATAGCATCCATGAAGGTGTTTTAACATATACAGTTAAATATCGATATCTCGAAGTTCGAGGGACCACGGAAAAACTTCGAGATATCCGGGTGTTCGAGATATCAGAAGTCGAAATTCTTCGACTTCATTAGCGTTTTTGTTTTTGTCCTGACATGTTAACACAGGAAGTCCTTATATGCACTATAATTTGAGAACCGGTATGAACGGAAAAAAAAGACGGAATATTGAAACGATGTTTTATTTATAGACATTTATAGACATTGCACATATACACTTAAATAAGAATTTATATGAAACGTTACAATTATTTTGAATAACAGTTAATCAAACATACAAGCATAATGTACATGTATACAACTTTTCAGAATATAAATAAATCACGTTCACACTATTGTCAAATCACGTAACACACATGATGATATTATGGAACACTGTCAGTCTTTAATTCACATCGCGATCACTGGCATAGTCACTGAGGAGCGCGGTGAGGGTACTCTGTACTAAAACAGAAGCAGTTTTTGATGGTCTTCTCTGTGACTCTGTCCCAGGCCTGGTATAGCATCCGTAATGCGTCGAGTACTGTTATCTGTAGTTCTTTGTTTCTTTCGATGGACTTTAGCTGCTTCATGATGACGAGCTTTCGGTGGTGGATCTTCAAATTCTGGATGATGCCCTGGTCCATAGGCTGGGTCTTGCTGGTGGTATTCGGCGGCAGGAAGAAAAGGGTGATGGCTTTCAAGTCTTTAACCTTGGGGTGGGCAGGGCAGTTGTCAACGATCATGGCGACTTTTCTTTTCTGTCTCTTGAAGCGAGTGTAACAAAGTTACAAATACTAATTATACCTTGGTTTCATAATTTCATTTTCCACTTCTCGATATTATTATTGCTTAAACATACATTGCCAAACTAAAAATAAATTCTGCATTTAAACAGTTTTTGATGATGAAAATGTTTTACACATACGACTTACTTGTATAATACACCTGGCAAAAATAATAACTTTACTTAAACAATAAAATACTTTCTTTGGTGATTCATGCGGGGTATGGCGGTTGCGACATTGCAGAGAAATACTTGTAATTTATTATCATGTAATTTTAATGTAATAATTCATACATGTATATATTTACATCTACCGAGTAAAATTCCCTCTGTTTCTTATTGAAACTTAAAGTTAATTCATAGCTCTATGGAAACAGTCTGACAAAAAATATACACGCCGCGTTTATTGATTTGTCGAAATATACAGCGACCTTAAAAAAGCCAATCACGGACTGCACGATGATGTCAGAATAAAATTGCCACCGGAGACGATTTAGTTGTTTCTTTAAGCTAACTTACTGATGTACATTAACAGTAATTTATATAATTAGAGAATTTACTTTAAATTTACTTTAAATATAAATTTATTAATTTGTTAAAAAGAAGATGTTAATATAATCAATAACATGTTTTCTTTGATGATTCATGCGAATTATGAAGGTAGTGATCATTACAGAAAAAAATTACATCACCCGATACCACGAGTTATGTATTTTTTTTCTGCAATTTCGCCACCTTCATATCCTGCATGAATTACCATAGAAAGCATTTTATTGTTTTAGTATTTTTTTCCCTGCGACGATTATATTTTTTATAATTACATTTTCAGAGAAAATTCAGAGAAAATAAAAAAATGAATCAACATGAATTCGGATTGGAAAGCATCAATTTATAAATATCCATAAAAATATGGGAGACCTGAAAGGAATAACACATAAGAATATCTTAAATCTTTACATCGTAGCCTATAGAATATACACCTCTGAAATTCATCCTATAATCATGTAATGATAAATAAAAATAATGAAATTCAGAATGGAAAATAAAACAATTTTTAAAGAAAACAGTTCTGATTTACTCTTCAACTCCTAATTTGTTTTCATCAATGACTCAATTTGAAACTATTTCATGTATTTAATTTTCTTCACATTGCCTTTGTCGTATTCACACACGAACAGATTGTCATTATTGTCCACACATAAACCAGAAGGATCCTTCAGATCACAGTTATCAATGTAACGGAGAAAATGTCCATTCTGATCAAGAATGTGGATACAATGGTTGTCTTTATCTGCTGTCAGGATACGACTCTGACTATCTGACGTGATACCACGGGGTACAAATGTTTGATGCTTGGTAACTGAGTGATGACCAGTGTATCTCCATCTGAGTTTCCCGTCCTGATTAACCACCACTACTGCTCCAGCCCCACTGTCAGCTACACAGATGTCATGGTTTCTGTTCTCTTTGATGTATTTAGTTAAACTTTTCTCTGAGTACAGAGGTTTACCTTCATCATCAAATTGAATGGTTTGTTTCTCTGTAGATCCCGAGTAACGGACAAGTTTGGATTGATTGTAATCATCACTGTACATCGTAACCAAGAGATCACCAGTAGAGGTGACACACAGATTACTAGGCATCCATCCCTGTAATCTTATCAACTCTTCTGTCTGTCCATTCTTCAATTTATTCACCGTCCCAGATGTCCGATCTGAGTACAGTAGATCTCTGCCTACGTCTACAGCTATATCAAAAGGCTTTTCTCCTAATTTTGTAACAATTTTCTGTTGGAGAGACCCATAAGCATTGAAACATTTGATTTCATTGGTCCACCCACTAGTCCATATCTTGTCATCATTTATATAGATAACACAGCGGAGTTTTTCATACCCAGTCTGTATTGTGGCAACAAGCTCTGGTTCATCCAGTAGTTCTCTGATTGAAGTAGCGGGTTGGTTCAGTGACAAGACATTTTCTTCAGTAGCAGTAGACAATGGGGCAATCTGCCCAAACAAACTATACAGTATTTCACGGTCTATTGGTTTTGGAATGAAAGTTGGCAATGTAACCTTAACTTTGGGTGGAAGCTTGCTGAACTCTCTGATCTTAGAGCTATACTTAATGGTTGGGGCCAATTCAGTGGAGTTCTTTATTTCTTTAATAGCAAGTAATGTTTGTTTTATGAGAGACTGTATCTGTTTGATTTCATCCAAGTGTTTCTGTAAAATGTCTCTGTGTTTCTCTTTTATCTCGCTGATTTCAGTTTTCATTTTGTTGATGACAATGTCGATTTCTCTGTGCCATTGCTCTCCTTGTCTGGACATTGCTGTTGTAAGTTTCGTATATCCTCTATCTAGGTTAGCAAGCTGATTTTCCAAGTCCAGGACAATTTTCTCATATTTAGGAGAAATTAAGTTTTCATACCCTTTTGTATCTTTTTCAATGATGTCTTTCTTTGTCTTGTAAATCTCTGTGACTTCGACAAAGCTATGTCCCTTGTGCTGATCAGATGCCATACAGGAAGAGCAGACAAAGCTGTCGCATTCCTTGCATTGCAATTCGCAGTTTTTCTGTGTATGTTTTCCACAATTCGGATAAATGAGGGTCGACCTTCGTTCCTGAAAAGGGACAATTTTATGTTTGTCATATCCATCTGAGATGTGATCTACTACACAGGGCTTGCAGAGGTTGACATGACAAAAGTCACAGTAGCTGTGTACTATGGCGGTCTCACAAAGGTCACATCGTTGTACATCCTGGGCAGTAGTACGGGAATCCATGATTTTTCTACAAATAGATAACAAATATTTATACTATAAATGTAAAACACATGTATTAACAGCCATATTTATGTCAGTATATTTTCAAATCTTCATAATGTCTAAAATCTTTAATTTGTATATGTATAAGTATGAACATGGACGCCATGTTGTCAATCTACTATTCCTTTTATCTTTCCCATGAAGACTGGTACAAATGTAATTGTATAAAATGTTCTTTTCAGAATTGAAAGTAGAAATATTTCATTTTAATACCTAATCAAAGCTTTAATTATTTCTCTGTTAGGCCTAATTAAAATATATATTTCATTACATCTTAAAATATACTTCAGTAGTTTTAATTGATAGATTAATCTAACAGATGTTGAAAAGGGGTACATACCGTTATTATTCTTCTGCCTTGTATTCTAACATTGTTGATGTTTTGTGGAATGTGGTCACCTGACAGCTTTAAATTATTTAGAGTTACTTCCCGTGCTCTGTACTTGGGTAAACGTGAAATGGTAGTTGCAATTAAATTTACACTTCTAAGCAAGACTACGAATGTGTTAACATTCTATAGAAATGATTTGATATATACTCGGGTTGTATTTTCTCCGGGGGGGGGGGGGGTAAGCGCATTTCTTTAACCTAACTACAGATAGTACGCATACTAATGATTCGTTATATCAACGGTGAATTGTATACATAGCATACAAGCATGCAAGTATATTTCCAGGCACGTAGCATCGGGGGGGGGGGCAGGGGGGGCCTGGCAGTATGTAAACAATTGGTACGAAGATAAGGAAATAAGGAGTGAAAGGTTTTGGATATGCTACGCCAGCCCCCCCCCCACCCCGGATTAAATAAGGATTTTGAAGATTTTTGAAAAATCCAAATTTTCTTTCTTTTTTTTTCTTTCCTTTTTTCTTTTTTTTGGCTTGTCAAGATTTTTTGTATGAGTCTGGCCCCTCCACTTTCAAAAACGATGCTACGTGCCTGATTTCACTGGCGTCGGAAGCAAATTGAAAGGGGGAGGGGGGGGCTAGACTAGACTAATCCTCAGAAATATTGACAGGCAAAAAAACCCTAATTCTCAAAATCATGAAAATCCTAAACCGGGGGGGGGGGGGGGGGGGGAGGGGGGGCTAGTTTGCCTATGACTCCAACTTCTCAATATTTCATAATTTTATGAACAATTATGTTTCCGGCTGTACCTTCGATGATGCTATGTTCCTAATGGTTTGGTCTTACTTTGCAAAAAAAAAATGCAAAATAAAGTCCCCCCTAGACCGCCCCCCCCCCCTGTTCCGACGCCTATGATATTTATTATAGCTATTACAGTTAATAAAGGTGAACTCGGATGCAGTTGCAGTTTTCTTTTCAGGGAAGGTGTGATTAATAGAAGATCATGAAGAGTTGAAGTCCCATACAGTGCAGTGAAAATTGCCTCAATCTCATGCGCAAAAGATAGAGGAGGGGAACTCCACCTCAATCCTACCCCACCCCGGTAAATTCTAACATATGGCAAAATTACCGAAAACAAGTGTTGGACCCTACGTCCCCCACCCCCGGCAAACATTATCATCCCTTAACACCCCCCCCCCCTCCCGGAAAAGTCTAAAGTTATTTTTGTTGAACCGCATTAGTATTAGTTCTGTAAATTTCCTAATTAATCGCGACGTATTAATATCCGCGTAAAATCTCGAGAAGCATCCTTGCGGATTTTAAAATCTCGCTATTATTTTCTGAGAGTTGAAAACTATAAGAAATAAGGAGAAAAGTTCAACGTTCGCGATTTTATATTCTCGCGATTTGATACAAACAAGCGGGATCGCGAAAATTAAGTACTCGCGTAATATATGGAATTTATGCGAGTCATTCATTTAATGTGTGATAGGTATTACATTATTTGGTTTCTTTTTGGCAAATGTAATATATAGCCTCATTCTTGTTTCCTATTACATGTACCTGAAGCAGAAGAATAAGTTTATTGTTTTACCTGTCTTCGTGTCGTCATTTTCTGTAGTTTTACTGCACTGAAAGAAAAATTGAGAAAAATTTTTTCTTTAATACCAAACTGGACAAAATTCGAAAAATAATAAAATCAGATTTTCATAGTAATATCATTGTGTCCGAAATACACGTCTACCTTCGAAGTTTTATAAAATTCTGTGCAGCAGATTAAAAGGAGTTGCATTGACAAATTGTTCATTGCTATATTCAATATGAAATGGCCAAAAGTATTATTTTATGGTGCAAAAGGACTGAAATTCCAAAATATTAATGTTATCAGAATTTCTTGGTAATAAGCAAATCTATCCTCACTAGGTCCTAAACACAAATCAAAATACTGAAGTACTGACGGGAGTTGATTTTATCGATTATTATTTATCTTAAAATCAACGATATGTTATTTTGCTTGGCAAGTAGTTTATAATCTGCATTTGAATTACGCACATTTTTATAATTTGGATTCTCGGACTTTTCCGACAAGAATTTCGAGCAAACATCATATGAATCATGTTTTGTAATATTTAAAAATAGTATTGATTTCATTAAACCATGTATTGGTACTCGAAATATTTCAAAAAGTGTATGGATCCAACCATTAATGAACTCTGGCCTCGTTCAACCAGATGCTCGGCATCTCCGACAAGTAAGAGATACCAGGTCACGTGATAGCTTGATGATGCGACCTCCAAATATAGACTGACTCTCTGCTTGTCGGAGATGTACGGAGACAGCCGATGGTTAAACGAGACTATATACTGTGTTGAACTCTGGCGTAGGAATACATACGACTGCATAAAACTTCTAAATTGTTCGTACTATTTAAAATTTGACTATTTCTTAGGTATTTATAAATAAGTTTCCTTTAAAAAAAATGCTTCAGCGTACATTGCATCGGATTTATCGATTATTTTCAAAAACCAACTCTTGTCAGCGATGATGATTTGTGCTTAGGTCCAAACACTGTTTCAGTTTCGGTTTGCCAGACTAACTGCATAGGAGAGTTGATTAAGATCAACTCCCAAAAAGAGTTTTACAAAATACTGTGCTAACAAACTGTTCATTACTATATCCAATGTACATGTTGGAATAAAAGGAAACGCCATTAATCGAAAATAATTTGTTACAATGCTTTGGCAGAAGTGAATGTTTACCAGTCATTACCATACATTTAGCAACACAGGGCCCAGGGTCGGACCTTTCCTTTTTGAAAACCACAACTACACCAAGGTAGAACTAGGAAAGAATTCGGAACGAAATGGTTTATTTGGAAATTGCTAAAGTTCAAACTTAAGATACTATTCGTTGTATTTCGACTGCTCAAATCTCTATGTTAAATAATCAGTGCTCTTTTTGATACTTTTTTATGGGTGTCATACAAAGATCTGTGTTTGGTGAAATTGAAGCATGTAAGAAAGCATAAAACAGTGAAATTTATTTCTCATTTTAGTTTTTAATCCTCAAGAAGGCCCCGCCGTGCCCACCCAAGCTACTTTCAAAACCGATATTACGTGTCTGTTTTCAAACTGCGATAAGAGACGATGGGGAGGTGGTGGTATCAATTTTAAAATAGTCAGTTCAGTTTCAGTTTATTTTTCACTCAACTTCATATAATGGTACAAGAGGTGCATAAAAAGACCAAATATATTTATATATATATATTTACAATATAGTTGTAAAGGCCAAGAAAGTAAGTGGGGTGAACAAACAGTTTGATTAATTTTTTTCAAATAAAGAAACACATTTTTCTTAATGTAATATAGTTAATTGAAGACTTGATTTCATAGAACTTTTTAGCGTTAGGAGAAGAACAGTAATATGTATCTAAAAAAACTGACTTCGTGATTTATTTCATGCCTGGCATTCTAATGTAACAGGAAATTCATCACCAATTTTGTTACAACTACACAAATTACGATAACGTTGACTTCTTTCAACAGTACCCCACCTTTCTATTTCAACAGGAAGACGATGATTTGTAGTTCTAAACTTAACTAATATTTTTCTTAGTTTACTGGGTAACAAGAGTAAATAGCGTCCACATTCAAAATTTGTTTTAAAAATTCTATATATAACACCCTTAGTCGATTCCTGAATAAAAGCATATACCAGACAACGTGGAAATAATACGATTTAATTCGGTGACGATAATATTTCCATTGATTATAATTTTACCATTATAGCTACCTATTTGAAATTCTCGGAAGTAAACCATAATACGCTAAAGTTGTGCTGTCATTAGACCCCCTGTCCAAGTCGCCATACATGTACTTACATGTACTAACTTTATCTGTAAACAGAAATGTTTATGAAGCAAGTGTCTTGTATTTGTTTTTGGATTTTTTTTTTACATAATTTCTATTCTGTTAACACCAAATAATTAATTATAAACCTGATATTGGCTGTATTGTAAAAAGTGATTCGTAATATCTATAAAGTACATGTATATACACTGTACGGAAATATCCTTGAATTTGAAATGAGAGATGCACGTCACATGATGAAGAATAATTTTTTTATGTAAGCTATGGATACGTAGACTGCTTTTTGTTGAAAAATTAAAACAAATGAAGTTGGGATAAACTGTTTTTTGCATTTGTTCTCAACCTGTCCAGGCACGTAGCATGGGAGGGGGGGGGGGCACTTTTTCTCGCAGCAACTAATTTTAAATTTACATATAAAAAATTGAATTATCATGGAGTTGCGCTCCCCCCCCCCCCTTTTTTGGAGTATGAAAAAATGTTATTGTAAAAAGGAAATTAAGAGTGAAATTGAAGTTATAGATATAGCCCCCCCCCCCCCAACGTATTAGGATTTTAAAGATTTTGGAAAACTAAAAATCCCCCCCCTTTTTTTTTTGGCTTGTCAAGATTTTTTGGATGAGTCTGCCCCCCCCCCCCGCCCCCACACGTTCAAAAACGATGCTACGTGCCTGCTGTCCCAGAATACAAATATTCTCATGAAAAAATAATTAATTAATCTTTGTCAAATAATGAGGATAAAACTTATTTATTGATTTTTAGTATTTTATCAATGTCAAATTGTACGCATAGAAGGTATAGATAATTTCTTCAAATGCCCTCTCGGTCCGGCGGGGGGGGGGGGGATTTCTCACTTTTCGTCTGGTGGCTCTTGGTCTGAAACACAGAAATGATGGAAGATCAACACTGATGACATTTCTTATCTAATTTATCACAGATTGTGTATAGAATAATTATTCTAAAACATCGAAAATATGTTAACTGCTCATCATTAAATTTCTTTATATAAAAATATTTATCACTAATTTATCTATGTCGGGGATGAATTAAAAATTCATAACAAATCGGACATATAACATACATGTATGTATCGCAACTTCCCAGGCCTTTCCGGTACATCTAAGTAAAAAAAACTAGTGGGAGACGCCCGAGGAGTTGCAATTGATAATAGCATGACAGTCGTCAAATACCTACGTGCACACTCCCGTACTCCCTTTCCAACAGCCGTTCATCGACAACCCGAATATCAGTGAATTTTATGCGACTTACCTGGGATAAAAAGGATGCTTGGTGTCATAGAAGATGGCGGACAGCTCTGAAATGGTGGGACCCGTTGGTCGGTTCCTTATTCTAAAGTCCCGGATGTACATTGGCTTCAGTGGCGAATCGCCCTAAAATTTCAGTCATTAACTTCAATATCATGCAATCACATACAGTACATAAAGTTCTCAAATTGTGACAATATTACTTTGCATTATATTGCTTCTTCATTTGCTAAACTGCACGCATGTTGAAGGTGTTTCGAGTCATTTATTAAATGAAATGGTTTTTTTTTTTTTAAAAAACAGTATTCTTTAATAGCGCAGAAATTAAAACTAACCTGCACCGTGTCTTCGGTTTCTCTGGGCATCGGCTGTTTGATAAATGAATAAAATAAATTACAATGTAATGATTTAATCAGCTGATAATTAGAAAATCAAATACTGGTACGTCTTTGAAATTTCTATCATTTGTTTTTTCAAAGTGATAATCATTATTACTACATGTATATATACTATCGGAAAAAAGAAACTGTGCATTATTTAATATATGAAAAAACATTCAAAACTTACAATGAACAAATTTTATTTTTTGTGATACTGTTAACACATGTATTTGTAACAACATCTCATAACATTAATGTCAACGTCGAATAACGTCAATTTCAGCACACTCGAAAGTCACTGTTATTTGAAATTGAATGAACAAAATTAATAACGCGTGTGACAACCATTTGCGTTCACGCATGCTTGACAGCGATGCCTCATTGATGCCACTTAAGTGTTCAGAAATGCTTGAGGGATGTTGTTCCAGATGTTGGTTAAAGCCTGGCTTAAATCAGCCAATGTCACTGGCTGATTTGGTAAACGGCGTAAACGTCTTTCCATTTCATCCCAGACGTGCGCGATCGGCGCCAAATCGGGGGAAACAGCTGGGCAAGGGAAGACATCGACATTCTGTTGAACAGGCAAGTCCCTGACTACACGTGCAACGTGTGGCCTTGCGTTGTCTTGCTGCAGAGTGATGTGATTTTGATGTATCTGTATGAAAGGTATCACATGACGCTGAATAATTTTATCTCTATAGCGTACGCCGGTGAGATTTCTATTCCACCCCACACCATAACGCTATCTCCACCGAATTGTCGACGTTGCACAACACAAGCGTCCTGGTAACGCTCCCCAACGCGACGATACACCCTACAACGGCCGTCACTGCTATCCAAATGAAATCTGGATTCATCAGTGAACAGAATATTGGCCCAGTCCTGTATTCTGAATCGATGACGTTGAAGCAGTACTGGGCGCACCGCTGGACGTCTTGGTCCGATGTTATGCTCGCACAGACTATTACGCACAGTTCTTGGACTAATTGGTCGAAGCCCTGGAATGCTACGGGCAGTCAAACCTGCTGTCTGGAAACGATTTTTTAGATGCACAAGTCTGATCTGGTTGTCCTGTTGACGTGTCGTCACAGGAGGTCGCCCAGAGCGCAGTAGATCCTGAGTGTTGCCAGATTGTTGTAAACGACTCCATAATAACTGGATGATGTTCCGATGAACTCCAAAGTGTTTTGCTACAGTATGGTGAGCCATTCTAGCTTGCAGCAGCCCAACAGCACGATTACGTTGGTTTTCGTTGATTCGTGGCATGACATAGGGATAAAAAAATTTTGAAAGTGATTTCCTTAACAAAAGAAGTTTAAACACATCCTTTACAGTTCTTATTCCAAACAGTATTGGCCCGTAAAACTCGTGCGTACAAATTCTTCAATAAACAACAGGTGCTCACTAACCATGAAAAAGTCCGTGCACCCGGACGGTTACCATTCGATATTGTCAAAAACATTACCATTATCGATTGTTTAAATTTTAGAAATACAAACAATAGATATAGAAAAATTATACTAAATTTTATTATGCGGTTTCTTTTTTCCGTCAGTATATATAGTCCTTTGAAAATTCGTAAACGGTGAAAATATATTGATTATTGAGTTCTTTTACCCATATTAATATTGACAGGTGTCCCTTACCACCTTAAATTAGGACAATAAGCAGGTGCCGTTTGCGGATGTCCCGAATACATGTACGAAATAGGAGTATTTTGGGGATCGACCGGTTTACACTGAGCGAAAACACGCTTTAATCATCTTTATCATAGAATTTACAGACTTTACATTATAAATAACCTCAGCTTTTTGCATAATTAACGACTTTGTGTTTAGGCTAGTTCCATTATCTTGCATAATCGAGAGGCCTCGCAAACAAGGTTATTTTATATTTAGATACGACATAAATCGTCATACCAATATCATTTTAATTGCATGTATCTCCTTCTTCAGATTCTTTCAGAGTTTTTTAAGGAGACGTTTAAGTGTTCATTGATTTACAAATAATTTCCAATTTGTTGAAACTTAACATTATTATAAAAATACTAAATTAATTGTCGTTAAAATATGCAATGGGCATTGTATTGCGTTCAAATTTTAAAATAGAAGTATTCTAAACTTAAAAATAATTTGATTTTAAACTTTAAATGCAACACCTATGCAAAAAGACGATAAACTTTTAACATACCTGGAACAGTTTTGGGTGTTGTGTTGTTTTGGGCGTTCACGACCAAGATGGCCGCCAACAGAAACAGGCCTAGGTATTGTAGATTTCTCATCTTTTTAATTACCACGGTAATCCAACACTAGTCCGGTGCATGCTGAAACCAAAGTTCTTTCCCCATTTTATTTATATAGAGGCAAAAAATGTCATTTCAAATATATGTCATTGTCAAAACCGTGTTATATTCAAAACAGATTATAGTTGCAATGTGGGAATTTTTCTTTTCTATTCTTTTTTTCTTTCGAATTGCGCATTTTTTGTTGACCAAAATTCGCACGAAGAAAACAAATTATGCTCGAAGGTAGGAGCGCATAACACGATATTCTTATTAAATTTCAAGGTTATCTTTATTTAAGAAAAAATCTTCTCGTTTAAATGTTTCACATGTGTTTTGTTGTTTCTTGAATATGTTAAAAGTTGCTTCGTTCGATCGTACAGTATTTCATATAAATGCAGTAGTTTAGCAGAAAGTTTATGAGTAATATAAAGTTCGATTGTAGTGTAAATCAAACTTTATCTAAAAGGTTTTATAAATACATTGTATATTTAATGAATTCGAGTATTGAGGATTTGGCTTATTTAAAAGATTTGTCTTGGTGTTGAAGCAGATAAACAATAATAACATTAATAACGTGTCACATTCGCTTACACCACGAATGTTTTTTTTTTATCCCTGAAAAGAAATTGGTTTAGTGGGTATAGATTTGAAGGTTTTTAAAAGAATTGATACGAAAGAAAAGCTTGGATATTGGATATGTAAATTAAAGGAATTTGAAAAGATACTGGATTCGTGGAGATGTCGAAAGCTTACTATCTTCGGTAAATGTCAAATTGTAAACTCGGTTATTCTATCAAAAATCATTTTCACTGCAACGGTTTTAGAAAATCCGGGAAATGATTACTTTAAAAAATTAAATAAACTAATTTTTTCATTTTTATGGGGCAATCGTGAACGCATCAAAAGGTACACATTAATTCGCGAGATAAAAGAGGGGGGTATAGGAATAATTGACCCAGAAATCAAAATTAAAGCTACTAATTAAAAGCAGCTTGGATTTCAAAACTTACACAAAATAAGAGAAATTTCAGTAAATTTTTAGATGCATGTTTAGCAAATCATAAGATGAAAATCGAATATATTCTATAATCAAATGTAACAAACACTTCTGATTTTAATAGTCTGAAAGGACTTCCACAATTCTACAAAGAGGTATTTACTGCATTTAATGAATGCAAAACTCCAAAAAGCATTGATACTATGGACGAAATATTACGGCAGAATATTTGGTTTAACGTAAACTTTAAATACAAGGGAAAAGTTTTATATTTTCAGAACTGGTTTGAAAGCGGCTTTCATTATGTGAAAGACCTTGTGAATGATAATGGTTTTAAATCGCTCAATGAAATAGCTGCTATATTAAAATCGAAAACAAATTATCTTTGTGAATATCTAACACTAAAAAACGTTTTTCACTCTAAAAAAAATAATGATACAAGCAGGATGAGATATATAAATATCAAAAATGAATTTCATTTTAAATTACAAGAAGAAATAAAAGATATCGGTAAAACGAAATCGGGCTTCTTCTATAAAATACTACTTGATGACAAATCCAAAAAACCTATCATGGAGAGTAAATAGAAAAATGAATTTAGCGACATAAACTCATTGTGTTGGCGAAAAATATATGATGAAAAAATTGTAAAAATTAATGATAAAAGCATTGCTGAATTTAATTTTACATTATTGCACAATCTGTTGTCAAATAATCTATACCTTAGCAAATGGAATAAAAATATTGATAAATATTGTACGTATTGTCGAGAAATTGAAAATACAAAACATATGGTTTTCGACTGTATACTGGTACTTGTAAAAAACATCTGGAAAAAGGTTTCTGCTATACTTAAAATTAATATTGCTTGGAAACATCTTGTTTTGGGTTTTATTTATAATGGAAACCAAAGCACTGTAGTTTTAAACAATGTAATATCCTTCATTGCATGTAAAAATTTTAAATACAAAATGAAATGTAAATTGATAGAAGTCAATGTCACAAATGAAGGCCTAATTTTTTTTTTAAGGTCATCGCTTGCATGCTTTTTCCTTGTAAATCAGTAAGCACAAACTGTCAATTTTGATTACTGTATACTTAGAACTCTTTCTGAAATGCTGTAAATTGTAAAATATGAAATAGTAATAACAATTGTAATAATTAAAAAATATTAATATTGTATTATTAGTATTAGAATATAATGAACTAGAGGGCGACCTGGCTCTCGTACTTTTATGTGGTATAGGACAAAAAGAACTGTAACTGTAGAAGCAAGTCCTACCGCATAGTACCGCATTTTATATTTTTTATATTCACAATTGTCAATTCCTAGATTTCCTATTTGTATTTAAATTATGACTTAGAATTGTTTTCATATATATATTTTTTTCAATAAATCTTTACATAAGAAAAAAAAAAGATATGAAAGAAAAGCTAGCTGATTTTTAATCGATTTATTTGTAATCATTTCAAATTGAATATAACACAATTGGTACATTTATTTGAACTCTGCCTAAGTATCTGTATCCCTGTGGGGTTTTTTTTAAAGAAAATATCTACTTAGGCAAGATTGGCGCTTTTTCATGACAAAAAAGACTGCATTTCTTTTTAAATATTTCTTCGTTAATGATAACCACATATACTTACCGAGCTTTGAAATTGCAATTCCAAGTAAACGTAAATTATATCTAACGAATCTTAATTAAGCGTCTTACATGTATTCATATCAAAGTTTTTGGTCAGATTAATTATAAATACATTAGCATTTAACGATAAACAATTATACATTGTATTATCATCAAACGTTCATTCATTTACTTTTTAAAGACATTTGAGTTAAAAATGATACTGAGTGTATAACCTTTTTATCCATGAATTGATATCACATTTTCAACATTACTGAACGGTGTTTTATTCACGCACGTAGCATCGTTTTTGAAAGTTGGGGGCAGACTCTTGACTCTTGACAAGCAAAAAAAAAAGAAGAAAAAAAAGGAAAATTTAAAGTTTCCCAAAAATCTTCAAAATCCTAATCGGGACGGGGGGGGGGGGGGTTGGCGTAGTATATAATTTTCACTCCTCATTTTCTTATTTTCATATCAATTTTTTACATACTCCCAAAAAAGTGGGGGGGGGGGGGGGGGGGCAACTCCATGATAATTCAATTTTTTATGTAATTATACAATTGTAAATTTTTAAAAATTTGTAGCTGCGAGAAAAAGTGGGGGGCCAGCCCCCCCCCCCCCCGATGCTACGTGCCTGTTATTATTAGAGTTATAAGGTTCACAATATGAGGATCATTTAGTAACTGGAAATTAACAGTACAAACATGTACTTACACTGAGATATTTATGTAATAATTTTCCATACGGTGAACAAATATCTGTTTTTTTATATGGACAAACGAAGACAGATATGACAGATTGGGCGACTACGAGATAAAGAGAGAGAAAAAGAGAACTCTCTCTCTCTCTCGTTCGATCGCAGTTTCTGAAACGAAGATTAATTGTAGAAAAAAGTACAAGATACAATCAAAATACACTTGCCATCAACCCCCCCCCCCCCCCCAAAAAAAAATAAAATAAAATAAAGGAGGATGTTTAGCATTCGATACATTAATTAATTTATTTTTATCTTTTTTATGGTTGCTTTAACACAATACACCACTCTTGGTGCAATATGATCAAAGATCAAATGATACGTTAATCTAGTATTTTTCTGTCAAATAAAGATCTTTTAACGACGCTTGGCATACGTGCAAATGCAACTTTTTTAATTCCACATTAATGAGACTAAATGATATAAAATATGTCAGATAAATAAATCATTTATAATTGGGGCCAGAAAAAGAAGAAATACGTAATTTAAAAACTGACATGAAAAGTAATATCCTTGCGGGATTTTGACATAATGTGATTGCATTTGCTATTTTGGTCAATAACATCCATGAAAGGTGTTTTAACATATATATACCAAGTGTAACAAAGGTACAAATATTAATTATACCTTGATTTCATAATTTCATTTTCCACTTCTCGATATTAATATTACTTAAACATACATTGCCAAACTAAAAATAAATTCTGCATTTTAACAGTTTTTGATGATGAAAATGTTTTACACATACGACTTGCTTGTATAATACACCTGGCAAAAATAATAATTTTACTTAAACAATAAAATACTTTCTTTGGTGATTCATGTGGGATATGGCGGTGACGACATTGCAGAAAAAACATGTAATTTATTATCATGTAATTCTAATGTAATAATTCACACATGTATATATTTACTTCTACCGAGTATAGTTCCCTCTGTTTCTTATTGAAACTTAAAGTTAATTCATAGCTCTATAGAAACAGTCAGACAAAAAATATACACGCCGCGTTTATCGATCTGTCGAAATATACAGCGACCTTAAAAAAGCCAATCACGGACTGCACGATGATGTCAGAATAAAATTCCCACCGGCGACAATTTAGTTGTTTCTTTAAGCTAAACTACTGATGTACATTAACAGTAATTTAAATAATTAGAGAATTAACTTCAAATTTACTTAAAATATAAATTTATTAATTTGTTCAAAAGAAGATGTTAATATAAACAATAACATGTTTTCTTTGATGATTCATGCGAATTATGAAGGTAGTGATCATTACAGAAAAAAATTACATCACCCGATAACACGAGATATGTATTTTTTTTCTTCAATTTCGCCACCTTCATATCCTGCATGAATCACCAAAGAAAGCGTTTTATTGTTTTAGTATTTTTTTTTCCTGCGACGATTATATTTTTTATAATTACATTTTCAGAGAAAATTCAGAGAAAATAAAAAATGAATAAACATGAATTCGGATTGGAAAGCATCAATTTATAAATATCCATAAAAATATGGGAAACCTGAAAGGAATAACACATAAGAATATTTTAAATCTTTACATCGTAGCCTATAGAATATTCACCTCTGAATTTCATCCTATAATCATGTAATGATAAATAAACATAATGAAATTTAGAATGGAAAATAAAACAATTTTTAAAGAAAACAGTTCTGATTTACTCTTCAATTCCTAATTTGTTTTCATCAATGATTCAATTTGAAGCTATTTCACATATTTGATTTTCTTTACATTGCCTTTGTTGTACTCACACACATACAGATTGTCATTATTGTCAACACATAAACCATTAGGATTCTTCAGATCACAGTTATCAATGTTACGGAGAAACTGTCCATTCTGATCCAAAATGTGGATACAATGGTTGTTACCGTCTGCTGTCAGGATACGACTCTGACTGTCTCTTGTGATACCCCAGGGTTCAAATGGTTTGTTCTTGGTAACTGAAGGATGACCGGTGTATCTCCATCTGAGTTTCCCGTCCTGATTGACCACCACTACTGCACCAGCCGCCCAGTCAGCTACACAGATGTCATGGTTTCTGTTCTCTGTGATGCATTTAATATAACATTTCTCTGAGAACAGAGGTTTACCATTATCATCAAATTGAATTGTTTGTTGCTCTGTAAATCCCGAGTACCGGACAACTTTGGATTGAGTTTCATCATCATTGTACATGGTAACCAGGAGATCACCAGTACAGGTGACACACAGATTAAGAGGCATCCATCCCTGTAATCTGATCAACTCTTCTGTCCGTCCATTCTTAACTTTATTCACTCTTCCTACTGCCTCATCAGAGTACAGGAGATCCCTGCCTACATCTACAGCTAAATCAAAAGGCGCTTCTCTTGATTTTGTAACAATTGTCTGTTGGAGTGAACCATAAGCATTGAAGCATTTGATTCCATTGTTCCACCCACTAGTCCATATCTGGTCATCATTTATATAGGTAACACAGCGTAGTTTTGTATACCCAGTCTGTATTGTGGCAACAAGCTCTGGTTTATCCAGTAGTTCTCTGACTAAAGTGTTGAGTTGGTTCAGTGACAATACATTTTCTTCTGTAGCAGCAGATAATGGGGTAATATGTCCAAACAATCTGTACAGCTTCTCACGGTCTATTGGTTTTGGAATGAATGTTGGCAATGTAACCTTACCTTTGGATGGAAGTTTGCTGACTTCTCTGATCTTAGAGCTGTATTCAATGGTTGGAGACACCTCAGTGGAGTTCTTTATTTCTTTAATAGCAAGTAATGTTTGTTTTATCAGAGACTGTATCTGTTTGATTTCATCCAAGTGTTTCTGTAAGATGTCTCTGTGTTTCTCTTTTATCTCGCTGATTTCAGTTTTCATTTTATTGATGACAATGTCGATTTCTCTGTGCCATTGCTCTCCTTGTTTGGACATTGTTGTTGTAAGTTTCTCATATCCTACATCCAGGTTGGCAAGTTGATTTTCCAAGTCAAGGACAATTTTCTCATATTTAGGAGAAATTAAGTTTTCATACTCTTTTGTATCTTTTTCAATAATGTCTTTCTTTGTCTTGTAAACCTCTGTGACTTCGACAAAGCTATGTCCCTTGTGCTGATCAGATGCCATACAGGAAGAACAAACAAAGGTGCCGCATTCCCTGCATTGCAATTCGCAGTTTTTCTGTGGATGTTTTCCACAATTCGGATAAATGAGGGTCGACCTTCGTTCCTGGAAAGGGACAATTTTATGTTTGTCATATCCATCTGAGATGTGATCTACTACACAGGGCTTGCAGAGGTTGACATGACAAAAGTCACAGTAGCTGTGTACTATGGCGGTCTCACAATGGTCACATCTGTGTACATCCTGGGCACTAGTACGGGGATCCATGATTTTTCTACAAATAGATAACAAATATTTCTACTATATATGTAAAACACATGTATCAACAGCCATTTTCATGTATTTTTTCAAATCTTCATAAAGTCTAAAATCTTTAATTTGTATATGTATAAGTACGAACATGGACGCCATGTAATCAATCTACTATTCTTTTTATCTTTCTCGTGAAGACTATTATAAAATGTTCTTTTCAGAAGTGAAAGTAGAAATATTATATTTTAATACCTAATCAGAGCTTTAATTATTTCTATTTTAGGCCTAATTAAAATATATATTTCATTAGCCCTACATCTAAAAATGTTTTATTTGATAGATTAATCTAACAGATGTTGAAAAGGGGTACATACCGTGATTATTCTTTTACCTTGTATTCTAACATTGTTGAGCTTTTGTGGAATGTGGTCACCTGACAGCTTTAAATTATTTAGAGTTACTTCCCGTGCTTTGTACTTCGGTAAACGTGAAATGGAAATTGACAACGAATGTGTTAACATTCTATAGAAATGATTTGATATATACTCGGGTTGTTTTGTGGGTTTTTTTTCTTGGGGGAGGGGGGGGGGGTTGCCGTCAAGCACATTTCTTTACCCTAACTATAGATAGCATATATAATAGTGATATGTTGAGTTACATGTGTATACTACTATACCTAGGCCTATCCATGTACTTCAATGCAGAGACAAGCGAGATGGACCATATCAACGGTGAATTTTTTACAAAGCATACAAGCATGCAAGTATATTTATATTTGTCATTACAGTTAATAAAGGTGATATTCAATTATATAGCTAAACAATGTTTTTGAAAGTTGTTCAAAAAGTTAAAGGAAGACGTTAAACAGTTGACTTATTCAATATTGTCTTTTCCTCGGGAATCTTTCCCCAAAAATGGTCAGAAGGTTTTATAACTCTTGTTTATAAAAAAGGAGACTCTATGGACTGTAATAATTACAGAGGTGTCACACTTGTAAGCTGTCTATCTAAAATATTTACTTTACATCTCTATTGGATGACATGTAAGGTAATTGGTCCAAGGCATATAATGTAATCACTGACGCTCGGTAAGGCTTTAAAGCTGGATATAGTACAACAGATGCAATTTCAATTTTACATTGGTTAATTAGTCGAAGTGCTGCAAAGAGGTAAAAATTATTTTGCTGTTTTGTAGATTATCAAAAGCCTTTTGACAAAATTGATAGAAATCTAACGTTTTTTTTTTAAATTAGCAAGAAGTGGTATTGATTGTCGTATTTTAAATATTATTAAGTCTATGTATAGTAACATAAAGTCATGTGTAAAATATCAAAATCATATATACATCCGAGTTTTTTTTTATCGTCTCGAGGGTTTGATGCAGGCTGGGTCTCTGTCTCTTTTCTCATTTTCCTTGTATGTAAATGATTTTGAAATTGAATTCATAAAGGAGATGTGTCTACCTGTTGAAATAAGAGATAATGCTTTATTCTTGATTATGTATGCAGACGACATTGTACTTTTTTCAGAGACAGAGCAAGGTTTACAAGATATGCTTGATTGTTTACAGCAATATACATCCAAGTGGAAGTTAAAAGTTAATATAGATAAAACAAAAAATGCTGTATTTAGAAAAAGTGGAATGTTAAAAAATAATTATTGTTGGGATTATAATATTAAATGTATCGATATTGCTGAACATTTATATGGGTATAACTTTGAATTTTAATGGCAGTTTTCATAAAACGCAAAGTGTTTTAGCATCACAAGGTGGAAAAGCGATGTACTGTTTATTGTCCAAAATGAAGCCATTACAATTGAACGTAAATACAAAATTATCAGTGTTTGATACACATATTGGTAGCATAGCACATTATGGTTGTGAATTATGGAGACAGAACCCAGCAAGTGAATTAGAAAGTATACATTAAGATTTTTGTAAGAAATTATCATATGTTAAGAAAAGTGTTACATCAATGATGGTATATTTTGAATTGGGGCGTAAATACCGTATATCCTCTCATCAACTCGAGATTGAGCGTGGCAGATTTTATAATATCCATAGAAATGAGAGAGTTTGTAATCTATGTTCACTATCACAGATTGAAGATGAGTTTCATTTTATTAAATATATCCATTTTATAAGGAAATAAGAAAGTTGTATGTAAAAAAAATATTATTATGAAAACCCTTCTGTCTTTAAACTTATTCAATTACTTCCAACATAGAATATCAGAGATTTGTGCATGTCGGGAAAATACCTATATAAATGCTCAAAATTACGATAAGATTATAATTATTGTTTTTGTTTTGAGAATATACTCTTCATTATCCTGTTTAATTTTGTAATGTACATTTTGCACACTGCTATGTGCACACGCAGTCTTATACAAGATTGTGATGTTTTTAAATAATGTCTACATTCATATGTATGTTCGCTTTACTTATGTATATATGTTAAATCTATGAATCGTATGGTTCTTGTTAATAAAGAATACAATACAATCACAGAACGGACATTTTGAGACTGTTGTTAACTCCTTTATTCTAAGATGGACAGTATCAGCCAATTATATAAACAACGCAGATGAATTCTTTTTTTTTTCAATTCTGACAATAGAACCATTCTTGTATAGCAGTTTCTTTTGTAAACTTCTTGGATAGTTTCAGGTATGATCGAGGGTATATATATAAAGCTGTTTTGCAAAAAAAAAAAGAAAAGAAAAAAACCCAACAAAAACAAACAAACCACATATTCATTGACTCTTCTACTGAGCAACACCAACATCTCATTCCCTGTTGGAGAGAGACTTTTTAATACTCGATCAAACTTCAAGGTTGTTAATAGGGATGTTCATAAGGTACTGCAAATGCAGACACTGGTCTTAGTTATGTTCTGGGTATGGAGGATGGGAATACCGAAGGTGCCATATTTTTTATATGAATCACAGACTTTTTTGGGAAAAAAAATGATACTAGTAAAAGCCAAGCAAAACAAATAATGCATAGACAGACTCGAACTCGGATGCAGTTTTCTTCCCAGGGAAGGTGAAGATCATGAAGAGTTTGAGTCTCATACAGAGTGGTGAAGTTTTTCTCAATCACCTCCACCCCACCCCGATAAACATTTTATTTACATTGTGAAATTACCGAAAATAGGTTTTGGACCCCCCTCCCCATCAGGGCAAACATATATATCCGTTAAAACACACCCCTCCCTGGAAAAAGTCTGTGTCCTCGCCTGACAGTGTTCGTTCTAAACTTATTTGTGGTTACACTTAATTATAATCAAGGGAATTAATGTACAAAGTGATTTGGTTTGTGATTAAAAAAAGGTTAGAGAAATACAACAATGGATTACATGTACATGATATATTTAATGATAGTGGCAAAATATCTACACGGCGCGTTTATCGATTGGTCGAAATATACAGCGACCCTAAAAAAAATCACGGACTGCACGATGATGTCAGAATAAAATTCCCATCGGAGACGATTTGGTTTTACTGATGTACATTAACAGTAATTTAGAAAATTTTACTTACTTTTTACAATACATTTATTAATTTGTTAAAAAAAATGCTAATATTTAAACAATAACATGTTTTCTTTGATGATTCATGCGAATTATAAAGGTAGCGATCATTACAAAAAAATTACATCACCCGCTAACGCGAGTTATGTATTTTTTTCTGCAATGTCGCCTCCTTCATATCCCGCATGAATCACCAAAGAAAGCTTCTATTGTTTTAGTAATTTTTTTTCTGCGACGATTTTATTATTTATATATACATCTTCAGAGAAAATAATAATGAATAAACATGAATTCGGATTGGAAAGCATCAATTTATAAATATCCATGATAATATGGGAGACCTGAAAGGAATAACACATAAGAATATTTTAAATCTTTACATCGTAGCCTTTAGAATATAAACCTCTGATTTTCATCCCATAATCGTGTAAGTGATGTATAATTTTGATAAATAAAAATAATGAAATTCAGAATGGAAAATAAAACAATTTTAAAAGAAAACAGTTCCGATTTACTCTTCTATTCCTAATTTGTTTTCATCAATGACTCAATTTGAAACTAATTCACGTATTTAATTTTCTTCACATAGCCTTTGTGATACTCGCACACAAACAAATTGTCATTATTGTCCACACATAAACCATAAGGATACTCCAGATCACAGTTATCAATGTCACAGAGAAACTGTCCATTCTGATCCAGAATATGGATACAATGGTTGTCACCGTCTGCTGTCAGAATACGGCTCTGACTGTCTGTTGTGATACCACGGGGTTTAAATGGTTTGATCTTGGCATCTGAAGGATGACCGGTGTATCTCCATCTGAGTTTCCCGTCCAGATTAACCACCACTACTGCTCCAGCCCCACATTCAGCTACACAGATGTCATGGTTTCTGTTCTCTGTGATGAATTTAGTATAACTTTTCCCTGAGTACAGAGGTTTACCTTCATCATCAAATTGAATGGTTTGTTTCTCTGTAGATCCCGAGTAACGGACAACTTTGGATTGAGTGTAATCATCACTGAACATGGTAGTCAGGAGATCACCAGTAGAGGTGACACACAGATTACCAGGCCTCCATCCCTGTAATCTGATCAACTCTTCTGTCTGTCCATTCTTCAATTTACTCACTGTTCCTACTGTCCGAACTGAGTACAGTAGATCCCTGTCTACGTCTACAGCTATATCATAAGGCATTTCTCCTGATTTTGTAACAATTGTCTGTTGGAGTGACCCATAAGCATTGAAGCATTTGATTTCATTGTTCCACCCACTAGTCCATATCTTGTCATCATTTATATAGGTAACACAGCGTAAATCTTTATGCCCCGTCTGTATTGTGGCAACTAGCTCTGGTTCATCCAGTAGTTCTCTCACTGAAGCGTTGGGTTGGTTCGGTGACAAGACATTTTCTTTTGTAGCAGTTGATAATGGGGTGATCTGTCCAAACAAACTATACAACTTCTCACGCTCTATTGGTTTTGGAATGAATGTTGGCAATGAAACCTTAACTTTGGGTGGAAGCTTGCTGAAATCTCTGATCTTAGAGCTGTACTTAATGGTTGGGGCCAATTCAGTGGAGTTCTTTATTTCTTTAATAGCAAGTAATGTTTGTTTTATGAGGGACTGTATCTGTTTGATTTCATCCAAGTGTTTCTGTAAAATGTCTCTGTGTTTATCTTTTATCTCGCTGATTTCAGTTTTCATTTTGTTGATGACAATATCGATTTCTTTGTGCCATTGCTCTCCTTGTTTGGACATTGTTGTTGTAAGTTTCTCATATCCTCCATCTAGGTTGGCCAGCTGATTTTCCAAGTCAAGGACAATTTGCTCATATTTAGGAGAAATTAACTTTTCATACTCTTTCGTATCTTTTTCAATAATGTCTTTCTTTGTTTTGTAAACCTCTGTGACTTCGACAAAGCTATGTCCCTTGTGCTGATCAGATGCCATACAGGAAGAACAAACAAAGCTGCTGCATTCCCTGCATTGCAATTCGCAGTTTTTCTGTGGATGTTTTCCACAATTCGGATAAATGAGGGTCGACCTTCTTTCCTGAAAAGGGACAATTTTATGTTTGTCATATTCATCTAATATATGATCTAGTATACAGGGCTTGCATAGGTTGACATGACAAACGTCACAGTAGCTGTGTACTATGGCGGTCTCACAAAGGTCACATCGGTGTACATCCTGGGCACTAGTATGGGAATCCATGATTTTTCTACAAATAGATAACAAATATTTATTCTATATATGTAAAACACATGTATCAACAGCCATTGTCATGTATTTTTCAAATCTTCATAATGTCTAAAATCTTTAATTTGTATATGTATAAGTATGGACATGGACGCCATGTTATCAATCTACTATTCCTTTTATCTTTCCCATGAAGACTGGTTTTCAGAAGTGAAAGTAGAAATATTATATTTTAATACCTAGTCAGAGCTAGCTTTAATTATTTCCATTTTAGGCCTAATCAAAATATATATTTCATTACATCTAAAAAATATACTTCAGTAGTTTTATTTGATAGATTAATCTAACAGATGTTGAAAAGTGGTACATACCGTGATTACTCTTCTTCCTTGTATTCTAACATTGTTGAGCTTTTGTGGAATGTGGTCACCTGACAGCTTTGAATTATTTAGAGTTACTTCCCGTGCTTTGTACTTGGGTAAACGTGAAATGGAAGTTGCAATTAAAATTGCACTTCTAAGCAAGACTACGAATGTGTTAACACTCTGTAAAAATGATTTGATATATACTCGGGGTTTTTTTCTCGGGTGGGGGGGTAAGCGCATTTCTTTAACCTAACTACAGATAGTACGCATACTAATGATACGTTATATCAACGGTGAATTGTATACATAGCATACAAGCATGCAAGTATATTTCCAGGCACGTAGCATCAAGGGGGGGGGGGGGGGCAGGGGGGGGGGGGCGTCTGGCCCGCCCACTTTTTCTCGCAGCAACAATTTTTTTTTTAAATCTACACATAAAAAATTGAATTAACATGGAGTTGCCCCCCCCCCCCTTTTTTGGCAGTATGTAAACAATTGGTACGAAAATAAGGAAATAAGGAGTGAAATTAAAGTTTTGGATATGCTACGCCAGCCCCCCCCCCCCCCCCCCGATTAAATTAGGATTTTGAAGATTTTTGAAAAATCCAAATTAACTTTCTTTTCTTTTTTTCTTTCTTTTTTTTTTTGGCTTGTCAAGATTTTTTGGATGAGTCTGGCCCCTCCACTTTCAAAAACGATGCTACGTGCCTGATTTCACTGGCGTCGGAGGCAAATTGAAAAGGGGGAGGGGGGAGCTAGACTAGACTAATCCTCAGAAATATTGACAGGCAAAAAAACCACCTAATTCTCAAAATCATGAAAATCCTTATCGGGGGGGGGGGGGGGGGGGGCTAGTTTGCCTATGGCTCCAACTTCTCAATATTTCATATATTTATGAACAATTATGTTTCCGGCTGAACCCTCTATGATGCTATGTTCCTGATAGTTTGGTCTAACTTTGCAAAAAAAAAAATGCAAAATAAAGTTCCCCCCTAGACCCCCACCCCCTGTTCCGACGCCTATGATATTTATTATAGCTATTACAGTTAATAAAGGTGAACTCGTATGCAGTTTTCTTCTCAGGGAAGGTGTGATTAATAGAAGATCATGAAGAGTTGGAGTCCCATACAGTGCAGTGAAGATTGTCTCAATCTCATGCGCAAAGATAAAGGAGGGGGACACCACCTCAATGCTACCCCACCCCGGTAAATTCTAACATATGGTAAAATTACCGAAATAGGTTTGGACCCCACGTCCCCCATGGCCACCCCCCGGCAAACATTATCATCCCTTAACACCCCAACACCCCCCTCCCCCGGAAAAGTCTTAATCCGCCACGCATGACAGTCTTCGTTCTAAAGTTATTTGTGGTTACAGTTAATTATAACCAAGGGAATTAATGGTCATGGGGACTAGGGTTTGTGATTCAAAAAAGGTTAGTGAAATGTAACAATGGATTACATATATTTACTAGTGTTTCGTTTTCTTCTCTCTCTGTTGCTGAACTGCACTAGTATTAGTTCTGTAAATTCCTAATAAAACGCGACGAATTATATCCGCGTAAAATCGCGAGAAGCATCCTTGGCGGATTTTAAAATCTCGGTATTATTTTATGCTGTGTTATTTTCTTTTCTTTTTTCATGTATTATGTGTTCAAAGTGGCATATAGGCCCGACGGGCCGGGTGTTTAATCTATGCTGACTGTTGTTAATAATACACTTGGAAATGTATACACATGTCACTATAAATAAATAAATTACTTACTTACTTACTTACTTACTATTTTCTGAGAGTTGAAAACTATAAGAAATAAGGAGAAAATTCGCGATTTTATATTCTCGCGATTTGATACAAACCAGCGGGATCGCGGAATTAAGTACTCGCGTAATATATGGAATTTATGCGAGTCATTCATTTAATGTGTGATAGGTTTTACATTATTTGGTTTCGTTTTAGCAAATGTAATATATAGCCTCATTCTTGTTTGCTATTACATGTACCTGTAGCAGAAGAATAAGTCTATTGTTTTACCTGTCCTCGTGTCGTCATTTTCAATAGATTTACTGTAATGAAAGAAAAATTGAGAAACTTGTCTACTTTAAATCCAAATAGGACAAAAATCGAAAAATAATAAAATCAGATTTTCCTAGTAATATCATTGTGTCCGAAATACACTTCTACCTTCAAAGTTTTATGAAATTCTGTGCAGCGGATTAAAAGGAGTTACGGTGACAAATTGTTCATTGCTATATTCAATATGAAATGGCCAGAAGTATTATTTTATGGTGCAAAAGGGCTGAAATTCCCAAAATATTAAGCGTATCAGAATTTCTTGGTAATACTCAAATCTATACTCACTGGGTCCGAAACACAAAAAGAGTTTTACAAAATCCTGTGCTAACAAACTGTTCATTACTATATCCAATGTACATATGTTAGAATAAAGGAAACGCCATATTCGAAAATAATTTGTACCAATGCTTTGGCAGAAGTGAATGTTTACCAGTCGTCAATGCCATACATTTAGCAACACAGGGGCCAGGGTCTGACCTTTCCCCTTTGAAAACCGCGACTAGACCAAAGTAGAACTAGGAAAGAATTCGGAACGAAATGGTTTATATTTGGAAATAGCTAAAGTTCAAACTTAAGACATTGTTATACTGTACATTATATTTAGACTGCTCAATTCTCTATGTAAAGTAATCGGTGCTCTCTTCCATACTTTTTATCAAATGGGTGTCATGTGCAAAGATCTATGTTTGGTGAAATTTAAGCATGTTAGAAAGCAGAAAACAGTGATATTTATCTCTCATTTTAGTTTTTAATCCTCAAGATGTTATAGAAGGCCCCACCGTGCCCACCTTAACGATATTACGTGTCTGTTTTCAAACTATGATTAGAGACGATGGGGAGATTGTGGTATTAATTTTAAAATAATCAGTTCAGTTTATTTTTTTTCACTCAACACCATATAATGGTACAAGAGGTACATAAGAAGACCCACCATACATGTATTTACATACATTCAATGTAGTTGTAAAGGTCACAAAAGTAAGTGGGGTGAACGAACAGTATGATTAATTTATGAAATAAAGAAACACAATTTTCTTAATGTAATATAGTTAAATGAGGACATGATTTCATGGAACTTTTTAGTGTTAAGAGAAGAACAGTAATAGGTGTCTAAAAAACTGACTTTGTAATTTACTTAGTGCCTTGCATTCTAATATAACATGAAATTCATCACCAATTTTGTTACAACTACACAAATTACAATAACGTTTACTTCTTTCAACAGTACCCCACCTTCTTATTTCAACAGGAAGACGATGATTTGTAGTTCTAAACTTTACTAATGTTTTTTTCTTAGTTTACTGGGTAACAAGACTAAATAGCGTTCACATTCAAAATTTGTTTTAAAAATTCTATATATAACACCCTTAGTCGATTCTTGAATATAAGCATACACCAGACAACGTGGATTAATTCGGTGACGATAATATTTCCATTGAATATAATTTTGCCATTATAGCTACCTATTTGAAATTCCCGGAAGTAAACCATAATATACTAAAATGGTGCTGTCATTAGACCCCCTGTCAAAGTCGCCATACATGTACTTTCTAACTTTATCTGTAAATAGAAACTTTTATGAAGCAAATGTTTTGTATTTTTTTTTTTTTTTTTTTTACATAATTTCTATTCTGTTCACACCAAATAATTAACTATAAACCTGATATTGGCTATATTGTAAAACGTGATTCGTAATATCTATAAAGTACATGTAAATACACTGTGCGGAAACATCCATGAATTTGAAATGGGAGATGCAAGTCACTTGATGCCGAATCATCTTTCCGTGTGAGCTATGAATACGTAGACTGAGTTCTGCTTTTTGTTGAAAAAATTGAAGCAAAGGAAGTTGAGATAGACTGTTGTTGCATTTCTTCTCAACCTGTCCAGGCACGTAGCATCGGGCCAGGGTGGGGGGGGGGGTTCATGTCCTCACCCCCCCCCCCCACTTTTTCTCGCAGCAACTTATTTCTTTTAAATTTACATATAAAAAATTGAATTATCATGGAGTTGCCCCCCCCCCCACTTTTTTGGGAGTATGAAAAAATTGATATGAAAAAAAGGAAATTAAGAGTGAAATTGAAGTTAAAGATTTACCCTCTACCCCACGGATTAGGATTTTGAAGATTTTGGGAAACTTTTTTTTTTGCTTGTCAAGTTTTTTTTGCATAATTCTGCCCCCCCCCCCTTTCTTAACTTTAAAAAACGATGCTACGTGCCTGCTCTCCCAGAAAACAAATATTTTCATCAAAAAATTATTAAATTGATCTTTGTCAAATAATATGATAAATCTTATTTATTGATTCTTAGTATTTTATCAATGTCAGTTGTACACATAGAAGGTACAGATAATTTCTTCAAATGCCCTCTCGATCTGGCGGGGGGGGGGGGGGGAGATTTCTCACTTTTCGTCTGGTGGCTCTTGATCTGAAACACAGAAATGATTGAAAACTATTGACATATGTTATTTAATTTATCACAGATTATGTATAGAATAATTATTCTAAAACATCGAAAATATGTTAACTGCTAATCATTAAATTTCTTTATATAAAAAAATATCTATCACTAATTTATTTATGTATCACTAATTTATCGAAGTCGCGATCGGGGATGAATTAAAAATTCATAACAAATTGGAAATATAACATAAATGTATGTATCGCAACTTCCCATGGCTTTCCGGTACATCTAGGAAAAAAACTTGTGGGTGACGCCCGAGGAGTTGCGATTGATAATAGCATGACTGTCGTCAAATCCCTTCGTGCACCCCCCCCCCCCCCCATCCCTTTTCCGCACCAAACCAACAGCCGTTCATCGACAATCCGAATATCAGTGAATTTTATGCGACTTACCTGGGATAAAAAGGATGCGTGGTGTCATAGAAGATGGCGGACAGCTCTGAAATGGTGGGACCCATAGGTCGGTTCCTTAATCTAAAGTCCCGGATGTACTGGAGCTTTGGCGGCGAATCATCCTAAAATTTCAGTCATTAACTTCAATATCATGCAATCACATATAGTACATATAGCTCTCAAATTGTGACAATATTACTTTGCATTATATTGCTTCTTCATTTGCTAAACTGCACGCATGTTGAAGGTGTTTCGGGTCATTCAATACATGAAATGTTGTTTTTTTAAAAAGTACTAGTATTCTTTAATAGCGAAGAAATTAAAATTAACCTGCACCGTGTCTTCGGTTTCTCTGGGCATCGGCTGTTTGAAAATAAATTACAATGTAATGATTTAATCAGCTGATAATTCGAAAATCAAATACTGGAACGTCTTTGAAATTTCTATCATTTGTTTTTTCAAAGTGAAAATCATTATTACTAAATCTATATATACTATCGGAAAAAAGAAACTGTGCATTATTTAATAGATGAAAAAACATTCAAAAATTACAATAAACAAATTTTATTTTTTGTAATACTGTTAACACATGTATTCGTAACAACATCTCATAACATATTAATGTCAACGTCGAATAACGTCAATTTCAGTACACTCGAAAGTCACTGTTATTTGAAATTGAATTAACAAAATTAACAATGCGTGTGACAACCATTTGCGTTCACGCATGCTTGACAGCGACGCCTCATTGATGCCACTTAAGTGTTCAGAAATGCTTGAGGGATGTTGCTCCAGATGTTGGTTAAAGCCTGGCCTAAATCAGCCAATGTCACTGGCTGATTTGGTAAACGGCGTAAACGTCTTTCCATTTCATCCCAGACGTGCTCGATCGGCGACAAATCGGGGGAACAGCTGGCCAAGGCAAGACATCGACATTCTGTTGAACAATAAGTCCCTGACTACACGTGCAACGTGTGGCCTTGCGTTGTCTTGCTGCAGAGTGATGTGATTTTGATGTCTCTGTATGAAGGGTATCACATGAAGCTGAATAATTTCATCTCTATAGCGTACGCCGGTGAGATTTCCATTGACAATTTGTAGAGGCCCCACACCATAACGCTACCTCCACAAAATTGTCGACGTTGCACAACACAAGCGTCCTGGTAACGCTCCCCAACGCGACGATACACCCTACAACGGCCGTCACTGCTATCAAAATGAAATCTGGATTCATTAGTGAACAGAATATTGGCCCAGTCCTGTATTCTGAATCGCAGATGTGTGCACCACGCTAGTCTGGCGATACGATGACGTCGAAGCAGTACTGGGCGCACCGCTGGACGTATTGGTCCGATGTTTTGCTCGCACAGACGATTACGCACAGTTCTTGGACTAATTGGTCGAAGCCCTGGAATGCTACAGGCAGTCAAACTTGCTGTCTGGAAACGATTTTTTAGATGCACAAGTCTAATGTGGTTGTCCTGTTGACGTGATGTCACACGAGGTCGCCCAGAGCGCAGTCGATCCTAAGTGTTGCCAGATTGTTGAAAACGACTCCATAATAACTGGATGATGTTCCGATGAACTCCAAAGTGTCTTGCTACAGTAGGTTGTGCCATTCCAGCTTGCAGCCAACAGCATGATTACGTTGGTTTTCGTTGAGTCGTGGCATGACATAGGGATAATTTTTTTTGAAAGTGATTTCCTTAACAAAAAAAGTTTAAACAAATCCTTTACAGTTCTTATTCCAAACAGTATTGGCCCGTAAAACTCGTGCGTACAAATTCTTCAATAAACAACAGGTGCTCACTAACCTTGAAAAAGTCAGTGCACCCGGACGGCTACCATTCGATATTGTCAAAAACATTACCATTATCGATTGTTTAAATTTTAGAAATGCAAACAATAGATATAGAAAAATTTTACTAAATTTTATAATGCACAGTTTCTTTTTTCCGCTAGTATATATAGTCCTTTGAACATTCTTAAACGGTGAAAGTATTTTGATTATTGTGTTCTTTTATCCATATTAATATTGACAGGTGTCCCTTACACCCTTAAATTAGGACAATAAGCAGGTGCCGTTTGCGGATGTCCCGAATACATGTACGACATAGGAGTACTTTGGGGATCGACCGATTTTCACTGAGCGAAAAAACGCTTTAATCATCTTCATCATAGAATTTACAGGCGTTACATTATGAATAACCTCAGCTTTTTGCATAATTAACTACTTTGTGTTTGGGCTAGTTCCATTATCTTGCAAAATCGAGAGGCCTTGCAAACAAGGCTATTTTATATTTTGATACGACTTAAATCGTCTTACTAATATCATTTTTAATTGCATGTATCTCCTTTAGATTCTTTCAGAGTTTTAAGTGTTCATTGATTTACAAATACTTTCCAATTTGTTGAAACTTATAACAATAATATAAAAATACTAAACTAATTGTCGTTAAAATATACAGTGGGCTTTGTATTGCGTTCAAATTCTAAAATATAGGTATTCTAAACATAAAAATATTTTGATTTTAAACTTTAAATGCAACACTAATGCACAAAGACGATAAACTTTGTACATACCTGAAGCAGTTTTGGGTGCTGTGTTGTTTTGGGCGTTCACAACCAAAATGGGCGCCAACAGAAACAGGCCTAGGGATTGTAGATATCTCATCTTTTTAATTACCAGGGTAATCCAAAACTAGTCCGGTGCATGCTGAAACCAACGTTCATTCCCCATTTATTTATATAGAGGCAGAAAATGTCATTTCAAATATCTGTTTGTCATTGTCTAAACCGTGTTATTTTTAAAACAGATTATATTTGCATAGTGGCATTTTTTTTTACTTTCGAAGTGCGCACGAAGAAAACAAATTATAATAGATAGGAGAGAACAACACGATATTCTTATTAAATTTCAAGGTTATCTTTAATTTAAAAAAAAACTGTGTTACCTTATAGTTAAAATATTTCACATGTGTTTTGTTCTCTCTTAAATATGTTAAAAGTTGCTTCGTTCGATCGTAAAGTATTTCATATAAATGCAGTAGTTTAGCAGTAAGTTTATAAGTAATATAAAGTTCATTTGTAGTATAAATCAAACTTTATCGAAAAGATTTTATAAAAACATTCTATATTCAATGAATTCGAATTTGGTGATTTCGCCTATTTGAAAGATTTGTCTTGCTGTTGAAGCAGATAAACAATAATAACATTAAAGTGTCATATTTGCTTACACCACGAATGTTTTTTTATCCCTGAAAAGAGATTGGTTTTGTGGGTATAGATTTGAAGGTTTTTATAAGAATTGTATTGAAAGAAAAGCTATTTGACTTTCGATTTACATGTACTTGTAATCATTTCAAATTTGAATATAACACATTTGATACATTTATTCAAACTGTATCTCTGAGTTTTAAAAAGACAAGACTTAGACGAGATTGGCACTTTTTTAATTTTAAAAAAAGCCTGCATAACTTTTTTAAGATTTCATCGTTATTGATAACTACATATACTTACCGGGCTTTGGAATTGCAATGCCAAGTAAACGTAAAATAAATCTAACGAACCTTAATAAAGCGTCTTATTTATATCAAAGTTTTGGTCAGATTAATTATAAATATATTAGCATTTGACGGTAAACCATTATATGAATTATCAAAAGTTCATTCATTTACTTTTTAAAGACATTTGAGTTAAAAATGAAACTAAGTTTATAACTTTTTTATCCATAAATTATTATCACATTATTAGCGTTACTAAACGGAATTTTATTATTAGAGTTATTAGGTTCACAATGTGAGGCTCATTTTGTAACTGGGAATTAACAGTACATACATGTACTTACACTGAGATATTTATGTAATAATTTTCCATACGGTGAACAAATATCTGTTTTTTATATGGACAAACGAAGACAGATGACAGATTGAGCGACTACGAGATAAAGAGAGAGAAAGAGAGGATTCTCTCTCTCTCTCTCTCTTCATCTCTCTCTCTCTCTCTCTCTCTCTCTCTCTTTCTCTCTCTCTCTCGTTCGATCGCAGTTTTTGAAACGAAGATTAATTGTAGAAAAAAGTACAAGATACAATTAAAATACACTTGCTATCCACCCCCCCCCCCAAAAAAAAAGAAGAAAAAAGAAGAAGAGGAATTTAGCATTTGATGCATTAATTTGTTTATTTTTATCTTTTTTATGTTTGCTTTAACGCAATTAATACACCACTCTTGATGCAATATGATCAAAGTTAAAATGTTACCTAAATCTAGTATATGTCTGTCAAATAATAATCTTTTAACGACGCTTGACATACGTGCAATTGCACCTTTTTTTATTCCACATTAATGAGACTAAATGATATAAAATATGTCAGATAAATAAATCATTTATAATTGGGGCCAGCAAAAGGAATGCGCAATTTACATGCGAATTAAAAACTGACATGAAAAGTAATATCCTTGTGGGATTTTGACATAATGTGATTGGATTTGCTATTTTGGTCAATAACATCCATTAAAGGTGTTTTAACATATATATACCGAGTGTAACAAAGTTACAAATACTAATTATACCTTAATTTCATAATTTCATTTTCCACTTCTCGATATTAATATTGCTTAAACATACATTGCCAAACTAAAAATAAATTCTGCATTTAAACAGTTTTTGATGATGAAAATGTTTTACACATACGACTTGCTTGTATAATACACCTGGCAAAAATAATAATTTTACTTAAACAATAAAATACTTTCTTTGGTGATTCATGCGGGATATAGCGGTGGCGACATTGTAGAACAATACATGTAATTCATTATCATGTAATTTTAATGTAATAATTCATACATGTATATATTTACATCTACCGAGTATAATTCCCTCTGTTTCTTATTGAAACTTAAAGTTTATTCATAGCTCTATGGAAACATGGAAACAGTCAGACAAAAAATCTACTCGCCGCGTTTATCGATTTGTCGAAATATACAGCGACCTTAAAAAAGCCAATCACGGACTGCACGATTGTGTCAGAATAAAATTCCCACCGGAGACGATTTAGTTGTTTCTTTAAGCTAACTTACTGGTGTACATTAACAGTAATTTATATAATTAGAGAATTTACTTTAAATTTACTTTAAATATAAATTTATTAATTTGTTAATATAAACAATAACATGTTTTCTTTGATGATTCATGCGAATTATGTGAGTAGTTATCATTACAGAAAAATTACATCACCCGATAACACGAGTTATGTATTTTTTTCTGCAATTTCGCCACCTTCATATCCTGCATGAATCACCAAAGAAAGCATTTTATTGTTTTAGTATTTTTTTTTCCTGCGACGATTATATTTTTTATAATTACACTTTCAGAGAAAATTCAGAGAAAATAAAAAATGAATAAACATGAATTCGGATTGGAAAGCATCAATTTATAAATATCCGTAAAAATATTGGAGACCTGAAAGGAATAGCACACAAGAATATTTTAAATCTTTACATCGTAACCTATAGAATATACACCTCTGATTTCCATCCTATAATCATTTAAGTGATGTATAATTTTGATTAATGAAAATAACGATATTCAGAATGGAAAATAAAACAATTTTAAAAGAAAACAGTTCTGATTTACTCTTCAATTCCTAATTTGTTTTCATCAATGACTCAATTTGAAACTATTTCACATATCTAATTTTCTTCACATTGCCTTTGTTGTACTCACACACAAACAAATTGTCATTGTTGTCCACACTTAAACCAAAAGGATTGTTCAGATCACAGTTATCAATGTAACGGAGAAACTGTCCATTCTGGTCCAGAATGTGGATACAATGGTTGTCTCTATCGGCTGTCAGGATACGACTCTGACTGTCTGCTGTGATACCCCAGGGTTGAAATGGTTTGGTCTTGGTGGTTGAGGGATGACCGGTGTATCTCCATCTGAGTTTCCCGTCCTGATTAACCACCACAACTGCACCAGCCCCACAGTCAGCTACACAGATGTCATGGTTTCTATTCTCTGTGATGTATTTATTATAACTATTCCCTGAGTACAGAGGTTTACCTTTATCATCAAATTGAATGGTTCGTTTCTCTGTAGATCCGGAGTAACGGACAACCTTAGATTGAGTGTAATCAACACTGAACAAGGTAACCAGGAGATCACCAGTACAGGTGACACACAGATTACTAGGCCTCCATCCCTGTAATCTGATCAACTCTTCTGTCTGTCCATTCTTTACTTTATACACTGTCCCTACTCTCCAATCTGAGTACAGTAGATCCCTGCCTACGTCTACAGCTATATCATAAGGCATTTCTCCTGATTTTGTAACAATTGTCTGTTGGAGATAACCATAAGCATTGAAGCATTTGATTTCATTGTTCCACCCACTAGTCCATATCTTGTCATCATTTATATAGGTAACACAGCGTAAACCGTTATCCCCCGTCTGTATAGTGGCAACTAGCTCTGGTTCATCCAGTAGTTCTCTCACCGAAGCGTTGGGTTGGTTTGGTGACAAGACATTTTCTTTTGAAGCAGTTGATAATGGGGTGATCTGTCCAAACAAACTATACAACTTCTCACGCTCTATTGGTTTTTGAATGAATGTTGGCAATGAAACCTTAACTTTGGGTGGAAGCTTGCTGAAATCTCTGATCTTAGAGCTGTACTTAATGGTTGGGGCCAATTCAGTGGAGTTCTTTATTTCTTTAATAGCAAGTAATGTTTGTTTTATGAGGGACTGTATCTGTTTGATTTCTTCCAAGTGTTTCTGTAAAATGTCTCTGTGTTTATCTTTTATCTCGCTGATTTCAGTTTTCATTTTGTTGATGACAATATCGATTTCTTTGTGCCATTGCTCTCCTTGTTTGGATATTGTTGTTGTAAGTTTCTCATATCCTCCATCTAGGTTTACAAGCTGATTTTCCAAGTCAATGACAATTTTCTCATATTTCGGAGAAATTAAGTTTTCATACTCTTTTGTATCTTTTTCAATGATGTCTTTCTTTGTCTTGTAAACCTCTGTTACTTCGACAAATTTATGTCCCTTGTGCTGATCAGATGCCATACAGGAAGAACAAACAAAGGTGCTGCATTCCCTGCATTGCAATTCGCAGTTTTTCTGTGGATGTTTAACACAATTCGGATAAATGAGGGTCGATCTTCGTTCCTGAAAAGGGACTATTTTATGTTTTTCATATTCATCTAAGATGTGATCTAGTATACAGGGCTTGCAGAGGTTGATGTGACAAAAGTCACAGTAGCTGTGTACTATGGCGGTCTCACAAAGGTCACAACGGTGTACATCCTGGGCACTAGTACGGGGATCCATGATTTTTCTACACAAACAGATAATTATTTATACTATATATATTTAAAACACATGTATTGATCAACAGCCATTTTCATGTATTTTTTCAAATCTTCATAATGTCTAAAAATTTTAATTTGTATATGTATAAGTATGAACATGGACGCCATGTAATCAATCTACTATTCCTTTTATCTTTCTCATGGAGACTGGTACAAATGTAAAATGTTCATTTCAGAAGTGAAAGTAGAAATATTATATTTTAATACCTAGTCAGAGCTTTAATCATTTCTATTTTAGGCCTAATTAAAATATATATTTCAATACATCTAAAAATATACGTCAGTAGTTTTAATTGATAGATTAATCTAACAGATGTTGAAATGGGGTACATACCGTGATTATTCCGCTACCTTCTATTCTAACATTGTTAAGCTTTTGTGGAATGTGGTCACCTGACAGCTTTGAATTATTTAGAGTTACTTCCCGTGCTCTGTACTTGTGTAAACGTGAAATGGTAATTGCAATTAAAATTGCACTTCTAAACAAGACTAAGTATGTGTTAACATTCTATAGAAATGATTTGATACGTACTCGTTTTTTTCGGGGGGGGGGGGGTAAAAAGGTGAAACCCATAGTTTCAAAAAAAAATTCTTACCTAACAAAACTTTTTTCCCCAAGTCATGAAATTCCTAGTCCGGGGGAGGGGGGGGGGGCTTGTGTGCGCCTATGACTCCAACTTCTCAATATTTCATAAATTTATGAACAATTATGGTTCCGGCTGAACCCTCTATGATGCTATGTTCCTAATGGTTTGGTCTAACTTTGCAAAAAAGTACAAAATAAAGTCCCCTCCTACCCCCCCCCCGACGCTTATGATATTTATTATAGCTATTACAGTTAATAAAGGTGAACTCGGATGCAGTTTTCTTCTCATGGAAGGTGTGATTAATAGAAGATCATGAAGAGTTAATTGGAATACCATACAGTGCAGTGAAGATTGTCTCAATCTCATGCGCAAAGATAGAGGAGGGGGACACCACGGTAAATTCTAACATATGGTCAAATTTCCGGAAATAGGTTTTGGACCCTATGTCCCCCATATCCCTGGCGGATTTTAAAATCTCGCTATTATTTTCTGAGAGTTGAAAACTATAAGAAATAAGGAGAAAAGTTCAACGTTCGCAATTTTATATTCTCGCGATTTGATACAAACCAGTGGGATCGCGGAATTAAGTACGTGCGTAATATATGGAATTTATACGAGTCATTCATTTAATGTGTGATATTTGGTTTCTGTTTGGAAAATGTAAAAGCCTCATTCTTGTTTCCTATTACATGTACCTGAAGCAGAAGAATAATTTTATTGTTTTACCTGTCTTCGTATCGTCATTTTCTGTAGTTTTACTGTACTGAAAGAAAAGTTGAGAAACTTGTCTACTGTAAATCAAAATTGGAAAAAATTCGAAAAATAATAAAATCAGACTTTCCTAGTAATATCATTGTGTCCGAAATACACTTCTACCTTCAAAGTTTCATGAAATTCTGTGCAGCAGATTAAAAGGAGTTGCGGTGACAAATTGTTCATTGCTATATTCAATATGAAATGGCCAAAAGTATTATTTTATGGTCCCGAAATATTAATGGTATCAGAATTTCTTGGTAATTCGAAAATCTATACTCACTAGGTCCTAAACACAAAAAGAGTTTTACAAAATCCTGTGCTAACAAACTTTTCATTACTATATCCAATGTAAATGTTGGATTAAAAGGAAACGCCATTAATCGAAAATAATTTGTACCAATGCTTTGGCAAAAGTGAATGTTTACCAGTCGTTAACACCATACATTTAGCAACACAGGGCCCGGGGTCTAATCTTTCCTTTTTGAAAACCGCGACTACACCAAGGTAAAACTAGGAAAGAATTCGGAACGAAATGGTTTATTTGTAAATTGCTCAAGTTCAAATTTAAGATACTATTATTCATCGATTTCGACTGCTAAATTCTCTGTTAAATAATCAGTGCTCTCTTTGATACTTTTTATCATATAGGGGTCATACAAAGATCTATGTTTGGTGAAATTTAAGCATATTAGAAAGCAGAAAAGAGTGAAATCTCTCATTTTAGTTTTTAATCTTCAAGATGTTATAGAAGGCCCCACCGTGCCCATCCTAGCTACTTTCAAAACCGATATTACGTGTCTGTTTTCAAACTGTGATTAGAGACGATGGGGAGGTGGTGGTATCAGTTTCAAAATAATCAGTACAGTTTCAGTTTATTTTTTTTCATTCAACATCATATAATGGTACAAGAGGTGTATAAAGAAGACCAAACATATTTACATATATACAATATAGTTGTAAAGGTCAAAAAAGTAAGTGGGGTGAACAAACGGTGTGATTAATTTTTTGAAATAAAGAATCACAATTTTCTTAATGTAATAGAGTTAAATGAAGACATGATTGATAGAACTTTTTAAGTGTTAGGATAAGAACAGTAATATGTATCTAAAAACTGGCTTTGTAATTTACTTTATGCCTTGCATTCTAATATAACTTCATCACCAATTTTGTTACAACTACACAAATTACAATAACGTTTACTTCTTTCAACAGTACCCCACCTTCTTATTTCAACAGGAAGACGATGATTTGTAGTTCTAAACTTCATTATTATTTTTCTTAGTTTACTGGGTCATAAAGAAGAGTAAGTAGCGTTCACATTCAAAATTTGTTTTAAAAATTCTATATATAACACCCTTAGTCGATTCCTGAATATAAGCATAAACCAGACAACAGGGAGATAATACGATTTCAATCGGTGACGATAATATTTCCATTGAATATTATACAATTATTTAATTCTTGAGCAATTCTGGTCTATTGACTGGTCAAGCATTAAATAATTGTTTAATTACCTTTTATAATCATCTTTTAGTTTTCGGGGTTTACAATTTGCATATTGCAGATGGTTTTCGTGCCATTATGCAATATACTCAGATTTTTTTTTCATCTTGTACGTTCACAAAACCTGTTGCATGCATTACAAAATCTCAATTTAATATTAGTTTACACAAAGAAGGGGGAGTCTTCAACCCATTAGATTTTAAATAGTCTTTTACCTTATATAAAGCTTTAAAACTGTTGATTATTTGATACTCCATTTTGATAACATTGAATTTGGTTTCACCAAGTACTAAAAACAGCGTCTATATAATGAAATATTCTCTGAGAACTATCGAAAGGATGTAACACTACCATACCCGCGTTCTGAAATACGTTGCCGGTCCAATAGATCGCAGTCTATTGACCGGCAGTCCAATATATCGCAGTCTATTGACCGGTGGTCCAATAGATCGAAGTCTATTGACCGGCAGTTCAAAATAGACGCAAATATTAAATTTGTAATAAAACAACAAAATCCCTTTGATTAGGTAATAAAACTACCTATTTGAAATTCCCGGAAGTAAACCATAATATACTAAAGTGGTGCTGTCATAAGACACCCTGTCCAAGTCGTCATACTTTTAAACGTTATCTGTAAATAAAAACTTTTATAAAGCAATTGTTTTGTATTTTTTTTTTACATAACTTCAATTCTGTTAACACCAAATAATTTAATAAAATCATAAACCTGATATTGGCTATATTGTAAAAAGTAATTTGTAATATCTATAAAGTACATGTATATACACTGTACGGAAAGATCCATGAATTTGAAATAGGAGAGGCACGGCACTTGATGCCGAATCATCTTTTTATGTTAGCTATGGATACGTAGACTTTGTTCTGCTTTTTGTTGAAAAAATTGAAGCAAAGGAAGTTGAGATTAATTGTTGTTGCATTTGTTCTCAACCTGTCAATGCACGTAGCATTGGGGGGGGGGGGGCAGCCATTCACATATAAAGAATTGAATTATCATGGGGTTGCCCCCCCCCACACTTTTTGGGGAGTTTTGGATGGGGTTGCCCCCCCCCCCCCCCACTTTCAAAAACGATGCTACGTGCCTGCTCTCTCAGAATACGAATATTCTGATAAAGAAAATAAATAATTGATCCTTGTCAAATAATGAGGATAAATCTTATTTATTGATTTTTAGTATTTTATCAATGTCAGTTGTACACATAGAAGGTATAGATAATTTCTTCAAATGCCCTCTCGGTCCGGCGGGGGGAGATTTCTCACTTTTCGTCTAGTGGCTCTTCGTCTGAAACACAGAAATGATGGAAGATCAACACTATTTACATCTGTTATCTAATTTATCACAGACTGTGTATAGAATAATTATTTTAAAACATTGAAAATATGTTGACGTCTAATCATTAAATTTCTTTATATTAAAAATTTGTATCACTAATTTATCTATGTATCACTAATTTTTCATAGTCGGGGATGAATTAAAAATTCATAACAAATTGGACATATAACATACATGTATGTATCGCAACTTGCAAGGCCTTTCCGGTACATCTAGGAAAAAACTTATGTGAGACGCCAGAGGAGTTGCGATCGATAATAGCATGACTACGTGCACACCCCCCCCCCCCCCCCACTCCCTTTTCCGCACCAAACCAACAGCCATTCATCGACAACCAGAATATCAGTGAATTTTATGCGACTTACCTGGGAAAAAATGGATGCTCGGTGTCATAGAAGATGGCGGACAACTCTGAAATGGTGGGACCGGTGGATCGGTTCCTTATTCTAAAGTCCCGGGTGTACTGGAGCTTCAGCGGCGTATCGCCCTAAAATTTCAGTCATTAACTTCAATATAATGCAATCACATATAGTACATGGAGCTCCCAAATTGTGACAATATTACTTTGCATTACATTGCTTCTTCATTTCCTAAACTGCACGCATGTTGAAGGTGTTTCGGGTCATTTAATAAATGAAATGGTTTTGGGTTTTTTAAACAGTATTCTTTAATAGCGAAGAAATTAAAACTAACCTGCACCGTGTCTTCGGTTTCTCTGGGCATCGGCTGTTTGAAAATAAATTACAATGTAATGATTTAATCAGCTGATAATTAGAAAATCAAATACTAGTACGTCTTTGAAATTTCTATCATTTGTTTTTTCAAAGTGAAAATCATTATTACTACATGTATATATACTATCGGAAAGAAGAAACCGTGCATTATTTAATATATGAAAAAACATTCAAAAATTACAATGAAAAAAATTTTATTTTTTGTAATACTGTTAACACATGTATTCGTAACAACATCTCATAACATATTAATGTCAACGTCGAAAAACGTCAATTTCAGCACACTCGAAAGTCACTGTTATTTGAAATTGAATTAACAAAATTAATAACGCGTAATACAACCATTTGCGTTCACGCATGCTTGACAGCGACGCCTCATTTATGCCACTTAAGTGTTCAGAAATGCTTGAGGGATGTTGTTCCAGATGTTGGTTAAAGCCTGGCTTAAATCAGCCAATGTCACTGGCTGATTTGGTAAACGGCGTTAACGTCTTTCCATTTCATCCAAGACGTGCTCGATCGGCGACAAATCGGGGGAAACAGCTGGCCAAGGGAAGACATCGACATTCTGTTGAACACACAAGTCCATGACTACACGTGCAACATGTGGCCTTGCGTTGTCTTCCTGCAGAATGATGTGATTTTGATGTGTCTGTATAAAGGGTATCACATGACGCTGAATAATTTCATCTCTATAGCGTACGCCGGTGAGATTTCCATTGACAATTTGTAGAGGGGTCCTTCCACGTGCTGATATTCCATCCCACACCATAACGCTACCTCCACCGAATTGTCGACGTTGCACAACACAAGCGTCCTGGTAACGCTCCCCAACGCGACGATACACCCTACAACGGCCGTCACTGCTATCTGCATTCATCAGTGAAAAGAATATTGGCCCAGTCCTGTATTCTGAATCGCAGATGTGTGCACCACGCTAGTCTGGCGATACGATGACGTTGAAGCAGTACTGGGCGCACCGCTGGACGCCTTGGTCCGATGTTTTGTTCGCACAGATGATTACGCACAGTTCTTGGACTAACTGGTTGAAGCCCTGGAATGCTACGGGCAGTCAAACTCGCTGTCTGGAAACGATTTTTAGATGCACAAGTCTAATATGGTTGTCCTTTAATTTTGACGTGTCGTCACACGAGGTCGCCCAGAGCGCAGTCGATCCTGAGTGTTGCTAGATTGTTGAAAACGACTCCATAATAACTGGATGATGTTCCGATGAACTCCAAAGTGTCTTGCTACAGTATTGTGTGCCATTCCAGCTTGCAGCACCCCAACAGCACAATTACGTTGGTTTTCGTTGAGTCGTGGTATGACATAGGGTACATTTTATTGAAAGTGATTTCGACGACAAAAAAGTTTAAACAAATCCTTTACAGCTCCAAACAGTTTTGGCCCATAAAACTCGTGCGTACAAATTCTTAAATAAACAACAGGTGCTCACTAACCATGAAAAAGTCCGTGCACCCGGACAGTTACCATTCGATATTGTCAAAAACATTACCATTATCGATTGTTTAAATTTTAGAAATACAAACAATAGATAAAGAAAAATTATACTAAATTTTATAATGCACAGTTTCTTTTTTCCGCTAGTATATATAGTCCTTTGAAAATTCTTAAACGGTGAAAGTATATTGATTATTGTGTTCTTTTATCCATATTGATATTGACAAGTGTCCCTTTCCACCTTAAATTAGGACAAAAAGCAGGTGCCGTTTGCGGATGTCCCGAATATGTACAAAATAGGAGTACTTTGGGGATCGACCGGTTTACACTGAGCGAAAACACGCTTAAATCATCTTTATCAGATAATTTACAGGCGTTACATTATGAATAACCTCAGCTTTTTGCATAATTAACTACTTTGTGTTTAGGCTAGTTCCATTATCTTACAAAATCGAGAGGCCTTGCAAACAAGGCTATTTTATATTTAGATACGACTTAAATCGTCTTACTAATATTATTTTAATTGCATGTATCTCCTTTAGATTCCTTCAGAGTTTTAAGTGTTCATTGATTTACAAATACTTTCCAATTTGTTGAAACTTATAACATTAATATAAAAATACTAAACTAATTGTCGTTAAAAAATACAATGGGCATTGTATTGCGTTCACATTTTAAAATATAGGTATTCTAAACATAAAAGAATTTTGATTTTAAACTTTTAATGCAACACTAATGCAAAAAGACGATAAACTTTGTACATACCTGGAGCAGTTTTGGGTGCTGTGTTGTTTTGGGCGTTCACGACCAAAATGGCCGCCAACAGAAACAGGCCTAGGGATTGTAGATTTCTCATCTTTTTAATTACCACGGTAATCCAAAACTAGTCCGGTGCATGCTGAAACCAACGTTCTTTTCCCATTTATTTGTATAGAGGCAAAAAATGTCATTTCAAATATCTGTTTGTCATTGTCTATACCGTGTTTTATTCAAAACAGATTATAGTTGCAATGTGGCAATTTTTCTTTTCTTTTCTTTTTTTTCATTCGAAGTGCGCATTTTTTGTTGACCAAAATTCGCACGAAGAAAACTAATTACGCTCGAAGGTAGGAGCGCATAACACGATATTCTTATTAAATTTCAAGGTTATCTTTAATTAAGAAAAAATGTTTCACATATGTTTTGTTGTTTCTTAAATATGTTAAAAGTTGTTTCGTTCGATCGTACAGTATTTCATATAAATGCAATAGTTTAGCAGTAAGTTTATGAGTAATAATTATAGCATAAATCAAACTTTATCGAAAAGATTTTATAAATAGATTGTATATTCAATGAATTCGAGTATTAAGGATTTCGCCTATTTGAAAGATAAACAATAATAACGTTGAGGGTCACATTCGCTTACACCACAAATGTTTTCTTTTATAACTGAAAAGGGATGGGTTTTGTGGGTATAGATTTGAAGGTTTTTATAAATATTGATTTTAAAGAAAAGCTATTTGACTTTCAATCGATTTATTGTAATCATTTCAAATTTGAATATAACACAATTGGTACATTTATTTATTTAAACTGTATCTCTGAGTTTTAAAAAAAAACATCCACTTAGACGAGATTGGCGCTTTTTCATTGCAAAAAAAGACTGCATATTTTTTAAATGATTTCTTTGTTATTGATAACTACATATACTTACCGGGCTTTGGAACTGCAATTCTAAGTAAACGTAAACTATATCTAACGAACCTTAATTAAGCGTCTTATTTATATCAACGTTTTGGTCAGATTAATAATAAATACATTAGCATTTAGTGATAAACAATTATATAAATTATCAAAAGTTTAAAATGATACGAAGTTTATAACTTTTTAATCCATGAATTATTATCACATTATTAGCGTTACTAAACGGAATTTTATTATTAGAATTATTAGGTTCACAATGTGAGGATCATTTTGTATCTGGAAATTAACTTTTCATACATGTGCTTACATTGAGATATTTATGTAATAATTTTCCATACGGTGAACAAATATCTGTTTTTATCAACGCAGTACAGTTAAGGCGATCAATAAAAATATGGGCAAATTTTTGTGATGAAAACACGTATACTTTAGTTAAACTGGCATGTCCTTTTTAAAATCAATAACAGTCACTCAAATGCAATATATTTCTAAAATATATATATAACAGTACAATGTTTTATGTTCATAGTGGTCACGTGATATGGCAGTTGCATGGTACAAGCAGATGTATTTGTGGTTTTGAGGTCATTTAAAAAATTCAATATTGCAAGGGCATAATCATGTCAAAATTCACAACTGAATTATGAAATAACTTGATGTTATATCGTAGATTTTGAAAAACGGTGCGAACTTTTTAAGATAAGAATATTTGTTAGTAGAAACCGTAATTTATAATGCATATGTTGAATAATTTTGAAGGTCACAGGGTTAATTTCATTAAAAAATAATTAATTAGTAAGATTTTACAAGGATCGTAGAAGTTTTTAAGTTACATAGCATATTTCAAATTTACATGTAAAAGTTTGTCGGGATCAGGTAAGTGTATGCCCTTGCAATTAAGTGATTTATTTAGGTACTCAGATTTTAGATATACGATATTTTATACAAAACCGAGGTGGCTTCTTTATACGATGCATACTTTTAACAAAATGAAAATAAGACTATATAGGTAGCATTCTACTAATAATAATTTTAAACAAAATATTCATTTATACTTTTCCGTTAATGTATGACATTAATTTTTCTTCGCTATAAAACTGCACGATTGCCTTCAATGATTTAACTTAAGGTAAGGTTTGCGGCTTGCATTTTTTAGAGGTTGTACCAAAGTTACATACCTTTTTGTTCACTATACTAAAGTCTTTTTTCTCATGAAATTCAAATGAATTTTGCCCGTCCCGTTTTATAACTACAAAAGGTCAAAGTTCATGATTTCCAATTTTCATTTTGATGAAATGTGAACAATTTCGTGAAAATATATACATTTTATATGTGACAATTATGGGGGTTATTTATGCTTAAAATGCTCGAAAATAATATCACTATTAATATCATGATTCCCTTTTATTGATTTCTGATGACCTATCTAAAAATAGAATAAAATGCAACAAAAGTCTTAATTTTGGACTACTATTATGTAAACGAAAACGTCTTATTTGAAACCTTTCCAAGTCCACCGATTTCAGGAAAATCGTATTTTAGAATATGTGTAATCCAGGCTTGGGGCGAATTACATTGTAAAGTAATGCATTACATTACCATTACTTCATGAATCTGGGCATTAAATTACCATTACCATTACTTGATTTTCTTGAAGTAATGCATTACATTACCATTACATGAGTAAAGTAATGCATTACCATTACCATTACCTTTTTTTAAAAGTAAACCTAATAAAGAGTTTTTGCAAATGTTTCAAATATACAACACTCTTTAACATGTCTACAGCTTCATGCTCAGTATCAGGTTCAAATTCAATGAATAAACAAGAGTCATTCTTTATTTGCTCAATATATAATCATATTGTGGCAATATGAACGACATATTACATAAGTAAAATGATATTTATAGACATTTGGCATGATACAATATCAGATATGAAATAGACACAGGATAACATGCGTAACAAAAACAATTTATGAAATAATGTTGCGGTTTTTAAAAGCTAAATATAGATATATCCCCAGATTACACAAATCTTTATAATTTTGGACATTTGATTTTATTATTAGGACACTTTAAGACAAAAGATTGCTGTTGCACTTATGATCGAAGTTTCAAAGGGTTCATCTTTTAAATGCATCCATCTTCCGGGCTATACTAAATAAATGTTTTGCAGGAGCAGTCAAAGCTTGGGCTGGAAAATACTGTTTGACGATCTTTATCTTAGGATATATTAAGTGCAATAATAGATTAAATACATAAATCTTGTATTTTCTATCAGTCTAAACTAATGTACAGTGTAATTAATATACAAGAGAGAGAGAGAGAGAGACAAAGAGACAGAGAGAAAGAGAGAAAATAAGTAAGATTATTTTCAAATGGGTTATAATATTGGAAGTGATATTGATTTTCATCATGGATGGACAAGGCATTCATTTTGCTTTTAAAGGTGCATGTCTGTCTCCTATTCTATTGTGACATAGCGAAGGGAAGGGGATTGGGGTGTTTAGCACTTCTAATAACAATAGATTGTTTCGATACTTAGATTATCCTGGGGGCATAGTGTGTTGTTGACACATTTCTTATTGAAGTGCAAACTAATTGGAGTAAATTGTTTAAATGATTAAAAACTCTTAATAACAACACTCTTGAAAATGTTATGAAATTGTGCTGTTATCTTTAGTAATATAAACAATTCAAAAATGAATTTTAAAAAACCTTTTTTAATAAAACATGTACAATTAAAACCTTTTTTTCTTAATTAGAATTATTTCTTTCTTCTTTAAAAATAAATTTCATCAAATTCAATTTCAACTATTCATTTATTCATCACATTTTTTAAAGTGAACATGCATAAATATGCATAGTAATGCAAAGTAATGCCATGTAATGCCAGCATTACACTAGATTTTGGAAAGTAATGCATTACATTAGCATTACTTGTAATGCTAATTTTGAGGCATTACACATTACTAGCATTACTTTGAAAACATGTAATGCATTGCAATGCATTACCATTACATTTAGCATTACCCCAAGCCTGGTGTAATCTGATGTTTCTAAAACACTATTCAAAACCATATGATGCGGATTTCGTTTTCGTGGAAATTGATAAAATGCTTGTGTTCTCTTATTTTTTCATTGAAACTAAAAAACCCCGCGAAATAAAAAAAAACCTGAAATCAATTATGACGTCATATAAATTTTGACGTCATAACTGAAATAAAGGGTAGTTGGTGTTACGTCACAATGAAAATGTGTGAGTTATCTCCCTGTAACCGCAAACCTTACCTTAAGGTATCCCACTCCTCAATGTTGTTGTATCAAGATTTTCTTGAGGGGTATATCATTGAAATCTGTAGACAAAACATACTTAAGGTGGGTCGCGGGTTTACCCCATAAAAAATCTCACGAGAAAACATACCCTGAAAATTTGTTAAATCGTTATTTAGGATACACAGTTCATTATATAAATTTTTTTATCAAATTTGCCTAAGCTATTTGCATGCAATACCGCTCTAAACTTAGTATCGTTTGTAGTGCTGTTTTGACGCGTCTCTAATGAAATATATAGGAAAATGAGCATATTTCTCTTTATATTCGAGATGGAGTTTTTTTTTAAAAATTGCAAATAGCTTCTAAATAATTAAGACGAATTTATCAACGGTTTCTATGTGTAAAGAAAACGTGATTTACAAATTATTTATGTAAAAAAAATCATATGTGTTCTCGCTAGATTTTTTGCTATTTTATTTTATGTTTCTGATTATTCTACCAAAAATTGTCGCATTTCGGTATTTGACGTCATGATTACGACGTCAAAAATGTTAAACCTGTCCCACTTACTAAGTGATGCTATCATTTAAAAACTAAACCCAGGACTGCTAAAGATTTTACAGATTTAAGGTTCTAAGCACGATGCAGATTCTTTTTACATAAATATTGTCCACAAAATTACAGAAAAGAGAAAATATTTTACATCCATCCATATATAGCCACGTTCGGACACATAACTCTGTAACAGTAAAAGTGACAATTTTCCTAGTGATTAGACCACCTACCATAATAAACTTGCTGAAGCATATATCTTTCTTTAAAAAATGGACTTTTTGAGAATATGAAAGAGCTCGAGATTAAACGTATTTTTATCATGAATCCAAAACTATTATGGGGGGGGGGGGGGGGGCAGCCTCTCGTGTACACTGTACCTCAGGTATACAGGAAGAACCTCCGGTCTTATGTACAGGAAGAGATCTGTTCTGTTGATATTAAAAAATTATTAACCAGAAAAGCTAGCTTTTACAGTGTTATTCTAAATCAGATGATGCAGAGCATAATATTTTGAATATCTAAAATCACGGAGGGAAAGGATGATCAAATTTGTTAGCAAAAGCATTTCCATATTAATTTGCTTGGTCGCAATATATGTTAGACCTAATGTATATAATCTCGAAGCTAGAAAACGATTGCTATATGTAAGCTCCGGGCAATTATTTTGCTTATCAAGATCTTCACAACTAAGAAAAATGAATTCCCCGACTGTGCTCTTTCCTATTTTCGGGCAAAATAGTTACATGTAATAATAATATATTATTGATTTATTATATCATTATATATTAATTTAATAACAAATCAATTGTTAAAAAATTATTGCCGAAGCCGTGTTACAAGTTTGAGACTACACCGCTGTTTTTTATTTACAGTTTGAACTTTTACATAGACTGAAAAAGAACGCTCCAATTCTTGCTGATTATCTGCATAATTATAATGTGTTGCATTCAATGCACACTTCCTTTTTTGATTCGCGGAGAATAAATATGAATGACTACTACTGTCTAGTATTAACGGCATATATGTAAATGATAACTTCATTATCACCCCGAGCATTTTGTTTTAGAGCGTAATGCGGGAAACTTGAGATGTATCCGTTATGACGTCATAAACGAATGTGCAAAAAGCGGCCAAACAAGTTGTCTAAATTGCGTACAGAATTTGATGACGAAAGCAAACCCGCGACCCACCTTAAAAAATACAAAGATAATGGGGGGTCAGTATCCATCCCTCTGAGTTATGGCCTATTTAATTTGACCTTTTCGCACCTAAAATGCAATTTCATCCTGATTAGGATTTGTTGTCAGTATTTTTGATTAAGCAAACTTATTTCTTCAAATATTGTTTTTAATTATGCACAATGGTCACACTGAATAGAGGGATTACGCAAAAAATTTGTACGAAGCTGCATTATTTTTGTGTGACCTTTTTGCACTTAAAATAGACAATTTCTATAATAGTTACAATTTGATTTGAAATAAAAACTTTTTGAATATCAAGAATTTTATAAGATTAATCCAGTTTGCCTAGATATGTATTCAGTATCATTTTGACATAATATAACATGGGGGTCAGTGATGTCAAATTTTAGATATAGGGCTTCAAAAGTAAAATTCTCGCAAAATTTGGCTTAAAAAAGTCAGACATGTTCTATATATTTGCATGATTTTATGCTAAACGGCTATCACATTCTCAAGATTTGATTTTGTACATGTCACACAGAACCTATAAAATATGTTACAAACCTATCAGATGTTAAAAATGTGAATAATGAATAAAGTATAATAAAAAGAAAAGTAAATTGAAAATTCATAAAATTGCTTGTTTCTGTCATTTTCGTCTAAAAAACCTTCCGCACGAAAAAATAGTTCCCCAAAAAACTTTTTTGTTTCTTGAATTCAAATGGATTTTCTTTATGAATGTTGTGTAATTATGAAATAATAATCTATCTGTGATGATAAATAAATAAAATCATATTTATTTCAAATATAATGATCATCTGCGCAATGAAAATCAAAACATGAGGAGTGAGATACCTTAATGCGTCATTTTGAAGCATATGACGTCATATTTTGTAGTACAGCGAGAACGACATCTCGCTTATTTTTCAGTGTGTACGATATAACGGACATTAAAATTGTAAGTAATAGCATTTGTTGTTTTTAATTGAAAGATTAGTATAAGTTAATTTTACTAATAAATAGATTAATAAGTACTTTCGAGGTTTGTAATATACTGTGATGTCATAATGCACATTTCCCGTACTTTTTGTCTGTACGGAGTTTATTGACAGCCTTAACTGTGCTGCGAACGCAGTACACAACTCTTGGTGCAGTATGATCAAAGTTCATATGATACTTTAATCTAGTATTTTTCTGTCAAATAATGATCTTTTAACGACGCTTGACAAACGCGCAATGGCACTTTTTTAATTCCACATTAATGAGACTAAATGATGTAAAATATGTCAGATGAATAAATCATTTATAATTGGGAACAGCAAAAAAAGAAATATACGTAATTTACATGCGAATTAAAAACTCACAAAAAATATACATATAAATGTAATTTTTTGTCTTGTAATTTTAAAGGTAATATGAAACGATATCCTGGCCATATTGAGTTATATACGGGAATGAGTTCATAAGTGCCTATTTAATAAGACTGACATTGTTTTTTGAATATTTTATGCAAAATGTGAGCGCCACAGTCGATCAAAATCACTTAATCGGGAAAAGGAACAGTGACTTACGCGGTTTACCTCCCTTGCTTATGACGTCAGTAAGACCCAATGGCCTTATAAAGCTATGTTGTGAATGCAAATATCCATGTCATTTTGCAGCATTTTAAAAGAAAAAAATACTTTTTAAAATAAAAACTTGTTTAATTATACAATAATCAACCAAGCAGTATTTTTTCTCTCAAGAAATGAAATCGTGTGCGTTTATATTTGATAGCGTACACGTACATACTCAGTTTAGAGACGTCGTGGAGAATGAATGATTTTCTTCATAGATCTTCATGCAAGTATAATATAATTTTAATGTATGCATGTATATATGTTTTATTTCAATCATTTTAATGAAATTGTCAAATTCAAAAATAACTGATCGTTTTTTCCCATTTGCACGTTCATGCAATTTATTAAGATTTTTTTCTAAACAACTTATAGGCCTCGTGGTGCCTCATTCGCTTCACGATTATACTGTTTGTTTCGATTTCAAATCACAAATATGTTACCATTTAATTATTTTTAAGCTAAGAGATATTCTTCCAATGTTTTGATTTTGAAACGTGTTCTTGAATTTGCCGCGGTGTTTTGATTTTACAACGTGTATGTGCGGTGTTTACTCACAGATCCCTTCTATCTCACTTTCTTCCGCAGTTTTTTCTTTCGTTCTTTTATTATTATTGATGCTTGTTGTTCATAAAATCTGTTGATCATCTTCACATTCGTTCACAACTATTCTTATCAAACAACCGATTTATTTTACCGATACATTTCGAAATTCTTAAATGCCATATTTCCGCGATTTAATTTAATAAAATGTTAATAAACGTGTACACAAAGTATTTTCTAAAGATATTACTACATTTATATATCAATGAGTCCGAAATTTATATTATTTTAAAATAAAATTTAAGAATTATTTTGCGGTATTTTACAGCAGCTGCTATCAAATACAAACTATGAACACACTGCCTCAAACATTTTCATTGGCCTGCCTTATTACCTTTTAATGTTACAAAATAAATAAAATGAATTAAAATGCTTTAATTCCCTTTGAAAGTAGCTCAATCATTATACGTATCGAAGAAGAAAATGATGTTTCTATTTCAAAATGATCAGGATAATTCATGAATCAGCTGTTAATGTTTGAAGCATTTCTTTCGTTAAATGTTCAATGCAGTACGGGATCTTCATCATGATTTTACTCTGGTGAGAAGCTGATATTAGATCTATTCATTAACGAAACTAAGTCATCTGTACTACGAAATCAAATGATCTCATCTGAAAAGAAAGACACGTTCAAATATGCAAAAATTACTAAAATCAAATCGATAAACTACTGTAAAATTACACTAATTTTGATGCATTGTTTACATCGATGGGTCTGTGTGACATCATAAATCCATAAAATGAACGATAAGCGGGGAAGAATTTTTTCAGGTGCTGAGTTTTCATGGTTATTTCTCAGTAATGCAAAGGCAAAAAAATCTTACTACACGTATTTTAACATTTGTTTATACCAAGCTTTATATTTATGAACGAAAATCATAGTGTTAGGTATCGTTTCATATGACCTATACATGTATATATTTACATCTACTGAGTATGATTCCCTCTGTGTCTTATGGAAATTTAAAGTTACATCATAGCTCTATGGAAACAGCCAGACTGAAATCCACACGCCTGTTTATCTATTGGTCGAAATATACAGCGACCTAAATTAAAATCACGGACCTCATGATGATGTCAGACTTAAATTCCCATCGGAGACGATTTGATTGTTTCTTTTAGCTAACGTACTGATTTGAATTACGAAGGTAGCAATCATTACAGAAAAAAAAATCTAGTTTTTTTTCTGCTATGTCGCCACCTTCATATCCTCATGAAAGAAACCATTTTATTGTTTTGATAATTTTTTTCTGCAACGATTTTATTTTTCATAAATACATATTTAGAGAAAATTCAGGAAAAATAATAAATAAACATGAATTCGAATTGTAAAGCACCAATTTATAAATATCCATAAAAATATGGGAGACCTGAAAGGAAGAGAACATAAAAATATTCCAAATTTTTACTTACTAGCATATATAGAATATAAACCTCTGATTTCATCCTACAATCATGTAATGATGTATAATTTAATGAATAAAAATAATGAAATTCAGAATGGAAAATAAAACAATTTTAAAAGAAAACATTTCTGATTTACTCTTCAATTCCTAATTTGTTTTCATCAATGACTCAATTTGAAACTATTTCATGTATTTAATTTTCTTCACATATCCTTTTTTGTACTCACACACAAACAAATTGTCATTATTGTCCACGCATAAACCATAAGGATCCTCACAATTATCAATGAAACGGAGAAACCGTCCATTCCTATCCAAAATGTGGATACAACAGTTTCTATTATCTACTGTCAGGATATGACTCTGAATGTCTGTTGTGATTCCCAAGGGTTTAAATTTTTTGTTCTTGGTAACTGAGGGATGACCGGTGTATCTCCATCTGAGTTTCCCGTCCTGATTAACCACCACTACTGCACCAACCAAATAGTCAGCTACACAAACGTCATGGTTTCTGTTCTCTGTGATGTATTTAGTACAACTATTCCCTGAATACAGAGGTTTACCTTTATCATCAAATTGAATTGTTTGTTTCTCTGTAAACCCCGAGTATCGGACAACTTTCGATTGAGTCAAATCATCACTGTACATGGTAACCAGGATATCACCAGTAGAGGTGACACACAGATTACCAGGAAACCATCCCCGTAATCTGATCAACTCTTCTGTCTGTCTATTCTTCACTTTATACACTGCCAATACTGTCCGATCTGAGTACAGTAGATCCCTACCTACATTTACTGCAAAATCAGCAAGAGACAACCCTGACTTTGTAACAATTGTTTGTTTGAGTGAACCAAAAGCATTGAAGCATTTGATTTCATTGGTCCACCCACTAGTCCATATACTGTCATCATTTATATAGAAAACACTTCGTAGTTGTTCATACCCGGTCTGTATTGTGGCAACAAGCTCTGGTTCATCCAGTAGTTCTCTGACTGAAGTGTTCGGTTGGATAAGTGACAAGACATTTTCTTCTGTAGCAGTAGATAATGGGGTGATATGCCCAAACGAACTATACAGCTTCTCATGGTCTATTGGTTTTGGAATGAATGTTGGCAATGTAACCTTAACTTTGGGTGGAAGCTTGCTGAACTCTCTGATCTTAGAGCTGTACTTAATGGTTGGAGACACCTTAGTGGAGTTCTTTATTTCTTTAATAGCAAGTAATGTTTGTTTTATGAGGGACTGTATCTGTTTTATTTCATCCAGGTGTTTCTGTATAATGTCTCTGTGTTTATCTTTTATCTCGCTGATTTCAGTTTTCATTTTGTTGATGACGATGTCGATTTCTCTGTGCCATTGCTCTCCTTGTTTGGACATTGATGTTGTAAGTTTCTCGTATCCTCCATCCAGGTTAGCAAGCTGATTTTCCAAGTCCCGGAAAATTTCTTCATATTTAGGAGAAATTAAGTTTTCATACTCTTTTGTATCTTTTTCAATAATGTCTTTTTTTGTTCTGTAAACCTCTGTGACTTCATCAAAGCTATGTCCCTTGTGCTGATCAGATGCCATACAGGAAGAACAAACAAAGATGTTGTTGCAATCCTTGCACTGAAATTGGCAATTTTTATGCGGATGTGTTTCACATTTCGGATAAATAAGGGTTGATCTTCGTTCCTGAAAAGAGACTATTTTATGTTTGTCATATCCATCTAAGATATGTTTGCCTATACAAGGTACGCATAGGTTGACATGACAAAAGTCACAGTAGCTGTGTACTACGGCGGTCTCACAAAGGTCACATCGGTGTACATCCTGGGCACTATGAGGGGGATCCATACTTTCTCTACAAATAGCCTAAATGACAAATATTCATATATGTAAAACACATGTATCAACAGCCACTTCAATGTATTTTTTAAATCTTCATAATGTCTAAAAAAATTTAATTCGTATATTTTATTATTTACAATATATAAGTACATATAAACATCGATGACAGGTAATCAATTTACTACTCCTTTAATCTTTCTTATGAAGGCTTGTACAAATGTAATCATGTACTTAGTTCTTTTCAGAAGTGAAAGTAGGAATATTATATATTCTAAGACCCAGTGAAAGCTTCATTTATAAAATAGAAGAAATATTTCATCACATATTAAAATCAAACTTCAGTAGTTTTAATTAACAAATTAATCTAACAGCTGTTAAAATGGGTACATACCGTGCTTATTCTTCTTCCTTGTATTCTAACATTGTTGAGCTTTTGTGGAATGTGGTCACCTGACAGCTTTAAATTATTTAGAGTTACTCCCCGTTTCTTGTACTCGGGTGCAATTGAACCCCTGGAATTTTCAATCGTTTAATCACTCTTTTTTAAAGACATGTATCTGAAATTGTACTTCTAAGCGAGCCTATGAATGTGTGAACATTCTATAGAAATGATTTGACATGTACTTTTCGGGGGCTTTGTTTTGTTTTTGCTTTTTTCAGTATATGGGTGGGGGTGCCGTCAAGGACTTTTTATTTTTAACGTGACTTATAACTACAGTTAGTATGCATAATATTGATATGTGGCTACTTTACTTAGATCATCCAGGTACTTCAATGCAGATACACAAGAGAAAGTAACCGTATCAACGGTGCATTTTATACAAAACATATACAAGCATGCAATAATATTTATTACAGCTATAACAGTTTAAGTTGATATTTAATTTTTATAGCTAAACAATGTATTTGATAGCAGTCGCAAAAAGTTAGAGGAATACGTTTATTTATCAAATAATGCACATTTTTAGACTATAACATTAACTTTTTTATTTTAAGAATGGACAGCATCAGGCAATAATAAAAACAATGCCGAATAAAAGTTTTTTTTTCCCATTCTGACAATAAAACTATTCTTGCACATAGCACTGTTTCTTTTCTTCACTTCTTGGACAACTTCAGGTATGATCAAGGTTATTTTAAAGTTTTCTGCAAAAAAAACCCAAAATCAAAAATCATAATCTTTGATTCTTCTTCTGAGCAACTCCAACATATCATTCCCTGTTGCAAAGAGCATTTTTTTTTTATTTCTCAAACAAACGTCAAGGATGTTAATGAACGGTAAATACTGACACCTGTCTTAGTTATTTTCTGGATATGAAGGATAGGAATGTTACCGGCACCAAATTTTTAGATGAATTACAGACTCTTTTCGGAAAATAAATGATACTAGTAAAAACCAAGCAAAACAAAAAATGCATAGACAGACTCAAACTCAAACGCTGTTTTATTCCCAGGGAGGGTGCGATTCATAGAAGACTATGAAGAGGTGGTGTCTCATACAGTGACGTGAAGATTGTCTCAATCTCATGCGCGAATATGTAGGATGGGGAAACCAACCTAACCCTCATCTCACCACTGGAAAAATCAAATTTCTTCTCAATATATATTAAAACTACGGAACATAGGATTTGGATCCCCCAGGCCTTTTCGGTACAGCTAGCAGACGCCCGAGAAGTTGCGATTGATAATAGCATCAAATACCTGCGTCTCCTTCTTTCTTTCTCCTTTACCCGCACCTAACCAACAGCCGTTCATCAAACTGAAAACTCACCATAAATATCAGTGAAGTTTTATGCGACTTAACTGGGATTAAAAAGTATGCTTGATGTAGAAGATGCACGACAGCTCTGAAATGGTGGGGCCCGTGGATCGGTTCCTTATTCTAAAGTCCCGAATGTACTGCAGCTTCAGCGGCGAATCGCCCTAAAAGTTCAATCCTTTACTTCATTTTTATCCAATTACATAAAAATGTAGCTCCAAAATAATGACAATAATACTTTGTATTACTTTGCTTCACTATTATAAAATGTGTATTTTGCAGGTAATTTGATAAATGGAATGCCTGAAAACAAACATTTTAGGAAAGAGAAGAAACTAAAACTAACATGCATCGTGTCTTTGATATCTCTGGACATCAGCTGTATGAAAATAAATTACAAATGAATGTAATTATTTAATCAGCTGATAATTAGAAAATCAAATATGTCTTTGAATTTTCTTTCAATTTTTCAAAGTAATAATCAGAATTACTATACATTACGGGAGATGATTTAAACACGACTGTTTATATATCTGAACTTTATAAAGATTTGAATGATCAATTCATGTAACTACATTTAAAAATATTGGTTCGTCTCAGTTACCTTAAAAAAACTTCATCAGGAAAATACATTTTGGCTCTTAGTGTCATGCAGCATATGATCAAAGATTCATCCTGGCTGAATGAAGTGGAATTTAGTACCTTTCACAGAAGAAAAATACAGTGGAGCCTCAGATATCCGGACGCCAGATATCCGGACGCTTCACTTTCCGGTCGATTTTTATTGGGAACGGAATTTTTACACAATAATTTGTCTCGTTTATCCGGAATTCCGCGTTCCGGATCCGGACGGTCAAATTTTACCACATAATACAGTTTTCCTTTAAATTTTACCCCATTTAACCGGACGGTCACATTTAAGTGTTCGGGGCACAAAAGTTTTTTATGCACAAGTGAAAATTGGTGTAAAAACATCTGACACTGGTTGTTGGTTTTAAACAATGCCTTCGTCCGGTAATCGGGGTGTTTAATTTGTGTTTAGAAAAGTCATCTATTGATTGAATTAAAATTCTATTAATCGTAGTGTGATTAGATCGTTCGTACGCCTATTCATTTTAAAACGTAATTGAAATGAAATATTTGATAATTTGAGTTTTGTTTACGATAGTTATTAAGACCGCTTGGGATGTTCAGGGTATCGACATTAATTTTATAGCGTGTGTTCAATAAACAGTGTAATAATAATTTATGCCAAACATGGCGTGGATGAGTGTTCACGCTACTTGTAAAAATCGCTTGGGTGCAATTAACTCTATAGAAAGATGGATACGTAAAATTAGCTTGGGTAAGTTCTGTCAATGAAAAAATAGCTTGGACAATTATCAATAAGGGAATATATACAGATTTTCACCCATTTTCAATCATCAAATGTTGAGCAGCTTCAAATATGTCAACACCACCGGCCAAGAGAGCGAGAGTTGCATCACCGCTAGCTTGAAGAAAAAGATTTGTCAGCGTAAAGTGGAACACCGACTTTCTTCTCTTCGCTTTGTTATGCGAATGTAATTAAATTATCGGTTTAATACAGTGATTGTAATGTACATGTACATGTGTTGCATTGAAGAATGTAGTGCTAAGTTTCCTGTGGAAAAAACATACCTTAAATAATGTTTTTAACAATATTTTGTTTTGTTAATTTAAAAAAAATCTAAACTTTTTTTGTAGTGCTTATGGCTATCAAAATAAAATATTTAATTGTATAATTAATTTATGAGTTATGTTTCCATAAATATAAAAGGTAAATATCACAATTCAGATATTCGGACGCTTCACCTATCCGGACGATTTGGCCTGGGGACAAAAGTGTCCGGATAAGTGAGGCTCCACTGTATAATTTTTCTTATAACGTATTTCCTCGACCTTCAGCCCCCCCCCCCCCCCCCCCAAATAAATAAACTAATAAGAAATCATTAATATGAAATAAATTAAATCTTCTTCTGCAATACAGTTTTGATTCAATCTTCATTTGATTCCTCAGATTATAATATAAATTCAATTATTTTTCCAGCCAAATGGACACACATGGACACATCTTTTTGGCGTTTTTGGCGGAATGCCGCTTCCGCTAATTCAAGTACATCGCTAAATGCAATGCATAAATGTATAAGAATAGTCACATTCAGGAATACGCTAAGCGTAAATAATTGATATGGATGCCATTTCATGATAATTTTCTACCACAACGCACGTGGCAATATAATAAATTCACACACAAAGTCATTTTATTTGACGCAGCACATAGAAATTCAAAGACATCATTTATATAAAATTTCATGTCATTCAGGTCTTTAGTATTTCAGGTCTTTAGTATGTCCCGTATACCGATCCCGATACAATGGAAAACTGAGAAAATTTCCGAATACATTATAGTCGCGATACAAGCGTCTAACACGACAGTCTATGACCAACTTTTCATTTACGAGTAAAACAAAAAATATATAATATTAAAAAACATATTTCTACATGCAAATTTCATTTTTAATTGATAAAAATGAGCATAATATTAATTCATAAAAAAAAAAACTATCCCGCAGAAACGCAGTTACAATATTTAAATGTGTATCAAATAACGGACCGCCTCCTGGCGGCCCGTAATAATCACCTGTGATATGTTGTTACATATTCTTGAGAATATGGATTTACAGTGTTATAAAAATTGAAATCTTAACGCTATCAATAATTGAACGGTTTAATATCTATAAATTGAGTAAAAAAGAATTTTTAAAAGAGTGAAACATACTCAGTAAATGTAAATTTATAATGTTGCATATTTATATTTTTCAAAGTAAATTTAATGAATTCAGATATACAGACATGAATACATCGTACAATCTGTTGATGGTTGACTTTACATATCATTTTAAACAGTGCTAAAGAACCATATTCTTTATTAAAAGGAGTGAAAACATCAACATAAATTTCAATTTATAAATATCAATAGAAAATATTCGCCATTTAAGAGGAAGAGAATATACAGAGTATTATAAATCTTTACGCTGTAGCCTTGAGAATATATATTTTCTCTGTTATTGAGTTTTAAATTCCATCCTAAATCCTCGTAATAATGTATAATTTGATAATAAAAATAAATATAAAAACAGAACAACGTCAAAATAAAACAATCTTATCTTCTCTGCAATTTCTGATTTGTTTTTGTGCAAAGCTCAAACTATTTCAAATATTTGAGATTTTGTACATGACCTGTGTCGTATTCACACACAAACAGATTGTCTTTATTGTCCACACATGGACCAAAGGGATTTTTCAGATCACAATTATCAATGTAACAGAGAAACTGTCCATTCTGATCCAGAATGTGGATACAATGGTTGTCACCGTCTGCTGTCAGGATATGACTCTGACTGTCTGTTGTGATACCACGGGGTTTAAATGTTTTTTCTTGGTAACCGAGGAATGACCGGTGTATCTCCATCTGAGTTGCCCGTCCTGATTAACCACCACTATTGCACCAGCCGCCCAGTCAGCTACACAGATGTCATGGTTTCTGTTTTCTGTGATGTATTTAACATAACCATTCCCTGAGTACAGAGGTTTACCTTCCTCATCATATTGAATTGTTTGTTTCTCTGTGGATCCCGAGTAACGGACAACCTTGCATTGAGTCCGCCTATCACTCATAACAAGGAGATCACCAGTAGAGGTGACACATAGCTGACCAGGTTTTCATTCCTGTCCATTCTTTACTTTATTCACTGTTCCTACAATCCCATCAGAGTACAGTAGATCCCTTTCAACGTCTACAGCTATATCAAAAGGCTCCTCTCCTGATTTTGTTATGATTGTCTGATAGTGTGAACCATGATCATTGAATCATTTGATTTCATCGGTCCACCCACTGGTCCATATCTTATCATCATTTTTATAGATAACATTGCGTAAATTTTCATGCCCAGTCTGTATTGTGGCAATAAGCTCCGGGTCATCCATAAGTTCTCGGACTGAAGTGTTTGATTGGCCTGGTAACAAGACATTTTGTATCATTTTAGCAGTTGATAATGGGGTGATCTGTCCAAAGAGACTAAACAGCTTCTTACTGTCTATTGGTTTTGGAATGAATGTTGATAGTGTAACATTAATTTTGGGTGGAAACTGACTAAACTCTCCGATCTTCGACTTGTATTCAATGGTTGGAGATACTTCGGTGGATATCTTTAATTCTTTAATGGCAAGTAATGTTTGCTTCATGAGAGACTGTGTCTGTTTGATTTCATCCAAATGTTTCCTTAAAATATATCTGTGTTTCACTTTTATCTCGCTGATTTCAGTTTTCATTCTGTTAATAACGATGTCGTTTTCTCTGTGCCATTTCTCTCCTTGTTTGGACATTGTTGTTGTTAGTTTCACATATCCTCCATCTAGGTTGGCCAGCTGATTTTCCAATTCCATGACTTTTTCTTCATATTTAGGAGTTATTACGTTTTCAAACTCTTCTGACTCTTTTACTATGATTCCTATTGGTTTTGGAATGAATGTTGATAGTGTAACATTAATTTTGGGTGGAAGCTGACTAAACTCTCCGATCTTCGACTTGTATTCAATGGTTGGAGATACTTCGGTGGATATCTTTAATTCTTTAATGGCAAGTAATCACTGGATGAAATATCTGGTTTCAGCGCTGCGGAAACCCTTTGGAAACTCTGCGGAAACTTAAGGTTACTTTAAGTTTCCGACAGGTTTCAGCACGGAAACTTCAAGTTTCATTAAGTTTCCGCAGTGCTGAAACTTAGGCTGTCCATGAATCCAAATGGTTTCCGCAACGGAAACTTACTGAAACTTGATGTTTCTGCATAGTTTCAATCTCCATATACGTTTGGGATACATATTGTTTACAAATGGTTTCCGCGACGGAAACTTACTGAAACTTGAAGTTTCTGCATAGTTTCAACCTCCATATACAATTGGGAAACATATTGTTTACAAAGGGTTTCCGCAACTGAAATTTACTGAAACTTTTTATATTTTTGCTTTCACAAAAGCTGAGCAAGGTTTCTACTTTATGTAAAAACAAAACAATTTCAAACAGTTCCAAATTTATTTTGTTCAAAAATCTGAAATTGTTTCCAATAATAAATAAAATACAGCCAAGATACAATAATGGAGAAACATCCATATGGCAATTCCCTTATTAGGGACTTTTATTTAAAAAATGATAAAATTGCACAAGAAAAAAAACTCCCATAGAAATCTTTACATTAGTATTTTTTTTTCATCTCGATTAAATGCCTATCAAATCTCCCTTTAAAAATGCAACAAAGATCTTACTTTTTAAAAAATATGAATGCAATTTACAAAATAACTGCACGTACATGAATAAACAAAGAAAACTTCACTGTTACATGAACATGATACACTTGTCTCAATTTGTTTTGAACTACAATGAATATGTACACCATAACATATTTTTGAAAAGTCTAAAGTATCCATCTTTAAAAAAAAAAATACACTACAAGATAGTAGTTGACTATAGAGGTTTGACCCAGATTTGATTTGAATATGTCAATAAATTCCAAAATGAGGTCAAAGTGACCCACTTACAAGTTGGGATAAACCTTTTCTTTGTTAGTAATATAATCTAATGTTTTACAATAGAACAGGATTTGATATCATTTTTTTGATAATCCATTAAGTCCAAAGTGAACTTTTCATTTCCACCCATGATGTACCAACTGATCAGATTTTAATATCATAAGCCTGTCAGTATTTAATAGATGACCCAGAGGGAGATATGAAAAGCTTGTTGGCCAATAAAAAGCTAACAATGGAGCAGTCTGTCAAATCATGTGCAAAAATATGATGTACACATTTAATTAATTATGCTGATTGCAACACACTTCATTCCTGATGAATATTCTTCTTTACACATGGTTTACCTTCCTACATTTCACTACTTTACCTACATTAATATTTTAAATCCAAGACATGAAGTAAAATATACATTGTTTATATATGACAAGTATTACTACATGTACATGTACTTGCTTTTTGTAGCATGAATGTATAAAATACAAAGTATCACACAGATCATTCACCTTACAATTCTCATCAATACCAGCATTTTACTTATGATATAAAAGCTAATTCCAATTATATATTAGTTACATAACACAGTTTAAAATAAAACCCACATGGAAACAACTTTCCATCCAAGTAATTTTGTTATATAAAAATTGTAATACATGGGGTATATGTTGTCTTTATATATTTTCTTATACGACATAATTGAATATTGTTTGGTGTATTTTATCATTTCTATGACCCATGCATTCATCTCCTAATGCAGTGTTTTTACATTTAAGATTGGTTTCTTAATTTTTCATATATTGCTGCAAATAAAATCTAAGTTATCAAGAAATGTTTAAACAAAGAAAATGGAAAAAAAAGTAGTTAACACTTATCAACTTGGAGGTGTGAGGATATATGTTACATGGAGTCTAATATTTTATGCAATATTTGCAAATATAACAAATTATTTAAGAAAATGAAAGTTAATATCTGCAAGGTCTAATCAATCATTTAATAAGTCAAAACCATGTGATTTTCTAAGATTCTAGCTTACAGACAGACATTGTAATATACTGGTATTTGATCATATAAGAAAAGTTATAGTTTATAGGTTTTTTGAAATGAGAATACTTTACAGTTAAAAAGTCTTGTTCTGCAGAGGTTTAGTCGGGTTGTAGAGATGTGTCCATTCGAATCAATAAGGAGTGTCCTTGGCTGTTGTTGATGTAACCCGAGTCGTAGTTTATGGAAATAGGCCTTTTTGGGGGACTTTCGAGCATTGTCCAGACCGGTGAAGCACTCATATGATCACATCATGGCTACAGCAGACTTCTGGACAGTGGTAGCATTAAAATTCTTCTTCTTGCGATGAACTTGTTCCTCTCACTGGGCTGTACTTTATGTCTGTTCTATTTATCTTAAACATGAATAATAAAGTTTCATTTAGATTTGTAAACAATAAACATAAGTCATTCAGCCTAACATGTAATAAAAGCATTCTGAATAAAATTCTGAAAAAAGAAGCTACTATGCAGTTGCCAGTTGCTGTTTAAACTATGTCATATAATGACTACAGTAGTATCTGGTCTAAAATGTTTCATTTTATGTTTGAAGCTATGTTATTTTCATTTTGATTCAATTATTGTTTGTTGAACAATGGAAAAACTTATCAACAATAAGTGTGTTTCACCCCCCCCCCCCCCCCCCCAATCAACCTCCTTTTCAAGAACTTAGACCTGGATTTCCCAAAAATTACTACAGTAAATTATAAACATCCAACACATGTATAAGTTAATGGTGAAAATAATCAATTTCAAAGCAATACCTTGCGTTCACATCGTCCAGCTGGTCAAATCATTCACCCGAATCACCGAACAAGGATGCAACTAATCACCGGAAACATTGACTTTGTATGCTGTCAATACTGGAAAAGATAAACGTGAAAGATTTCATTTTCCGGATTTAATTAATAAATTTGTTTCGTTATATTTAGAGTTTGTAAATCGTAAAATGTGCGAAAGATTCATTGTTCGTCTTGTTTACCAACCAAGCATTCATATATTAGGGACGTTTATATATTAATTATATATGTGTATACCCTGGATAATCTTGATCATCATGCATATAAAGTTGGTTAATGGTTAACTTGGTCAAAACGTATATTTAAAAGAGATACGGTAAAAAAAATTAAAACGCCGAACCAAATTTGAAAAAATGACGCCATCTTGATTTGATGGCGCGAGATCTCGTTTACAAATGAGAGATAAATTAGAGCCTTGAAAATGTTATTGGGAGTATCTATGTTGTGAATTAAGTTACCTTGACATGAGTTCTTCGTTCCTGCATTATCTCCTTGTTGTAGAGGCTATTAATGCTTCTCAATTCTCCATTTTACAACAGCACCTTCTTGTCCATTTTAACCTTCGCTCGGAATCATAAAGTGCGCCAATACTGACAAATCAGAACCCGCTAAATCTTGGAAAAGTGCATCTTGGGATAGTTTAAAATGAATAATGTTTAACATGTTTAATCAAAATTATCATTTTTACCGAATAGTATACTTTTTACATGTATATTTATTTTGAATAAGAACTGTGGGGGTCAGTATTTCCTGGTTAAATACGACAAAGTATTGGCGTGCGTTTGTATTTGTAACACGTGATTAACCAAAAAAAAATGGCCGACCGTTTGTTTTTAATGAGACATATGTATCAGATTTTGTCTTTAACTATATTAAATTATTTACATGTACAGTGCTCTATCATATTTAGTTTGGCAAAATCATCAGTACATCATGTACTGATGATTTTGCCAAACTAAATATGATAGAGCCATATATAGTTGACTGACAAGTTAGTCTTGACTTGTCCAATTTTCACCGCGATTCTAAGCACGGTCATATTCTTATTCAAAATATAGAGGTGTGAAAAATATTATGTTTATCACAGAGCAGGTTCTGCATGAACACACAGAAATCACAAATATAATTAGATGCCGATCAAATAACGGGGTCCGGTTAACAGCGTTCACCCGCACGGTGAATTTACAACTACGATGAATTGATGGCAATTATTTTACAGTTACACATGTGCACTGATTGGTCTTGCGATGAACAGTACGTTAAGAATACTTATGAAATTAAGATACAAACGCGTTAAACAAGCCGGGAAGTAAGACGTACACGTCGGACTGATATATAAACAAAATATAATTTTAATTATTTGGTATACTTTCTACATCAAATGTATACGAATGTATAATCAAATTTTAAAAAATGGGATTAAAATCACGTGCACCACATGGCTAATGCTGGATTTTAAACTGATTTTGTAATATAACGTATAACTTCAGTAAAATTATAAATAATGCTTATTATATCTTATAACAGAAACATGTATCAATATCTGTGTTTACAGTACAGAAAGTAAATACAAAGTATAGAAATGCACGAATCACATAGGCGTCGAACCGGGGGGGGGGGGGGGGGGTAGGGGGGGGGGGGGGGGGGTTAGTGCAAAGTTAGACTTAACCAATAGGCATATAGCCCCCCCCCCACTTTTTCTCGCCGGAAATGTAATTGTTCCTAAATTTACCTTGAAAGATTGAGAAGTTGGAGTAATAGGCATACTAGCCCCCCCCCCCCCCCCGCCCCACGGATTAGGATTTTCATGATTTTGGGAATTAGGGTTTTTTCTCAATATTTCTGAGGATTAGTCCAGCCCCCCCCCCCTTTCAATTTGCTTCCGACCTCAGTGAATCATGATACAGTCATACATGTAGTAAAGTCTGAAATGCATGTAAATAATTAAACACTTATTATATTAGACTCAAACTCCAAGTGGGTTTTACTTGTTATTATCAACTGTAGACTTTTTTACAAAAAAATTCCTGTGTACATGTGTTGGCGTGGTATTAAAAAAGAAATGAATTAGCTCTAAACTTCAGGTTGTACGAATATTTGATACGATTTGTAAAAATTTACAACGACTTTACCTTAATTTGTTTGCTTAATTAGTTACTGTACATCAGGTTCATTCAAATGATAACTAAATGATTTAAGAAGGAGTGTTACAAAATAGGTATATTAATTTATTTTACTAAATAATTATAATTTACTTATCAGTTTTACTAACTCAGGTACACACAAATTGAAAAAAAATTCCCGCCGGGCTCCAGTTATAAACTCGCGCTTCGTACTGTGTATATGTTATGTAACAGTCTTTTGTTCACTCCTGACAGAAAAAACCCTGCAATCCACACAGAATATACAGGAAAATCACAGAGGAGGTCACCTGGACAAAGAATGTATACACATGTATACACGTGCCCGAGTACCCAAGATTAATGATTTCATCATATGCATTAAACAAGATCAGACATCAGTTTTTCTTTTCAAATTCAATTAATTACTTAGTAAGGTTCTTAATCGCCTTATTTGCCACATTTGAAGATAGTTACATGTTTACATATAGTTTCAGTCACGCTGAAACCTTACTATACATTTTAGTATGTACGGATTCATTATCATTAGGCTAGAATTAAACTTAAACCTGTTGAAAATAAATGATATCACTATTAAACTCAAATCAATTTTAGTAATAGTTTCAGCAATGCGTAAACCATTTGGAATCTTAACTTAAAGTTTCAGCATACTGAAACCTAGCGGAAATGTTCTGAAACTGATTGATATTTCCATAATAATTTACACAACTTTTCACATGATTCAATTTTAGTTTCCGCATTGCGGAAACCATCAGGAATCTTAACTTAAAGTTTCAGCATACTGAAACCTAGCGGAAATGTTCTGAAACTGATTGATATTTCCATAATAATTTACACAACTATTCACACGATTCAAATTTAGTTTCCGCATTGCGGAAACCATCAGGAATCTTAGACTAAAGTTTCTGCTGACTGAAACCTAACGGATACTTGCTGAATCGATATAATGGTTTCCGCATTGCGGAAACTATACATGAAACTTCAACTTCAAGTTTCAGCAAGGTTTCCATATAGTTTCAGTTTTGCTGAAACTTGATTTTTCATCCAGTGAATGTTTGCTTCATGAGAGACTGTGTCTGTTTGATTTCATCCAAATGTTTCCTTAAAATATCTCTGTGTTTCACTTTTATCTCGCTGATTTCAGTTTTCATTCTGTTAATAACGATGTCGTTTTCTCTGTGCCATTTCTCTCCTTGTTTGGACATTGTTGTTGTTAGTTTCTCATATCCTCCATCTAGGTTGGCCAGCTGATTTTCCAATTCCAGGACTTTTTCTTCATATTTAGGAGTTATTACGTTTTCAAACTCTTCTGACTCTTTTACTATGATTCCTGTCTTTGTCTTGTAATCCTCTATGACATTGACAAAGGTATGTCCCTTGTGCTGATCAGATGCCATACAGGAGTAGCAAACAAAGGTATTACATTCTTTGCACTGAAATTCACAACTTTTGTGTGAATGTCTTTCACATTTTGAATAAATGATAGTAGATCTTCGTTCCTGAAATGGGACTATTTTATGTTTGTCATATCCATCTGAAATGTGTTCACCTATGCAAGGAATACAGAGGTTGACATGACAAAAGTCACAGTAGCTGTGTACTATGTCGGTCTCACAAAGGTCACATCGAGGCACATCCTGGGCACTGTAACAGGGATTTATGGTTTTTCTACAAATAAATATAAACTAAATACATATGTCGTATTGGTGTGCATCTACGTCCTAAAAGCGGGCGTCAGACTCTGTATTCAATTTAAACACGTGTAGCCGGTGTACCCGAGGATAGCGGTCTTTTGATGATTTATTAGGTATGTACAGTAGATATACGATGCGTTTGTAATGGACCAGATAACATTTTTTTCATTAAGTGGGTTGATTTTTTATCAACTAATTGTGTTGTTTCGTTCAAAACATGAGAAGATACTGCATTGTTAACATTTATATTGTGCCGTCACGTGTCTCCAAGAGTCTATTGTGGTTGGGTGAGTTTTCTCCAAAATGATGCCATTTTTTAAATGACACTGGACATCCAAAATTTCTTTTGGTCTCTATAAATTTACATCCCATCAATTTTGATACCATGATATGTTGCGTGGAAATGTTTAAATCACAAATTACTCAAGAGACCAATAAATATTATTTTTACGATTGCTTTTATAAATGTTATTAAAATTGCGTCAAATTCTAAAAACATTATTAGAATATCAAAACTTGCTTGATGTCTAGTAAAATGCTCTTCTGATGATGCATATCCATGTTAAAATTATCTCTGCACGCTGTGTGGACGCTTTCTAATTATTGAAGTCAAAGAGCGCTATAAGTTAAGCTTGTTTAAAAGTAAAAAACGTAACTAATAATCATACTAATGATAAATTATAAAACACATCAGTGATACAACGTAGTTATCAGGTAAATTAAATGAAAATGAGCAATTTAAGTTTAAACGAAAGCTTTAAAAACACTTAATCATTATTGAACAGATTCACAAGGTTACATGTAAATTTTAATTTTAATTATTATTAAAGAAATCCGTTAATGAATCCCACTATCGGAAACATATGGCCCCCATTTTTATTAGTAAAATGAAACATAAGGTTTACTTAAGGCTAAAACCTGCGTATGATGACAATTTTTCTTGATTCAGTATCGACGACTTTTGATGCTATATCTAAGGTTTAAAATGATATAGGTTCAAAATTGTTAACTAAAGAGACAGTCATTAAAGGTGGCGTTTAGAGTTAGACTATCGGAAACCTCTGACGCTAGGGTACAAAGTACATGTATAGGCTTATTGTCAGTCCGTAAAATTGTTGGTCATTCTACCAGGAAGTGCAATCGTCATTATCGAATCAGTTCACAGCATTTGTACTCACAATACTAAGCTTTATACGACACTGACTACAGCTTCTGTTTCTTTCGATTTGTAAGTAAACAAAGTAAGGACAGTTCAGTACAAGCTAAAGGATAGTTGTTCACAGCTGTTTGATTTTTATAAAAAAATTAGCAGAGAAAGCAAGAGAATGCATTTTTAAGGTCATGTTGAGTAAATAAATGGTTACAAATGATCTTTGAAATATTAGGGATGAGGGTGTTCATCATTTCAAATCAAATTTAAAAGCTGTTTCAACTTTTGTATTAAATATTTTCAACTTATGAAAAACATAAATGCAAATTTAAGTAGAGTGAAATGCTTATTAATTTAAGATTAACGTTTCATTTCTGTCAAAGTGTTGAAAAAATATATCTTCCATTTTAATCTTTTAAGTCATTTTGATTACATGTTATATCCATTGGATAAAATGAAAATTGTTGATTCGTTTAATTAAGCTAGAACGTGCTATGTTTTGGCTTTACATACAATTGTTTTTATTGGTGTCAATTTACCATGCACTTATCCAAGGAATATTAAAGATTAAAATTATAAAAATAAAAACCAGGACTTAAAGAACAGGGAAACTGTGTTTTTGATGAGAGAAGAGGAGTTTAACTAGGAAGTCAATGAATTAACAAATTGGCATTATATTATATATAAGAGATTAAAATTGTTGAGTGTGCATGCATATGTCAAGTTTAAATGTTGTCACAGAAAAATCTCTCATTATTAATCTTTAATAAAGTCCATGAATTCAGATATGTACACATGCCTACAATAATGAGTCTGTTTTATGGGTGTATTGATTTTATATATTTCCTAAAAAGGGCTCAGATGTCATTTATTTTATTAAAAGAAAACAAATTACATGAATTTAAATTGGGAATTATCAACCTATAAATATCCATGAAAAGATGTGGGAGACCTGAAAAGAAGATAACTATGGAGGGTAATCGTGTTCAAAAATCCAGACATGTAAACTTGTAAATCCGAATATGCAATCGTGTTGATGTGTGAGCCTGAGTATGAATATGTGTTATTCTGATCGTGTAACCTATAAAACTTGGGCGTAAACACGTGTAAGATTTGACTTAGTTCCTTCGCATGATGCACATTTTGCAACCTTATTGTTTACATTAGTTAATTAAACCTTCAACTTTGCACACTTTCAATCCGTAGTTTCTGCATTTGTAACTTCAGGCTCAGCAATAGCACATCTGACATGATACAAATTGACAAAAAATTTTAGAGTTACTTCTAGTTCTAGTTCTCGGATGAACATGAAAACCTAAAAATTGTACTTCAAAGCAAGAATTTGAATGTGTTTACTTTCTGTAGAAATGATTTGATATATTTTTATTATTTATTATTTTATTAACAAATGAATTTAACAAAAGTTCATAGATATATTACTATTCATTGAACATGAAAACCTAAAAATTGTACTTCAAAGCAAGAATTTGAATGTGTTTACTTTCTGTAGAAATGATTTGATATATTTTTATTATTTATTATTTTATTAACAAATGAATTTAACAAAAGTTCATAGATATATTACTATTCATTGAACATGAAAACCTAAAAATTGTACTTCAAAGCAAGAATTTGAATGTGTTAACTTTCTGTAGAAATGATTTGATATATTTTTATTATTTATTATTTTATTAAAAAATGAATTTTAACAAAAGTTCATAGATATATTACTATTCATTTATTTCTATTCTACACAATACGTGTATGTAGCACGATGAGTGTGTTTCATTTTAATTTATCACAAAAAAGTATAAGCAGAGCACTATGCGTATTTTGAGGATGAGATAGAGAGAGATAAAAAGAGATAGTTATCTCATTCTCTCTAGTTCGGTCGTTCGATTTTTAATGAAGATTGTAGAAAATACAGTTCAGGATGATACAATATCAACACAGTAGCCAATCACCCAAAACTTTTTAAAAGAGGTGTTGTGTGCCGAACATTTATTATTTTTTTTTTTTGGGTTACTATTGATTCTTTAATCTTATATATTTTTGTTTAATAATTACCTTTTAACGACGCTTATCTTCGCTAGCCAAGGGTTCACGATGGAGATGAGCGGATCGTAAACCCTTGGCTAAGCAAAGATTAACGACGCTTGACATACTTGCAATGACAAAATGCTAATGCCACATGCATTGATGAGACCAAAGGATATAAACTATTTCATCTAAACAAATTATTGATAATTGTGGACAGCAAAAGAAGATGTACTTAATTTACATGTCAAACAAAGTTAAACCCTCATGGGTTTTTGACATAATGCAATGTCATGTGCTATTTTGGTCAATAACATCCATAGATTTAACGTGTTTTAACATTTATCTATACACCGAGTGAAACAAAATTACAAGTACTAATTACCTTGATTTTATTTACCACTTCTCTGTATTATTATTGCTTAAACATATGTTGCAAAACTAAATATAAACTCTGTAATTACACAGTTTTTAATGATGAACATGTTTTACACATACGACCTGCTTGTATAATACACCTGGCAAAAATTATAATTTTACTTAAACTTTGGTGATTCATGCAGGATATGACGGTGGCGATATTGCAGAATTATACACGCACTGAGTACGATTCCCTCTGTTTCTTAAGAAACATAAAGTTAATTCATATAGCTCTATGAAAACAGCCAGATTGAAATCCACAAGCTCCGTTTATCTATTGGTCGAAATATGTAGCGACCTAAACTAAAATCTCGGACTGCATGATGATGTCAGACTTAAATTCCCTTCGGAGACGATTTGGTTGTTTCTTTTAGCTAACGTACTGATGTAAATTAACTTTCATTTAATAAAGAATTTTTCTTACTCTTTACAATAGATTTATTAATTTGTTAAAAGGAAGATGTTAATATAAACAATAACATGTTTTCTTTCATGATTCATGCGAATTATGAAGTAAGCGATCATTACAGAATAAAATTACATCACCCGCTAACGCGAGTTATGTATTTTTTTCTGCAATGTCGCCACCTTCATATCCCGCATGAATCACCATAGAAAGCATTTTATTGTTTTAGTATTTTTTTCCTGCGACGATTATATTTTTTATAATTACATATTCAGAAAGAATTCAGAGAAAATAATAATGAATAAACATAGATTCGGATTGGAAAGCATCAATTTATACAGTAAATATCCATGAAAATATGAGAGACCTTAAAGGTATAGCACATAAGAATATTTCAATTCTTTACATTGTAGCCTGTTGAAGATAAACCTCTGAATTTCATCCTATAATCATGTAATAGCGTAAAATTAATGTTATTATACTTTCATGTTCTGAAATCTGATTGGTTTAGACGCAGCTGATAATCCATTCTATTACCCTCAGCGTTAGCAACACATTTGGCAACGGGTAACACTATATAAATAGTGCCTGTTTTGACACCCTGAGAAAACCATTGTCAACCTCCGCTTCGCGTCGGTTGACAATGGTTTTCGAGGGGTGTCAGTTTCAACAGTTACCCTCCCAAACAGGCACTTTTTATTTTATTTTACTGAATGTTTTAATTTTTAAGAAAATTTTACTGCTTTTATATAGATATGGCGAACCGTACGCACATAATTCACGCGCATGTAACAATTCGTTGTGTTACCCGTTGCCGAGGGTAATAGAACGGATTATCAACTGCGTCTAATCCAATCAGATTTCAGTATTTAACATGAAGTATAATAAAACGAATTGTTACATGTGCGTAAATTATGTTCGTACGGTTCGCTGTAGAATTCACGTCATTTCTATATAAAAGAGGTATTTTAAAATGTTCTCTAATATTAAGACACTCAGTGTAATAAAATAAATAGTGCCTGTTTGGGAGGATAACAGTTGAAATTGACACACCTCGAAAACCATTGTCAACCTCCGCTTCACGTTGGTTGACAATGGTTTTCTCGGGGTGTCAATTTCAACTGTTACCCTCCCAAATAGGCATTATTTATATACTGTTATACTTTCAAGTTAAATACTGAAATCTGATTGGTTTAGACGCAGTTCATAATCCGTTCTATTACCCTCAGCGTTAGCAACGCACTTAGCAAAAGGTAACATAATAATTGTTACATGCGCAAAAATTATGCGCGTACGGTTCGCCGTAGAATTCACGATATTCCTATGTAAAACAGTTAAGTTTTCTTTAAAATTAAGACATTCAGTATAACAAAATAAATAGTGCCTGTTTGGGAGGATAACAGTTGAGATCGACACCCCTCGAAAACCATTGTCAACCTCCGCTTTGCGTCGGTTGACAATGGTTTTCGAGGGGTGTCAATTTCAACTGTTACCCTCCCAAACAGGCACTATTTATATAATGTAAATAAATAAAAATAATGAAATTCATAAAAGAAGATAAAACAATTTTAAAAGAAAACAGTTCTGATTTACTAGTCAATTCCTAATTTGTTTTCATCAATGCCGCAATTTGAAACTATAAGAAACTATTTCACGTATTTAATTTTCTTCACATAGCCTTTGTTGAACTCACATACGAACAGATTGTCATTATTGTCCACACATAAACCCATAGGATACTCAAGATCACAGTTATCTATGTAACGGAGAAACTGTCCATTCTGATCCAGAATGTGGATACAATGGTTGTCACATTCTGCTGTAAGGATATGACTCTGACTGTCTGTTGTTATACCACGGGGTTTAAATGGTCCGTTCTTGGTAACAGAGGAATGACCGGTGTATCTCCATCTGAGTTTACCGTCCTGATTAACCACCACTACTGCACCAGCCTCACAGTCAGCTACACAGATGTCATGGTTTCTGTTCTCTGTAATGTATTTAATGTTACCATTCCCTGAGTACAGAGGTTTACCTTCATCATCATATTGAATTGTTTGTTTCTCTGTAGATCCTGAGTAACGGACAACTTTGGATAAAATCATATAATAGCCAGACTGAGTGTACATGGTAACCAGGAGATCACCAGCAGAGGTGACACACAGACTAAGAGGACTCCTTTTCTGTATTCTGATCAACTCTTCTGTCTGTCCATTCTTCACTTTATTCACTGTCCCTACTGTCCGATCTAAGTACAGTAGATCCCCGCCTACATCTACAGCTATATCATAAGGCGCTCGTCCTGATTTTGTAACAATTGTCTGTTGGAGTGAACCATAAGCATTGAAGCATTTGATTTCTTTGGTCCACCCACTAGTCCATATCTTGTCATCATTTATAGAGGTAACACAGCATAGTTTTTTATACCCAGTTTGTATTGTGGCAATAAGCTCTGGTTCATCCAGTAGTTCTCTAACTAAAGTGTTGGGCTGGTTCAGTGACAAGACATTTTCTTCTGTAGCAGCAGATAATGGGGTGATCTGCCCAAAAAAACTATACAGCTTCTCACTGTCTATTGGTTTTGGAATGAATGTTGGCAATATAACCTTAACTTTGGGTGGAACCTTGCTGAACTCTCTGATCTTAGAGCTGTACTTAATTGTTGGGGCCAATTCAGTGGAGTTCTTTATTTCTTTAATAGCAAGTAATGTTTGTTTTATGAGAGACTGTATCTGTTTGATTTCATCCAAGTGTTTCTGTAAAATGTCTCTGTGTTTCACTTTTATATCGCTGATTTCAGTTTTCATTTTGTTGAGGACAATGTCGATTTCTCTGTGCCATTGCTCTCCTTGTTTGGACATTGTTGTTGTAAGTTTCTCATATCCTTCATCCAGGTTGGCCAGCTGATTTTCCAAGTCAAGGACAATTTTCTCATATTTAGGAGAAATTGAGTTTTCAAACTCTTTCGTATCTTTTTCAATAATGTCTTTCTTTGTCTTGTAAACCTCTGTGACTTCGACAAAGCTATGTCCCTTGTGCTGATCAGATGCCATACAGGAAGAACAAACAAAGCTGCCGCATTCCCTGCATTGCAATTCGCAGTTTTTCTGTGGATGTTTACCACAATTCGGATAAATGAGGGTCGACCTTCGTTCCTGGAAAGGGACAATTTTATGTTTGTCATATCCATCTGAGATGTGATCTACTACACAGGGCTTGCAGAGGTTGACATGACAAAAGTCACAGTAGCTGTGTACTATGGCGGTCTCACAATGGTCACATCTGTGTACATCCTGGGCACTAGTACGGGGATCCATGATTTTTCTACAAATAGATAACAAGTATTTCTACTATATATGTAAAACACATGTATCAACATCCATTTTCATGTATTTTTTCAAATCTTCATAGTGTCTAAAATCTTTAATTTGTATATGTATAAGTATGAACATGGACGCCATGTTATCAATCTACTATTCCTTTTATCTTTCTCATGAAGACTGGTACGAATGTAATCATATAAAATGTTCTTTTCAGAAGTGAAAGTAGAAATATTATACATTTATTTTAATACCTAAGCTTTAATTATTTCTATTTTAGGCCTAATTAAAATATACATTTCATTAGCCCTACATCTAAAAATAATTTAATTGATAGATTAATCTAACAGATGTTGAAAATGGGTACGTACCGTGATTATTCTTCTGCCTTGTATTCTAACATTGTTGAGCTTTTGTGGAATGTGGTCACCTGACAGCTTTAAATTATTTAGAGTTACTTCCCGTGCTTTGTACTTGGGTAAACGTGAAATGGAAATTGCAATTAAAATTGCACTTCTAAGCAAGACTACGAATGTGCTAATATTCTATAGAAATGATTTGATATTTACTCGTTTTTTTTCTCGGGGGTGGGGGGTGCCGCCAAGCACATTTCTTTACCCTAACTACAGATAGTATGCATAATAATAATACGTTAAGTTACATGTGTATATTACTATACCTAGGCCTATCCATGTACTTCAATGCAGAAACAAGCGAGATGGACCATATCAACGGTGAATTTTATACAAGCATACAAGCATTTATATTTGCCATTACAGTTATTGAAGGTGATATTCAATTATATAGCTAAGCAATGTTTTTGAAAGTTTTTCAAAACGTTAAAGGAAGACGTTAAACAGTTGACTTATTCAATATTGTCTTTTCCTCGGGAATCTTTCCCCAAAAATGGTCATCAGGTTTTATAACTCCTGTTTATAAAAAAGGAGATTCTATGGACTGTAATAATTACAGAGGTATCACACTTGTAAGCTGTCTATCTAAAATATTTACTTTACATCTCTATTGAATGACAGATAAGGTAATTGGTCCAAGGCATATAATGTAATCACTGACGCTCAGTTTGGCTTTAAAGCTGGATATAGTACAACAGATGCAATTTTATTTTACATTGGTTAATTTGTCGAAGTATTGCAAAGAGGAAAACATTATTTTGCTGTTTTGTAGATTATCAAAAGCCTTTTGACAAAATTGATAGTAATCTAACCTTTTTTAAATAACAATACGTGGTATTGATTGTCGTATTTTAAATATTATTGAGTCTATGTATAGTAACATAAAGTCATGTGTAAAATATCAAAATCATATATATGTCCGAGTTTGTTTTTTTCGTCTCGAGGGTTTGATGCAGGCTGGGTCTCTGTCTATTTTCTTATTTTCCTTGTATGTAAATGATTTTGAAATTGAATTCATAAAGAAGATGTGTCTACCTGTTGAAATTAGAGATAATGCTTTATTCTTGATTATGTATGCAGACGACACTGTACTTTTTTCAGAGCAAGGTTTACAAGATATGCTTGATTATTTACAGCAATATTCATCCATGTGGAAGTTAAAAGGTAATATAGATAAAACAAAAATTGTTGTATTTAGAAAAAGTGGAAGGTTAAAAAATAATTATTATTGGGATTATAATAATGAATTTATCGATATTGTTGAACATTTCATTTATCTTGGTATAACTTTGAATTTTAATGGCAGTTTTCATAAAACGCAAAGTGTTTTAGCATCACAAAGTAGAAAAGCGATGTACTGTTTATTGTCCAAAATGAAGCCATTACAATTGACGTAAATACACAATTGTCACTGTTTGATACATATATTGGTAGCACAGTACATTATGGTTGTGAATTATGGAGACAGCACCCAGCAAGTGAATTAGAAAGTATACATTTAGATTTTTGTAAGAAATTATTATGTGTTAAGAAAAGTGTTACATCAATGATGGTATGTTTTGAATTGGGGCGTAAATACCGTATATCCTCTCATCAACTCGAGATTGAGCGTGGATGAGAGATTTTATAAATTATGTTCAGTATCACAGATTGAAGATGAGTTTCATTTTATTAAATATGTCCATTTTAGAGGGAAATAAGAAAGTTGTATGTAAAAAAAAAATATTATTATGAAAACCCTTCTGTCTTTAAACTTATTCAATTACTTTCAACAAAGAATATCAGAGAGTTGTGCAATTTGGGAAAATACCTATATAAATGCTCAAAATTACGATAAGATTATAATTATTGTTTTGTTTTGAGAATATACTCTTCATTATCCTGTTTATTTTTGTAATGTACATTTTGCACACTGCTATGTGCACACGCAGTCAAATACAAATTTGTCTTGGTATAACTTTGAATTTTAATGGCAGTTTTCATAAAACGCAAAGTGTTTTAGCATCACAAAGTAGAAAAGCGATGTACTGTTTATTGTCCAAAATGAAGCCATTACAATTGACGTAAATACACAATTGTCACTGTTTGATACATATATTGATAGCACAGTACATTATGGTTGTGAATTATGGAGACAGCACCCAGCAAGTGAATTAGAAAGTATACATTTAGATTTTTGTAAGAAATTATTACTGTAAAACGAGAAAATATGGCGCACTACAAATTTTAGCGCCTTTGGCGCAACTGCCTCTGAGCGCTAAAATTAATAGTGCGCCAACGATTTTCCATATGTCTTAAATTTCTTCAAGTTGCTAACCAATAACGTCAGTCCATTTTTAAGGCTATATAGAAGTGTTCATTTAAATATCAGATGCTGTCGGTTCTGTTTGTTTAAACAATTTATTACACAGGTAAATGGTATGGGTTATCGGGTATAAGTGCCTTAACATGGATTAATTAATTCTTGATTAATTTAATTTTTAATATCTCTCATTAGCACCTTGAAAATTGGGCTTCTCCACATGCCTCTTCCATTTAGCGCCTCGAGGTGAAAATGTGCTTAAGCATGGCGATCGTTAACGCTGACAATACATGATTGATCATAATTTATTTGATCTCTGATTAGTGGATATAAAGATAACAAGACGATACCTATTTTTGTGTTTTTTAATGTAAAATTACTGTGAAAAAGATTCTCTCAAGGTGATCGAAACTCGTGGTAAATGTAGCATTCGATTTCACATTTAGTTTCGGGACTCTTCTAGTGTTATCCAAGTCGACACGTGAAATTCAAAGTCCGATAACTCAAATTTGTTTACCAACAAAAATTACACATCATCGCCAATAAATGAAGTTTTCATATCTATCTACTGACGATTTACACAAAAGTAAGTGTATTGTTCTCAACGACAGTTTACCGTGCATGCGAGATAGAAATCAAAGTCGTTGTGTTCCTGTGCTTGAGTGAACACAGAACTAAATTTTGGGCGTGATCGTTTATCAAACAACAACATTTTTTGTATTCTTTTTTAAAAGAAAAGATGCATGCGCTAAAATATGATTGCGCTAATGTATTGGCACTTGCATTTGCGCTAAAAAACGTATGCGCCAAATTTTCTCGTTTTACAGTATGTGTTAAGAAAAGTGTTACATCAATGATGGTATATTTTGAATTGGGGCGTAAATACCGTATATCCTCTCATCAACTCGAGATTGGGCGTGGCAGATGTTATAATATCCATAGAAATGAGAGATTTTATAAATTATGTTCACTATCACAGATTGAAGATGAGTTTCATTTTATTAAATATGTCCATTTTATAGGGAAATAAGAAAGTTGTATGTAAAAAAAAAATATTATTATGAAAACCCTTCTGTCTTTAAACTTATTCAATTACTTTCAACAAAGAATATCAGAGAGTTGTGCAATTTGGGAAAATACCTATATAAATGCTCAAAATTACGATAAGATTATAATTATTGTTTTGTTTTGAGAATATACTCTTCATTATCCTGTTTATTTTTGTAATGTACATTTTGCACACTGCTATGTGCACAAGCAGTCTTATACAAGATTGTGATGTTTGTAAAAAAATGTCTACATGCATATGTATGTTCACTTTACTTATGTATATATGTTAAACCTATAAATCGTATGGTTCTTGTTAATAAACAATACAACACAATCACAGAACGGACATTTTGAGACTATCGTTAACTCCTTTATTCTAAGAATGGACAGTATCAGGCAATTATATAAACAATGCTGATTAATTCTTTTTTTTCAATTCTGACAATAGAACCATTCTTGTATTGCAGTTTCTTTTGTAAACTTCTTGGATAGTTTCAGGTATGATCGAGAGTATATATTTAAATACTCTCGATCATAAAACAGCTTTAAAGCTGTTCTGCAAAATACAAAACACACACACACATATTCATTTACTCTTATACTGAGCAACACCACCATCTCATTCCCTGTTGGAGAGAGACTTTTTTATTACTCGATCAAACTTCAAGGATGTTAATAAGGATGTTCATAAGGTACTGCAAATACTGACACTGGTCTTAGTTATGTTCTGGGTATGGAGGATGGGAATACCGCAGGTACCAAATTTTTATATGAATCACAGACTTTTATGGAAAATAAATTATACCAGTAAAAGCCAAGCAAAACAAATAATGCATAGACAGACTCGAACTCAGATGCAATTTTCTTCCCAGGGAAGGTGAAGATCATGAAGAGTTCGAGTCTAATACAGTGCAGTGAAGTTTGTCTTAATCACCTCCACCCCACCCCGGTAAACCTTTTATTTACATTTTTGTCAATTACATACATATATTTAAGGTGTTTGAACATTTATCTATACCGAGTGAGACAAAGTTCCAAGTACTAATTACCTTGATTTCATTATTTCATTTTCCACTTCTCTGTATTATTTAAAATACTGAACTTTATTTATTTCACAACGATTGATAAGCAAGTTCTACAACTTACATTAATATCTCTCGTTGGCACGGATGTTAGGGCGAGGGGGCCATTGGTGTGGAAAGAAGCCGGAGTACCCGGAGAGAACCCACGTGTCGAAGCGGGCGACCGCCACACCATATCATATACCACCACTGTCGATCACGGGGATCAAACTCGGGTCGCAGCAGTGACAAGCGAGTGCATTTTTTTAAAAATCTTTTTCAAGCGAGTGCATTGTCCACTACGCTACTTGAACACCTTCTCTGTATTATTATCGCTTAAACATACATTGCAAAACTAAATATAAATTTTGTATTTAAACAGTTTTTAATGATGAACATGTTTTACACATACGACCTGCTTCTATAATACACCTGGCATTAATAATAATTTTACTTAAGCCATAAAATGCTTTCTTTGGTGATTCATGCAGGATATGACCGTGGCGACATTGCAGAAATATACATGTAATTTATTGTCCTGTAAATTTAATGTATTTATATCTACTGAATATGATTCCCTCTGTTTCTTATGGAAAAGTTAATTCATAGCTCTATGAAAACAGCCAAACTGAAATCCACACGCCCGTTTATCTATTGGTCGAAATATACATCGACCTAAACTAAAAGCACGGACTGCATGATGATGTCAGACTTAAATTCCCATCGGAGACGATTTGGTTGTTTCTTTAGCTAACGTACTGATGTAAATTAACTGTCATTTAAAGATTTTACTTACTTTTTAGAATAAATTTAGTAATTTATTAAAAGGAAGATGTTACTATAAACAATAACATGTTTTCTTTGATGATTTATGCGAATTAAGAAGGAAGCGATCAATACAGAAAAAATTTATATCACCTGCTAGTTCTATTTAACGCAAGTTATGTATTTTTTCTGCAATGTCGCCACCTTCATATCCCGCATGGATCACCATAGAAAGCATTTTATTGTTTTAGCATTTTTTTCCTGCGACGATTTTATTTTTTATACTTACATATTCAGAGAAAATTTAGAGACAATTATAATGAATAAACATGAATTCGGATTGGAAAGCATCAATTTATACAGTAAATACTGTAGATTCCTAAATAAATGCGAGGAATAATATCCGCGTAAAATCGTGAGAAGCACTTCTCGCGAATTCTATAATCTCGCTTAAATTTTTCGGATAAATGTTATTTACAGGAAACTATGATAAAAATTCGGAATTCGCGAATTTTTGTTCTCGCGAATTGATGGAAAACGGTTGAATCGCGGAATTAAGTACTCACGTAAAATAAGGAATTTACAGTATCCATGAAAATATGGGATACCTGAAAGGAATAGCACATAAGAATATTTTAAATCTTTACATCGTAGCCTATAGAAGATAAACCTCTGAATTTCATCCTATAATCAGGTAATGACGTATAATTTTGAAAAATAAAGATTATGAAATTCAGAATGGAAAATAAAACAATTTAAAAGAAAACAGTTCTGATTTACTCTTCAATTTCTAATTTGTTTTCATCAATGACTTAATTTGAAACTATTTCACGTATTTAATTTTCTTCGCATAGCCTTTGTTCAACTCACACACACACAAATTGTCATTATTGTCCACACATAAACCAAAAGGATCTTTCAGATCACAATTATCAATGTAACGGAAAAACTGTCCATTCTGATCCAGAATGTGGATACAGTGATTGTCATCGTCTGCTGTCAGGATACGACTCTGACTATCTGACGTGATACCACGGGGTCTAAATGGTTGGGTCTTGGTACTTGAGAAATGACCGGTGTATCTCCATCTGAGTTTCCCGTCCTGATTAACCACCACTACTGCACCAGCCACCCAGTCAGCTACACAAATGTCATGGTTTCTGTTCTCTGTGATGTATTTAGTATAACAATTCCCTGAATACAGAGGTTTACCTTTATCATCAAATTGAATGGTTTGTTTCTCTGTAAATCCCGAGTAACGGACAACTTTGGATTGATTGTCATCATCACTGTACATCATAAGCAGGAGATCACCAGTAGAGGTGACACACAGACTAAGAGGATTCCATCCCTGAAATCTGATCAACTCTTCTGTCTGTGCATTATTCACTTTATTCACAGTCCCAACTGCCCAATCTAAGTACAGTAGTTCCCTGCCTACGTCGACAACTATATCAAAAGGCGCTTGTCCTGATTTTGTAGCACTTTTCTGTTGGAGATAACCATGAGCATTGAAGCATTTGATTTCGTTGGTCCACCCACTAGTCCAGATCTTGTCATCATTTATATAGGTAACACAGCATAGTTTTTTATACCCAGTCTGTATTGTGGCAACAAGCTCCGGTTCATCCAGTAGCTCTCTGACTGAAGTGTTGGTTTGGTTCAGTGACACGACATTTTCTTCTGTAGCAGTAGATAATGGGGTGATCTGCCCAAACAAACTACTAGTATACAGCTTCTCCTGGTCTATTGGTTTTGGAATGAATGTTGGCAATGTAACCTTAAGCTTAACTTTTGGTGGGATCTTGCTGAACTCTCTGATCTTAGAGCTGTACTTAATGGTTGGGGCCAATTCAGTGGAGTTCTTTATTTCTTTAATAGCAAGTAATGTTTGTTTCATAAGAGACTGTATCTGTTTGATTTCATCCAAGTGTTTCTGTAAAATGTCTCTGTGTTTCACTTTTATCTCGCTGATTTCAGTTTTCATTTCGTTGATGACAATGTCGATTTCTCTGTGCCATTGCTCTCCTTGTTTGGACATTGTTGTTGTAAGTTTCTCATATCCTCCATCCAGGTTGGCAAGCTGATTTTCCAAGTCAAGGACAATTTTCTCATATTTAGGAGAAATTAGGTTTTCATACTCTTTTGTATCTTTTTCAATAATGTCTTTCTTTGTCTTGTAAACCTCTGTGACTTCGACAAAGCTATGTCCCTTGTGCTGATCAGATGCCATACAGGAAGAGCAGACAAAGCTGCCGCATTCCCTGCATTGCAATTCGCAGTTTTTCTGTGGATGTTTTCCACAATTCGGATAAATGAGGGTCGACCTTCGTTCATGGAAAGGGACAATTTTATGTTTGTCATATCCATCTGAAATGTGATCTACTACACAGGGCTTGCAGAGGTTGACATGACAAAAGTCACAGTAGCTGTGTACTATGGCGGTCTCACAAAGGTCACATCGGTGCACATCCTGGGCACTAGTACGCGGATCCATGATTTTTCTACAAATAGATAACAAATATTTATACTATATATGTAAAACACATGTATCAACAGCCATTTTCATGTATTTTTTTCAAATCTTCATAATGTCTAAAAATTTTAATTTGTATATGTATAAGTATGAACATGGACGCCATGTAATCAATCTACTATTCCTTTTATCTTTCTCATGAAGACTGGTACAAATGTAATCGTATAAAATGTTCTTTTCAGAAGTGAAAGTAGAAATATTATATTTTAATACCTAATCAGAGCTTTAATTATTTCTATTTTAGGCCTAAAAAAATATATATATTTCATTAGCCCTACATCTAAAAATGTTTTATTTGATAGATTCATCTAACAGATGTTGAAAAGGGGTACATACCGTGATTATTCTTCTGCCTTGTATTCTAACATTGTTGAGCTTTTGTGGAATGCGGTCACCTGACTGCTTTAAATTATTTAGAGTTACTTCCCGTGCTCTGTACTTGGGTAAACGTGAAATGGAAATTGCAATTAAAATTGTACTTCTAAGCAAGACTACGAATGTCCTAACATTCTATAGAAATGATTTGATATGTACTCGTTTTTTTTTCTCGTGGGGGGGGGGGGGGGGGGGGGGAGGGGGTAAGCGCATTTCTTTAACCTAACTACAGATAGTACGCATAATAATGATACGTTATATCTATACAAAGCATACAAGCATGCAAGTATATTTCCCACAGGGGCTTGGTTGTTGGATAGTGAATTTCCTAATTATTTGTTCCCGAAGAAAAAAGTGATTAAAATTGGTAATCTTATGTGTATTCTTCGGGAACAAATAATTAAGAACTTCACTATCCAACAACCAAGCCCCTGTGATATGTCCAGGCACGTAGCATCAGGTGGGGGGAGGGGGGGGGGGCTGGCCCGCCCACTTTTTCTCGCAGCAAGAATTTATTTTTTTAATTTACACATAAAAAATTGAATTAACATGGAGTCCCCCCCCCCAAATTTTTGGCAGTAGGTAAACACTTGGTACGAAAATAAGGAAATAAGGAGTGAAATTAAAGTTGTGGATATGCTACGCCAGCCCCCCCCCCCCCACCCCCCCCCCCCCCCACCCCCGGATTAGATTAGGATTTTGAAGATTTTTGAAAAATCCAAATTACCTTTTTTTTTCTTTTTTTTTGGCTTGTCAAGATTTTTTGGATGAGTCTGGCCCCTCCACTTTCAAAAACGATGCAACGTGCCTGATTTCACTGGCGTCGGAAGCAAATTGAAAGGGGGAGGGGGGCTAGACTAGACTAATCCTCAGAAATATTGACAGGCAAAAAAAACCCCTAATTCTCAAAATCATGAAAATCCTAATCGGGGGGGGGGGGGAAGGGGGGCTAGTTTGCCTATGACTCCAACATCTCAATATATCATAAATTTATGAACATTTATGTTTCCGGCTGAACCCTCTATGATGCTATGTTCCTAATGGTTTAGTCTAACTTTGCAGAAAAGGGCAAAATAACCCCCCCCCCTCGCCCTGTTCCGACGCCTATGATATTTATTATAGCTATTACAGTTAATAAAGGTGAACTCGAATGCAGTTTTCTTCTCAGGGAAGGTGTGATTAATAGAAGATCATGAAGAGTTGGAGTCCCATACAGTGCAGTGAAGATTGTCTCAATCTCATGCGCAAAGATAGAGGAGGGGGACACCACCCCCACTCCATCCAGGTAAATTCTAACATATGGTAAAATTACCGAAAATAGGTTTTGGACCCCACACCCCCCTACCACCCGGCAAACATTATCATCCCTTACTTAACATCCCCCCCCCCTGAATTCACGCATGACAGTCTTCGTTTTAAAGTTGTTTGTGGTTACAGTTAATTATAATCAAGGGAATTAATGGTCATGGGGACTAGGGTTTGTGATTCAAAAAAGGTTAGTGAAATGCAACAATGGATTACATGTATTTACTAGTGTTTCGTTTTCTTCTCTCTCTGTTGCTGAACCGCACTAGTGTTAGTTCTGTAAATTCCTAATTAAACGCGACGAATTAATATACGCGTAAAATCGCGAGAAGCATCCTTGGCGGATTTTAAAATATCTCTACTATTTTCTGAGAGTTGAAAACTATAAGAAATAAGGAGAAAAGTTGAAGGCTCGAGATTTTATATTTTCGCGATTTGATACAAACCAGTGGGATCGCGGAATTAAGTACTCGCGTAATATATAGAATTTATGCGAGTTATTCATTTAATGTGTGATAGGTTTTACATTATTTGGTTTCGTTTTGGCAAATGTAATATATAGCCTCATTCTTGTTTCCTATTACATGTACCTGAAGCAGAAGAATAAGTCTATTGTTTTATCTGTCCTCGTGTCGTCATTTTCAATAGATTTACTGTAATGACAGAAAAATTGAGAAACTTGTCTACTTTAAATCCAAATAGGACAAAAATCGAAAAATAATAAAATCAGATTTTCCTAGTAATATCATTGTGTCCGAAATACACTTCTACCTTCCAAGTTTTATGAAATTCTGTGCAGCAGATTAAAAGGAGTTGCGGTGACAAATTGTTCATTGCTATATTCAATATGAAATGGCCAGAAGTATTATTTTATGGTGCAAAAGGGCTGAAATTCCCAAAATATTAATGGTATCAGAATTTCTTGGTAATACTCAAATCTATACTCACTGGGTCCGAAACACAAAAAGAGTTTTACAAAATCCTGTGCTAACAAACTGTTCATTACTATATCCAATGTACATGTTGGAATAAAGAAAACGCCATATTCGAAAATAATTTGTACCAATGTTTTGGCAGAAGTGAATGTTTACCAGTCGTTACCATACATTTAGCAACACAGGGCCAAGGGTCTGACCTTTCCTTTTTGAAAACCGCGACTACGCCAAGGTAGAACTAGGAAAGAATTTGGAACGAAATGGTTTATTTGGAAATTGCTAAAGTTCAAACTTAAGACACTATTATACATTATATTTCGACTGCTAAATTCTCTATGTTAAATAATCAATGCTCTCTTTGATACTTTTTTATGGGTGTCATACAAAGATCTATGTTTGGTGAAATATAAGCATGTTAGAAAGCATAAAACAGTGACAGTTATCTCTCATTTTAGTTTTTAATCCTCAAGAAGTTATAGAAGGCCCCATCTTGCCCACCCTAGCTACTTTCAAAACCAATATTACGTGTCTGTTTTCAAACTGTGATTAGAGACGATGGGGAGGTGTGGTATTAATTTTAAAATAATCAGTTCAGTTTATTTTTTTCACTCAACACCATATAATGGTACAAGAGGTACATAAGAAGACCCAACATATTTACATATATACAATATAGTTGTAAAGGTCAAGAGAGTAAGTGGGGTGAACGAACAGTGTGATTAATTTATGAAATAAAGAAACACAATTTTCTTAATGTAATATAGTTAAAAAATGAGGACATGATTTCATGGAACTTTTTAGTGTTAGGAGAAGAACAGTAATAGGTGTCTAAAAACTGACTTCATAATTTACTTAATGTCTTGCATTCTAATATAACATGAAATTCATCACCAATTTTGTTACAACTACAACAATTACGATAACGTTGACTTTTTTCAACAATACCCCTCCTTCCTATTTCAACAGGAATATGATGATTTGTATAGTTCTAAACATAACTAATATCTTTCTTAGTTTACTACATGTAGGTAACAAGAGTAAGTAGCGTTCACATCCAAAATTTGTTTTAAAAATTCTATATATAACACCCTTAGTCGATTCTTGAATATAAGCATAAACCAGACAACGTGGATTAATTCGGTGACGATGATATTTCCATTGAATATAATTTTGCCATTATAGCTACCTATTTGAAATTCCCGGAAGTAAACCATAATATACTAAAGTGGTGCTGTCATTAGACCCCCTGTCAAAGTCGCCATACTTATTAACTTTATCTGTAAACAGAAACTTTTATGAAGCAAATGTTTTGTATTCGTTTTTTGGATTTTTTTTTTACATAATTTCTATTCTGTAAACACCAAATAATTAATTATAAACCTGATATTGGCTATATTGTAAAAAGTGATTCGTAATATCTATAAAGTACATGTATATACACTGTACGGAAAGATCCATGAATTTGATATGGGAGATGCACGTCACTTGATGCAGAATCATCTTTACGTGTAAGCTATGAATACGTAGACTGAGTTCTGCTTTTTGTTGAAAAAATTGAAGCAAAGAAAGTCGAGATAAACTGTTGTTGCATTTCTTCTCAACCTGTCCAGGCACGTAGCATCGGGGTGGGGGGGGGGGGTGGTCCAGCCCTCACCCCCTCCCCCACTTTTTCTTGCAGCAACCTATTTTGTTTAAATTTACATATAAAAAATTGAATTATCATGGAGTTGACGCCCCCCCACACTTTTTGGGAGTATGAAATAAATTGATATGAAAAAAAAAAATGAAATTAAGAGTGAAATTATAGATATACCCCCCACCCCACAGATTGGTATTTTGAAGATTTTGGAAAACTTTTTTCTTTTGCTTGTCAAGATTTTTTGGATAATTCTGCCCCCCCCCCCTACAACTTTAAAAAACGATGCTACGTGCCTGTTGTCCCAGAATACAAATATTCTCATAAAAAATAAATAATTAATCTTTGTCAAATAATAAGGATAAAACTTATTTATTGATTTTTAGTATTTTATCAATGTCAAATTGTACACATAGAAGGTATAGATAATTTCTTCAAATGCCCTCTCGGTCCGGCGGAGGGAGATTTCTCACTTTTCGTCTGGTGGCTCTTGGTCTGAAACACAGAAAAGATGGAAGATCAACACTGATGACATTTGTTATCCAATTTATCACAGATAGTGTATAGAATAATTATTCTAAAACATCGAAAATATGTTAACTGCTAATCATTAAATTTCTTTGCAAAAGAAATATCTATCTCTAATTTATCGAAGTCGGGGATGAATTAAAAAATCATAACAAATTGGACATATAACATACATGTATGTATCGCAACTTCCCAGGCCTTTCCGGTACATCTAGGTAAAAAAAAAACTTGTGGGAGACGCCCGAGGAGTTGCGATTGATAATAGCATGACAGTCGTCAAACACCTACGTGCACACACCCCCTACTCCCTTTCCAACAGCCGTTCATCGACAACTCGAATATCAGTGAATTTTATGCGACTTACCTGGGATGAAAAGGATGCTTGGTCTCATAGAAGATGGCGGACAGCTCTGAAATGGTGGGACCCGTGGGTGGGTTCCTTATTCTAAAGTCCCAGATGTACTGGAGCTTCAGCGGCGAATCGCCCTAAAATTTCAGTCATTAACTTCAATATCATGCAATCACATATAGTACATATAGCTCTCAAATTGTGACAATATCACTTTGCATTATATTGCTTCTTCATTTGTTAAACTGCACGCATGTTGAAGGTGTTTCGGGTCATTTAATAAATGAAAATTTATGGGTTTTTATTAAAAAAACAGTATTTCTTAATAGCGAAGAAATTAAAACTAACCTGCACCGTGTCTTCGGTTTCTCTGGGCATTGGCTGTTTGAAAATAAATTACATTGTAATGATTTAATCAGCTGATAATTAGAAAATCAAATACGGGTACGTCTTTGAAATTTCTATCATTTGTTTTTTCAAAGTGAAAATCATTATTACTACATGTATATATACTATCGGAAAAAAGAAACTGTGCATTATTTAATATATGAAAAAACATTCAAAAATGACAATGAACAAATTTTATTTTTTGTAATACTGTTAACACATGTATTCGTAACAACGTCTCATAACATAATAATGTCAACGTCGAATAACGTCAATTTCAGCACACTCAAAAGTCACTGTTATTTGAAATTGAATTTACAAAATTAATAACGCGTGTGACAACCATTTGGGTTCACGCATGCTTGACAGCGACGCCTCATTGATGCCACTTTAGTGTTCAGAAATGCTTGAGGGATGTTGTTCCAGATGTTGGTTAAAGCCTGGCTTAAATCAGCCAATGTCACTGGCTGATTTGGTAAACGACGTAAACGTCTTTCCATTTCATCGCAGACGTGCTCGATCGGCAACAGATCGGGGGAAACAGCTGGCCAAGGGAAGACATCGACAATCTGTTGAACAAACAAGTCCCTGACTACACGTGCAACGTGTGGCCTTGCGTTGTCTTGCTGCAAAGTGATGGATTTTGATGTCTCTGTATGAAGGGTATCACATGACGCTGAATAATTTCATCCAAATGAAATCTGGATTCATCAGTGAACAGAATATTGGCCCAGTCCTGTATTCTGAATCGCAGATGTGTGCATCACGCTAGTCTGGCGATACGATGACGTTGAAGCAGTCCTGGGTGCACCGCTGGACGTCTTGGTCCGATGTTTTGCTCGCACAGACGAATTTGCAGTTCTTGGACTAATTGGTCGAAGCCCTGGAATGCTACGGGCAGTCAAACTTGCTGTCTGGAAACGATTTTTTAGATGCACAAGTCTAATATGGTTGTCCTGTTGACGTGTCGTCACACGAAGTCGCCAAGAGTGCAGTCGATCCTGAGTGTTGCCAGATTGTTGAAAACGACTCCATAATAACTGGATGATGTTCCGATGAACTCCAAAGTGTCTTGCTACAGTATGGTGTGCCTTCCAGCTTGCAGCACCCCAACAGCACGATTACGTTGGTTTTCGTTGAGTCGTGGAATGACATAGGAATAATTTTTTTTGAAAGTGATTTCCTTTACAAAAACAGTTTAAACAAATCCTTTACAGTTCTTATTCCAAACAGTATTGTCCCGTAAAACTCGTGCGTACAAATTCTTCAATAAACAACAGCTGCTAACTAACAATGAAAAATTCCGTGCACCCGGACGGTTACCATTCGATATTGTCAAAAACATTACCATTATCGATTGTTTAAATTTTAGAAATACAAAGAATAGATATAGAAAAATTATATTAAATTTAATAATGTACAGTTTCTTTTATCCGCTAATATATATAGTCCTTTGAAAATTCTTAAACGGTGAAAGTATATTGATTATTGTGTTCTTTTATCCATATTAGTATTGACAGGTGTCCCTTACCACCTTAAATTAGGACAATAAGCAGGTGCCGTTTGCGGATGTCCCGAATACATGTACGAAATAGGAGTATTTTGGGGATCGACCGGTTTACACTGAGCGAAAACAACTTTAATCATCTTTATCATAGAATTTACAGGCGTTACATTATGAATAACCTCAGCTTTTTGCATAATTAACTGTGTTTAGGCTAGTTCCATTATTTTGCAAAATCGAGAGGCCTTGCAAACAAGGCTATTTCATATTTAGATACGACTTGATTAAATCGTCTTTCTAATATCATTTTAATTGCATGTATCTCCTTTAGATTCTTTCAGAGTTTTAAGTGTTCATTGATTTACCAATACTTTCCAATTTGTTGAAACTTATAATATTAATACAAAAATACTAAACTAATTGTTAAAATATACAATGGGCATTGTATTGCGTTCAAATTTTAAAATATAGGTATTCTAAACATAAAAATATTTTGATTTTAAACTTTAAATGGAACACTTATGCAAAAGGACGATAAATTTGTACATACCTGGAGCAGTTTTGGGTGCTGTGTTGTTTTGGGCGTTCACGACCAAAATAGCCGCCAACAGAAACAGGCCTAGGGATTGTAGATTTCTCATCTTTTTAATTACCACGGTAATCCAAAACTAGTCCGATGCATGCTGAAACCAACGTTCTTTCCCCATTTATCTATATAGATGCAAAAAATGTCATTTCAAATATCTGTCATTGTCAAAACCGTGTTATATTCAAAACAGATTATAGTTGCAATGTGGCAATTTTTTTTTTTATTCATTCGAAGTGCGCATTTTTTGTTGACCAAAATTCGCACGAAGAAAACCAATTATGCTCGAAGAAAGGAAAACACAACACGATACTCTTATTAAATTTCAAGGTTATCTTTAAGAAAAAAATGTTACCTTCTAGTTAAAATATTTCACATATGTTTTGTTGTTTCGTAATTAAATATGTTAAAAGTTGCTTCGTTCGATCGTACAGTATTTCATGTAAATGTAGTAGTTAAGCAGAACGTTTATGAGTAATATAAAGTTCATTTGTAGTATAAATCAAACTTTATCGAAAATATTTTATAAATACATTGTATATTCAATGAATTCGAGTATTGGTGATTTCGCCTATTTGAAAGATTTGTCTTGGTGTTAAGCAGATAAACAATAATAACATTAATAACGTGTCATATTCGCTTACACCACGAATGTTTTTTTTATCCCTGAAAAGAGATTGGTTTTGTGGGTATAGATTTGAAGGTTTTTATAAGAATTGATTTTAAAGAAAAGCTATTTGACTTTCAATCGATTAACTTGTAATCAACCAAATTTGAATATAACACAATTGGTACATTTATTTAAACTGTATCTCTGAGTTAAAAAAACCCCATCCACTTAGACGAGATTGGCGCTTTTTCATTACAAAAAGACTGCATTACTTTTTAAAGATTTCTTCGTTATTGATAACTACATATACTTACCGGGCTTTGGAACTGAAATTCTAAGTAAACGTAAAATAAATCTAACGATCCTTAATAAAGCGTCTTATTTATATCAAAGTTTTGGTCAGATTAATTATAAATACATTAGCATTTAACGATAAACCATTATATAAATCATCAAACGTTCATTCATTTACTTTTTAAAGATATTTGAGTTAAAAATAATACTAAGTTTATAACTTTTTTATCCATGAATTATTATCACATTATTAGCGTTACTAAACGGAACTTTATTATTAGAGTTATTAGGTTCACAATGTGATGATAATTTTGTAACTGGAAATTAACAGTACATACATGTACTTACACTGAGATATTTATGTACTGATTTTCCATACGGTGAATAAAAATCTGTTTTTTATATGGACAAACGAAGACAGATATGACAGATTGAGCGACTACGAGATAAAGAGGGATAAAGAGAGAGGATTCTCTCTCTCTCTCTCTCTCTCTCTCTCTCTCTCTCTCTCGTTCGATCGCAGTTTTTGAAACGAAGATTAATTGTAGAAAAAAGTACAGGATACAATTAAAACACACTTGCCATCCACCTCCCCCCCACCCCCACCCCCAAAAATAAATAATATAAAAGAGAATGTGTAGCATTCGATACATTTATTTATTTATTTTTATCTTTTTTATGTTTGCTTTAACGCAGTACAGAACTCTTGGTGCAGTATGATCAAAGTTCACATGATACTTTAATCTAGTATTTTTCTGTCAAATAATGATCATTTAACGACGCTTGACATACGTGCAATGGCACTTTTAAAATATGTCAGATAAATAAATCATTTATAATTGGGGCCAGCAAAGAAAGATGTACATAATTTACATGTCAAACAAAGTTAAACCCTTGTGGGTTTTTGACATAATGCGATTGCATTTGCTATTTTCAACAATAACATCCATAAAGGTGTTTGAATATTGATCTATATACCGAGTGTGACAAAGTTACAAATACTAATTATACCTTGATTTCATAATTCCTTGCGATTTCTGTTTAAATCATACCATGAATAATCGATACAATTTCAGAATTACCCCCCCCCCCACACACACACACACATACTTTCAGATAATGTATACAAATCCTTAATTACGTAATAAATTGGTGTGGCAATGAGTTTTCCAGATAGATATTGCTACAATCAACAACTTTGCTTCTATAATGCATTACGAAATCTTAATCGTTTTTATGAAATTTGTAATAGACTTTACGAGTCTCTTGCACCCCCCCCCCCCAAAAAAGGGGCCAGCCCCTTTTTTTATTTCTTTGAAAAGGTCTTAAAGGGGCATGGTCACGATTTTGGTCAAAATCTATTTTTCTGTTTTAATTATTTACAATGCTTTAGAAATGCATTTCGAATGACCAAATGAAATAGGAGAGTCAGTAATGAAGTTATAAGCAAGATACAGGGCTCACAATTCTTTGTCATGTAAACAAGGCTCGTGTCATGTTTTTGTTTACATTAGTTCACCCTACCGATAAAAGTTCTTTTTCAAGCTGATTTTTCCATCTTCTGATTCAATCTTAGCATAAATAAACATATCTTAACGTTTATCACATTCATTTTTGGTCTAAAAATGGAGTTTTCACTTCAACGTTAAAAATGTAAACAAAAGCTTTGTGTACATAGCAAAGAATTGCAAGCTCTGTAACTCATTATAACTCAACGAATCACACTTAAATTTCAGTTGCCTATCAAAAATGCCTTACTGAAGCATTGTAAACATTAAAATCGGTAAAATAATTTTGACCAAAATCGTGACCATGCCCCTTTAAGAATACTAACATTATTTGTTCTTACACCCATCTAAAATTGTTGATCATTTTTGAGATACAAATGATTAAATATTTTAGGGGCCAGCCCTTTAGATCCTTAATGGGGACAAAAATTCTCGTGTTTTGATAAGTGGAATCGATTTAAATTATAAATTCAAAAAATTTTCTCTTCTATGATGGCTAACAAAATATGTCTATTTCTCTAAATATATTGCGTCATAGTTTAAGTACTTTGGCCCCTAAAAATCCCTAATTACGTAATAAATGGGCGTGGCAATATTTTTTTCTAATAGATATTGGTACGATCAACAACTTTGCTTCTATAATGCATTACAAAATCTTTATCGTTTTTAAGTTATTTGTAATAGAGTTTAAGGGTGCATTGGCCCCTAATTTAAGGAGCCAGTCCCTTTTTCTTAATTTTAAGGAAAGAACTTTTAATTATCTACCACTTTTGTTATAAATGTTTTAACAAAATATCAACTAATAAAAAGATATAAATCAAAACGTGTGAAAATTTTGAATGAAAATTCGTATTCAATTTTCGTGCCCAGGCGAGCTCCAAGAAATGCCGCAACAGGCATTAAACAACTACATGCTGCACAACTTCAAAGTTTAATCTACCTATCCTGAAAATTTCATATTCATATCTCTTATGGTTTCCGAGTTTATAGCTGCACAAAATGAGTCGTCAAAAATTACAAAATGGCCGACAATTCGGTACCGGAAGTGACTACGAAAAAATTAAGAAAAATGTATGAAGTTTAGATAACACCCAAACATCTGTGAAAAAATGGTTGAGAAAAAATGGTTCCCACATTAAGTTTGGGTACTTTAATTTCGATTCCACCATCAACCTCTTCTATTAATTAATGAGCTCGCACACCAACTGAATCGTCAACGGCGCTGTGCATTCAGTTACGTAACTCATTCCACATTTGAACCCGAGCAAGAATATTTTGATCAATAAAACTATTTGTTTATTTTCTAAATAGAATTTTGTTTAAACACAGAGGACTTAAAAAGATTTAATGCCTGTTTTTATAATACATATTTACTAAAATGCATGAAAACTTTCTGCACTATTTTCTTACGCGTAGACTCAATTCATGTGTACTACGCGTGCCTTCCGGTTTGAGACTTCGGCTGACAGTAAACCAATAGACGGGATCACGTGACCCCGTCTAAAAATAATGAAATTCAGAATGGAAAATAAAACAAATTTAAAAGTTCTGATTTACTCTTTAATTCCTAATTTGTTTTCATCAATGACTCAATTTGAAACTATTTCACGTATTTAATTTTCTTCACATAGCCTTTGTTGTACTCGCACACAAACAAATTGTCATTGTTGTCCACACATAAACCAAAAGGATTGTTCAGATCACAGTTATCAATGTAAATGAGAAACTGTCCATTCTGATCCAAAATGTGAATACAATGGTTTTCAGTGTCTGCTGTCAGGATACGATTCTGGCTATCTGACGCGATACCGCGGGGTCTAAACGGCAGGGTCTTGGTGGTCGAGGGATGACCGGTGTATCTCCATCTGAGTTTACCGTCCTGATTAACCATTACTACTGCACGAACCTCACAGTCAGCAACACAGATGTCATGGTTTCCGTTCTCTGTGATGTATTTAATGTTACTACTCCCTGAGTACAGAGGTTTATCATTATCATCAAGTTGAATGGTTTGTTTCTCTGTATATCCCGAGTAACGGACAACTTTGGATTGAGTGTAACCATTACTGTACATGGTCACCAGGAGATCACCAGTAGAGGTGACACACAGATTACAAGGTATCCATCCCTGTAATCTGATCAACTCTTCTGTCTGTCCATTCTTCACTTTTTGTACTCTCCCTAAAATCTGATCTGAGTACAGTAGATCCCTGCCTACGTCTACAGCTATATCAGTAGGCGCTTGTCCTGATTTTGTAACAATTGTCTGTTGGAGTGAACCATAAGCATTGAAGCATTTGATTTCATTAGACCACCCACTAGCCCATATCTTGTCATCATTTATATAGGTAACACAGCGTAAATCTTTATACCCCGTCTGTATTGTGGCAACTAGCTCTGGTTCATCCAGTAGTTCTCTGACTAAAGTGTTGGGTTGGTTTGGTGACAAGACATTTTTCTCTGAAGCAGTAGATAATGGGGTGATCAGTCCAAACAAACTATACAGCTTCTCATGGTCTATTGGTTTTGGAATGAATGTTGGCAATGTAACCTTAACTTTGGGTGGAAGCTTGCTGAACTCTCTGATCTTAGAGCTGTACTTAATGGTTGGGGCCAATTCAGTGGAGTTCTTTATTTCTTTAATAGCAAGTAATGTTTGTTGTATGAGAGACTGTATCTGTTTGATTTCATCCAAGTGTTTCTGTAAAATGTCTCTGTGTTTCTCTTTTATGTCGCTGATTTCAGTTTTCATTTTGTTGATGACGATGTCGATTTCTTTGTGCCATTGCTCTCCTTGTTTGGACATTGTTGTTGTAAGTTTCTCATATCCTCCATCTAGGTTAGCAAGCTGATTTTCCAAGTCAAGGACAATGTTTTCATATTTAGGAGAAATTAAGTTTTCATACTCTTTTGTTTCTTTTTCAATAATGTCTTTTTTTGTTCTGTAAACCTCTGTGACTTCGACAAAGCTATGTCCCTTGTGCTGATCAGATGCCATACAGGAAGAACAAACAAAGGTGCCACATTCCCTGCATTGCAATTCGCAGTTTTTCTGTGGATGTTTACCACAATTCGGATAAATGAGGGTTGACCTTCGTTCCTGAAAAGGGACTATTTTATGTTTGTCATATCCATCTAAGATATGTTTGCCTATACAAGGTACGCAGAGGTTGACATGACAAAAGTCACAGTAGCTGTGTATTATGGCGGTCTCACAAAGGTCACATCGGTGTACATCCTGGGCGCTATGACGGGGATCCATGGTTTCTCTACAAATAAATAACAAATATTTATATATATATGTAAAAACATGTGCCGACAGCCACTTCAATGTATTTTTAAAAAAAAAATCTTCATAATGTCCAAAAATTTTAATTTGTAACATATTTTATTATTATAAGTATGGATATGGACGGCTTGTAATCAATTTACTACCCCTTTTTAATCTTTCTCATGAAGGCTGGTACAAATGTAATCATACAAGCCCAAAATGTTTTTTCAAAAGTGAAAGTAGGAATGTTATATTTTATGACCTAATGAGAGCTTAATTTCTATTCTAATTACAATAGAATTAAGATTAGAATTAAGATAACTAAAACTTAAACTTAAGTAGTTTTGATTAATACATTAATCTAACAGCTGCTAAATATGGGTAAATACCTTGATTATTCCTCTACCTTGAACTCTAATATGGCTGAGGTTTTGTGGAATGTGGTCACCTGACAGCTTTAAGTTATTTAGAGTTACTTCCCGTGCTTAGTTCTCGGTTTACGTGAAATAGAAATCACAACTAAACCCCTGGATATTTCAGTCTTTTACCCTTCCTTAGTTATAAACTTGTAATTGAAATTGAACTTCTGAAAGAAAGGATATGAATGTGTTAACTGTCTGACAGGTAGAATTGATTTGACATATACATGTACATTGTACTCGTGTTAATTTACTTTAAGTGTGTGTAGGGGGGAGGGGGGAGGGGCTTCCGTCAAGCATATTTGTTTACCCTAGGTCATAACTACATGACATTGTACAGCTTGTTGGCATAATAATAATGATGCGTTGTGTTACTAGTTTATCTAGGCTTATACTTCAATTCAGAAACAAGTGAAAGGGTCCATATCAGCAGTGAATTTTTTACAAACATGTACAAGCACGCAAATATATTTATTTTAACTATTATAGTTAAAGTTGATATTTAGTTATTTAGCTAAACAGTATATATGAATACAGTTGACAAAAGTTGAAGGAATACGTTTAATTATCACAGAACGGAAATTTTGATACTAACATTTACTCCTTCGTTGACTAATTAACTATTTACTAAAAATGGATAGTACATGTATCAGGCAATTATATAAACAATGATGATTAATATTTCTTTCAATCCTGACATTAAAACCATTCTTGCACATATTACTATTTTTTTTTCTTTACTTCTTGGACATTTTCAGGTAGGGATCCAGTGTATAAAAGCTAAACTTCAAATTCATTGACTGAGCAATACCAACATCTCATTCCCTGATGGAGAGGGCATTTTTATTACACGATATATTTCATTACATCTAAAAATATACTTCAGTAGTTTTAATTATTAAGTTAATCTAACAGATGTTGAAAATGGGTACATACCGTGATTATTCTTCTACCTTGTCTTCTAACATTGTTGAGCTTTTGTGGAATGTGGTCACCTGACAGCTTTAAATTATTTAGAGTTACTTCCCGTGCTTTGTACTTAGGTAAAGTTGCAATTAAAATTGTACTTCTAAGCAAGACTACGAATGTGTTAACATTCTATAGAACTGAATTGATATATACTCTTTTTTTCCTCGGGGGGAGGGGGGGGGGGTGCCTTCAAGCACATTTCTTTACCCTAAGGATGCATAATAATGATACGTTAAGTTTCATGTGTACAACTACATTGTATACCTATCCATATACTTCAATGCAAAAACAAGCGAGATGGACCATATCAACGGTAAATTGTATACAAAGCATACAAACACCCCTGCGAATGTTATTGTCATTTAAATTTTAAATCACGTGGTTTTATTTGACCCTTTCAGTTTCGCAGTAAAAATCGTGCCTCGTGTTTATAGTCTATTTTAGAGAATCTAGGTACTTGTTGTCAAATATTAATTCTAGATTGATTTATTTATTATTCGGTATTTATTGATTTTAAACTTTATCTTCATTAATTGGTGGGTAAAATGTGTCTTAGAAATAAATGTGACAATACAAAAATAGTTTTTTCTGCTGTTGCGAAATTAACATGCGTAGTTGACATCCCCCCTAAGAATTAATTTTCGATCCGCGCCTGACCTAGTAATAACACTAATAGTGAAACAGACTGTACTATTTTATGCAGAATGTTCCTTGAAAATGGCTCGATATACTAAGTTTTTATGCAAAACATTTACCCATTATTTTTTTTAAAAACATGGTATTGCACATCACAAGCATCAAACATGGCTATGATTTTATTAAGCAACCTAATGTTTATATTATCAACCACTCTACACGTGGTTGAACACGAACGATAACTCTGTTTCGAGTATCATCGTTCAATTTAAAAAACCGCTAGATGGTGAAATAAGACATACATCTTAAAAGATGTTGATGTTTTAACATAAATCAAAGTAGGATATGATATGAAAATCGACCAGTACTTACGTATTTTAAGAATATTATCCGAACACTTATACTTCCGCTCGAAATTTCACAGGAACTAAACAAATCTCGGTGAAGTCTCGTGAACTTTTATTCGAGCACCTCTGGATTTATTACATACTTAGCGACGATAAAGAAAACATTCCGAACACATTCGCAGGGGTGACAAACATGCAAGTATATTTCACTGGCGTCGGAAGCAAATTGGAGAAAGTGGAGGGGGGGGGAGCTAGACTAATCCTCAGAAATATTGACAAGCAAAAAATCAAAACAAAACCTAATTTCCAAAATCATGAAAATCCTAATCCGGGGGGGGGGGGGGGGCTGTGTGGCTATGACTATAACTTCTCAATATTCTCTCTATGATGCCATGTTCCTAATGGTTTGGTCTAACTTTGCAAAAAACGTGGAAATCAAGTCCACCCTAGCCCCCCTGTTATGACGCCTATGATATTTATTATAGCTATTTCAGTTAAAAAAGGTGAACTCGGATGCAGTTTTCTTCTCAGGGAAGGTGTGAATAATAGAAGATCATGAAGAGTTGGAGTCCCATACAGTGCAGTGAAGATTGTCTAAATCTCATGCGCAAAGATAGAGGAGGGGGACACCATCCCCACTCCACCCAAGTAAATTCTAACATATGGTAAAATTACCGAAAATAGGTTTTGGACCTCACGTCCACCACCCCCGGCAAACATTACCATCCCTTAACTCCCCCCCCCCCCCCCCAAAAAAAAATAAAGTCTGAATCCACGCATGACAGTCTTCGTTCTTAAGTTATTTGTGGTTACAGTTTATTATAATCAAGGGAATTTATGGTCATGGCGACTAGGGTTTGTGATTCAAAAAAGGTTGGTGAAATGCAACAATGGATTACATGTATTTACTAGTGTTTCGTTTTCTCTCTCTCTCTGTTGCTGAACCGCACTAGTATTACTTCTGTAAATTTTCTAATTAAACGCGACGAATTAACATCCGCTTAAAATCGCGAGAAGCATCCTTGGTGGATTTTAAAATCTGGCTATTATTTTCTGAGAGTTGAAAACTATAAGAAATAAGGAGAAAAGTTCAACGTTCGCGATTTTATATTCTCGCGATTTGATACAAACCAGCGGGATCGCAGAATTAAGTACTCGCGTAATATATAGAATTTATGCGAGTCATTCATTTAATGTGTGATAGGTATTACTTTATTTGGTTTCTTTTTGGCAAATGTAATAGCCTCATTCTTGTTTCCTATTACATGTACAATTGAACGTATATACAAAATTGTCACTGTTTGATACATATATTGGTAGCATAGTACATTATGGTTGTGAATTATGGAGACAGCACCCAGCAAGTGAATTAGAAAGTATACATTTAGATTTTTGTAAGAAATTATTATGTGTTAAGAAAAGTGTTACATCAATGATGGTATATTTTGAATTGGGGCGTAAATACCGTATATCTTCTCATCAACTCGAGATTGAGCGTGGCAGATTTTATAATATCCATACAAATGAGAGTGTTTGTAAACTATGTTCACTATCACAGATTGAAGATTAGTTTTATTTTATTAAATATGTCCATTTTTTAAGGAAATAAGAAAGTTGTTTGTAAAAAAAAATATTATTATGAAAAGCCTTCTGTCTTTAAACTTATTCAATTACTTTCAACAAAGAATATCAAAGAGGTGTGCAATTTGGGAAAATACCTATATAAATGCTCAAAATTACGATAAGATTATAACTATTGTTTTTGTTGTGAGAATATACTCTTCATTATCCTGTTTAATTTTGTAATGTACATTTTGCACACTGCTATGTGCACGCAGTCTTATACAAGATTGTGATGTTTGTAAAAAAATGTCTACATGCATATGTATGTTCACTTTACTTATGTATATATGTTAAACCTATGAATCGTATGGTTCTTGGTAATAAACAATACAATACAATCACAGAACGGACATTTTGAGACTATCGTTAACTCCTTTATTCTAAGAATGGACAGCATCAGGCAATTATATAAACAATGCTGATTAATTCTTTTTTTTTTCAATTCTGACAATAGAACCATTCTTGTATCGCAGTTTCTTTTGTAAACTTCTTGGATAGCTTCAGGTATGATCGAGGGTATATAAAGCTGTTCTGCCAAAAAAAATAAATAAATTAAAAAAACAAAAAAACCAACATATTCATTGACTCTTCTACTGAGCAACACCACCATCTCATTCCCTGTTGGAGAGAGACTTTCTTAATACTCGATCAAACTTCAAGGTTGTTGACAGGGATGTTCATAAGGTACTGCAAATACAGAAACTGGTCTTAGTTATGTTCTGGGTATGGAGGATGGGAATACTGCAGGTACCAAATTTTTATATGAATCACAGACTTTTTTGGAAAATAAATGATACTAGTAAAAGCCAAGCAAAACAAAAAATGCATAGACAGACTCGAACTCGGATGCAATTTTCTTCCCAGGGAAGGTAAAGATCATGAAGATCATGAAGAGTTCGAGTCTAATACAGTGCAGTGAAGTTTGTCCTAATCACCTCCACCCCACCCCGGTAAACCTTTTATTTGCATCTTGGTCAATAACATCCATATATTTAAAGTGTTTGAACATTTATCTATACCGAGTGAGACAAAGTTCCAAGTACTAATTACCTTGATTTCATTATTTCATTTTCCACTTCTCTGTATTATTTAAAAAACTGAACTTTATTTATTTTACAACGATTGATAAGCAAGGTCTACAACTTATATTAATATCTCTCGTTGGCACGGATGTTAGCGCGAGGGGGTCATTGGTGTGGGAAGAAGCCGGAGTACCCGGAGAGAACCCACGGGTCGAAGCGGGCGACCGCCATACCATATCATATACCACCACTGTCGATCACGGGGATCAAACTCGGGTCGCAGCGGTGACAAGCGAGTGCATTTTTAAAAAAATCTTTTTCAAGCGACTGCATTGTCCACTACGCTACTTGAACACCTTCTCTGTATTATTATTGCTTAAACATACATTGCAAAACTAAATATAAATTTTGTATTTAAACAGTTTTTAATGATGAACATGTTTTACACATACGACCTGCTTCTATAATACACCTGGCATTAATAATAATTTTACTTCAGCAATAAAATGCTTTCTTTGGTGATTCATGCAGGATATGACCGTGGCGACATTGCAGAAATATACATGTAATTTATTGTCCTGTAATTTTAATGTATTTATATCTACTGAATATGATTCCCTCTGTTTCTTATGAAAAAGTTAATTCATAGCTCTATGAAAACAGCCAAACTGAAATCCACACGCCCGTTGATCTATTGGTCGAAATATACATCGACTTAAACTCTAAGCACGGACTGCATGATGATGTCAGACTTAAATTCCCATCGGAGACGATTTGGTTGTTTCTTTAGCTAACGTACTGATGTAAATTAACTGTCATTTAAAGAATTTACTTACTTTTTAGAATAAATTTATTAATTTATTAAAAGGAAGATGTTACTATAAACAATAACATGTTTTCTTTCATGATTTATGCGAATTAAGAAGGAAGCGATCAATACAGAAAAAAAAATTATATCACCCGCTAACGCGAGTTATGTATTTTTTCTGCAATGTCGCCACCTTCATATCCCGCATGGATCACCATAGAAAGCATTTTATTGTTTTAGCATTTTTTTTCCTGCGACGATTTTATTTTTTATACTTACATATTCAGAGAAAATTTAGAGACAATTATAATGAATAAACATGAATTCGGATTGGAAAGCATCAATTTATACAGTAAATACTGCAGATTCCTAAATAAATGCGAGGAATAATATCCGCGTAAAATCGTGAGAAGCACTTCTCGCGAATTCTATAATCTCGCTTAAATTTTTCGGATAAATGTTATTTACAGGAAACTATGATAAAAATTCGGATTTCGCGAATTGTTGTTCTCGCGATTTGATGGAAATCGCGGAATTAAGTACTCACGTAAAATAAGGAATTTACAGTATCCATGGAAATATGGGAGACCTGAAAGGAATAGCACATAAGAATATTTTAAATCTTTACATCGTAGCCTATAGAAGATAAACCTCTGAATTTCATCCTATAATCAGGTAATGACGTATAATTTTGAAAAATAAAAATTATGAAATTCAGAATGGAAAATAAAACAATTTAAAAAAAAAAAAGTTCTGATTTACTCTTCAATTCCTAATTTGTTTTCATCAATGACTCAATTTGAAACTATTTCACATATTTGATTTTCTTCACATAGCCTTTGTTCAACTCACACACAAACAAATTGTCATTATTGTCCACACATAAACCAAAAGGCTTGTTCAGATCACAATTATCAATGTAACGGAAAAACTGTCCATCCTGATCCAGAATGTGGATACAGTGGTTGTCATCGTCTGCTGTCAGGATACGACTCTGACTTGAGAAATGACCGGTGTATCTCCATCTGAGTTTCCCGTCTTGATTAACCACCACTACTGCACCAGCCAAATAGTCAGCTACACAGACGTCATGGTTTCTGTTCTCTGTGATGTATTTAGAAAAACTATTCCCTGAATACAGAGGTTTACCTTTATCATCAAATTGAATTGTTTGTTTCTCTGTAAATCCCGAGTAACGGACAACTTTGGATTGAGTGTAATCCTCACTGAACATGGTAACCAGGAGATCACCAGTAGAGGTGACACACAGATTACAAGGCACCCATGCATGTAATCTAATCAACACTTCTGTCTGTCCATTCTTTACTTTATTCACTCTCCTTACTGTCCAATCAGAGTACAGTAGATCCCTGCCTATGTCTACAGCTATATCAGAAGGCACTCTTCCTGATTTTGTAACAATTGTCTGTTGGAGTGAACCATAAGCATTGAAGCATTTGATTTCATTGGTCTCTCCACTTGTCCATATACTACCATCATTCAGACAGGTTACATTGTGTAGTTGTTTATACCCGGTCTGTATTGTGGCAACAAGCTCCGGTTCATCCAGTATACGTAGTTCTCTGATTGAAATGTTGGGTTGATGTAGTAATAAGACATTTTCTTCTGTGGCCGTAGATAACGGGGTGATCTGTCCAAACAAACTATACAGCTGCTCAAGGTCTATTGGTTTTGGAATGAATGTTGGCAGTGTTACCTTAACTTTGGGTGGACGCTTGCTGAACTCTCTGATCTTAGAGCTGTACTTAATAGTTGGGGCCAATTCAGTGGAGTTCTTAATTTCTTTAATAGCAAGTAATGTTTGTTTTATGAGAGACTGTATCTGTTTGATTTCATCCAAGTGTTTCTGTAAAATGTCTCTGTGTTTCTCTTTTATCTCGCTGATTTCAGTTTTCATTTTGTTGATAACAATGTCGATTTCTCTGTGCCATTGCTCTCCTTGTTTGGACATTGTTGTTGTAAGTTTCTCATATCCTCCATCCAGGTTGGCAAGCTGATTTTCAAAGTCCAGGGCAATTTCTTCATATTTAGGAGAAATTAAGTTTTCATACTCTTTTGTTTCTTTTTCAATAATGTCTTTCTTTGTCTTGTAAACCTCTGTGACTTCGACAAACCTATGTCCCTTGTGCATATCAGATGCCATACAGGAAGAGCAGACGAAGCTGCAGCATTTCTTGCATTGCAATTCGCAGTTTTTCTGTGGATGATTTCCACAATTCGGATAAATGAGGGTCGACCTTCTTTCCTGAAAAGGGACTATTTTATGTTTTTCATATTCATCTAAAATGTGATCTAGTATACAGGGCTTGCAGAGGTTGACATGACAAAAGTCACAGTAGATGTGTACTATGGCGGTCTCACAAAGGTCACATCGGTGTACATCCTGGGCACTAGTACGGGGATCCATGAGTTTTCTATACAAACAGATAACAAATATGTATACTACATATGTAAAACACATGCATGTATCAGACGCCATTTTTATGTATTTTTTCAAATCTTCATGTCTTAAATCTTTAATTTGTATATGTATAAGTATGAACATTGACGCCATGTTATCAATTTTCTATTCCTTTCATCTTTCTCGTGAAGACTGGTACAAACGTAATCATATAAAATGTTCTTTTCAGAAGTGAAAGTAGAAATATTATATTTTAATACCTAGTCAGAGCTTTAATCATTTCTAATTTAGGCCTAATTAAAATATATATTTCATTACATCTAAAAATAAACTTCAGTTGTTTTAATTGATATATAAATCTAACAGATGTTGAAAAGGGGTACATACCGTGATTATTCTTCTACCTTGTATTCTAACACTGTTGAGCTTTTGTGGAATGTGGTCACCTGACAGCTTATTTAGAGTTACTTCCCGTGCTTTGTACTTGGGTAAACGTGAAATGGAAATTGCAATTAAAATTGCACTTCTAAACAAGATTACGAATGTGTTAACATTCTATAGAAATGATTTGATATATACTCGTTTTTTTCTCGAGGAGGGGGGGGGGCGTCAAGCACATTTCTTTACCCTAACTATGCACAGACAGTATGCATAATAATGATACGTTAAGTTACATGTGTACTACTACTATACCTAAGCCTATCCATATACTTCAATGCAAAAACAAGCGAGATGGACCATATCAACAGTGAATTGCATACAAAGCATACAAGCATGCTGGCGTCGGAAGCAAATTGAAAGGGGGGGGGGGGCTACACTAGACTAATCCTTAGAAATATTGTCAAGCAAAAACAAAAACAAAACAAAACCTAATTCCCAGTCATGAAAATCCTAATCGGGGGGGGGGGGGGGGGGGGGGGGGAGGGGGGGTGTTATACCCATAGTTTCAAATAAAATTTCTTACCTACCAAATTTTTTTTCCCCCAAATCATGAAATTCCTAATCCGTGGGGGGAGGGGGAGGGGGGGGGGCTAGTGTGCCTATGACTCCAACTTCTCATTATTTCATAAATTTGTGAACAATTATGTTTCCCGCTGAACGCTCTATGATGCTGTGTTCCTAATGATTTGGTCTAACATTGCAAAAAAAGTGCAAAAATAAAGTCCCCCCTAGCCCCCCCCCCCCTTGTTCCAACGCCTATAATATTTATTATAGCTATTTCAGTTAATAGAAAAGAACTTGGATGCAGTTTTCTTCTCAGGGAAGGTGTGATTAATAGAAGATCATGAAGAGTTGGAGTCCCATACAGTGCAGTGAAGATTGTCTCAATCTCATGCGCAAAGATAGAGGAGGGGGACACACCTCAATCCTACCCCACCCCGGTAAATTCTAACATATGGTAAAATTACCGAAAATAGGTTTGGACCCCACGTCCACAATGGCCACCCCCCGGCAAACATTATCATATCTTAACACCCCAACACCCCCCACCCCGGAAAAGTCTGAATCCACGCATGACAGTCTTCGTTCTAAAGTTATTTGTGGTTACATTTAATCATAATCCAGGGAATTAATTATCATGGGGACTAGGGTTTGTGATTCAAAAAAGGTTAGTGAAATGCAACAATGGATTACATGTATTTACTAATGCTTCGTTTTCTTCTCTCTCTGTTGCTGAACCGCACTAGTATTAGTTCTGTAGATTCCTTATTAAACGCGACGAATTAGTATACGCGTAAAATCGCGAGAAGCATCCCTGGCGGATTTTAAAATCTGGCTATTATTTTCTGAGAGTTGAAAACTATAAGAAATAAGGAGAAAAGTTCAACGTTCGCGATTTTATATTCTCGCGATTTGATACAAACCAGTGGGATCGCAGAATTAAGTACTCGCGTAATATATTGAATTTATACGAGTCATTCATTTAATGTGTGATAGGTATTTCATTACTTGGTTTCTTTTTGGCAAATGTAATAGCCTCATTTTTGTTTCCTATCACATGTACCTGAAGCAGAAGAATAAGTTTACCTGTCTTCGTGTCGTCATTTTCTGTAGGTTTACTTTATTGAAAGAAAAATTGAGAAACTTGGCTACTTTAAATCCAAATTGGACAAAATTCAAACAATAACAAAATCAGATTTTCCTAGTAATATCATTGTGTCCTAAATACACTTCTACCTTCCAAGTTTTATGAAATTCGGTGCAGCGGATTAAAAGGAGTTGCGGTGACAAATTGTTCATTGTTAAATTCAATATGAAATGGCCAAAAGTATTATTTTATGGTTAAAAAGGGCTGAACATCCCAAAATATGAATGGTATCAGAATTTCCTGGTAATAAGCAAATCTATACTAACTAGATCCTAAACACAATAAAAAGAGTTTTACAAAATCCTGTGCTAACAAACTGTTCATTACTATATGCAATGTACATGTTGGAATAAAAAGAAACGCCATAAATCGAAAATAATTCGTACGAATGCTTTGGAAGAAGTGAATGTTTACCAGTCGTTAATACCATACATTTAGCAACACAGGGCCCGGGGTCTGACCTTTCCTTTTTGAAAACCGCGAATACACCAAGGTAGAACTAGGAAAGAATTCGGAACGAAATGGTCTATTTGGAAATTGCTAAAGTTCAAACTTAAGACACTATTATACATTATATTTCGACTGCTCAATTCTCTATGTAAAATAATCAGTACTCTCTTCGATACTTTTTATCATATGGGTGTCATGTGCAAAGATCTATGTTTGGTGACATTTAAGCATGTTAGAAAGCATAAAACATTGACATTTATCTCTCATTTTAGTTGTTAATCCTCAAGATGTTATAGAAGGCCCCACCGTGCCCATCCTAGCTAATTTCAAAACCGATATTACGTGTCTGTTTTCAAACTGTGATTAGAGACGTTAGGGAGGTGGTGGTATCAATTTTAAAAAAATCGGTTCGGTTTCAGTTTATTTTTTTTCACTCAACATCATATAATGGTACAAGAGGTGCATAAAGAAGACCAAACATTTATATATATTTACAATACAGTTGTAAAGGTCAAGAAAATGAGTGGGGTTAACGAACAGTGTGATTAATTTTCTGAAATAAAAAAACACAATTTTCTTAATTTACTATAGTTAAATAAGGACATGATTTCATAGAACTTTTTAGTGTTAGGAGAAGAACTGTAATAGGTGTCTAAAAAACTGACTTCATAATTTACTTAATGTCTTGCATTCTAATAAAACATGAAATTCATCACCAATTTTGTTACAACTACACAAATTACAATGACGTTTACATCTTTCAACAGGTACCCCACCTTCCTATTTCAGCAGGAATATGATGATTTGTAGTTCTAAACTTGACTAATATTTTTCTTAATTTACTGGGTAACAAGAGCGTTCACATTCAAAATTTGTTTTGAAAATTCTATATATAACACCCTTAGTCGATTCTTGAATATAAGCATACACCAGACAACGTGGATTAATTCGGTGACGATAATATTTCCATTGAATATAATTTTGCCATTATAGCTACCTATTTGAAATTCCCGGAAGTAAACCATAATATACTAAAGTGGTGCTGTCATTAGACCCCCTGTCAAAGTCGCATACATGTACTTTCTAACTTTATCTGTAAATAGAAACTTTTATGAAGCAAATGTTTTGTTTTTTTTGTTTTGTTTTGTTTTTTTTACATAATTTCTATTCTGTTAACACCAAATAGTTAACTATAAACCTGATATTGGCTATATTGTAAAACGTGATTCGTAATATCTATAAAGTACATGTATATACACTGTGCGGAAACATCCATGAATTTGAAATGGGAGATGCAATTCACTTGATGCCGAATCATCTTTTCGTGTGAGCTATGAATACGTAGACTGAGTTCTGCTTTTTGTTGAAAAAATTGAAGCAAAGGAAGTTGAGATAAACTGTTGTTGCATTTCTTCTCAAATGCAACTTGTCCAGGCACTTAGTATCGGGCCGGGGTGGGGTTCGAGCCCTCACCCCCACACCCCCCCCCTACTTTTTCTCGCAGCAACTTATTTCTTTTAAATTTACATATAAAAAATTGAATTATCATGGAGTTGGCCCCCCCCCCCCACTTTTTTGAAGACAAAAAATGGTATGAAAAAAAAAGGAAATCAAGAGTGAAATTGGAGTTAAAGATATACCCTCCACCCCACGGATTAGGATTTTGAAGATTTTTGAAATTTTTTTTTTTTTTTTGCTTATCAAGATTTTTTGGATAATTCTGCCCCCCCCCCCCAAACTTTAAAAAACGATGCTACGTGCCCGCTGTCCCAGAATCAGAATACAAATAATTTCATAAAAAAATAATTAATTGATCTTTGTCAAATAATGAGGATAAATCTTATTTATTGATTTTTAGTATTTTATCAATGTCAAATTGTACACATAGAAGGTATAGATAATTTCTTCAAATGCCCTCTCGGTCTGGCGGGGGGGGGGGGGGGAGATTTCTCACTTTTCGTCTGGTGGCTCTTGGTCTGAAACATAGAAATGATGGAAGATCAACACTATTGACATTTGTTATCTAATTTATCACAGATTGTGTATAGAAGAATTATTCAAAAACATCGAAAATATGTTAACTGCTAAACATTAAATTTCTTTATATAAAAACATATTGATCAATAATTTATCTATGTATCACTTATTTATCGAAGTCGGGGATGAATTAAAAATTCATAACAAATTGGACATATAACATACATGTATGTATCGCAACTTCCCAAGCCTTTCCGTTACATCTACATGTAGGTAAAACAACTTGTGGGAGACGCCCGAGGAGTTTCGATTGATAAAAGCTTGACAGTCGTCAAATACCTACGTGCACCCCCCTCCCCTTTTTCCGCACCAAAACCAACAAGCGTTCATCGACAACTCGAATATCAGTGAATTTTATGCGACTTACCTGGGATAAAAAGGATGCTTGGTGTCATAGAAGATGGCGGACAGCTCTGAAATGGTGGGACCCGTGGGTCGGTTCCTTATTCTAAAGTGCCGGATGTACTGGAGCTTCAGCGGCGAATCGCCCTAAAATTTCAGTCATTGACTTCAATTTCACGCAATCACATATAGTACATGTAGCTCCCAAATTGTGATAATATTACTTTGCATTACATTGCTTCTTCATTTGCTAAGCTTCGTGCATTTAAATGTGTCTCGGGTCATTTAATAAATGAAATGCTCAGTAAAAAAAAACAGTATTCTATAAAAGCGAAGAAATTAAAACTAACCTGCACCGTGTCTTCGGTTTCTCTGGGCATCAGCTGTTTGAAAATAATTACAATGTAATGATTTAATCAGCTGATAATTAGAAAATCAAATACTGGTACGTCTTTGAAATTTCAATCATTTTTTTAAAGTGAAAATCATTATTACTACATGTATATATACTATCGGAAAAAAACCTGACGGTGTGTATTATTTAATATATGAAAAAACATTCAAAAACTACAATGAACAAATTTTATTTTTTGTAATACTGTTAACACACGTATTCGTAACAACATCTCATAACATATTAATGTCAACGTCGAATAACGTCAATTTCAGCACACTCGAAAGTCACTGTTATTTGAAATTGAATTAACAAAATTAATAACGCGTGTGACAACCATTTTGCGTTCACACATGCTTGACAGCGACGCCTCATTGATGCCACTTTAGTGTTCAGAAATGCTTGAGGGATGTTGTTCCAGATGTTGGTTAAAGCCTGGCTTAAATCAGCCAATGTCACTGGCTGATTTGGTAAACGGCGTAAACGTCTTTCCATTTCATCCCAGACGTGCTCGATCGGCGACAAATAGGGGGAAACAGCTGGCCAAGGCAAGACATCGACATTCTGTTGAACAAACAAGTCCCTGACTACACGTGCAACGTGTGGCCTTGCGTTGTCTTGCTGCAGAGTGATGTGATTTTGATGTCTCTGTATGAGGGGTATCACATGACGCTGAATAATTTCATCTCTATATAGCGTACGCCGGTGAGATTTCCATTGACAATTTGTAGAGGGGTCCTTCCACGTGCTGATATTCCACCCAACACCATAACGCTACCTCCACAAAATTGTCGACGTTGCACAACACAAGCGTCCTGGTAACGCTCCCCAACGCGACCATACACCCTACAACGGCCGTCACTGCTATATCCAAATGAAATCTGGATTCATCAGTGAACAGACTATTGGCCCAGTCCTGTATTCTGAATCGCAGATGTGTGCACCACGCTAGTCTGGCGATACGATGACGTTGAAGCAGTACTGGGCGCACCGCTGGACGTCTTGGTCCGATGTTTTGCTCGCACAGACGATTACGCACAGTTCTTGGACTAATTGGTCGAAGCCCTGGAATGCTACGGGCAGTCAAACCTGCTGTCTGGAAACGATTTTTTTAGATGCACAAGTCTAATATGGTTGTCCTGTTGACGTGTCGTCACACGAGGTCGCCCAGAGCGCAGTCGATCCTGAGTGTTGCCAGATTGTTGAAAACGACTCCATAATAACTGGATGATGTTCCGATGAACTCCAAAGTGTCTTGCTACAGTTTGGTGTGCCATTCCAGCTTGCAGCACTCCATCAGCACGATTACGTTGGTTTTCGTTGAGTCGTGGCATGACATAGGGAAAATTTATTTTTTGAAAATGATTTCCTTAACAAAAGAAATGTTTAAACAAATCCTTTACAGTATTTATTTCAAACAGTATTGGCCCTTAAAACTCGTGCGTAAAAATTCTTCAATTAACAACAGGTGCTCACTAACCATGAAAAAGTCCGTGCACCCGGACGGTTACCATTCGATATTGTCAAAAACATTACCATTATCGATTGTTTAAATTTTTGAAATACAAACAATAGATATAGAAAATTTTTACTATATAATGCACAGTTTCTTTTTTCCGCTAGTAAATATAGTCCTTTGAAAATTCTTAAACGGTGAAAGTATATTGATTATTGTGTTCTTTTATCCATATTGATATTGACAGGTGTCCCTTACCACCTTAAATTAGGACAATAAGCAGGTGCCGTTTGCGGATGTCCCGGATACATGTACGAAATAGGAGTATTTTGGGGATCGACTGGTTTACACTGAGCGAAAACACGCTTTAATCATCTTTATCATAGACTTTACAGGCGTTACATTATGAATAACCTCAGCTTTTTGCATAATTAACTTCTTTGTGTTTAGGCTAGTTCCATTATCTTGCAAAATCGAGAGGCCTTGCAAACAAGGCTATTTTATATTTAGATACGACTTAAATCGTCTTTCTAATATCATTTTAATTGTATGTATCTCCTTTAGATTCTTTCAGAGTTTTAAGTGTTCATTGATTTACAAATACTTTCCAATTTGTTGAAACTTATAATATTAATATAAAAATACTAAACTAATTGTCGTTAAAATATACAATGGGCATTGTATTGCGTTCAAATTTTAAAGTATAGGTAATCTTAACATTAAAAATATTTTGATTTTAAACTTTAAATGCAACACTAATGCAAAAAGACGCTAAACTTTGTACATACCTGGAGCTGTTTTGGGTGCTGTGTTGTTTTGGGCATTCACAACCAAAATGGCCACCAACAGAAACGGGCCTAGGGATTGTAGATTTCTCATCTTTTTAATTACCACGGTAATCCAAAACTAGTCCGGTGCATGCTGAAACCAACGTTCTTTCCCCATTTATTTATATAGAGGCAAAAAATGTCATTTCAAATATCTTTCATTGTCAAAACCGTGTTATATTCAAAACAGATTATAGTTGCAATGTGGCAATTTTATTTTCTTTTTTTTTTTCTTTCGGAGTGCGCATTTTTTGTTGACCAAAATTCGCACGAAGAAAACTAATTAAGCTCGAAGATAGGAGAACACAACACGATACTCTTATTACATTTCAAGGTTATCTTTAATTAAGAAAAAAGTGTTACCTTTTAGTTAAAATATTTCACATATGTTTTGTTGTTTCTTGATTAAATATGTTAAAAGTTGCTTTGTTCGATCGTACAGTATTTCACATAAATGTAGTAGTTAAGCAGAAAGTTTATGAGTAATATAAAGTTCATTTGAAGTATAAATCAAACTTTATCGAAAAGATTTTATAAATACATTGTATATTCAATGAATTCGAGTATTGGGGATTTCGCCTATTTGAAAGATTTGTCTTGGTGTTGAAGCAGATAAACAATAATATCATTAATAACGTGTCACATTCGCTTACACCACGAATATTTTTTTTTATTCCTGAAAAGGGATTGGTTTTGTGGGTATAGATTTGAAGGTTTTGATAAGATTTGATTTGAAAGAAAAGCTATTTGACTTTCGATTTACTTGAAATCATTTCAAATTTGAATATAACACAATTAATACATTTATTTAAACTGTATCTCTGGGTTTTAAAAAGACATCCATATAGACGAGATTGGCGCTTTTTGCATTTTAAAAAAAGCCTGCATAACTTTTTTAAGATTTCATCGTTATTGATAACTACATATACTTACCGGGCTTTGGAATTGCAATGCCAAGTAAACGTAAAATAAATCAAACGAACTTAATAAAGCGTCTTATTTATATCAAAGTTTTGGTCTGATTAATTATAAATATATTAGCATTTAACGATAAACCATTATATAAACTATCAAAAGTTCATTTATTTACTTCATTTTTAAAAGACATTCGAGTTAAAAATAATACAAAGTTTATAACTTTTTTATTCATAAATTATTATCACATTATTAACGTTACTAAACGGAATTTTATTATTAGAGTTATTAGGTTCACAATGTGAGGATCATTTTGTAACTGGAAATTAACAGTACATACATGTACTTACACTTAGATATTTCTGTAATAATTTTCCATACGGTTAACAAATATCTGTTTTTTTATATGGACAAACGAAGACAAATATGACAGATTGATCGACTACGAGATAAAGAGAGATAAAGAGAGGATTCTCTCTCTCTCTCTCTTCATCTCTCTCTCTCTCTCGTTCGATCGCAGTTTTTGAAACGAAGATTAATTGTAGAAAAAAGTACAAGATACAATTAAAATACACTTGCTATCCACCCCCCCCCCAAAAAAAAGAGGAATTTAGCATTCGATGCATTAATTTGTTTATTTTTATCTTTTTTATGTTTGCTTTAACGCAATTAATACACCACTCTTGATGCAAAATGATCAAAGTTAAAATGTTACCTAAATCTAGTATATGTCTGTCAAATAATAATCTTTTAACGACGCTTGACATACGTGCAATTGCACCTTTTTTTATTCCACATTAATGAGACTAAATGATATAAAATATGTCAGATAAATAAATCATTTATAATTGGGGCCAGCAAAAGAAATGCGCAATTTACATGCGAATTAAAAACTGACATGAAAAGTAATATCCTTGTGGGATTTTGACATAATGTGATTGGATTTGCTATTTTGGTCAATAACATCCATTAAAGGTGTTTTAACATATATATACCGAGTGTAACAAAGTTACAAATACTAATTATACCTTAATTTCATTTTCCACTTCTTGATATTAATATTGCTTAAACATACATTGCCAAACTAAAAATAAATTCTGCATTTATACAGTTTTTGATGATGAAAATGTTTTACACATACGACTTGCTTGTATAATGCACCTGGCAAAAATAATAATTTTACATAAACAATAAAATACTTTCTTTGGTGATTCATGCGGGATATAGCGGTGGCGACATTGTAGAAAAATACATGTAATTTATTATCATGTAATTTTAATGTAATAATTCATACATGTATATATTTACATCTACCGAGTATAATTCCCTCTGTTTCTTATTGAAACTTAAAGTTAATTCATAGCTCTATGGAAACAGTCAGACAAAAAATCTACTCGCCGCGTTTATCGATTTGTCGAAATATACAGCGACCTTATAAAAGCCAATCACGGACTGCATGATTGTGTCAGAATAAAATTCCCACCGGAGACGATTTAGTTGTTTCTTTAAGCTAACTTACTGGTGTACATTAACAGTAATTTATATAATTAGAGAATTTACTTTAAATTTACTTTAAATATGAATTCATTAATTTGTTAAAAAGAAGATGTTAATATAAACAATAACATGTTTTCTTTGATGATTCATGCGAATTATGAAGGTAATGATCATTACAGAAAAAAATTACATCACCCGCCAACACGAGTTATGTATTTTTTTTCTGCAATTTCGCCACCTTCAAATCCTGCATGAATCACCAAATAAAGCATTTTATTGTTTTAGTATTTTTTTTCCTCCGACCATTATATTTTTTATAATTACACTTTCAGAGAAAATTCAGAGAAAAAAAATGAATAAACATGAATTCGGATTGGAAAGCATCAATTTATAAATATCCCTGAAAATATGGGAGACCTGAAAGGAATAGCACATAAGAATATTTTAAATCTTTACGTCGTAGCCTATAGAATATAAACCTCTGAATTTCATCCTATAATCATGTAATGATATATAATTTTGATGAATAAAAATAATGAAATTCAGAATGGATAATAAAACAATTTTAAAAGAAAACAGTTCTGATTTACTCTTCAATTCCTAATTTGTTTTCATCAATGACTCAATTTGAAACTATTTCATGTATTTAATTTTCTTCACATAGCCTTTTTTGTACTCACACACAAACAAATTGTCATTATTGTCTACACATAAACCCCAGGGATACTCCAGATTACAGTTATCAATGTAACGGAGAAACTGTCCATTCTGATCCAGAATGTGGATACAATGGTTGTTACAATCTGCTGTCAGGACACGACTCTGACTGTCTGTTGTGATACCCAAGGGTTCAAATGGTCTGTTCTTGGTAGCTGAGGGATGACCGGTGTATCTCCATCTGAGTTTCCCGTCCTGATTAACCACCACTACTGCACCAGCCCCACAGTCAGCTACACAGATGTCATGGTTTCTGTTCTCTGTGATGTATTTAATCTTACTATTCCCTGAGTACAGAGGTTTACCTTCATCATCAAATTGAATTGTTTGTTTCTCTGTTGATCCCGAATAACGTACAACTTTGGATTCAGTTTCATCATCATTGTACATGGCAACCAGGAGATCATTATTAGAGGTGACGCACAGCTGACAAGGCACCCATCCCTGTAATTCGATCAACTCTTCTGTCTGTCCATTCTTCACTTTATTCACTGTCCCTACAATCCCATCAGAGTACAGTAGATCCCTGCCTACGTCTACAGCTATATCAAAAGGCACTTCTTCTGATTTTGTAACAATTGTCTGTTGGAGTGAACCATGAGCATTGAAGCATTTGATTTCATTGCTACACCCACTGGTCCATATCCTGTCATCATTTTTATAGGTAACACTTCCTAGTTCTTTATACCCAGTCGGTATTGTGGCAACAAGCTCTGGTTCATCCAGTAGTTGTCTGACTGAAGTTTTGGGTTGGTTCTGTGACAAGACATTTTCTTCTGTAGATGTAGATAATGGGATAATCTGTCCAAACAAACTATACATCTTCTCACAGTATATTGGTTTTGGAATAAATATTGGCAATGTAACCTTAACTTTGGGTGGAAGCTTGCTAAACTCTCTGATCTTAGAGTTGTATTCAGTGGTAGGAGATACTTCAGTGGAGTTCTTTATTTCTTTAATAGCAAGTAGTGTTTGTTTTATGAGGGACTGATTTCATCCAAGTGTTTCTGCAAAATGCGTTTGTGTTTCACTTTTATCTGACTGACCTCAGTTTTCATTTTGTTCACAACGATGTCAATTTCTCTGTGCCATCGCTCACCTTGTTTGGACATTGTTGTCGTAAGCTTCTCATATCCTCCATCCAGGTTGGCAAGCTGATTTTCTAAACCCAGGACAATTTCTTCATACTTAGGAGAAATTAAGTTTTCATACTCTTTTGTATCTTTTTCAATAGTGTCTTTCTTTGTCTTGTAAACCTCTGTGACTTCAATCAATTTATGTCCCGTGTGCTGATCAGATGCCATACAAGAAGAGCAAACAAAGGTGTTGCAATCCTTACACTGAAATTCACAACTTTTGTGTGAATGCCTTTCACATTTTGGATAAATGAGGGCTGATCTCCGTTCCTGAAAAGGAACTATTTTATGTTTGTCATATCCATCTGAAATGTGTTCACCAGTGCAAGGTATACATAGGTTGATATTACAATAGTCACAGTAGCTGTGTACTATGGCGGTCTCGCAAAGGTCACATCGGTGCACATCCTGTGCACTAGAACGGGGATACATGGTTTTTCTACAAATAAAAATGAAAATGTTGTATATACTTATAATTTGTTCTTTATGTAAAACACATGCATCAACAGCCACTTCATTGGTTTTTTTAAATGATCATAATGTCCAAAATATTTAAATTGTATTCTCTATCCCTTTCATCTTTCTCATAAAGACTGGTACAAATGTAATCAATAAACAATGTTGTTTCCGAAAGTGAAAGTAGAAATATTATATGTTAAGACCTACTGGGAGCTTTATTTCTATTTTATACAAAAATACATTTCATCACATCTGAAAATCAAACATCAGTAGTTTTAATTATTAAATTAATCTAACAGCTTTTTAAAAAGGTGACATACCGTGTTTATTCTTCTACCTTGACAAGTGCACTCTAAGATGGCTGATTTGTTTTGGAATGTTGTCATCTGACAAAGGGCTTTAAACTATTTACTTTCCGTGCCTTTAACTCGTGGTAAACGTGAAATAGAAATTTCAATTGAACCCCTGGAATTTTCCATCTTTTACCCTTGCCTAAGACATGTATCTGAAATTGTACTTCTAAGCGAAAATATGAATGTGTGCACTTTCTGTAGATTTGATTTGATATACACATTTTGCGCAAGACATTTATACAATATACACATATAGTTAAATATTACATTGATTTTTAATGCTAAATACATCACGCATGGTGTTTCAAATGTATCTTGTTGATTTAACATACATGTATCATCTTCAACAACAGTATGACAATTAATGCAGTATCTTTCATCCCTTGGAAGAGTAGAATTACAATATCTGGCAACCTCTATCTGTAATTTGTGGGTACTTGCATGTATATTCTTCACCGAGCCTAAAAAAGAATGAAACTTCTTGGAAATGGATTTATTTAAGTGTGGTTGAATTTCAAGTATGCTTAGATTTTTTGTATATTTAATTGGCTGTGGAATGAAAAGTTTCTATTACCCCCTCCCCTTTTTTTGAAAGTCTCTGAAACTATTTTCAAAATACTTTTTTCAATTTATTCATAAAATCGTTTCTAGATACTGTATAAGCATGTGAACCAATATTAACATCAAGTATTCTTTGTATAAAGTTTTGCCGACAAGTGTTTCCACTTCCTGCAAGTGTTTCATCCTCTAAATATACATGTATGTTGTAAAAGCAAATTAAGGTTCTCTTGATCTGAAACAACTTCACGATTTGTAGCAAAAAAGTCACTAGGAACATTTTATTGTTTCACAGCACAAACAGCAGTAGAATATATATGTTCAATTATTCTAATATATATATTACGTCCAACATCTTCATCTAATACAAAAGCTTATGAAGAAGAGGAAGTCGCTACACTGTGTCAAATGCTTTTTTAAAATCAACAAAGCAAGCATTTAACTGGGATTTTTGTTTTTTGTTTGCATTAAGCATATTTGTTAATTAGAGCTTTTAATTTTATTTGTGTTTACTCTAACTTATAACTATAGCTAGATGTTACCAGTACATATGTATACCTAGGCTAATACTTAAATGCAGACACATGTGAGAGGGACTATATCAATAGTGAAATTTATACAAAATCTGTACAAGCATGCAATTATATTTTCTATAGCTATTATAGTTAAAGTTGATACTAAGTTAGATAAATCAACAATGTATTTAAAGGCAGTTGCAAAAAGTTAAAAAAAATTCATTTATTTATCACAGAACGAACATCTTGAGACTAACATTAACTCCTTTTATTTTAAAATTGGCAGTATCAGGCAATAATATTGTTTTCCATTCTGTCAATAAAAGCATTCTTGCACACAGCATTGTTTCTTTTCTTCACTTTTTGGACAACTTCAGGTATTATCAAGGGTATATAAAAGTTTTCTGCAAAAAAAAAATAATCAAAAATCATTATCATTGATTTTTCTTCTGAGCAACTCCAACATATCATTCCCTGATGGAATGAGCATTTTTTTTTTACTTAAACAACTTCAAGGATGTTAATGAGAGGCAAATACTGATATTGGTCTGAGTTATATTCTGGATATGGATGGTGGGGAGTCTTACGGGCAACAAATTTTTACATGAATCACAGTTTCTTTTAGAAAATAAATGATACTAGTAAAGCCAAGAAAACAAAAAAATGCATAGACAGGCTCGAACTCGGGTGTTGTATTATTCCCAGGGAGGATGCAATTCATAAAATACTATGCCTCATACAGTGTAGTGAAGTTTGTATCAATCTCATGCACGAATACATAGGATGGGGAAATCACCCCAACCACCAACCCACCCCGGAAAATTCAAACTTCTTTTTAATACATTTTAAAATTACAAATATAGGCTTTGGACCCCCCCCCCAGACCTTTTCGGTACAGCTAGCAGACGCCCGAGAAATTGCGATTGATAATAGCATAACAGTCCATCAAATACCTGCGTCACCTTCTTTCTTTCTCCTTTTCCCGCACCTAACTAACAGCCTATCAAACTGAAAACTCACCATGAATATCAGTGAAAGTTTGTGCGAATTCCCTGGGATAAAAAGGATGCTTGTTATAGAAGATGCAGGACAGCTCTGAAATGGTGGGACCCGTGGGTCGGTTCCTTATTCTAAAGTCCCGGATGTACTGCAGCTTCAGCTGCGAATCGCCTTAAAATGCAATTACATATTAATGTAGCTCCAAAATTATGACAATAATACTTTGTATTACATTGCTTCATTATTATAAAATGTGTATTTTGCAGGTCATTTGATAAATGGAATGCTTTAAAACAATAATTTTAGGAAAGAGAAGAAACTACAACTAACATGCATCGTGTCTTTGATTTTTCTGGACATCGGCTGTTTGAAAATAAATAACAATGTAATGATTTAATCAGCTGACAATCAGAAAATCAAATACGTCTTTGAATGTTCTATCAATTTCTCAAATTAAAAATCAGAATTACAATGAGTTACATTACGGGAGATAATTTCAACACGATTGTTTTATAAATTTAAACTTTATATATATTATCGGAAAAAAGAAACTGTGCATTATTAAATATATGATAGAACAGTTAAAAATTACAATGAACAAATTTTATTTTTTGTAATACTGTTAACACATGTATTCGTAACAACATCTCATAACACATTAATGTCAACGTCGAATAACGTCAATTTCAGCACAGTCAAGAGTCACTGTTATTTGAAATTGTATTAACAAAATTAATAACGCGTGTGACCATCATTTGCGTTCACGCATGCTTGACAGCGACACCTATTGATGCCACTAAAGTGTTCAGAAATGCTTGAATGATATTGTTCCAGATGTTGGTTATAGCATGACCTTAATCAGCCAATGTCACTGGCTGATTTGGTAAACGGCGCAAACGTCTTTCCATTTCATCCCAGACGTGCTCAATCGGCGACAAATCGGGGGAAACAGCTGGCCAAGGCAAGACATCGACATTCTGTTGAACAAACAAGTCCCTGACTACACGTGCAACGTGTGGCCTTGCGTTGTCTTGCTGCAGAGTGATGTGATTTTGGTGTCTCTGTATGAAGGGTATCACATGACGCTGAATAATTTCATCTCGATAGCGTACGCCGGTGAGATTTCTATTGACAATTTGTAGAGGGGTCCTTCCACGTGCTGATTATCCACCCACACAATAGCCCTACCTCCACCAAATTGTCGACGTTGCACAACACAAGCGTCCTGGTAACGCTCCCCAACGCGACGATACACCCTACAACGGCCGTCAGTGCTATCCAAATGAAATCTGGATTCATTAATGAACAGAATATTGGCCCAGTCCTGTATTCTGTATCGCAGATGTCGTGTGCACCACACTAGTCTGGCGATACGATGACGTTGAAGCAGTACAGGGCGCACCGCTGGACGTCTTGGTCTGATGTTTTGCTCGCGCAGACGATTACGCACGGTTCTTGGACAAATTGGTCGGAGCCCTGGAATGCTACGGGCAGTCAAACTTGCTGTCTGGAAACGATCTCTCAGTTGCACAAGTCTAATGTGGTTGTCCTGTTGACGTGACGTCACACGAGGTCGCCCAGAGCGCGGTCGATGCTGAGTGTTGCCAGATTGTTGAAAATGTCTCCATAATGACTGAATGGTGTTCTGATGAGCTCCAAAGTGTCTTGCTACAGTATTTTGTGCCATTCCAGCTTGCAGCATCCCAACATCACGATTTCGTTGGTTTTCGTTGAGTCGTGGCATGACAAAGGGGTAAATTCTGTTGAAACTAAAGTGATCTCCTTAACAAAAAAAGTTTAAACAAATCCTTTACAGTTCCTATTCTAAACAGTATTGGCCAGTAAAACACGTGCGTACAAATTCTTCAATAATCAACAGGTGCTTACTAACCATGAAAAAGTCCGTGCACCCGGACGGTTACCATCCGATATGGTAAAAAACCATTATCGATTGTTTAAATTTTATAAATACAAACAATAGATAAAGAAAAATTATACTTAATTTTATAATGTACAGTTTGTTTTTTTCCGCTAGTATATATCTAGAAGTATAAACATAGACATCAAGTAATCGATTAACTATCCTTCGTTTCTTTCGTATGAAGGCTGGTAAAAATATAATCATATACATTGTTCTTCTCAGAAGTGAAAGAAGGAATGTTATATTTTAAGACCTAATAAGAGATTTATTTCTATATTAAGTACAATATATATTTCATTACATCTAAAAAATTAAATTTAAGTAGTATTGATTAATACATTAATCTAACAGTTGTCATTATGGTGCACATACCTTGTTTATTCTTCTACCTTATACTCTAGGTAACACACATAGCTGAGCTTTTGTGGAATGTGGTCACCTGACAGCTTTAAATTTTTTAGAGTTACTTCTAGTGCATAGTTCTCGGATAAACCTGAAAACCTAAAAATTGTACTTCAAAGCAAGAATTGGAATGTATTAACTTTCTGTAGAAATGATTTGATATATTTTCAGAGTCTGTATGTTATGCAATGTATATTAAGTTTTCTTTTTTGATAGGAAAACAATCATAATGGTAAAGTAAAGTAAAATCTGCTTCACAATACACTCTGCTGGATATATAACTATTAAACATACCATTGCTTCCTACAAAGGATGCTTGAGATCCGGATATGCTTCCTCCGACCGAAACCGGTTTGGTTGCTCCCTCCGGAAGGAAAATCCAGTGCCTCTGTAGGCTCAAGATGCTCCATTGGCGCTTACAGTAGATATTAACAAATGAATTTTAACAAAAGTTCATATATCACTATTCGTTTATTTCTATTCTACACAATACATGTATGTAGCCCGATGAGTGTGCTACATTTTAATTTATCACAAAAAAGTATAAGCAGAGCACTATGCGTATTTTGAGTATGAGATAGAGAGAGATAAAAACAGATAGTTATCTCATTTTCTCTAGTTCGGTCGTTCGATTTTTAATGAGGATTGTAGAAAATACAGTTCAGGATGATACAATATCAACACAGTAGCCAATCACCCAAAACATCTTAAAAGAGGAGGTGTTGTGTGCCGAACATTTATTTATTTTTTTTTTTTGGTTAAAATTGATTCTTTAATCTTATATATTTTTGGCTAGCGAAGATGAACGACGCTTGACATACTTGCAATTAATGACAATATGCTAAGGTCATATGCATTGATGAGACCAAATGATATAAACTATGTCATCTAAATAAATCATTGATAATTGTGGACAGCAAAAGAAGATGTACATAATTTACATGTCAAACAAAGTTAAATCCTCATGGGTTTTTGGCATAACGCGATTTCATGTGCTTTTTTGGTCAATAACATCCATAAATTTAAGGTGTTTGAACATTTATCTGTAACGAGTGAGACAAAGTTCCACTTACTAATTACCTTGATTTCATTATTTCATTTTCCACTTCAGTCTCTGTATTATTTAAATGAACTGAACTTTATTTATTTTACAACGATTGATAAGCAAGTCCTACAACTTATATTAATATCTCTCGTTGGCACGGACGTTAGCGCGAGGGGGTCATTGGTGTGGGAAGAAGCCGGAGTACCTAGAGAGAAGCCACGTGTCCAAGCGGGTGACCGCCATACCCTATCACGTACCACCACTGTCGATCACGGGGATCGAACTCGGGTCGCAGCGGTGACAAGCGAGTGCATTGTCCACTACGCTACTTGGACATGATGAACATGCTTTACACATACGACCTGCTTCTATAATACACCTGGCAGAAATAATAATTTTACTTAAGCAATAAAATGCTTTCTTTGGTGATTCATGCAGGATATGACCGTGGCGACAATGCAGAAATATACATGTAATCTATTGTCCTGTAATTTTAATGTATTTATATCTACTGAGTATGATTCCCTCTGTTTCTTATGGAAACTTAAAGTTAATTCATAGCTCTATGAAAACAACCAGACTGTAATCCACACGCCAGTTTATCTATTGGTCGAAATATACAGCGACCTAAACTAAAATTACGGACTAAATGATGATGTCAGACTTAAATTCCCATCGTAGACGATTTGGTTGTTTCTTTTAGCTAACTTACTGATGTAAAGAACTGCGAACGCTAACGCCCGTTTCCCGCCTACATTTTACATCCAAATATTTCGAAATTTTTGTCAGATATTCAAAAACGTTTTCTACTAAAAGTATAATAAAATCTTAATCAATTTATATCAAAATAAAATTTGTAATCAAATTATAATTAATTATCTTTAAACAAAAGTTTTGCTAACGCGGGGTCTTAAAAAATTTCATTGAAATCGGTCTCTATGAGTGAGGAAAATATTTTTAAGGGCCAATATGTGCATAAAAACTTAATAATTACATATTTACGATATATATTAAAGTAAAATTTCATTTTAATTCTAATCTGTTAAAAATTTTGCGATAATTTAAAAAGCAAAATTCTTTTTTTGGAATGTATTTCGGTCTAAAATACGTATTTAATTTTCTTCACATAGCCTTTGTTGTACTCACACACAAACAAGTTGTCATTATTGTCCACACATAAACCATGAGGATTCCTCAGATCACAGTTATCAATGTAACAGAGAAACTGTCCATTCTGATCCAGAATGTGGATACAATGGTTGTTCCAGTCTGCTGTCAGGATACAACTCTGACTGTCTGTTGTGATACCCAAGGGTCCAAATGGTTCGTTCTTGGTAACTGAGGGATGACCGGTGTATCTCCATCTGAGTTTCCCGTCCTGATTAACCACCACTACTGCTGCAGCCCCACAGTCAGCTACACAGATGTCATGGTTTCTGTTCTCAGTGATGTATTTAGTAAAACTTTTCCTTGAGTACAGAGGTTTACCTTCATCATCAAATTGAATGGTTTGTTTCTCTGTAGATCCCGAGTAACGGACAACTTTGGATTGAGTTTGATCAACACTGAACATGGTAGTCAGGAGATCACCAGTAGAGGTGACACACAGATTACCAGGTTCCCATCCCTGTAATCTGATCATCTCTTCTGTCTGTCCATTCTTCACTTTTTGTACTGTCCCAACTGTCCGAACTGAGTACAGTAGATCCCTGCCTACATCTACAGCTATATCATAAGGCAATCCTCCTGATTTTGTAACAATTTTCTGTTGGAGTGACCCATAAGCATTGAAGCATTTGATTTCATTGGTCCACCCACTAGTCCATATCTTGTCATCATTTTTATAGGTGACACAGCGTAAATTTTTATATCCCGTCTGTATTGTGGCAACTAGCTCCGGTTCATCCAGTAGTTCTCTCACTGAAGTGCTGGGTTGGTTCGGTGACATGATATTTTCTTCTGAAGCAGTTGATAATGGGGTGATCTGTCCAAACAAACTATACAGCTTCTCACGGTCAATTGGTTTTGGAATGAATGTTGGCAATGTAACCTTAACTTTGGATGGAAGCTTGCTGAATTCCTTGATCTTAGAGCTGTACTCAATGGTTGGGGCCAATTCAGTGGAGTTCTTTATTTCTTTAATAGCAAGTAATGTATCTTTTATCAGAGACTGTATCTGTTTGATTTCATCCAAGTGTTTCTGTAAAATGTCTCTGTGTTTCACTTTTATCTCGCTGATTTCAGTTTTCATTTTGTTGATGACAATGTCGATTTCTCTGTGCCATTGCTCTCCTTGTTTGGACATTGTTGTTGTAAGTTTCTCATATTCTCCATCTAGGTTTAGAAGCTGATTTTCCAAGTCAAGGACAATTTTCTCATATTTAGGAGAAATTAAGTTTTCATACTCTTTTGTATCTTTTTCAATAATGTCTTTCTTTATCTTGTAAACGTCTGTGACTTCGACAAAGCTATGTCCCTTGTGCTGATCAGATGCCATACAGGAAGAACAAACAAAGGTGCCGCATTCCCTGCATTGCAATTCGCAGTTTTTCTGTGGATGTTTACCACAATTCGGATAAATGAGGGTGGACCTTCGTTCCTGGAAAGGGACAATTTTATGTTTGTCATATCCATCTGAGATGTGATCTACTACACAGGGCTTGCAGAGGTTGACATGACAAAAGTCACAGTAGCTGTGTACTATGGCGGTCTCACAAAGGTCACATCGGTGTACATCCTGTGCACTAGTACGGGGATCCATGATTGTTCTACAAATAGATAACAAATATGTATACTATATATGTAAAACACATGTATCAACAGCCATTTTCATGTATTTTTTCAAATCTTCATGTCTAAAATCTTTAACTTGTATATGTATAAGTACGAACATGGACGCCATATGTTATCAATCTACTATTCCTTTTATCTTTCTCATGAAGACTGGTGCAAATGTAATCATATAAAATGTTCTTTTCAGAAGTGAAAGTAGAAATATTATATTATTTTAATACATAATCAGAGCTTTATATAATTATTTCTATTTTAGGCCTAATTAAAATATATATTTCATTACATCTAAAAATATGCCTCAGTAGTTTTTAATGAAAAGGGGTACATACCGTGATTATTCTTCTACATTGTATTCTAACATTGTTGAGCTTTTGTGGAATGCGGTCACCTGACAGCTTTAAATTATTTAGAGTTACTTCCCGTGCTTTGTACTTGGGTAAACGTGAAATGGTAGTTGCAATTAAAATTGCATTTCTAAGCAACACTACGAATGTCTTAACATTCTATAGAAATGATTTGATATATACTCGGTTTTTTCGGGGGGGGGGGGGGGGGTCTGTTGCAACCACTATTGAAATAAAACCACTATTGAAATAAATTATTTCAATAGTGGTTGGGAATGTATTTCATTAGAAAAATCACCTTGCGACCACTATTGAAATAAAACCACTATTGAAATAAATTATTTCAATAGTGGTTGGGGACGTATTTCATTAGAAGAATCACTTTGCAACCACTATTGAAATACAACTACTATTGAAGTAATCATTTTAATAGAAGTTGGGGATGTATTTCATATTAAGAACTACATTACAGACACCATTAAAGTTCATCTTCTATTAAATTTATATTTTCAATCGTAGGTCGGAATGAATTACTTTATAAATATAACTATGTAATCACTATTGTAACACATTTGGAAAGAACGAAGTTGTATATCATATTTGCAAACTATTTTGAAATGCAAGAAATCTTACGAATAATTTCAAATGCACAATTATGTTACATTTTTCACTGCTGAGTAGAAATAAATAACAAATACTCTCAAATAAACATACATATACTTTCGTTTTAATTTATAAAGCAATTTCAAATACACAATTAAGATACTAAAGACTTGCATATTTTACGGTAATAATAATCAAGACTATGAAATAAATGTACTTATTTTAGGATTATCACTGTTGTGCAGAAATAATCAATCCTCGCAGATTAACATATGGAATTGTTTTCATATTTTTTCTTCACCTTTCTCTTTCTATAGATATATCATGTTTTATGAAAATTGTAAATTATTTGTACTAGAAGACAACGTTGTAAATTGCCAGAACTTCTTTTCAAAACCCTTGCATATTAAAAAATAATCTAAAGCTTATATATCATTATAGATATATGTTAAAATGAATATCACAATTGAGATAAATAATTTCAATAGTGGTTGTGGATGTACTTCATTATCCAATCATAATAGTGAAATAATTATTCAATATACAGGGGGTTTGAATAGAAGTTCTGGCAATTTACAAGATATTCACTATTGCAAATGTGCAAATGATATACACTATTCATAGGACATGATATGTCTTTTGAAAGAGAAATGTAAAGAAAAAAAAATTCAAAGTAATATTTATAAAGAAATTCGTTCTAAGGTACGATTGAAAAATTGATTTTAATAGTAGTTGTACTTCAGCAGTGTCTGTAAATTGATTTTAGAAATGGAATACATCCCGGAACACTATTTAAAAAATCTATTTCAATAGTGGTTGTATTTCAATAATGGTTGCAAAGTGATTCTTCAAATGAAATACATTCCCAATCACTATTGAAATAATTTATTTCAATAGTGGTTTTATTTCAATAGTGGTTGCAAAGTGATTTTTCTAATGAAATGCATTCCCAACCACTATTGAAATAATTTATTTCAATAGTGGTTTTATTTCAATAGTGGTTGCAACAGGGGTCCCGTCAAGCACATTTCTTCATCCTAACTGCTGATATCATAGTATGCATAATAATGATACATTAATTAAGTTACATGTGTACTACTATAGCTAGGCCTATCCATATACTTCAATGCAAAAACAAGCTAGATGGACCATATCAACGGTGAATTGTATACAAAGCATACAAGCATGCAAGTTATATTTCACTGGGCCAGGTCAGAAGCAAATTGAAAGTGGGGGGGGGCTAGACTAATCCTCAGAAATATTAACAAGCAAAAAAACCCCGCAAAAACTAATTCCCAAAATCATAAAAATCCTAATCCGGGGGAGGGCGGTATACCCATAGTTTCAAAAAAAAATTCTTCTTTACCAAAAATGTTTTCCCCAAATCATGAAAATCCTAATCGGTGAGGGGGGCGGGGGGGGGGGGGGGGGGGGGGGGCTAGTGTGCCTATGACTCCAACTTTTCAATATTTCATAAATTTATGAACAATTATATTTCCGGCTGAACCCTCTTTGATGCTATGTTCCTAATGGTTTGGTCTATCTTTGCAGAAAAAGTGCAAAATAAAACCCCCCCTAGCCCCCCCCCCTGTTCCGACGCCTATGATATTTATTATAGCTATTACAGTTAATAAAGGTGAACTCGTATGCAGTTTTCTTCTCAGGGAAGGTGTGATTAATAGAAGATCATGAAGAGTTGGAGTCCCATACAGTGCAGTGAAGATCGTCTCAATCTCATGCGCAAAGATAGAGGAGGGGAACACCACCACCACTCCACCCAGGTAAATTCTAACATATGGTAAAATTACCGAAAATAGGTTTTGGACCCCACGCCCCCTTACCACCCGGCAAACATTATCATCCCTGAACACCCCCCCCCCCTCTGAATTCACGCATGACAGTCTTCGTTCTAAAGTTGTTTGTGGTTACCGTTAATTATAATCAAGGGAATTAATGGTCACGGGGACTAGGGTTTGTGATTCAAAAAAGGTTAGTGAAATGCAACAATGGATTACATGTATTTACTAGTGTTTCGGTTTTTTCTCTCTCTCTGTTGCTGAACCGCACTAGTATTAGTTCTGTAAATTTCCTAATCAAACGCGACGAATTAATATACGCGTAAAATCGCGAGAAGCATCCGTGGGGGATTTTAAAATCTCGCTATTATTTTCTGAGAGTTGAAAGCTAGAAGCAATCAACATGATCAGTTTGATGTAAAATAATTTAAAAAAATACAGCATTACTGTATTTTTACAGTTATAGAATATTTTGAATATGAACACCATAATTTTATCATTACAAACCGTCAACAAATTTAATTTTGAAATAAATTTGGGGAAAGCCGTTCGTAAGCTCCTTAATTGTCTAGTTTTATATTTTGAACGTAATTATTAAAATATTAATGTATCTTCTTCTTCTTCAGAATACTGAGTAGGGATCCTCAAATAGCATTAACACGTATACAAAGAAAGAGTTGTATTAAACTAATTTAATGCGACTGAAAAACATTGAATGCCATTATAACTTGCTATTGAGGTCGCATTATAACGTAACCTTGTTTATGAATCAAGCCGTCTTTACTATTATGCAACATCAGTAGATCGAGGTTAGTTCTTGGAGCATCTTCTTATGATTGAGGTCAGTTCATCGAGGTCAGCTGCATTGCTGAAGGAATCTTTCGATCGAAATTCTTACGCGTGAAACAAAATGTGCATTCTTGAATTAACAGGTCGAACTGTATTTTATGTATGTTTGCAGCTCTTAAGGTAAATGAATTGAAATAAAACTGAGTGAAATGTTATATATATACTAAACCAAACTTCAAGTTTTTATAAGAACTACTTATGCAAGCGGAATGTGTGCGCACGTGGAAGCATTTGCCGGATGCCTCATATGGACACAGTAGTGATCTGCCGAAGCCGATCACAAAAACCCCGCAAAAACTAATTCCCAAAATCATAAAAATCCTAATCCGGGGGAGGGGGGTATACCCATAGTTTAAAAAAAAATTTCTTCTCTACCAAAAATGTTTTCCCCAAGTCATGAAAATCCTAATCCGTGAGGGGGGGGGGGGGGGGGCTAGTGTGCCTATGACTCCAACTTCTCAATATTTCATAAATTTATGAACAATTATGTTTCCGGCTGAACCCTCTATGATGCTATGTTCCAAATGGTTTGGTCTAACTTTGCAGAAAAAATGCAAAATAACCCCCCTAGCCCCCCCGCCCTGTTCCGACGCCTATGATATTTATTATATCTATTACAGTTAATAAAGGTGAACTCGGATGCAGTTTTCTTCTCAGGGAAGGTGTGATTAATAGAAGATCATGAAGAGTTGGAGTCCCATACAGTGCAGCGAAGATTGTCTCAAACTCATGCGCAAAGATAGAGGAGGGGGACACCACCCCCATCCCACCCAGGTAAATACTAACAAATGGTAAAATTACCGAGAATAGGTTTTGGACCCCATGTCCCCCTACCACCCGGCAAACATTATCATCCCTGAACACCCCCCCCCCCCCTTCTGAATTCACGCATGACAGTCTTCGTTCTAATGTTATTTGTGGTTACAGTTAATTATAACCAAGGGAATTAATGGTCATGGGGACTAGGGTTTGTGATTCAAAAAAGTTAGTGAAATGCAACAATGGATTACATGTATTTACTAGTGTTTCGTTTTCTTCTCTCTCTGTTGCTGAACCGCACTAGTATTAGTTCTGTAAACTCCTAATTAAACGCGACGAATTAATACACGCGTAAAATCGCGAGAAGCATCCTTGGCGGATTTTAAAATCTCGCTATTATTTTCTGAGAGTTGAAAACTATGAGAAATAAGGAGAAAAGTTCAACGTTCGCGATTTTATATTCTCGCGATTTGATACAATCCAGCGGGATCGCGGGATTAAGTACTCGCGTAATATATGGAATTTATGCGAGTCATTCATTTAATGTGTGATATGTACTAGTATTACATTATTTGGTTTCTTTTTGGCAAATGTAATAGCCTCATTCTTGTTTCCTATTACATGTACCTGAAGCAGAAGAATAAGTTTATTGTTTTACCTGTCTTCGTGTCGTCATTTTCTGTAGTTTTACTGTACTGAAAGAAAAATTGAGAAACTTGTCTACTTTAAATCCAAATTGGACAAAATTCGAAAAATAATAAAATCAGATTTTCCTAGTATCATTGTGTCCGAAATACACATTCTACCTTCAAAGTTTTATGAAATTCGGTGCAGCGGATTAAAAGAAGTTACGGTGACAAATTGTTCATTGCTATATTCAATATGAAATGGCCAAAAGTATTATTTTATGGTTAAAAAGGGCTGAAAATCCCAAAATATGAATGGTATCAGAATTTCCTGGTAATAAGCAAATCTATACTAACTAGGTCCTAAACACAATAAAAAGAGTTTTACAAAATCCTGTGCTAACAAACTGTTCATTACGATATCCAATGTACATGTTGGAATAAAAGGAAACGCCATTAATCGAAAATAATTCGTACCAATGCTTTGGCAGACGTGAATGTTTACCAGTCGTTAATACCATACATTTAGCAACACATGGCCCGGGGGTTGACCTTTCCTTTTCCTTTCCTTTTTGAAAACCGCGACTACACCAAGAACTAGGAAAGAATTCGGAACGAAATGGTTTATTTGGAAATTGCTAACGTTCAAACTTAAAACACTGTTATACTGTACATTATATTTCGACTGTTCAATTCTCTATGTAAAATAATCAGTGCTCTCTTCCATACTTTTTATCATATGGGTGTCATGTGCAAAGATCTATGTTTGGTGAAATTCAAGCATGTTAGAAAGCATAAAACAGTGACATTTATCTCTCATTTTAGTTTCTAATCCTCAAGAAGGCCCCACCGTGCCCACCCTAGCTACTTTCAAAACCGATATGACGTGTCTGTTTTCAAACTGTGATTAGAGACGATGGGGAGGTGGTGGTATCAGTTTTAAAATAATCAGTTCAGTTTCAGTTTATTTTTTTTCACTCAACACCATATATTGGTACAAGAGGTGCATAAAGAAGACCAAACACATCTATATATATTTACAATACAGTTGTAAAGGTCAAGAAAATAAGTGGGGTGAACGAACAGTGTGATTAATTTTCTGAAATAAAAAAAACACAATTTTCTTAATTTACTATAGTTAAATAAGGACATGATTTCATAGAACTTTTTAGTGTTAGGAGAAGAACAGTAATAGGTGTCTAAAAAACTGACTTCATAATTTACTTAATGTCTTGCATTCTAATATAACATGAAATTCATCACCAATTTTGTTACAACTACACAAATTACAATGACGTTTACATCTTTCAACAGGTACCCCACCTTCCTATTTCAGCAGGAATATAACGAAATATGACTTTATTTCCCTAATTCATCGATTCGTGGAGGATGTTATTTCGTGGATGAGAGGTACCCACGAATTCCACGAAAATTGAGCCACCACGAAATCTAATGATTCAACAGTATTTGAAATTCCCGGAAGTAAACCATAATATACTAAAATGGTGCTGTCATTAGACACCCTGTCCAAGTCGCCATACATGTACTTTCTAACTTTATCTGTAAATAGAAACTTTTATGAAGCAAATGTTTTGTATTTTTTTTTTTTTTTTTTTTTTTTTTTACATAATTTCTATTCTGTTAACACCAAATAATTAACTATAAACCTGATATTGGCTATATTGTTAAAAGTGATTCGTAATATCTATAAAGTACACGTATATACACTGTACGGAAAGATCCATGAATTTGAAATGGGAGATGCAAGTCACTTGATGCCGAATCATCTTTTCGTGTGAGCTATGAATACGTAGAATGAGTTCTGTTTTTTATTGAAAAAATTGAAGCAAAGGAAGTTGAGATAAACTGTTGCATTTCTTCTCAAATGCAACTTGTCCAGGCACTTAGCATCGGGCCGGGGTGGGGGTGGGGTTCAAGCCCTCACCCCCCCCCCCTACTTTTTCTCGCAGCAACTTATTTCTTTTAAATTTACATATAAAAAATTGAATTATCATGGAGTTGCCCCCCCCCCCCCACTTTTTTGAAGAAAAAAAATGGTATGAAAAAAAAGGAAATTAAGAGTGAAATTGGAGTTAAAGATATACCCTCCACCCCACGGATTAGGATTTTGAAGATTTTGGAAATTTTTTTTTTTTTGCTTGTCAAGATTTTTTGGATAATTCTGCCCCCCCCCCACCCCCCCCCAACTTTAAAAAACGATGCTACGTGCCCGCTGTCCCAGAATCAGAATACAAATAATTTCATAAAAATATAATTAATTGATCTTTGTCAAATAATGAGGATAAATCTTATTTATTGATTTTTAGTATTTTATCAATGTCAAATTGTACACATAGAAGGTATAGATAATTTCTTCAAATGCCCTCTCGGTCTGGCGGGGGGAGATTTCTCACTTTTCGTCTGGTGGCTCTTGGTCTGAAACATAGAAATGATGGAAGATCAACACTATTGACATTTGTTATCTAATTTATCACAGATTGTGTATAGAAGAATTATTCTAAAACATCGAAAATATGTTAACTGCTAATCATTAAATTTCTTTCTATAAAAAAATATTGATCAATAATTTATCTATGTATCACTTATTTATCGAAGTCGAGGATGAATTAAAAATTCATAACAAATTGGACATATAACATAATTACATGTATGTATCGCAACTTCCCAGGCCTTTCCGTTACATCTACATGTAGGTAAAACAACTTGTGGGAGACGCCCGAGGAGTTTCGATTGATAAAAGCATGACAGTCGTCAAATACCTACGTGCAGCCCCCCCCCCCCCCTTTTCCGCACCAAAACCAACAAGCGTTCATCGACAACTCGAATATCAGGGAATTTTATGTGACTTACCTGGGATAAAAAGGATGCTTGGTGTCATAGAAGATGGCGGACAGCTCTGAAATGGTGGGACCCGTGGGTCGGTTCCTTATTCTAAAGTCCCGGATGTACTGGAGCTTCAGCGGCGAATCGCCCTAAAATTTCAGTCATTAACTTCAATATCATGTAATCACATATACATCTAGCTCTCAAATTGTGACAATATTACTTTGCATTACATTGCTTCTTCATTTGCTACACTGTGCGCATTTTAAAGGTGTTTCGGGTCATTAAATAGATGAAATGCTTATATAAAAAACAGTATTCTATAAAAGCGAAGAAATTAAAACTAACCTGCACCGTGTCTTCGGTTTCTCTAGGCATCGGCTGTTTAAAGTATCAATTACTATGTAATGATTTAATCAGCTGATACGTCTTTGAAATTTTTATCATTTTTTATTTTCAAAGTGAAAATCATTATTACTACATGTACATATATTAGGGAAGATTTATTTTTTAGTTATCTAAATCAAAACAGGACTGTTTTATGAATAATTATTTCAAATGTATGTGCTAAAAAAATATCAAAAACTTCATGTAAATATATAGGTTCGTCTCGGTTACCTTCGAACACTCGTACGGAAATTTGGGTTCCGGGTGCCAGCATATGACCATAGATTCATCCCGGCTGAGGGTCACTGAAGGTTTGTTCCTTCAACAAAAGAAAAATAGAATACGTTTCACAATGAATTTCCTACCCCCCCCCCCTCCAAAAAAACCTAGTTAATTGAAAAATTATTAGTATGAAATATATTTAATATTTCTCTGCAATACCAGTTATTTATTCATTCTCCATTTGTATCTCAAAAGTTTCCTTAGATTAAATGATGTATTCAATTTATCGGACAAATGGACTCTCTCTCTCTTTCTCTCTCTCTCTCTCTCTCTCTCTCTCTCTCTCTCTCTCTCTCTCTCTCTCTCTCTCTCTCTCTCTCTCTCTCTTACTTCTCCGTATAATTGTCCTCTGTATCGTTTGCACTGTCATGACTTTTATGCCGTCTTTGCACCATTCCTTTAAAAAAAGAAGATATATTTACATTTTTTTTTATAATTATTTAATTGTTTGGTAATATTTAACGTACATGTTCTGTATGATATCCGTATATATATATTATCTATATAAATGTTAATGATACCATAGAGTAAAATAACTAATTTTCCATCATTATATATTCTTGAAAAACGGCCATATTTGTTATTTGTTCTTTATTCGCATAAACATGTATTTACGGATATATTTAATTAAGTAATCCAATCCGAAGGGCATTCTGATAGATTTGATGACCACCCCCCCCCCCCCCCCCCCCGACCGAAATCGTTACCTCATAATATTCAAAGTATCATTCCTTATTACTTTTATTAACATAATTTTGAATATAATTAAACAAACCACCCAACAATACGTCATTTGAATTTATTGGACTGTATATAGTACAAAATCGATACGTAGTGTTATCACAGACAAAGACACTGGAAAATGTAAATATTCATGCTTATCTACATTTACTTTAAGCAATCATATTTTAATGAGACGAAATATTTCGACACTCCTTTCATGCATATAACTTAGCACTAAACTGAAATTAAAGTTTTTCTACAATGAAATGTCACATTACTTCTCAAAACCATCAAAACGTCTCTAGATCCATAATTGATAGTAATTTTATTTACCAATTAAATCATGTTCTATATCTTTTATCATGCAATTCATTTATTGTAACACTAATCTTAAACATACAGGATATAATAATTTGAATGTTGTCACTTGCGTATTACAATCGCAGCGTCAAAAGCCATCTTTATTTTAGCGCGGTTTCGAGTCAGAAGTAGAAAATCGTCTGCTCATCATTTTCGACAGTAATTCCCCTTCTACTTTCATCTTTATACAACAAAAACAACGCCCCGTTTCATGTTTGTCTAAGGGCACGCGCTGTCGGAACTTCTAAATCCAACACCCCAAGCCCGGCGGTGCTTTGATGAGCACCGCATCCCGCTGGGTGAGCCTATTATGTTAAAGGGGATTACGATAAATAATCTCTGATCTTAAAATGAAATTTAAGTTTAAAAAGTAATAAAAAGTATTTTCACAAAGTTCGTTGCATACATTTTATTTCATTATCAAAACATATTCTTTTAATGTGATGAGGGAAAACTCTATTTTACATAGTTTAATAATTAAAATTGAGTAATATCTCCCCTTAAAATGGTACAGTCCAAAAAATATATAAACGCAAAAAAATTTATTCTATGGTAAATATCTTTAACAATGGAATACCAGATAGACGTGGACTACCTCAACCTTGCCAGTCAGCTGATTAAAAGTAAGTGTATAGATATGTTAAGACCTTAAAGCAATATGAGCAGCAATTTTCATTTTCAGATATTTTTGATGCAAAATTGTAATTCATAATTTACTGCTAAAATGACAATATTTATCAAATAAACATTTATGTGATCCGGTACAACAATTGGTTTGATATGCATAAATTCATTAACAGAAAAATCTAATTCCTATCATGAAAGTATTAATTATTTTAATCTTGATAAATATTAACATAACTGTAAAAGCTAATTAAATTCTCATAATAGAAGCTCATATTGCTTTAATCATCTAATTACATCCTTTTAGTTAATCTACATGGAAAATTGTCATGTTTAAACAAAAATAATGTGAGGTTAAATGTATATATTGGATTAGAGTGATTATTTAACATCAAATTTACATGTTAATCATAGTCTTAAAATAATATCATACTTCTATATGTATACAAGTTGTTCATTATAGTAGTTTCGTAAAACTTTATATAAATAAATAAATATCTTCCTATTTTTTGAGACATCAATATTTTTATAGTGATTTGAAAAATTGAACACTAAATCAATACACTGAAAAAAATAAAAATTGAAATATCTTTATAAAAGATTTGAGATTAATTAAAAAAATTGAGAGTTCCATCTACATGCATAGACCTAAAAGGGACAGGATTTTATGCAAAATTCAAAATCTTTATTATACATTAACCAAAAACATGCCTCTGGCCCAAGGTAAACACAGATAACTGTCGAACCCCCCCCCCCCCTCCCCTCTGGAAAAAGGAAAACTTTTTGTATATCCACACATGATAACATGCAGACATGTATCTATGATAAATTTTGATTCAGTTAAGCATATCTTCTGTGAGTATTCAGGGAGTACAATATACATTGTAAAAATGTTAGAATTTACTCTAATATCACAGTATTTTAATCAATAACCTTGAAATATAAGCAAAACAATAATTATGTAATTAAAAAAATGTCCATTCACTCCCTCTTAGAATTTTTGAATTTTGTGATGCTAAACCTTGTAGTCTTGTAATTTAAAAGATTATGCTGATGAATGATAAATAAAGATGAATAGTTATCAACAATAATCAATTCACCTTTCAATATGGGCATGCACTTATAAATTCATAAATACATGAACCAAATATAAACCAACAAATTTAAAAAAAAACACAATTCAACTTTCATAGAATTTTTAAAGCATTATGAGCTGTATTTTATAGAATTTTATTTTGCTGCAAAGACCTGCTAGTATGATACATGCAAGTCTGCATTTAGCTTATAATCTTTAATGATAAATAAGATTGAGAAATATCATTAATTTTAGTCAGAAGATTTTTCTTATAAGGAGTATATAGCAGATCAATTTTTGTACAGGACAACAATAAATCAATTTTTCTCTCCGATTAATGCTTCTTAATGGCTTCCCCCATAAAAATATAGCTAAAAGAAATATAAAAATCCATTTTTTGTAATTTAAGTAGAATTTTTTTTTTGTTAAAAAAAACATTTGAAGGTGAAAATTGCAGCTCACATTGCTTTAAGACCAGCTCCTCATGAAACACAATAGGTACATATTAAAAAATGTTGGGTTGGGGGTGGGAGGGGGAGTTGATTTGAACATATTTTATTGTATACATATATATAAAATACATATACAAATGGTTTGGACACAAGTTCTGACAACTTACTAGGTCTTTACCATTAAATAGAAAAATTATACAAAACTTACAACTGTTACTGCATGATAACCATAATTATTATTACGATAAATGAAAATAAGTGATATATACGAAAACAAGAAACATGCACGTAAACTATATTAAACAAATCTACCAGTTTCGTTGATATACAATTGAACTAATGAGAATAACTGCTTGTTAATATCAATGGATAATGACTCATCGCCCCATAATAAAAGATGAGTATTAATTATATGAAAATGATCTAGTTGTAGCAGATTAAGAAAAAAATTATTTCTAGCGATTGTATAATTTTTGCATTTGAAGAAAAAATGGTAAGCATCTTCGGGTGATCCACAACGACAATTACCGCTTTCTATAATATTTATTTTGTGTAAATCATAATTGAGTATGCAATTGTGTCTTAGCTTAGTATGTATTATGTTTAGCTTGCGCTTACCATGTGTAAAAAAAGAGGGAGCTTTAGCTATGTTTTTAGATTTATATAATGAATTAAGGGTGAGTTAGGTATGATGGCAGCTAATTTGTTATTTTTAAAATTTTACTAAGCTAGTCTGATGCAATCGGCTTAAAATCGTAAATCTGTTTTTATTGTTCTACATTTGTACATACATGTGTTATACTTATATACTTTATCGTCATAACTGGTTTTCTCTTGTATCAAGTAAAATTGATTATCTGATAACAGTTACATGTATTACAGTGAGATTAGGAATCATGACTTGATGGTAATTAAGAAAATTAAATAATGAGGAATAGTTATGTATTAAAATGTTAATACATGTACATGTGCTACCACAAATAAAAACGAGACAAAATTCCCAAATTCTTGCTGCAGGAAAAAAAATCGCAATTATTTTTCTTTCAATTGGTTCTACTTGTAGCAAAATTGTTTTTATTAAAATATACATATATACAAAAAAAATTCAGATTTCATGTTTGGTCAAAGATTCAACTTCATAGCACAATATTATCTTAAATGTCAATTAAACATTACTTCATATATGAATTTCATAAGTTTAAATATTAAAGAAAACATTAGTGAACAGTGGGACTTTGTTTATTTCAACTTGATGGTTCTCTTCTGAATATCATGCCTTCCTTCAAATGAATTATTTTAAGAAATACAATACAATCTTCTGCATCATTTTTTTACCATATATCTATTAATATAATACATGTTATAGGTGAATAGGTAGAATTGAAATAGATTTTGTCTATAAAGAGTAAAGAAAAAAGGCTAATAAAACACGTATCACAGATATTAAAAACATTAATGGCCTAAATTGTCACCTGAGTAATGATGCTATTAGGCCCTATAGCTTGGTAGAGCCATTCAGTATTTTGCATACACTAGGACAAACTGACAAAACACTACACAGAAAGGGGGACACAAGAAAAATTGATGTGGTAAATTTAAGGGAGGGGGGTTGCTATTATTTGACAATTAAAAAAGTATTACTAATATGTGAGGGATTTATAATGACATTATGGGGACATAGCAAGCACTAGTTAGGTGTGTACGCAATGCAATTTACCGTACATTAGTCAACTGATAATGAAGGTTATATGGTACCAGATTTCAAGTTGAGCACAAGACTATTTTCAAGATTGATTTTCAATCAAAAGAACTGTAAATACTATTGATTATGGAGGCATTAATTTAGCCTAGTTGTTTATTTAATTATACTGTTAAGCATAATATGTGTATTCAGAATGTGTATTATTAAAATTCATAATGACGTTTAAGGTGGCTCACAACACCATTGAAATAGTTTCTCACATCACCTGATTATAATATATATATACAGAATGATTGATAAGAATGGGTTATGTACCGTAATTCAAATAGCCCCCCCCCCCCCCCCCCCAACAAAAAAAATTCTCTTTTGGACAAAAAAAATTATATTTTCAAAAATTTAATTTGGTAAATGTGAACATTGCAAAGCCCGAGGTGGATTCAAACTCAAGATCTGCAGATTAATAAGCCAGAAACTCTAACTACTGAGTTATGACAATATTAAACCAAATGGACTGTTGATACAAACAATTTATTCAGAAAACATTTGAATCGCCATCTTAGACATAGTTTTAAAATTTATAAGTCTAGGTGTAGCGAGTTACCTTAATAACACCTCAGTGTCAACTTGACTAGAACAAAACAAGTACAATAAACAGTCAATATGTACAGTTGAACTGCGATATCTCTAAAACTGATATCTTAAAAACAATTAATATCGAAACTATTTGCAAGTCCCAACCACTTCTTTTTTAAGTATTTCACCCTCAGTTTTCCAAAAGCATATCACTTTTACCTTTAATTTTATAGGATTTATTCATTTTATTGCAATATTGTAAAGGGGAATAACTAAATATTTTTAATTTTAGTTAATCTGAAAAATTGAGTTATTCTCCTTTGCAAATCCAAATCTTTTTTTTTTGTTTTACCTAAACAATTTTTGTATTGATGTGGTTTTTTCAACTGCAACATGTTCAATTTGACAATTAACGTAAAAAAAAAATATAGCTACCCCTTTACAAATCATGACATGTAATTAGTTGATAGGGAATCGATGAATGCAAATTATCTGGTAAACAATTATAGGAATGCACATGCAGTTACATCTTGCAAAAGAAGGTGACCAAATTTGATCATGCAAAAAACGTATTGCAATGCATGTGTGTGTGTATACAGTATTAATTTATAAACAAAATCGGATTTTCCCCCATCAAATTTTATTCACTGTTTTATACTACCAAAGAAAATAACGAAATGAAATCCTCAACAAATATTTTTGCTTCTACAGTATATGGACTGATTTTTTAATAACATTGTATTCGTTTTCAACACTTCTTAATGCAATAGTATGTACTTTATTTACTTGTTAATTTGCACGTACTCCGAGATTGTAGGGTATAAAACCAAAGTTAACTGAATTTAAAGCAATTTTTATACAAAGCAAACTCTCATCTGTTTTTGTTAAATTAGATTAGTTAGGTTATTAACATATATCATCCCCTTTTAACGGGGAGCTGAGTAGACTGAAAACCCTTGGCTAGCGAAGAGTACATGTATATACACTACATTAGATAGATAAATAAAAAACAAACAAACTTGATTACAAATTAAAACTACTAGTTCCTGGAGAGGTAGACTGGGAGAAAACAATACGATAATTTTTTTTACATACTGCTTCAAAGGAAAATTGCTAAAAAGGAAATTTTTGGGTATAGATAAGCTTGGACACGTATTGAATATTTTCAAAAATTCTAAAGGTATTACACTGGTTCTGATTTTAAGCAAAGAATATATATATGTATTTTTAATATTTATTTGTTTTAGGTCCTCTTTGGTTTCAGAGCATACTTTATTGTATAAACATATACAAATGGTTCAAACACAACTTCTTGCAACTTTAAAGGTTTTTGCGATAGTATGTCTAATAAATTAGAATTAAAATTACATATTAGACTATAAAATTGTAGATTCCTTTTTTAAGGTACTTCACTACACCGAGACTTATACTTTTTAAGACACTACGTCACAAGATGGCGATTTAAATGTTTTGTTAAACTGTTTGTATCAATCGATTGAGATGTATATCGTCATAGCTCAGTGGTTAAAGTATCAGGCTTGTGACCCGCAGGTCATGAGTTCGAATTCATCTGGGGCTTTTGTTTATGTTTACTGTATGAAATTTTTGAAAATACTATTTTTTATCTAAAGTTGCACATTTTTTCACCTATATGATATATATACTTCTTATCCATCATGCTTTCTATCATAATCAAGTAATTGTCTGCTAATTTGAGAAACTATTTCAAGGTGTAGTGAGGCACCTTAAGCGATTACTTAACAGCAAGAATATATAATCACAAAAACTTTAACCCTAATCTCTAATAATTCTCAACTCCCAGAAAATAAAAGCTGGATTTTAAAATCTGGAGGGGTACTCCCCACAATTTTATGCAGATATCAATTCCTTGCGCTTAAAAAGGAATTTACAGAATTAAAATAGTTGAACATTTAGAACAAATTTACATGTATTTTCAAAGAGTTCTATTTGAATGCATTGAAATTAAGAGATTCTGAGAATTCAACTACAACCTGATAAATCTTTAAACAGCGAAAATATATATGTTGGTTTACATTGACTTTTTATTGGTTCATAAGCAAATTCTTGACATCTATTTCTTTCTTTCAGATGCCAGTCACTGTCAGGATCACCAACCCCATCGTGACCTGGGTCATGACCTCATGATGATGGAACAACCCAATCGCCATGGTGACAACACAGACCAGGACTTCCTGTGCAACATGGATACCTTCTTCTTGGACACCTCCGACGATGAGCTCCCAAAGCTGCAAGACTCCCTGTTTACCAGACCCCGAGCAGCTACCCACAGGAAGCAGGACCCAGTATCTCTGAAGCAGCAGCCAGTTTGGGTCAACTTTGACAATGGTGATGTGTTCTACTCCAGTACCGGAGAGTTTCCTTGTGCCAGTGAGCTTTCGGGGGAAAAGGATCTGTGCAACAGTCTTCCGTCGTCTGCTTCATGCCGTCTTCCTTACCCCAAGAAGTGGCGCAGCAGTCCGTCTTCTTACTTCGAAGAACAGAGCTCTTCCAGTTCCTCGCACCTGTCTTCCAGAAACTCTCCGCCACATCACGAGGAGGCATCCTCAGACGCACAACTCTACAAGCTCAGGTCAGCCCTGCAGGATCTTCAGTACCAGGGTGTGGTGGGAAATGGACTGGTCAACCCTCGTCGTCCTGTGTTCGCCCTCGACGAGAAGGCCTGCGCACTGTGCAAGAAGAACGGCGAGACTCGTGAGTTCTACACCACCCATGTGCTGAAGGACAACCGCGGCAAGATCATCTGTCCGATTCTCCGCAAGTACGTGTGTCCGACCTGTGGTGCCACCGGTGACAACGCCCACACGCTTCGCCACTGCCCTGTGAACAAGGCATCGGAAACCGCAAAGCATAGCTACTGAGGGACTAAACAACTAGTGAAAAAACGGACTGCATGTATTTCTGTGGCAGTGAAAGTACAGTGAATATTTTGTATATTTATAATATTTATAATTGTGTGATGCACCAACTGAACGGATGAATAGAAACATTACCTTTCATAAAAAAAAATGTGAATAAGAAAACATTTTATTTTATTTGATCATTTGTAAATATGAGGAAAATATATGGATGGATGTACCCCCCGCCCCCCCCAAAAAATCTACCATGTTGTTTTTTTATTCAAAATGTGAAAAGTATTTTTATTTTGCATACAATGCCTGTTTATTACCTAGATTCAGAAACTCTCTTCTATTATTTAAGTTGACAAGACAAATGCAAAATTCTATTAATTTGAATTTTTTTCTTATATTAATAGAATATAATTTACACTTTACAGTATTTTAATTGGAGTCAGTTGAAATTAACAAAAATGACTTTTTATTTTGACAATAGATTAGAAATAATATTTGTCTGTATTTATAATGGAGTCAATGGGACAAACTATACATAGAAATTAAATTTCAGAAAGCCAATGAACACCAAAAAAATTCTAATATCCCATACTCTTATACCATGGCATCATCAATTCATCATTAAAACCATACTAAAATCTGTATGAATTAACCTATCTTGCTATATTTACATATACATTTTAACTTCATGCAAATAAAAACAGAACTTTAACAATCTAAAACAATGTCCACATGTACCATTTTTTGTTGTTTTTTTTTACCAAAAGACACATTTTTTTCTTTTATATTGCCCCTTTATTAGATTTTTATAGGACCGGTATTTCTTATTTCAAAATTGATCATGTGTCGATCATTCGTTTCAAATTAATTTTTAAGGAAGTTTTCTTTTGTTGTGTTGTTTATATTAGATTTTTAAAGTCTTTCCTTATTTCCAAATTGATCATGTATCATTCAATTCATATTTTGAAAGTTTTTGGGGTTTTTTCTCGAATGAGTTGCAGTATTGTTTTATTTCTTTTTTGCTCTCTTAAAAAATTGTTTAATTTATTGTTTTTGAGTTTTCTTTCTTTATCAAAATAATATTTTCCTTTGAAGATAATTTAAATTTCTTTTTTATATAATTCCAAGTAGAGAAAATTATAGTCTTGCATGAAAATGAGTGAGCCATGATTTAGCACATATGATGTATGTTGATGATCTAATAACTCAACTTGTATCCTATTGTCATTGTGGAATAATGATCTCTACAAGTTTGTTTATAAATAAATATTATTTATTGCATCTCTTGTCAATGTTTTATATTAAAAGAAACTAGGGCAGTGTAAATGTAAAATCATGTGGTATGCAACTGAAAAATAATGCAATATGCAAATGATCTATACAGCCAATGAAAACAATCAAGACATAAGATATCAATTTCATAATGGAGGTCAGTTCACACAGTTCAATTTCTATTACTTATAAATTTAATTGTTTTACTTTCATCTTGTTTTGCATTGTGAAAATTGTCCACTTGTTTAATTCAGAAAGTATAATACATGGAGGAAGAAAGCTATTTAAAATATCCAGTCAAGAGGGGCATAATTTTACTATAGAAAAGCAGTAACTTAGAACTGAACGAACCCACCGTTCGGTAGGTAAAACAGAGGTACCATAGAGGCGTTTCATTACATAAATAGGAATAAAAAACACCAAACTGTGGTTTGTGTTCCATTCTACACTGTTGTAAAGTTTACGAAATTAACTTGAGCAGTTGTGACCTTTAACATTACAGTCAGATAAATCGATCAACATGCGGACCAAAACCTTGTTCTATAAATCGCAAATATAATTAATGCTAGAAAGCGTGTTGAGAATACATACCATTTGAGCAAACATTGGAGCGAATATGACGGAAAACTGAAAAAGTCAATACTCTCTGCATGGAGGCTGCCATATTTGTTATTTTGCCAATTCGTTCATGATATAATTCGTTTTAATTTCACTTTCAATTTGACGGCCAGGTTACACCAGTATGTAAATGTAATTTGAATGATAGTCTTGTGAGTTATCAAGGACCTGATACAAAATGAATGCAAAGGTATTATATATTCTTATTTACGCAATTTGTATTTAACGAGGCCGGGTCTAATTAGTTCTGCCCTAGATTTTTTAATGAAATTTTTTACCTGAATTTCTTCTTATATAATTATTATTTTAAGATTAAAAAATAAGACATTTACCACACCGTTTGTTTAGGGGGTCATCTCAAAGTTTGTTAATCTTTAACATAGGACCCTATGGGATTTCGCTTGAAATGTATCAATTTTGCACATGTTTTTAAACTTCTGCCCTAGGGATTTCTTTTTCTGTTCTACATATCAAAGTTATTGCTAAAAGGCATCAAATGGTCAAATAAAAAAAACCTTTTACCTCCTGGTTTGTTCCAGGGGTCTTATCAAAGTTGATTTTTGTATGCCCAATTTCCCAGATTTGTCAGATAATGGCTATTTTTTTATTTGAGAAAGGCGGAAAGGGTGATCTTTATAGTATTATTAAAGCACTCAGACATATATAAGTAATAGAAAAAAATATAACATCACATATTAAGGGGCATTAATATAAAATACATGGTTACTGTCCTGAAATATATGAATTAAGCTATATTTAGGCGGGTTAAGAAAACGTGACAGAGGGTTTGGCCTGCTGAACCCACTTCACGCTTTCGACTCGAGCCCAAATATAGCTTATACTTCGAAACAGTTATGTTTATTCCACAATATAACATTTATTGTACGCATTAAACGAGCCATTTTCAACAAATTTCGCTGAATATTTGCAGTTGAAACTATCACGCCATGGCGTCAACCAAGCAAAAAGATGACGTCACAATACAATGAAACGCTGCGCGAAAGCGTGCGTACTCGTTCTGTACTCGGCCTCGTTAAGCTAAACCAGTGCACATTTTTCTGTTCACTATAACTGCAAGTGCTGCAGAAGATACCAAGTTTGACAAATTTTTCGTTGACCAGTAAAAAAGTATATATATCATAAATACATGTATATTTAAAATCTTATTTCACCAAACTGTGATTCTGTCATGCAAAACAGCCCTTTTGGGGCAAATTGGAAAAATAATTATGAAAAAAGAAAATCTCAATCTACATTGTATAATTTTTTAATATAGGAAATAATTTCTTTTCATTGCCTTGATTTTGAATATTAAAACTGTACAGTAAGTTTTCATTTGAATATGGACAATGATGGAAAGGCAACAAATTGAAGCTACGATCGTGTACATTTAGTTAGGGCACTTTAATTGTTGATCTCGTTGACAAATGTCTTGCTCAGTAGGAGTAAATGATCAATTATGCATAAAGGAAATATATTGAAATGCAACATTAACTATGCAATGCCATGATTTAACATCTAGACCTGCATGCTCATAACACCCTTAAATTACAGTACCACACAATTACAAATTGAGGAAAGTAACGGAGACCTCAACCAGGTTATATACTTTGTTGTTGTTGTTGTCAATTGTTAAAAATAAAATGAGGTAGCATGAGTTTCATTTCTTGCAGCTGACATAATCTGAATAAAAATTAGAACTTCCATAATCCACTCCCATGTTTTCAATACTTTGCAACATTACCAAATATTAAAAGGGAACAGATGGACGTCTGCTGACGTCTGCTAAAAAATCCCAGATATTGTAATCTACATGTACTAAGGATCTATTGGGATTAAAAATAGAATTGAGTAAATTGATTTATAGGGGAGATGTAGCTGCAAGTCTGTAGTTCTGGTCTGAAAAAATTCGGATGGATGACCTGATGGGAGCTACAGAGCCACCCATTGAAAAAATTGTGTATTTATTGCGCACAAAAACGTGTCCAATATTTGGACTGATTAACCTTATTCATAGTTACGCAAATTCTTTGAAAATAATTGGTACCATTAAATTTTTCATGAAATTTATTACTGATATTTTATCTTTACTTGGCTCAGACTTTTGGGGGAACAAGCTACCGACCTCAGAAAATCAAGTATGTTCAATTTACATTGAGAACAAGAGTCGCCATTTTCACATGTAAACGAACTGCACCACTTCACTTTACGGGGCTGGTGATGGTGTTTAAAAGACTATTAGAGGCAAGTGGCGAGACATTAGATAGTTGCTGATGTGTCCCGTAAATTGTAGTAAATAAATGCAAATAAAGAACATGTATCGTACATGTATTATAGAAAATAAAATGAAAATAAAATTGAAAAATAATTAAGTAAAAAAAGCGACCATAAGTCATCTTACTCAGTCAACTTCTGTGTAACTTTTTTTCAATCACCAAACATTATAAGAACTTGAACCTTTAGAGTTTACCATTTGTAAAATGTGTTGCCTAAAATCAAGAAGTGGAACAGGGATTGATATGTATTTTTGTAAAGACAAAAACCAATACCAGCCCTATAGCTCTAGTCTTTTGTTAAAGTCAAGTGTTCCTTTGTTAATATAGTTTTAAAAGATGAACCGTATTGGTATCTACAAAAAGTCAAAGTTATTTTTTGTTGTTATATAAAAAATGAGATAGAGTTTTATTTCTTGCAGCTGACATCTGCTGTTGAAGTCTACAAACGTCTGGTTTCCCATCCAGACCCGGTGGTCGCCTGGTTTTCTTATAATGGCATTCAGAACCAGATGTCCATCAACTCTGTCTGGAACCAGAGTGACCTTGACAGATTGGAAAAGGTCAAGTTCACTAAATCCTATCTGGTCAGTGAGAGCAGCCCGGGCAAATTTGAAGTGAATCACAGGAACATATCATCAACTGATAGTAACATGTAAGTATATGCTAGGTAGAAGATTATCAAACAAAAACATGTAAACTACAGGTAACACGAAATAAGATGTCGACCGGTCAACAGGGAAAATTCTGAACTCTTGAAAACTCAATCTCTTAATCCCTTGAAGGTTTTTCTCGGACCAATGGACTTTGAGCCATCGAGAGTCACCTGTATAAAAATACATGTATATAAGTGCTAGGTAGAAGATTATCAAAGTTTACGTAACATGGCAGCTATGTATAGGTATCTGTATCAGATGTGAAAACATCCACAAACAAAAACAAACTTCAGCTCTGTGATCTTATTTCAACTGAGATTGATTGATGTTATGTTTTTGTTCTCTAAAGCATGTATAATGAAGAGTCACCATCGGGGGAATTCAATGCCATCATCAGGAAATTCACACCCAAAAAAGGAGGGGAAGAGAAGCAGTTTATTGAAGTAAGGAGTATTGTGTTTACTTAAATGATGATCTTATATAAATAGTTCCTGCTTGGGAGGGTAACTGTTGAAATTGACACCCCGAGAAAACTATTGTCATTGCGAAGCGGAGGTTGACAATGGTTTTCGAGGGGTGTCAATTTCAACAGTTACCCTCCCAAACAGGCACTATTTATTTTATTATACTGAATGTCTTGATTTTGAGAAAATTTTACTGCTTTTATATAGAAATGAAGTTAATTTTTACGGCGAACCGTACGTGTATATATTACGCACATGTAACAATTTGTTGTGTTACCCATTGCCAAGTGTGTTGCTAAGGCTGAGGGTAATAGAACAGATTATCAACTGCTTCTAAACCAATCAGATTTCAGTATTTAACATGAAAGTATAATGATATAAAATGTTAATTAGTATGCCCTACATCATTGATATAATAGAGATGGAATATAAATTGCTTAAGATCAGATGACACGTTCCTCAATTTTATATAACTTTTTCCAGGAATTTGTTGATGGTAAACCATTTTTGACAAGCTTTCTTGCAAAAATTTAGGAGACCTTACCAGGCATTTCTGCAAAATAATAGAGTATGCAATTTCCTATATAATCTTCTTGAAAATACACTTGAATTGCTGATATAAAAATAAATACATATACAGCACAGCAAAATTCACTGTATTGGAACTCTATCTCGGACAGGGCTTTGAACTCACGACCTACGGAACCTATACGCTTCTGGCAGTGAGCGACCGCGGTTCTAACCACTCGGCCATCTAGACACATAATCACATCCAATTAGATTTTAATCATTTTTAAAATAATTATAAAATTAATATTTTTTATTGAAACTCTTTATTACAAGGAGATACAAAAAAGATTCTCGAGGAATGTGTTGTCTGACCCTAAATTTAAATATTTGTAATGCTGTTCATTGTTCATTCAAACTCATTTTTTTGCATTCCCTTTTCTATTTTCTCATGAAAAGTTTAGGGGTGAGGGTAAGGGGAAATTATAAATAGAAATTATCCTATCAATCTATCTTCTCACCTGACTAATCAAGGTTATCTAGTACCTTAAATTTATTGTCATGACCCTGACCTAAAGTCATTTGACCAAGTCAAGGTCACATAATTATTTATTTCGCAACTCTCAAAAAATGATTTTATGTTATTATTATTCATATCCAAAATTTATCGGTGAATTATCGGTTTATATTGAGTATTACAAAATATACCGGTAACTCAAATTTTTAATTTGTCATGATTTTATAATTGAATGATTGAGGTTTTTTTCCCCATCAGATTTGGAATCATTGTAAGAAGATAAAACAGTATGATGTTCTTAGTAAAGAAAAGCATGGGAAGATATGCACCAAGGATGGTAATGGTTTATAATATATCACAATATATCACCCTATTAGTAAATGCAATCCATTGTTTTGGTATAATAATTATAAATGTACAGATAAACTTCTGTATACAGGAAATTTTCACAGCTGTTTCAATTTGATCAAATTGATCCACCAGGGGTCTTAATGATTTTGAAGTATTTATTGTAGATTCCTAATTAAACGTGAGGACTTAATATCCACGTAAAATTGTGATAAGCACCCCTCACAGACTTTAGAATATCGCTATTAGTTTATTAGAGTTGAGAACTAAAAGAAAATGGGATAAAAAATTCTGCATTCGCGATTTCATATTCTCGTGATTTGATACAAAATGGCGGGATAGCGGAATAAAGTACTCGCATAAAATAAGGATTTACAGTATTTTCTGTTGAGATCTCTAAGCGCTGCTTCTCTCAGGTCACTTTGGGTGTCTACACTGGTCCAAGGATGAGACCAAGCTGCTGTATGTGTCAGAGAGGAAGACCCCCAAGATGGCCTCATACTTCGACACCAAGAAAGCTGATAAGCCAGAGGAGGAACAGCCAATCAGAGTGGGTCTTATTAAAAATACTTACAAAAATATTTTTTTTTCGGTAGATTGCTTAATTCCAACTTGCTATGTTGGAATAAGAGTCTATCTCAAACCTACAACCAGTTTCATATATACGAGGGTTGTCCTAAAATAGCGTAGACAAGTGGCGTTATTCAGTTAATCGAAGACAAAGAATGATGAAATTTGTGCCACAAAGGGTTCAAGATATTTGCATTCAAATAATGTTTTAAAATCAAATATTGTTTGAGATTAAATTAGTGAAATGAAAGCATGTTAGATCAGAAATTCGACATGCGGCGCAATGTCAAAAACAAAAAGTTAAAATCAACATAATGAAATGAAAATTGCGAGAAAAAGTACTTTTTGGATGAAAAAATTCAAATAAAACAAACATTGATATTTGATAATAATTCTATTAGTTACTCAGAAAATTTTTTGGCTATAACAAAACTTTTAAATATTATATAGCACATTTTGTGACAAGTTGAAAAGTTAACTCGTAATAAAATGACGATGTCAGCGTTTAATGCGGCGCAGCAGTACCTGATACAATTTTGTAAAAACCATGAAATAAATCCTAAGCGGCTTTGGAAATAAACGAAATTAACAAAATCGATTAGAAATGCGTTTTGTGAATAAGTAGTTAAACAACATTGAAAATATTTGAACAAGTATGATGACAATAAGTAAAAAAAACCAGAAACCCCGAACGATATCAATGGACGTCAAAATGCAGAACGACTCATTTCGGTAAGACGACGTTAGACACCAAGTAATACAGGACAAGTTTGGAGCCGACAGATCGTTTGTACTTTGAAAATATTTATAAAAGAAAACTAAAAATATATGTTGAATGTGCACTCAGGGTACATGTTCAAAGATATCTTTACTAAGACATTTTCGAAATAAAACGTAAATGTTATCGTAAAACGATGTGGAGGGTTTAGCAACAACATAAAATTGGAAATTTTTTGACGTTGCACATTGCGCCGCCTGACAAAATTTGTTGTTAATAATTATTTATTTTCTCGAGAAACAAATAAATTACAGATTTGAATTTTTCAGTATTCTTTGCCAATGGGTCATTGAAGAAAACATAGAAGTCTAATGAAATTGCAGTGAACAAATTATAAATTATGTGTCCTGTCTACATTATTGTGGGACAACCCTCGTATTTACTGATGGTTGGCCACCTTGTTGCACTTTCCGTTTGTTTTTAATCGGGTTTTTCAAAGGAAAAATCAAGTTACTGAAATGGTAAAAATGGCGGGCAGGTGGGCAGGTGAGCGGGCGGCTGCCAGAAAGGTACCCCTATTGTAAGGATAAATCCTCCTATAGTTTTCAAGATAGGAAGTTGTTGTTTTGCAGATCAATGGTGCGTGTATCAAAGATATGGATATTTCTTGCATGGATTTTGATTTTTGATAATTCATGAAAAACATACTAGATGTTGAACTTGTTTATCAGATCAATTGTGCATATACCAGAGATGTCCATATTACTTGGATTTTGAATTCTGATAATTTGTTGAAAAAATATCACCCGTTGAACTTTGTTATTTTTTGGCAAAATATTACATATAGAGTGCCCCATTTCTCTGGATAGGTAGTATTTATCAATTCATGCAGGGTTTATGAACGGATTATGGATACTGTTTACACAAAAGAAAACCTGGTTTGCTGTCACATTGACAGCTTTTTTCTTGTTTTTGAATCCTCCAATGAGAAAGGGAAACTTTTTTAGCAACAGTCATGATCTTTGCTAGCCACTTAAAGTTTCATGACCACAGCACTTTGCCATTCCCCAAAAGTAATATGGGAAATTGAGAGGGATAGAATATCTCTCATCTTGTAAGATACTGTAAAGCCAGTAGAAATGTCCTAGCTCTTAAATCTCAAAATTATCCTACTGCAAATTGGAAACAACATCAGAGACGACCTAATCACAACCTTTGATTTGTACTATTCTTGGTTTACAACTGAGCCAATATCTGTAACTGTTACACAAACTAATACTGTAACAGTACAATATGGTATACACAATAATTGTTTACGTCAACTATTTTTTACTCATAGTTTACATACGCATCCACATTTTGCCATTAGGTGAACTCAATCAAGTATTCTGTTAAGAATTCTACTGATTTTTTTCAAATACAGGGCCATGAGCATGATTTTAAGCAAGACTGGGGAGAACAATTAGTAGGCAAGCACAAGCTGGCACTAAACATCCTGGACCTAAACAGCGGGGATATAAATACACTGGACACCATTCCCGAGGATCTCTCTGTTGGACAGGTATCACAGTAAATTGTTATTTTTAACTTTGATATATAAGATTGCAAAGCAGATACTTACTTATAAAATATACTCTTAGAAGAGTGTTTTCTGTAACTGTGTTTAAATGAATATGAATTCCAGTAAAACTCGTTTAGTACGAACACGGATATAGCAAAATCTGGGATATAGTGAAGTTTTTTTGAGTCACCGATAAAATTCTTAACAAATCTTAGCAACATTTTACGATTATAACGAATTAGGAAAAAACGAATTTACAGTTATAGCGAACTGATTTTGAGTCCCATGGAGGGGAAAAATAACGATATTGAACACTTTTATAATGAATTTCTTTACAGTTTAAAAAGTTTGCTTTACAATTTTAAATTATAGTTTGAATGATTTTAATTTGACAGAAATTCTTCACTTCACAATACGATAATTAAAGGTATCTAAGGAATGTAGTTTCATTCTATGCCTCAATTATATATACGTTATACGGAGATAACGAATTACGGATATAACAAAGCAAATCCATTGGTCCCTAGGACTTCGTTATAACCGAGTTTTACTGTAAATATTTTACCTCAGGCGATCTGGACTCCTGATGGGGGAATAGTATTCGTGGGATGGAAGCATGAACCATACAGACTGGGCCTAGTCTATTGTCCAATCAGACCGCAAGTTATTTTTAAAGAATTTTTACTCGTCTAGCCCAAAAGCTAGAATATCTTGTGAACTTTGTGAAATAGCAACATTGAAAGACCACAACTCAATTTAGGTATAATTGTTCTATTTTAGTGTTACCACATAGTAATGCTTTTAGATAATTTATTTAACACATATCTCTGATTTTTTCTCAATATCAAATTTTAGATCAGCAGTTTATCTGTGGGACTCCAAAACATCAAACATAAGTAAGTTGATTTTTCTTGTTTACATCTATACAAGCTTAAGGAAAACTTGTAACAAATGATTTGGTGTTGATATGACTGTACTGGTATATGAAATGGTTGATTCATGTTAACTAAAGAACAACTGAGTGATGAAAACAGAGCCAGCTCGTCACCAAACTTAAGTCCTGATGGATCGAAGCTGATTTATCTGGACAACCAAGTGGGAGGCCCTCATCGTCAGTGTGCAAGACTGATGATGGTACGCTCTCTCTTCCCCCCTCTCTCTTCTTTCTCTTCTCTCATTCTCACTCTCTTTCTCTTCCCTGTTCTCCCTCTCTTTTTCTCTCTTTTCTCTCTCTTCCTTGCTTTCTCTCTCTCTCTCTCTTTCTCTCTCCCTCTCTCTCTCCCTCTCTCTTCTCTCTCTCTCTCTCTCTCTCTCTCTCTCTCTCTGTTGGTTGTAAAAGTATAACTGCCATGATAATTAAGGATTATAGGAAAGTAAAAAAGATCTAAGCTTTCTCTAGGTATTTACTAAGGTATCTCTTTGCCTCAATTTTTTCCTCAGCTGAATTGTTTGTTTGTCTTTTAATATCTGCCTCCCCATTATCTGAAATTGTTGTTTGTAAATTTATAGCTGCCATGATAATTAAGGATTATAGGAACTTTCACTAGGTATTTGTAACATTAAATGACCGTTTTACAGTGTAAAACACCCACATAACCTACCATTTTTTTACTGTGCAGTATGACATGAAATCAGGGACAAATACAGTTTTAGTGGATGTAGTGAAAAATCCAAAAGGTATAAAATTAGTCCATTTTTCTGTATATTCGAATTTTTTCTTCTTAATTATCATGTACATATTAAATATTACAATAATGATGTGTAAGGAATTTTTATTTTGCACCAATTTTATCATAGAAATTTGCACTAGGTACCGATGCATTAATCTTTTTAATACTTTAATGCTTAGCGGATGAATTCCCTGGAATATACAGACAATCGTTACCTCAGCGATGCTGGGCAGCAGATGGTAAACGTGTCGTATTTAACAGCGTATGGCGGCATCAAGCGGTAAACATTAGATTTGTTACATCACAGTGAATCTCTCCCATTTGGGAACACATACAGTTGTATGTTAAAGTATGTGCAATACATTTGGTACGTGTCAGAACATAAGTAGCAAGTATGTTTAAAAAAAAATTACGTAATTTTTTTTTGTCCATAGGGAATCCTGGTGGTAGATACAGAGACCAAGAATATCACACCGATTCTGTGTAGTTAGTATCTGTGTGTTTTAGGCCAAAAAAAAAATTTTCTCAGGCAATGAAACTCAAAATACAATGCACTAGCAAACAATTTAATATCTTGGTTTTTTATTGATTTTCAAACAAGAATATTTTCAATTTTCATATTTTTATTACCAAATATTAATCAGCTGAAATTTATGAATTGAGTTATTCCCATTTTCAATATGGCAATAAAATATGATGAGGCAGAATTTTTCAAGATCGAGCTGATCCAGCTGTCCATGAAAAACAAAACAAAGTTTTTTTGGCCTTATCAGTCATATTTAAATATTTTTTTTTATCCTTTTGAATATTTATTGTGCCATATTAATATTTGTGTATGAATTTTTTTCTTTTTTTATCACAGAGTCTGGGGGCTGTCTCAAAATCACAGACATTCACCAAGACAGGATGTTGGTCGTTCGATCCAGCATCAACCAACAGCCATACTTTGTAAGTATTCATCTATATTTATCTGATTGTAGTCTATAGGTGTATCCAAATCTAGGCTGTCTTTTTTATTATGTAAAATTTAAGCCCTACACTCTACAAATGAACATATATACATGTATAAACATGATAAGGTTACAACAAACACACTTCTAAAGAATTTACACTGCAGATAAAAGCAGTTTCAATACATGTGTTACTGTTGTATTGTTAACCCATTAAATGTTATGAAAAATACATGTAGTAATAAATCAAATTTGTTTGTACACGACCCTTTCATAACCAAGTTATTCTGTATTTATTTATAATTTCCTTATTTCCCCTTAATTTTTTTGTTTTGCTTGTAGAGTATAAGTCAACTTCCCGAAAGTGGAAATGAGTCGTCAGCAGAGTTTCTTCCCCTTGATGACCCAGAGCCCCCTCTGGACATCAGCTTTAAGATTCTTAAATTCCAGCCGACCAGTCGACCACACCCAACATTTGGTAGCTAGCTATGGCAAAAAATTAATCTTTGATTTTTCTGGCTTTTGCAGGTCAAAAAATTCTTAATTATTATTTTTTTGGCCAGACATGAAAAGGGGAATAACTCAATTTTCTGCTTTTAACTGATATTGAAAAAAAGAGTTATTCTCCTTTACACTAGGACAATAGAAATGATCAATTCTGCAGCCTTTGACTTGTTGTGAACATTGATTTATAATGGTCTAAACAGATATTAACACTATGGAATGATTATAAAGTTGCAATGTGTTCTCATTTGCAGGTGTCAATGAGTATGAAGCCATTCTTGCTATACCTAAAGATGTTGAGCAAAAGAAATGGCCCCTCATTGTTTTTCCACATGGTAGCTAGGCTCTCTCTCTCTCTCTCATTATAATTATGTTTAACATTTTTTTTTCTATATTTATAATTTCAATCTGACTTCTATCTTTTAAAACCACTAAATCATAAAATCATCTGGACATTGCAATTGACTATGATAACATGTGTTTTAAAATTGACTTGTCAACTGAAGAGCATTGTCAATTATATTTGTGTAAATATTTTAAGCTTACTTTAGTGTGATTATACACCTGGGGGAAATTTACACAAGTTATGTGGTAAACTTCAAACCATGTAAAATACCCCCGCATGTTCAGTAAGAAAATTTAAACTTAAGAGTGGTAAATCATTCATCCATTATTTAATACCCACGTGTTATGTTTGACCTAGAAAGGGTGTATTTAACCATCAGCGAAAATAACCACTTTTACATAAGTAAATTTTACAAAAAAGGAAGGGGCCAAAGATTTAAGACAACAAGTTGGGTTTGATTTACATGATTTATATGTAGTACCCAGTACATGTATGTGTCATACTCCTGTTGGGGCTCATATAATATATGATCTGAACTTTTTCTTCTGTAACATACAGGTGGTCCACATGCAGTTCACACAACTGACTTTCTACTTCTCCCGGCTGTCTTCATGCTCAGTGGCTTTGCAATGGTTTATGGTAAGTACATTTAGAATTGTTTTCATCGATAAAAAAAAATAAGAAGTTCATGGCGTCGTGCATAGATCCAGGTTTCAAAGTCATAAAACTTAGATGAGCTCAATTTTTGTCTCAATCTCACCTTCTATATTAAGGTCAGACGCAACCTGTCTGCCATTATTGTCGGTTTTTTTTCTATCTTTACAATGTGAAGATTTCCGCTACATAATTCCCAAATTATATTTTCATGTTACATGATATTTTTCAATCTGGATACTATGATTTAAATTGAAAATATATACTATGACCTAATCAATAACTATTCAATTGCATTTTGTAAAAGAAAAATTCAAAGTATTCTCACTCCAAAAATAGCTTGGTTATACATCCTAAATTTTTGGGCATGAACATTTTTTTTAAATACAAATAAAGAAGATATTATCATGGAAAATTATTTAAACTTAGAAACGTTGTACGTTCCTTAAAAGAAATAAAAAATGGAAAAGAAGTGAAACTGAGATCAAAAGTGAACTTGTCATTAGTTTAATGGCCTCATGCAAGGATATAAGTTTTTCTCAAGTTTGAAACTCCAAGGGACTTCTCCTGCATGGAATGTTAGTCAGGGGATGGAGTGTTAAATGTCTCCCTGACTCCTACTCCATCCATCCACTTGCTGAGTTTAAGAAGGCTTGATGGTCGGGGTCATTTTTACATTTAGACTGTATTAATCTCCTTTCAAAAAGAGCGCTATATCAAAATATTGGAAAATACATGTACCTAGATTTAAAAGGTAGATTATACTTCATTAAATTATAATTTATAGCTTAACGATTCATATTTTAAAATTTTAGGAACGTCTGATGGTTAATTTGTTGACCATCTCGCTTCCTGAACGACCTTAATATCTACATGTACTTTGTAATCAATCAATTCATTAGATAAGACAAAGACTAGGTGATAAAATTAAAACTGAATTTGCACACAGAGTCTGTCCGGAAAAAAGAGAATTTCTATTTACCAGACCTCGTCTTTAAAGGTTTTCCTACAGATAAAATGGTGCATACAATCTGTTAACAATATACACTGTTATGCAAAAAAATATTTTTCACGGACTTTGCAAAAATGACAGCTTCAAGAGCATGTGGCAACTTATGAGCAATGGTTTTGTCAATAAAATCTTTTATAACATGCAGTTTAATGATAAATATTTGATAATGTGGATAGTTAATGAAACAATCCATAAAAGTTTGTGTTAGAAGAATATATCCCCCCCTTGAAAAAAAACCCTAATTAAGATTAGTTTCTCAGCCACCATGGGGCATTGTGTCAATTGCTGCTAATAATTATTTTAAAAATTGGAATATCATTAATTTTATTTTGAAATATCTAGACATGTAATTTATTTACATGTACATGTATTTGGCTCTTTAAGTATTGCAATAAAGAAAATTCCTTTAATATCATATTTAGAAATTTTTAGGCCTGAAAAACTAATCATTTATCATACTTTTAAATAATTTTGAGACTTTGATAAAACCTCAATATCACTTGTTGTGGGGTTTTTTTCCGCAATAGTTAACTACAGAGGTTCCTGTGGGTATGGAGATGACAATATACGGTCCTTGCCAGGGAGAGTTGGGGACCAGGATGTCAAGGATTGCCAGGTACAGGAACAGAATCATTAACATCAATGGTACAGTACAGAGAATCTGTAACATCAATGGGAGAATTTGTAATTTTTTTTAATTTTAAAAGGGGAATAACTCATATTTTTGATAAAAATAGAAAAAATTGAGTTATTCCCCTTCTCAATATATTATTATCATAATAATATTATGCATGTATCAGCATTTAACGTTGTGCAAAGTTACATGCACATATATAAAACGATGGGGGGTGTGGTTGGTCAATATCATATACATGCATGTATAGTAGGTATATTAAAATTCAAATTAACAAAATCTATTTTTCCGAAATTCATTAATTTTTTATATACAAAAATGAATCATTAGACAAAATAAAAAAATGAGATATGGTAATGTGCTAGCTAGTTCCAAAGGGAACCACATTTCTGTGTGGTGTCTTATCAGAAAAAGATAACAGAGGACAGTTTCTAATACTTTTAATACTTGTAATAAGTTGTATGATACATGAATATTTTGATATCTAAGAAGACTTGTTGATCGCAAAGTTAATTAATGATTTGAACGATTTTGAAATTTAATATTTAGACTTATATTTGCACATGATTTATGTATTTCATAATCTATATTTCCCAATTTTTGAACTGTCCAAATATCATGTTATAATACATGTAATATGTTCTCTCTATTTTAAAAGGAAGTTGCTGAGAGTGTAATCAAATTGGATCAGATTGATGAGAATAAAGTCGCGGTCTTTGGAGGGTCCCATGGAGGCTTTTTAACAGCACATTTGATTGGTCAATATCCAGTAAGTGTTGAATGGAGTATAAAGTTACTTAAAGATTTTTTGTTGTTGTTGTAGTTGCAGATTCTTTTCCACTTACTCAGATCGATAAGCTTTAATATATGATTTTAATTAGAAAAAAAGCTAATGGAGTGCCATTATGGCTCATCCTTTTTAGATCAGTAAAGTTTTAAATCTTTAAATGTAACAATTTTTATTTCAGGGGTTTTATAAGGCAGCATGCTGTAGAAATCCAGCGACAAATATTGCAGGTCAGTTTAATCCACTAACATTCTGCCATATTTAACACTGAACTCCCTATAACATGTAGATTATTGGACAACAAAACGTAAGACAAAATAATACATTTTGTGTGTATTTCTTATTAACAGTTAAGATAGCCACCACAGATATTCCTGACTGGTAAGAATGATAGATTGTAGATTGTATTCTTTCATTGTCTTGGTTAATAGCTCTCTCTCTCTCTCTCTCTCTCTAGCTCTATCTCTCTCTCTCAATTGCCCCTAAATTATTTGTCTCTTACATGTATATATGTGTCACATGCATTCAGCTATGATAGAACCATTTTAACAATAGCTTGGACTTTGGATAGTTGAGTCAAACGGCAATGTGACATAGGCCTGTCTATTTCAATGTAGGCCACACAGCCATGGCACTTTGAAATCAACAGGATTTGTCTGGCTTTTGAGCAAAGACTAAGCAATTGGTGTAGATTACACTAGAAACCAGTGTCATTTTTTTTACTTGTTTTGATGCTAGAAATAGAATAGATCGTTATATCCTACTGAAAGTCGAAGGTCTTGTTAAAATGTTTCTACATTTACCTGTAATTTGTCTTCTTTTTTGAAATATGATTTACCTGTACATACACCCGGTACAGTAATAAATATTGAACTATCATAACATTTCCACTTACCCATGAAATGTGTTTGTAGAACTCAAATCTTCAATTTCTCTTAGGTTATAGGGATGAAGTGTTGAAGGAAGCTCATTTATTGATGAATAGAGGCAATGTCTTTTTTTTTCAAAGAGAGGTCCAACCTTCTGGGTTTTTATTGCATTAATGTTTACCTATGTATAGGTGCTATGTGGAAGCAGGGTTTGACTTCACATACAGTAGTCTACCCACTGGAGAGAAACTAACAGAAATGTGGAAAATGTCCCCTATGCAGTATGTAGACAAGGTAAAAACTGAAATTTTTATCATAACATTCTTTGCTTGCAGAGTTTGAATGAAAGTTCATAAGTTTGTACATGTTTTATGATGCTACTTGTTGAAAACAAGAAAGTTCTTTAACTGCTGGTGCAGAAAAAAATAGTACAGTTGAACTTCGATATCTCGAACACTGATATCTCGAATACAATGGATATGTTGAAATTGATTTGTAAGTCCACACTACTTCTATTTAAGTATTTAATATTCAATATGTTGAATACTCAAATATCTCAAAGTTTTAAAATAGTCCTGTATAGTTCGAGATAATGAAGTTTGACTGTATTTTACAATTTTAAACCTTTAAGAGCCAATAACAGAAGTATCTCATCAAATGTATACATAGAAAAAGCATCAATTTTTTTTTCATGTGTATCATCAACATTCATTCAGAAATGTAATGAAGACAGAGTCCTTTTTACTACGTACTATACATATGTTGTAGGTAGAAACGCCCATTCTGATTATGCTGGGGCTAGAGGATGCAAGAGTTCCCCCTAAACAAGGGGAGGAATACTACAAACAACTCAGGGCCAGGAATAAAAAAGCCAGGTCAGGCACATAATTTTATGTCATAAATCACTACATAGTGCAGCAGCATGGAAAGTAATATATCAAGCTTAAAAGAGATCAACTACTTGTATAGAATATAGTATATTTAAATATTCTTGTTAAGCTTATGAGAACACAAACAGAAGTATGAGATGGTTCCATGGATAGTAAAGCTATTTTTTCTTGATGAAGGCTTTTCAAAAATAAATGATCTAGTCAGAATTGTTTACAAAAATAAATGATCTAGAATGGTTTATAATAAAATAGTATTCATTATTCATAACTGACTTGACTGGTCAAATTTCAAATTGTTAAAATCAATTTTATGGGTTTTAATAATTTATTTTACGTGTATTTTATATGTAAATGCATGATAGTACATAAATTCAAATAATCACTTTACTTTAGTTATTAGTTCTTTCACTGTAAGATATTAATTTTAAGTAAAAGGTGAATTGATGCAATATTTGTAATTTTTAAAAGAAAATATGTTCTTTTGGTCGTCTTTTTCATCAGGTTGATTGGGTATTCAGACAACAGTCATCCCATACAAACAGTAGAAGCTAGTGCAGATAGCTGCATCAACATCCTGGACTGGTTCTGGCAGCACCTAGACTGAGGACAGGGGAACCAGTTCACCCTGTCACAAAATCAACAGTCCTTCTAAAAGGTGGATTAAGTCAGTGCAGACAAAGATGCTGTCATCGAGACTGCTTTTATTAACAGATTTTGAAATGTGCAATTAATTATGGTGCTGGTACATAATGCATGTGAATATGTATGTGTATATAATATGCATGCCATATATTTGTAATTCTATAAATCATTAATTGATTTTTTTTAATAGGAAAATAAATATGTTTTATTTGAAGGGAGTGTTTTTGTTATTTTTTTTTTTACATTACTGTCAGAGTATTTCCTTCGTTATTTATTAAGAAAACTGATTGTTATTAATTATCTTTTTTAAAGGAATTACCCTGTTAATGTATAATCAGGTATCCAAGCGCAAAATAACACAAAGCAAGTGACGGACTTAAGGTCAATATTTAGTCTAGGGCGTAGTATATGTATTACTTCAGTTTCACTCCTAATTTGAAGTAATTTCCTTATTTTCATATCAATTCCTTATATGTGTAGTAGAAAAGGAGGAATGAGTAAATAAATACAACAAAAAAATATGGCTGGACCGGGAATCGAACCCAGGACCCCTGCAACTCTAGTCAGGAGCTCTACCATTGAGCTACCCAGGCCAATATCCATGGTCCATATAGCCCCAACTACTACATTCCTCCCTCCTTAAATAGTCTTCAACCCCGAAGACCCAACATAAGTTCACCTTGTCAAGACTTATTAATTACATATATATGCCTGAACAAGGAAGGCCATGGCACCATCTGTAGTAGGAACGGAGGAATGAGTAAATAAATACAATGAAAACATATGGCTGGACTGGGAATCGAACCGGGGACCCCTGCAACTCTAGTCAGGAGCTCTACCATTGAGCTACCCAGGCCGATATCCATAGTCAATAATATAGCCCCAACTACTACATATGCTCCCAAAAAAGTGGGGGGGGGGGACAGTCCCATGATATTTCAATTTTTTATGTTTAAATTTTAAAAAATTTTTTGCTGTGAGAAAAAGTGTGGGGGAGGGGGGGCCAGCACCCATCGGTGGGTAAAAAGAGGTACTATACAGGCGTTTCACTACGAAATGTAGGAGTAAGAACCTCCAAACTGTGGTATCCCATGAGTCCCAATGACAATGTTTATAAAATTGCCTTGACGTGACCTTTAACTTTCAAGTCAGATAAATCAATCAACGTGCACATCATAACCTTGTTCTATAAATCACAAATATGTACTTAATAATGACACAACAGTATTTCTCATCGATATTTTGGATATATATGCTGCTATGCTCATGTAAAGTGATGGAAGAAACAATGACAGAACAGAACGGAATTCAAACATAGGCCCCTGAAAATCTGGTCAGGTATGTGCTCTACCAACTGAGTTATAATAAATTGGGTGCTGGTATTCAAACTGAGCTGCCACGTACATTCCTTCCCTCTTAATTGATTTCCCTTAAAGACATTCCCCTGGCAGGTGTCACCTGCGAGTTCCAGGGGTTTGCCTGCCAGGCACCAAACGTAGTTCCATTTAAATAGGAGAAATAATGACGAACCAGACTGGGATTTGAACCCAAGTCCTACATGTATTTAATAAAATGTTCTACCGAACTGGAGCCTGCATTTGAAACACTTTGACCATCACACAAGCATACATTCACAAAACTCTACAATTATTATAGTACAACTGACAAATTTCCTTTGCAATATTCATTTTAAACAAGAGGCCCATGGGCCACGTCGCTCACCTGAGGAACAATAGGTACGATAAAGTCAGCTTAATGGAGTCATAATACAAACAATCTGGACAATGTACAATAATACATGTAGATCCTGTATAAATAAAATCCATTTTTCCCCCTTGGAACTTGGATAGCCCTGATTGCTGCCAATATTTACAAGAGCAGACTTTAATCACCGCTCCTGCACATATATAGGGACTCAACGTTACGCAGGCAGGGATGACCGCACACCTACGCAACTCAACAGGTACCAACACTAACGCAAGCAGGGATATTGCAAGCAGGTTTGACCGCACACTTGTGCCAACAGCTCAACCTCACGTAAGCAGGGAGTGCCGCACACTTGCGCTAGAGAGGCCAGACCACCAGCAGGGATGACCATACACTAGTTCTCCTCCGCAACCACCACAAGCAGGTATGACCGCACACTTGTATTAATACGATACAGATGACCGCACACTCTGTATCATAGGTTAAACACCATGAAGATTAGATAGAGCAGGGGTGTCCACACACTCGATCAATCCATACTTCTTCAAGTTTAACCCTAAACAGTCACACATCATTATGCAAAAGACACTGTCCCTATATATGTGCCGGCCTACAATAATTCATAGTTTCTAAAAATTGGAAATCAAAAATAAACAAACTAATCCGGCCCAACCCAAAACTACTTATGCAGAACAACTTATATACATTGAATATTTATTATTGTATAAAAATAATCATCACAATAATTGGTTAACAGTGGATGCATTAATTAAAATAATCAAGAATCAATAAATCAAGGGCAATAACTCAATACAGTAATACAAAAAGATTGTAATGAAAAAATAGCTGCCTGCTTCAATTTTATAGTCATATGTTGAGTATTGCGGTTCTCAAAAAGATCCTTTACAATTGTTTATATATGGGATATTTAGCTGCATCAAACTCTGAACCTTCTTGTGAGGTCAAAGAATTGTCCTGGAGCCAAAGTCTTAACAATTATAAAGAATCATCTTGCTGATTAGTTTCTGAGAAGAAGATTTTTAAAGATTTACTCTATATATTCCTATGTAAAACTTTAACACCCCCCCCCCCAATGTGGGCTCACCCTACCCCCAGGGATCATGATTTTCACAACTTTGAATCTACACTACCTGAGGATACTTCAACACAAGTTTCAGCTTTCCTGGCTGATTAGTTTCTGAGAAGAAGATTTTTAAATATTTACTCTATATATACCTATGTAAAACTTCGACCCCCATTGTGCCCCACCCTACCCCAAGGGATCAAGATTTTCACAAATTTGAATCTACACTACCTGACTACAGAGGATGCTTCCACAAAAATTTCAGCTTTCCTGGCTGATTAGTTTCTGAGAAGAAGATTTTTAAAGATTAACTCTATATATTCCTATGTAAAACTTCGACCCCCCATTGTGGCCCCACCCTAACCCCGGGGGTCATGATTTTCACAACTTTGAATCTACACTACCTGAGGATGCTTCCACACAAGTTTCAGCTTTCCTGCCTGATTAGTTTCTGAGAAGATTTTTAAAGATTTACTCTATATATTCCTCTGTAAAACTATGACCCCCATTGTGCCCCACCCTACCCCAAGGGATCAAGATTTTCACAAATTTGAATCTACACTACCTGACTACAGAGGATGCTTCCACAAAAATTTCAGCTTTCCTGGCTGATTAGTTTCTGAGAAGAAGATTTTTAAAGATTAACTCTATATATTCCTATGTAAAACTTCGACCCCCCATTGTGGCCCCACCCTAACCCCGGGGGTCATGATTTTCACAACTTTGAATCTACACTACCTGAGGATGCTTCCACACAAGTTTCAGCTTTCCTGGCTGTTTAGTTTCTGAGAAGAAGATTTTTAAAGATTTACTCTATATATTCCTATGTAAAACTTCGACCCCCCATTGTGGCCCCACCCTACCCCCAGGGGTCATGGATTTCAAAACTTTGAATCTACACTACCTGAGGATGCTTCCACACAAGTTTCAGCTTTCCTGGCTGTTTAGTTTCTGAGAAGAAGATTTTTAAAGATTTACTCTATATATTCCTATGTAAAACTTCGACCCCCCATTGTGGCCCCACCCTACCCCCGGGGGTCATGAATTTCACAACTTTGAATCTACATTACCTGAGGATGCTTCCACACAAGTTTCAGCTTTCCTGGCTTTCTGGTTCTTGAGAAGAAGATTTTTGAAAATTTCTCGAAATTTTTCATTAATTTCTAATTATCTCCCCTTGAAAATTGGTGTGGCCCTTAATTTTCACAACTTTGAATCCCCTTTGCCTAAGGATGATTTGTGCCAAGTTTGGTTGAAATTGGCCTTGTAGTTCTTGAGAAGATGTTGAAAATGTGAAAAGTTTACGGACAGACGGACGGACAGACAGACGACAGACAAAATGTGATCAGAATAGCTCACTTGAGCTTTCAGCTCAGGTGAGCTAAAAACAAGTAACAGTATTTTTATCAATACCAAAATTGTACAGTTATGATTTAAAAATTGCTGATCTTCGTGATCTAAAGTTTAACAATTTATATCAAAATTTTTATTCAAATGGTAGAGTGACTGTCATTAGGATTGCAAATATCATTATTGTTAGAAAAGAAAATATATATATATATATCAAAACATGATAAAAATTGAGACTGATGACAACAGAACAAATTTTTTATTCCATTTTCAACTGCACAGGGTTAGTTTTTCCTTGTTGAGTTGACATGGTAACAAATCCATACATCAAATAATTACAAAATCACAATTTATAGGCAAAAAGTTGAAGAAATGGTTTCCGAGAGAATCTACAAAAGGTCACAATTAATTCATCCATCAGCCATTTCAACATCACGACGTTTGAAGTCTTGAACACTTGCCTGAAAAGTTGCCAGAACATGCTCACATACACTGTTAAGGTCTTTCAGCCCTTTCTTCAACACATCGGTCCCTAGTTCACCGTGAGTTTGTATTCTGAAGTTAATTTTACTTTCTGAGGGGTGGGGAACACTATATCCGCAGAACTGAACTTCGGGGTTCTTCATAACCATGTACCTCAGCGAATTCCCGAGAGTGTGGTCTTCATTGTGAAAAACAAATGTTTTGCAGGTCTCGTCCAACGATCCTGCAGAATCCACAACTTCTAAACGCTTTTTATTTGACTGTTCGTTGGTTTCCATCGTTTTTCACCATCCACGTGGGAAATATTAGTTTTTATATTTTCTGAATCCCGAGCCCGATCTATTATTCTTAAAATTAGCTCACCTGGACAATTTTCAACAGAGTAGTGTAAAGAACATCAAATTGGTACTGTCTATTTAATACGACCCATTTAAGGTTCTTATTTCATTTACATTTCGCTGAATATTGTACAGTATATACTCGGTTGTAATAGTGAATACTTTGCTATATATTTGTAATTTGTTATAACCGAGTAATAAATTCAATATAGTACAGTAAGTATACAAATTTGTTTTAAACATGCGCATTATATGTGTATACCAGTATTTAGACATATAATTAAAAAATTATTTTTTCAGAAAACTTAAAACAATCGGACTGACTCAGAATTGAAAAATATATGTGACAATAAATTGAATTTCATATTTCAACAATCTTGACAATCGCTATAAGTAACAATTTTAAACAATTTGCAATAAAAAGGACTTTCCACCTCAATAGGACTGAACATCAGTTTGCCATATCCACAATTTATTATTAAGTAAACCTGGTTTTGTATAAACTATAAATTTACAAGAATTTTCACTATTTCACCAATACGTACTGGGTTTTAGTTATGCTATATAAGACACGCCCATTTAGTGTCGTTCAGCTTTTTATGAATTAAATTATTGGGTTATAGTCTTCAAAATTGATTTGTAATGTTATCACAGACAAAGGCGGTAGAAAAAATGTGAATATTGAATTATATGTTTTATCAAATAAGAAGTATAAAACTAAATTCAACATATTTTACTTATTTACAGTTATAATAATTGTCATCGTCAGAAACCCACAGTCAGTCTCGCTTCTCTACCTCGAACGAGGTAAGAGAAGCGAGACCGACCGTGGGTTTCCGACGATGAATAAGATGATTTATAACAGTTTCACCGTATACGTATGTAACAATAATTTATAAATTATAACAATTCTTTATTATATAAATAATGGAGGAAATACTCTGCAAAGATGTAAAGATTTTAACAAAAACACTTCCTTCAAATTATATTAATTTATTTTTCTTCAAAATAATCATTTAATGATTTATAATCCACCTTTCGGACAATTAAAAATAATGAACTGTTGAATTTTGTGACAGGGTATACTGGTTCCCTGTCCTCAGTCTAGATGCTGCCAGAACCAGTCCAGGATGTTAATGCAGCTATCTGCACTAGCTTCCACTGTTTGTATGGGATGACTGTTGTCTGAATACCCAATCAACCTGATGACAAAGCCAACAACAAATAGAAAAGATTAAAGAAGAGAAAGAAATGGCATCCATTCAGTCTATTGTAAAGTATATATGTACTTGTACCGGTATATGTAAGTTATAATATATGAAAGGAATTATCCCAACTTTCCTAAAAACTAATATCTTTCATTGAAAGGATCAAGAAGTAAAGTGATAGTGTGAATAAAACTATTTCGAATACATGTACATGTACTATCATGCATTTACATAAATACACTAAAAGAAAATAAACCTGTAAATCGATTTAAAAATTTGAATTCTGAACAGCAGTCAAGACAGTTTTGAATAAAAAACAGAACTTCTTTAAACTGAATACCATGTTACATGTATTATAAACATTTCCAGATTATTTATTTTTGAAAAAACCCTCATCAGGAATATAAAAAAAAACACCTTTACTATCCCTCTCTCTTGAACTTTTGTTTGTGCTCTTATAAACTTAACAAAAATATCTAAATATTTAAGAAATAAGCAGCAATTTAAAAAGTTCACAGGGATATGAAGCTGGTTGGTCACGTGAACAAATCCTGTGAAGCCCGAAGGGCTTATCAGTTGATTAGATCACGTACCAACCAACTTCATATCCCTGTGATCTTTTTAATGTTGCTCTTTATTACTTATAATTACATTTGAAAAAGACAAATTGTTTGGAATTGTTAAAATTACCGAGATGTTATGTTTACAATAATCAAAGTGAATAGCGATAAGCGCATGCTTATAATCATAGTGACATCACGAAAAACTTCATACAGAATTGAACATTTTCGCTATTCTATAGGTTCATATAAGGAAACATATTTGAAAATGTATATATATCCATATTATCTTGTATTTATGCTTAAAGTGTAACAGAAATTTACTTTACATGTATTTGAGAGCTGTTAGTCTTGATATACTTCCATACTACTGTGCTAATAAGTACATTTATCATTTATTTATATGTGTCTGACCTGGCTTTTTTATTCCGGGCCCTGAGTTTTTTGTAGTATTCTTCCCCTTGTTTGGGGGGGACTCTTGCATCCTCTAGCCCCAGCATAATCAGAATAGGCGTTTCTACCTACAATATATGTACAGTATGTAGTAAAAAGGACTCTGTCTTCATTACATTTCTGACAGATATAAACAGGAGGCCCATGGGCCACATTGCTCACCTTAACAACAGTTCCTTGTAACATTCTATTTTGTAGCATATGCTATTTTTATTTTAAATTTGGAACCCCTTTCTGGAGCCTCATTATTGGTCCATGGTTTATGGTTGGCTTTAACAATTTGGAATCTACACCCTCTTAGGATGCTTGCATAGTAATCTCACAAACTGTAGATTTTTAGTTCTCAAAAAAAACATTTTCAAACATTTTCCATAATATATATTTGTATGTTAAACTTTGAACCCCTCTAAGGGCCCTAGTATTAGTTCGAGGTTCACAATTATATTGATTTAGAATCTACTTTATTTAAAACATACATGTATTTCTTTGTATTTCTATCTTAAACTTTGAACCACGCCTTGGGGCCCAGTTTTGGTCCGAGGGTCATGATTTTTACAATTTAAAATTTTCAATATATAAACAAGCTTTGGTGTAAATATTGGCATTCCTGGTGCAGTGGTTCTTGAGAAGAAAATTTTAAAACATTTTTCTCACGTATTTCTATGAAAAACTTTGAACCCCACAAATTTTACAATTCAAATTCTTCACTATATAAGCTTTGGTGTAACAAGATATCTGTGAGCCAGTGCTCATTAGTGATACCTCCACTCTGATATGCATATATGCAAAATCAGCAAAGTCGTCTTTTAACAGGAAGTTGGCATCTGATACATGTAACTACAAAAAAAAATGTCCTACAATCGGCATGCCTAAACAAATAGTGTGTAAAAAATTTCATTTCAAGCATCTGTGATAAATAGTTGCTGAGAATTCTTTGACGAAAATTTGTTTGAAAATTTTGGCTAAAAAAAATCAAAATTGTCATTTAGCAGGAAGTTGACATCCAATTGGTACAAAAATATATCCTACCATATGGCATACCAAAACTAATAGGGTGTTTAAATTTCAAGCATAAACAATAAAGAGTTGCCGAGAAATCTTTGACGAAAATTTGTGTTACGGACAAATGGACGGACGGACAAACAGACAGACAGACACACAAGGGTAAAACAGTTTACCCCATTCTCCTTAGGAGGGGTTATGAATATTGGCATTTCTGGTGCAGTGGTTCTTGAGAAAAAGATTTTTAAAGACACATACCTTATACTCACTATTCCACAATTATCTACCTTTTAAAAAGGGTTACACCCTTTATTTTAACAATTTAGAATCCCCTTTACCATAAAGATGCTTTGTACCAAGATTGGTTAAATTTAGCCCAGTGACTTTAGACAAGAGGTAAAAAATGTGAAAATTTTACAGACAGACAGAGGACAACAGCTAGGTGACATAGGCGTCGGAACCGGGGGGGGGGGGGGGGGGGGGGGGGGGGGGGGGGGGGGGGGGGGGGGGGGGGGGGGGGGGGGGCTAGGGGGGGCTTAGCCCCCCCACTTTTTTGCAAATTTATACCTTACCATTAGAAACATAGCATAATAGAGGGTTCAGCCCCCCCACTTTTTCTCGCAGGAAAGATTATTGTTTCTAAATTTACCTTGAAAGATTGAAAAGTTGGATTGAGAAGCATACTACCCCCCCCCCCCCCCCCCCCCCCCCCCCCGGATTAGGATTTCCATGATTTTGGGAATTACTTTTTTCTCAATATTTCAGAGGATTAGTCTAGCCCCCCCACTTTCAATTTGCTTCCGACGCCAGTGAGGTGATCAGAAAAGCTCACTTGAACCTTCGGTTCAGGTGAGCTAAAAATAATCGATGCTGTCTCTATGTATACATTACATTTGATGATATACTGCTGTTATTGGCTCTTAAAGGTTCAAAATTGTAAAATAGAAATTTTTATCAATTTCTGCAGCAGTTAAGAAACTTTCTTGTTTTTAACAAATAGCATCATAAAAGCATGTACAAACTTATGAACTTTGATTTAAATTCTGCCAACAAACAATGTTATAATAGAAATTTTAGTTTACCTTGTCTACATACTGCATAGGGGACTTGTTCCACATGTTTGTTAGTTTCTCTCCAGTGGGTAGGCTACTGTGTGTGAAGTCAAACCCTGCTTCCACATAGCACCTATATAGTTAAACATTAAAGCAATAAAAACCCAGAAGGTTGGACCACTCTCTGATAAAAAAACAAAAAACAAACATTGCCTCTATTCATCAATAAAGAGCTTCCTTATCTCCCCTAAGGCCAAATAAAAGTTATTTTTTGATTCTCATCCCTGCCTGCCCCTCGGAATGTGTCCTGCCCTGATGAATTTTATTCTGTAAAAAAATTTGTAGAAAAAAATTTCGGAAAAAGAATTCAGACTCGGTATATAAAAAAATAAAATTTTAATGGCTGCTTAAATGTGGACTATCGTTTGATTATCATAATGATACAAATGTCCACGTGCATTAACAGTTAATTAGAAAAAAATAGAATTAAAAGATGGTTTGTGTACTTATATTTGTAATAACAATTTAGAACAATAGAGAAATCGTTATTTCTAGAATGTGAGCGGTGAAACAGATGTTTCAAAAAAAATAAAATCTGACCACCCGCCCTATATTTTTGGCAAGTCAGGATGAGAATCTAAATATAGATTTATGTCGCCAAAAATAGTGAATTACCAGTAATACGAAGAGAAAACTAAAGATTTCAGTACTACACGTATTATTTTGAGATTTGAGAGAGAGAGAGAGAGAGAGAGAGAGAGCTGTTAATCAGGACAATGAAAGAATAAAGTCTACACTCTATCAGTCTTACCAGTCAGGAATATCTGTGGTGGCTACCATACCTGTTATAAGAAATACACAGAAAATGTATGAGTGTTGTTAGTACAATGTTACATGAGTGTTCAAGTAATATTCAGTTTTTCTGGCCAAAGTTTGATTGTAAGGGGCAATAGATCAATTTTCACATTTTAAACTAAACTTGGAAAATTTGAGTTATTCCCCTTATTAAAACAGCAATAAAATCAATACATATTTAAGCATTTGACTTGAAACAGCAAATTCAAACGAAACATTCATACGGTACATATTTTGCCTTACCTTTAATAGTCCAATAATCTACATGTTAGGAAATTCATTGTTATATAAAACAAATAAATGTGGCAGAAAGGTATTGGATTAAACTTAATTATTACCTGCAATATTTGTTACTGGATTTCTACAGCATGCTGCCTTATAAAACCCCTGAAATAAGAATTGTTACATTTAAAAATTCAAAACTTTACTGATCTAAAAATAATGAGCCAGAATAGCACTCCATTGGCTATTTTCTAATTAAAATCAAATATTAAAGCTTCGAATATCTTAATCTGCATACATGTAAGAGGAAAAGAATCTGTCGCTACAAAAAAATATCTGCAACAACTAATTTGATACTACATTCAACACTTACTGGATATTGACCAATCAAATGAGTTGTTAAGAATCCTCCATGGGACCCTCCAAAGACTGCAACTTTGTTCTCATCAATCTGATCCAATTTGATTACGCTCTCAGCGACTTCCTTTTAAAATAATGAGAACATATTTAGAACATATGTGAACATGTTTTTTGAGAAAGATTAGAAATAATCAGTAATTACTGTGGTTTCATCAATATTCGTTGAATACCAATTTTCGTGGATTTCGTTATTAAGTTGATCCACGAAATTAAATGTTCATTGAAGTGCATTTTCTATTAGCATTTCGTATTGATAGGGTCATTGGCCACGAATTAACGTATCCTTGAAATTGTGATTTTCACTTTATCCACGAAAATTGATACCTTTGAATATTAATGAAACCACAGTAGATTAATTATAGATTATGAAAGACATAAATCACCTACAAATACAAAATGAAATCTCAAGATTCTTTAAATCATTAATTAATTAATTTTCCAATCAACATGTCTTTATAGATATCCAAATAGTCATGTATCATACAAGTATTAATCTTATTTTTTATCTTGTCAAATGATTTATATTTGTATATAAAAATTCAATGAATTTCGGTAAACTAGATTTTTTTATTTTAATTTGAATATACATGCTATATAATAAAGATCATCCCACTTTAATATACACTGTATATACAAAATAAATAAATGGCTGCTGCATGCATAGTAATATATTGAGAAGGGGGATAACTCAATTTTTTTAAAATTCAATTTCCAAAAATCTGAGTTATTTCCCTTTTTAAAAAATAAAGAATTCTACCTAATGATACTGTGTACTGTTACTGTACCTGGCAATCCTTGACGTCTTGGTCCCCAACTCTCCCTGGCAGGGAGTGTACACTGTCATCTCCATACCCAGTGGAGCCTCTGTAGTTAACTATCAACACAAAAATAAATCCACTATTAAGTGATATACTGTGGTTTTTTCAAAGCCTCAAAATTATTTCAAATTGTAATAAATGACTAGTTTTTCAGGCCTAAAAATTTCTAAATATGATGTTGAAGCAATTTTTATTTAAAAAATAAAATTTATAGATATTCCCATTTTCAGAATAATAATTACATGTATCAGCAATTGACACAATTAATGCCCCCTAACTAATCTTAAATATTTTTTTTTGGGGGGGGGGGCAAATTCATCTAACATAAACTTTCATGGATTGTACAAACCAATGGTTAACTGCACAGGGACCAAGCCTGTTTTAACATTAATTTCAATGTAACCATAAACAAATTAACCATCAGATCTTCCTAAAATTTTAGAATATGAATTGTTAAGCTATGAACTATAATTAATAAAGAAAAAAATCATAAATTTTATCTTTTTTCCTATAGACCAATGCACATGCACACTATACAAAAGTCCCTTAGCTGCTATCTTTGTGGAAAACCCCATATTTTCTCAAAGTAGCCTTTGCAGTTAAGTTGATGTTTTTGACATCATGCACTTCTTTTTTTTTTTAATGAAAATAATTTTAAATGTACTTACCATAAACCATTGCAAAGCCATTGAGCATGAAGACGGCCGGCAGGAGTAGAAAGTTGGTTGTGTGAACTGCATGTGGACCACCTGTATGCAACGTATGAAAAAGTTCAGATCAGAAATTATGAACCCCAACAGAAGTATGACACATACATGTACCGGGAACAACATATAAATTAACATGTACATCAAACCAAATTATTATTAAAAATGTGGATGCGAGATTTACCATTCTTAACTTAAGTTTTAAATTTTTTAACTGAACATGTGAGGGTATTTTACATGGTTTGAAGCTTATCGCATATAAACTAGTGTACATTTATCACCTTTAAAGTAAACCGTAAGTATTTGCATGTATATAATTGACAATACTCTTCAGTGGACAAGTCAATTTTAAGACATGTTATTATAGTTACTTGTAATGTCCAGATGATTTCATGGTTTAGTGGTTTTAAAAAATATTTTTAGGTCAGATTAAAATCATAATTTTTTATAGATATAAAAGTTTTACATATATTGAGAGAGAGAGAGAGAGAGAGAGAGAGAGGCCCTACCATGTGGAAAAACAATAAGGGGACATTTCTTTTGCTCAGCATCTTTAGGTATAGCAAGAATTGCTTCATACTCATTGACACCTGAAAATGAAAACACATGTACATACTGTGAAATCATTAGATTTCGTGGTGGCTCATTTTTCGTGGAATTCGTGGGTACCTCTCATCCACGAAATAACATCCTTCACGAATTGATGAATTAGGGTAATAAAGTCATATTCCCTTTTGTAGATATATATGAATACACGAAATTACGTCCCCACGAACCTGTAAAATTTAAGTCATCCACGAAAATTGGCCCCCACGAAATTTAATGATTCCACAGTAAACACTGCAACTTAATGAAAACCATTTAATGTATGTACAGACCAAAATAAATCAATGCTTAATTTCTAAGACAATACCACAACAAGTCAAACACTGCAGCATTGATTATTTCTATTGGCATATTGTAAAGGGGAATAACTCTTTATTTTCAATTTCACTTAAAAGCAGAAAATGGAGTTATTCCCCTTTACATGTCTACCAAAAAATAATTGAAATTTTTTGACCCGCAAAAGTCCAAGAAATCAAAGATTTTATTTTGGCCATAGCTAGCTACCAAAGGTTGGGTGTGGTCGACTGGTCGGCTGGAATTTGAGAATCTTAAAGCTGATGTCCAGAGGGGGCTCCGGATCATCAAGGGGAAGAAACTCTGCTGATGACTCATTTCCACTTTCTGGAAGTTGACTTATACTCTACAAGCAAAACAAAAAAAAAATACAAGGAAATAAGAAAATTAAAATACAGTATAACATGGTTATAGGAAGGGTTGTGTACAAGCAATTTGATTTATTACTATTTTTCATAATATTGGATGAGTTTACAATACATGTCAACAATAATACATGTATTGAAACTGATTATGCATGTTAATTCTTTAATAGTGTGTTTGTTGTAACCTTATCATGTTTATACCGGTATGTTCATTTGTATTGTGTGGGGCTTAGATTTTACATTATCAAAAAGACAGCCTAGATTTGGATACAGTTATAGAGCACAATAAGATAAATATAGATGAAGTACTTACAAAGTATGGCTGTTGGTTGATGCTGGATCGAATGACCAACATCCTGTCTTGGTGAATATCTGTGATTTTGAGACAGCCCCCAGACTCTGTGATAGAGAAAGAAAAAAAATCATTGTTACACAAATATTTATATGGCACAATAAATATTCCAAAAAAAAAATATGACTGATAAGGCAAAAAACTTTTTTTGTTTTGTTTCTCAGGCACAGCTGGATCAGCTCAAATGCTGCCTCATTATATTTTATTGCCATATTGAAAGTTGGAATAACCCAATTCATAAATTTTAGCTGATTAATAAAAATGTGAAAATTAAATTGTTCTAGTTTAAAAACCTTGCATAGAGAAAATAAGATACCGGTAGTTGTCTGCAGCATTTATTTGGAGTTTCATTGCCTGAGAAACTAAACATTTTTTTTTGGCCTAAAACACACAGATACTAACTACACAGGATCGGTGTGATCTTCTTGGTCTCTGTATCTACCACCAGGATGCCCTATGGAAAAAAAAATCACATACCAGGTCATTTTTTTAAAAAAATATATTTGTTACTTATGTTCTGACACCTGCAAATATATTATACATATAATTTTACATACAGTACTACATCTTCCCAAATGGGAGAGATTCACTGTGATATAGTAAATCTTAATATGTTTACCACTTGATGCCGCCATACGCTTTCAAATACAACACGCTTCCCATCTACTGCCCAGCATCGCTGAGGTAACGAATAGCTGTATATTCCAGGGAACTCATCCGCTAAGCATTAAAGTACTCAATAGATTAAAGCATTGATACCTTGTGCAAATTTCTGCCATAAAATTGGTGAAAATAAAAAATTCCTGATAAGTAATTATCTTTGTTACTTTTAACATGTACATGATAATTAAGAAGAAAAAAATTGAATTTACAGAAAAATGGACAAATTTTATACCTTTTGGATTTTTCACTACATCCACTAAAACTGTATTTGTCCCTGATTTCATCTCATACTGCACAGTAAAAAATATGGTAGGTTTTTAGGTTGTTTTACACTGTAAAATGATCATTTAATGTTACAAATACCTAGTGAAAGTTCCTATAATCCTTAATTATCATGGCAGCTATAAATTTACAAGCAACAATTTCAGATAAGGGGAGGCAGATAAAAGACAAACAAACAATTCAGATGAGGAAAAAATTGAGGCAAAGAGATATACCTTAGTCATTCTCACAAATACAAATGGAGAGAGAGAGAGAGAGAGAGAGAGAGAGAGAGAGAGAGAGAGAGAGAGAGAGAGAGGAGTGTGGGAGAGAGGGGAGAGAGGGTGGAGTGTGAGAGAGAGAAAGAGAGAGAGAGATATTTACCATCATCAGTCTGGCACACTGGTAATGAGGGCCTCCCACTTGGTTGTCCAGATAAATCAGTTTTGTCCCGTCAGGACTTAGGTTCGGCAATGAGCTGGCTCTGCTTTCATCACTCAGTTGTTCTGTTATTTACATGAATGAAACATATCATATACCAGTACAGTCAAATTAATTATTCCGATTAATCACATTACAAGTTTTCATTGTACTGACGTAAAAAAAAAATCCACTTACTTATGTTTGATGTTTTGGAGTCCCACATGTAAATTCCTGATCTAAAATTTGATATTGAGAAATAATTGAAGATGTACGTGTTAGATAAATAATTCCAGAACATAACTTTATGTTGCAAAACTACATAATACAAATAATACCTTGAGCAATGAACTTTCAACTTTGCTATTTCACAGATTGGTATATAAGTACAAGAAGATATAATTCTAGCTTTTAATTGGGCTAGGTGAATAAAATTCTTTTTAAAAAAACTTGCGGTCTGATTGGACAATAGACTAGGCCCAGTCTGTACGGTTCCTGCTTCCATCCCACAAATATTATACCCCCATCAGGAGTCCAGATCGCCTGAGATAAAAAAAATTCATATACAGTTAAATGAGGTAGGTTACAGTGCAAACAATCAGAACAATTTTACAGTTACAGCAAAGTCAGTTGCATTACCCTTCATCTTATTTTATATATATAACATATAAACTTCAATTAACAATGTACATTTAAAATTAATGTCCTCGTCACTTCGCAATAAATGTGATTTACTGTACCCACCAACCAGTGATCAAACTTTACATACAAAAAAAAAAAACTTGCAATTTGCAGGCAACAATTTCTGTTGAAATTTTGAATGCGATTGGGGAAATTAATAGTTGTTTTGTAAATTTTACTATGACTAAACATTTTGCGAACTCTTTATTAATGCAAAAATAAAAAATAAAATAATAAATTTAATCATCTGCTTTGCAATCTCAATTTTGAATTAACAATTTACTGTGATACCTGTCCAACAGAGAGATCCTCGGGAATGGTGTCCAGTGTATTTATATCCCCGCTGTTTAGGTCCAGGATGTTAAGAGCTAGCTTGTGCTTGCCTACTAACTGTTCTCCCCAGTCTTGCTTAAAATCATGCTCATGGCCCTGTATTTGAAACAATTTAGTAGAATTCTTCACTAAATACTTGATGGGTTCACCTAATGACAAAATGTGGATGTGTATGTAAACTATGAGTAAAATAAAGTTGATATAAAAAATTATCGTGTATACCATATTTTACTGTATTTGTATGTGTAACAGTTACAAATGGCTCACTTCTAAATCAAGAATGGTCCTGTATTTAAAACAATTCAGTAGAATTCTTAACTAAATACTGGATTGGGTTCACCTATAATGGCAAAATGTGGATGTGTTTGACTATAAATAAAATAAAGCCGATGTTAAAAATTATTTTGTATTCTACATGTATATTGTACATTATGCGTAATAGTTGCAGATGTCTCAGATGTAAACCATGAATGGTACTAATCAAAGGTTGTGATTAGGTTGTTTCTGATGTTGTTTCCCATTCGAAGTAGGATTTGAAATTTAAGAACTTGGACATTTCTACTGGCTTTACAGTATCTTGCAAGATGAGAGATATTCTAGTCCTCTCAATTTTCCATGCAACTTTAGGGTAGTGCTGTGGTCATAAAACTTAAAGAGGCTCCCAAAGATTATGATTGTTGCTGAAAAAGTGTCCCTTTCTCATTAGAGGAAAAAAAACAACGAAAAGTATGACAAGGTGGCCAGCCATCAGTAAATATATTTGAAACTGGCTGTAGGTTTACGATAGAGACTTATTCCAACGGAGCAAGTTCGAATTTAGCAATTTTCCAAAAATAAAAATGATATATTTTTGAAAATAAATATCTTTTATAAGACCTACTCTGATTGGCTGTTCCTCCTCGGGCTTATCAGCTTTCTTGGTGTCGAAGTATGAGGCCATCTTGGGGGTCTTCCTCTCTGACACGTACAGCAGCTTGGTCTCGTCCTTGGACCAGTGTAGACACCCAAACTGACCTGAAAGAAGCAGCGCTTAGAGACTTCAATAGCAAATATTTATACATTTTCCAGTGGCTTTGCCTGTAATAACACTGCATATCGATTTTGTACTATATATAACCAATAACTTCTAGTGACGCCGAATTGAGGCGCCAGCAAGGATAGCTTATTTAGATTTAAATATTTAATCGTATAATGGCTTAAAATTATATAAATATAAGTAATAAGGAATCATTCTTTGAATATTATGAGGTGATAATTTTGGTCGGGGCGTGATCAAATCTATCATAAAGCCCTTCGGGCTTAATTCAAATGGAAGGGAAAGCCCTTCGGGCTTTATTGGATTTGATCATGCCCCGATCGAAATTATAACCTCATAATACACAAAGAATGATTCCTTATTCCTTAAATAAATAGTATAAACCTGCAAGTAATTTTTGCAAAATTCACAAAAGCCTCATTGCTGTTAATATTTCTCAGCACAGACCTGTATTTGCCATATAATTGTTATAAAAAAAAAAAAAAGGTGTGGATATGGTTTGGTCATAAAAATTAGTCACAGTGAACCAGTTCATATAAGGTTTACTGCAAAATAAATTTGTTGCGAATAATAGATGGTTAAAAGTACTTTAAAATCATTAAGATTCCTGGTGGATCAATTTTTAAGGACTTTATTGGTTTCTCTCACTAATTAAATTCAATGAATTTACATCCTCTGCAGATTTTGAAGCTGATCTACATTTATTATCTATAGAAATAAATAACCAACATTATATGTTTCAAAGAACCTGTGAAAAAAACTGGCAGTCCATAAAAATTGCATGCCCCCCAACAAACTAAGATAATTCCACAATGATAAGACCTGTTAGAAATTTTGGGTTACTCTTTCACTTTTTCTTTAGACAAACTATTTTAATAACACTTTTTCACTCTGAAAGATTTTTCACTCTGGCTGTCTAACTTTTGTCGGACAATATATTTCAAATTGTTTTATTGTTGTTGTTTTTAATTTACCCACTGAAAATGAGGGAGAATTAATGTATAAATGTGGAAAAAATTCAAACAGCTGTGACATTTTCCTATATACAGTAGTTAATCTGTACATTTATAATTATTATACCAAAACAATGGATTGCGATTACTAATAGGTTGATATTGTGATATATTATAAACCATTACCATCCTTGGTGCATATCTTCCCATGCTTTTCTTTACTAAGAACATCATACTGTTTTATCTTCTTACAATGATTCCAAATCTGATGGGAAAAAAAACCTTAAACATTCAAATATAAAATCATGTTTTAAAAAAGAAAAAAAGAAACACAGCATAGCAAAAGGCAAAGTATATTCAAATGGAAGGGATTTTTTTTTAAAGATACATGTACTTATATAGGGCACTTTCCATTAGCGTTGCCTCGCCGGCGACGTATTCGGGAAATGGTGAAGTTAATGGAATGGTTGACAACGTCACAATGCTCTAACGAGGACGATTGCAGCTTAAAACTGATATTTATCTCAAAATTTGGTCCAGACATGTTGGCTATTTGCAGTTCTAATGTTTTCGATGTAGTAGGACAAATTGTAGTTTTGGAAATACTGGTTTTGTACAATATATTATAACCTTGAAGCCATATTGTTTCCTTATCGGCAAAGGTATATTGTGTTGCCACAATCGCTCGCCAGCGACGCACATTTCAGCAATCGCGACGAAGGCAACACCGGCAGATCCAGCAATGCCGGTTAAATGGAAAGCACCCATAGCTTACAAATGAGTTGTGAATTATTGAAAATATAACCATATTACCTCAATAAACTGCTTTTCTTCCCCTCCTTTTTTGGGTGTGAATTTCCTAATGATAGCATTGAATTTCCCCGATGGTGCCTCCTCATTATACATGCTTTAGAAAACAAAAATATTTCACTGATCAATTTTAGTTGAAAGAATTTTTTTTTCTTTGATGCAGATCACAAACTTGAAGTGTGTTTTATATGTGGTTGTTTACACGTGCATCTGAAAAAAGTAGAATGAACAACTTTTGTTCATTAAATTCCGTTACATATATAGATAAACCTGCCAGCTATGTAACTTTTGAGTGAAAAGAAAATTGAAACACCAGACTGACATCCAATCAATGAGCAAATATTTCTGTTAGTGCAGGAATAATATTTTGTTTATTCAACTTTGAAGCATGTACAGAATTGCATGCATTTTTATACAGGTGACTCTCGAAGCTCGAAGTCCATGCATGGTGCCTAGAAAAAACTTCAAGGGATCAAGAGTTTGAGTTTTTGAGAGTTCAGAATTTTCCCTATTGACCGACATCTCATTTCATGTTACCTGTAGTTTACATGATGATGTTTTGTTTAATAATCTTCTACCTAGCACTTACATGTTACTATCAGTTGATGATATTTTCCTGTGATTCACTTCAAATTCGCCCGGACTGCTCTCACTGACCAGGTATGTTTTAGTGAACTTGACCTTTTCCAATCTGTCAAGGTCACTCTGGTTCCAGACAGAGTTGATGGACATCTGGTTCTGAATGCCATTGTAAGAAAACCAGGCGACCACCGGGTCTGGATGGGAAACCAGACGTTTGTAGACTTCAACAGCAGATGTCAGCTGCAAGAAATATGAAACTCTATTTTATTTTCTTATAACAACCTAAAATAACCAAGACCTTCTGTAGATATCAATGGGATTAATTTTTATACATTTAACTACAACAAATTTGTAGATTCCTAAATATAATAGCAGATGTCTGCTGCCAATCTAATCAAAATTAAAACTGACATCAATCGATCCACTCCCTTGTTTTCGATACGTGGCGAAGTATTGAAAACCGGGAAGCAGATGCCAGGAAGTTCTAATTTTAACTAGATTGTGTCAGCTGCAAGAAATGAAACTTATGCAACCTCATATGTTTTTTTATCGAACAAACAAAGTAGTTATAACCTAGTGGTTGAAGTTTCTGTTACATATTCCCCCATTTGTAATTGTGTGTTACTGTTAGGGTGTTATTAGAATGCAGGCCTAGATGATAAATCATGACATTGCATAGTTACATATCATTATTTCCTTAATGCATGAATGCTCATGTACTCTTACTGCAATTAAATCATTTGTAAACAAGATCAACAATTAATGTGCCCTGAATAGTTAGCTCCAATTTGTTGTCTTTCCGTCATGTCCATGTTCAAATGAAATCTTAAGTTTAAAATCTTTGTCTCTATATGCATTGAATTAATAGAAATTTGAAAAATAAAGTTTTTATCTTTCCTGAATTAGTTTTTCTTTTTTTTAAATCATTTTTCTCATTTGCCCAAAAAGGGTGGATTTGGTCTGCTTGGGATATATACGCCCTAAACAGAAAATAGAATTACAGTTTAAAAATTTGACATTTTAATTTTGCCCAAAAAAATGTAAATACATGTATATAAATTCCTAGAACTATATTTGAATCCCTCATGTATAGATCCTGCATTCACGACAACTGGGGTACTGCTGTTTTGCAGGACAGAATCAGAGGTTGGTGAAAAATGATAACAATTGCCTGTAAGGCGTGCTGTATAAAACAAGCGCATGTGTTTGTCGACATACTATATAGTTTCAGCTTCAACAAAATTCCTGCAATTATGTTAAATAATAAAATGAACACTGTTTTAACTTAAATCTAGAGAATTGCGTAAATAAGAAAAAATATTACCTTTGCATTCATTTTTGAACTCTTGTATCGCCGATCGGTGGTCCTTGAGAACTCACAAGACTGTCATACATACAGTAGTGCCATCTGGCCGTCAAAATGAAAGTGAAAGTTAAACGAATTATATCTTGAACAAGTTGGCTAGAGCCAGAAAGTGACTGTCATATTTCATTATTTGCTCAAATAGCATCTATTTTTAAGTTGAACATGCTTTCCAGCATTACCTTATGTGACTTAGTATCTTAGAAAGTATAAGACAAGCGTAAGGTGAAATGAGGTATATACCTCTAAGACATGAATTTTATGGCACGCCAAATTCACAAAAATGAGCTAAACATGGTTTCACATTTGATAAATTAGGTTTTATCTACTGGTAACTATAATTTACAAACCGCAAACTATAGTTAACGATTCGTTAACTACAGTCGACTTGTCAGATTTCTCACATCTTTATGTTGAGTTGTCAGAAAAATATCAGATTGACTAGAAACTCAATATTTTGTTGTCAAAGAGTGTTAGTGCCACTAATCGTCATTAACTTGTCATCATAATATCTGACAAGTCAGTATAATCAACTGACAAGTCGACATAATTATCTGACAAGTCGACATAATGATCTCACAAGATAACATTATTAATTGACAGAAAAAAATAAAATTAAGAAAATGATCATACATATCGTAAGTCGACTTGTCAGATAATGATGTTGATTTGTCAGTTAATTATGTCGACTTGTCAAATAATGTTGTCGACTTGTCAGATAATTATGTCGAGTTGTCAAATAATGACGTCTACTCGTCAGATGATTATGTTGACTTGTCAGATCCTTATGTCGACTTGTCAGAAAAAAATATGTCAACTTGATGGCACAAATCGGGCATGGAGACGTTTTAGTGCTGAATTTTTACAGTTCACGTGTTAAACACTGTGCCGGATAATTATGCCGGTGTTGTATAGCAGTTTTTCCCCCATAGTAGCTTCTCCCCCCGGAAAACCTACTATATAGTAGCCTTTCCCACTGGGGGGAAAAGCTACTATATATTAGCTTTTCCCCCATACTTTCTCCCTCACGTTTTTGGTTCAGATTTTATTAAAAATATTGATGGAAATCCAGTAAGGATTAAAATTAATGTCTCTACACTCCCAGGTTGCATACATGTACAACTGTTTTCATCTATAAAGGCTAATTTTAAGTTTCGTTTTGCCGATTTATTATTTTTATAGACTATGCTGAAAATTGAACATGTGTGTAATGGAATTACACATAAAACTTAATTTAGGTAATTAATTGAAAAAAAAAAATACTTGGTTTTACAAGTTATACACTTATATGCATAATTCTGTGTTCTGAAATTGTACTAAGCGAGAATGTTTTAAGAATTTTTTGACAAATCTATCAAATCTACTGTCTGTCTGTTTTTGAAAATTTCATCCAGGCTAAACCTCTGTTTTAAAGAAATTTTGTTTCCAATGTTTCAGAGCCCGATTTCTAAAATCCTATTATAATGATTATAGTGCATATTCTTCAGGGTCCAATGTCTCATAAACTAGAGATGACCATATCACCATATTTTCATAGTGGCAGTGGTTTACCACTTGTAGATGACTCTGAAAATTTCAGCCCTCAGGGTAGGGGCCATTGATGTTTCAGGGCCCGATGTTTAAAACCCCATTTTAATGATTGAATAGTGTTCTATAAGTGGGGATCCGAATCTCATATTCTAGAGATGACCACTTAACCATATTTTCACAGTGATAGTGTTATACCACTAGTAGATGACACTGAAAATTTTAGCCCCCATGCAGGGTAGGGGCCTTAGTTGTTTTCGAGCCCGATGTTTGAAATCTAATTATAAAGAAAATGTATTTTTTAGGGCCCCATATCTCAAAAACTAAAGATGACCACATGGACATATTTTTACGGTCATTTAAAAGTAAAAACATCATTTAAAAATACACAATCGCTTATATATTTCCTTATCAAAATGATTGAAAATTACGATTCTGCTTTTCTTTTTTAAGAAATATATATAATATGATTTAAATTTGGCCCCCATAATTCGCAATTTTTTAAAGTGTTTCGGGTACAGTAAAATGTTATGTTATTTTTTAGAAGAGTTGGTTTAAAATATATTTTTTACCTATTCATTTGATTTATTTGCACTCACTTGCAGTATATGACGTCAGAAGTAACGTTATTACTACAATTCAATCAAAATCGGTCAAAAATTGACATTTTTCTTGTCCGTTTACGAATGGGAAATAAAGAGCGCATGCTAGAACAAAGATATTTTTTGTTACTTATTAGTCTTGGCTATATATATATCTCTGATTAAAATATTTTGTTTGTTCAAGCATGCGCTCTATGTTTTCTGAAAGAAAAACTGCTTGAAAACAAGCTGTTTTATGCTAAAAGTGCAAAAATGGCGGGAAAAGGCTGTCTTTACGATGTCATATTTCTTAAATGTGAGCACTTGAATCAAAATGAACATTATGTATAAACATCACATATATATCTGTACAAAGAAAATAAAAGAATTGAAGTAATACGACGATGTTCATTTTAGGTGGCCATCTAAGGCGCCCATATCATATATAGTCCAAAGTTTACGAACAATTTTTTTTAAAAAGGTACGCAGGTAAATTCATTATTCTTCAAAACATTTAATCAATTCATAAGATGACTAATGATATAATAAATAATTAGATAAATAAATCAATAAACTTTTATTCATAAAAGGAGCAACCGAAAATCAAAAATAAATAACCAACCTAAGCGCATACATGTATACGACTTTTTTAACTTGTTAGTTGATTAGAAGACCAAGCTTATATTTTAAAAAAAAAGTAAGTCAGCTCATCACAATAGATGTGTTGGTTTTTTGGGGGTTTGGGTTTTTTTTTAATTACCCTTGTTTCATTGTTCGAAGAAATAATATGGTAGACAAGTAAATCTTTATTGCAAAAATATGAAACAAATAGTAATATACGATGTTGAGGTAAGTGAATCGTATATCTGGATTTATATGGCATCGTTTTCAAAATTGCATATTTACAAATCACGTTGCAAACTTAAAAGTGGAAAATTAGCAAATAGTGAGTGTAAATATATACATAAGGTTAGTTCAGGCTCCATTTCACATTTTCCAAAGTAACCAGCAAAGATACCGACATTGTTCTGGTTTTGAAGACATTTCACTATTTGAAACAAAATGTTTACATCATAAAATCTCGCGTTTCGTAAAAAATGTGCTAAAAATATGAATATGCGTAACTTTAAAACAAAATTGCAAACACTAACTTTTCACATGCTTTTGATATATAATCAATTAAAATACCCCTTACCCATGATTTAGAACCCCATCAATCAAAATAAAACTAAAACATTTCAGTTCTCATCATATCATTGCACCCTGTCTCCCGTTTGATATTTAGAAGAAGAAATATATAATTGTTTTAAAGATCGTCAATTCGAACGGTATTAATTTAAAATTGATAGCCTATTGGACGAAGGGAGTAATACATTTCCACTTTTTATTCCCTTCCTCTACAAAATTAAGTCAAGATTGTACAGTTAGTTCCCTCGGAGAAGCTTATACAGAGATGGTAATACATTGGAAAATTTAAGTTCCAAACCAGCGCATTTTTACTCAAATGTGTTCTCACGTGTTCTTAACGTCGAAGTCGAACCTGTAGATAAGCATCGATTAGATGAAAAAGATTCGAGGTATTCCGAAATCCGTGTAAAAGGTGTTCCAAAAAGGTGTAAAAAAAGGTGAAATAAACGATAATGACACATGAATGTTATGGAGGCGCGTGCCTTAGTTCATATTTGGGGTTAAAAAACCATGAAAAACTATTTTATTCTATGTATTAATAAATGCGATAATTATCCTTTTTTATGAGAAATTAATATCATATCAATTATTGCAAATTATTGCCACGAATGGTCCACCATATACATGACCGGAATGTAAAAAAAGGGGGAAAATCCACTATATAGTAGGTTTTCCGTGGGGGTAATCTGGCTATAAAAAGGGGGAAAGCCCACTATATAGTCAGCTTTCCCTGGGGGAAAACTGCTATATAGCCATTTTCCGGGGGGAAGAACTGCTATATAGCCATTTTTCCGGGTAGAAAGATGGCTAGGGGGAAAAGGCACTATATAACACCGGTGCCAAGGTGGCATTTTTGCACCCCCTTAATCTGCATATATCGAAAAATTCAAATATGCCATATGATAGGTCATTGCTTAAAGAGTTTAAATCCACCTTTTTTATCATTATATCTCCCCTGTCAGGTGATATATTTACCTTTCAAAAATAAATTTCCATAGGAAAGTAATTTTTCCCATAGGGAAAACAATATTCCAATAGGTAATTTGAAATTTCCTATCGGAGTACAAGAACTTCCTCAATTCCGATAGGATTTTATAAAATCCGATAGGAAAACTTTTAAATATCCTATAGGAAAACTACATGTCTAATTCAAATTCCTACAGGAAATACCATTCTCCTTTAGGAAATATAATTCCTATAGGACTTTTAAAAAATCCTATAGGATTGTCAATATTTCCTGTAGGAGAATCAATTCTCCTATGGGAATTATCATTTTCCTATGGGATATTAATTTTTAAAGGTATATATCTCACCTGTCAGGTGAAACACGCTAAAAACAAGTGGTTATATACTCTCTAAACAATGATCTATCATTTGGTATCATGGATTTTTCCGAAACTGCATCTTAAGCGGGTGCAAAAATGCCACCTTGGCACTGGCATAATTATCCGGCACAGTGTTGTTAGTGCTACTAATTGTCATTAACTTGTCATCATAATATCTGACAAGTCAATATAATCAACTGACAAGTCGACATAATTATCTGACAAATCAACATAATGATCTTACAAGTTAACATTTTTATTTGACAGAAAAAAATAAAATGAAGAAAACTATCATTCATATCATAAGTCGACATGTCAGATAATGATGTTGACTTGTCAGTTAATTATGTCGACTTGTCAAATAATGATATCGACTTGTCAGATGATTATATCAACTTGTCCGATCCTTATGTCGACTTGTCGGAAAATATTTTGTCAACTTGATGGCACAAATTTGGCGTGGAAACGTTTTAGTGTTGAATTTTATCAACATGTGAATAAGTGACAAGTCGACATAAAGATCTGACAAGTCAATATAATTATCTGACAAGTCGACATAATGATCTCACCATAAGTGTGTATGTATATTTATTATTTTAAAAAGAGATAACAGAATGTTCACCCAACAAAAATGTTTATCATTTTATGAAAGCAGATTCATGGGTTTCATGCATTGAAAACTAACACACAAAAATGACACATATTAGAGTATATACATTATGTATATAGACCAAGAAAAAACTACATATATTTATAAAATATGCCGTAGCATCAAGAGTTTCTATTCATCGTGAATATCAATGAAAAATAAAAATTGTTCCTTCTGAATCCACAATAAATAAAAATATGATTCGTCTAATGAACGTTTTTAAAATAAATGACGTCACTTTGACGGAATGCTTTCCACTTCTTGACGTGACGTCAAGTATTTGATCACTTTAATCTTTCCTGTATGCAGTTCCCCTACCCAAAGATTATCATTCTCGTCCAGGCTTAGATCAGCAGCAATATTCAGCATAGATCTACCGACACATCCAAGAAGGAACTGTCCATCTTGGTCCAAGATATGTACACAGTTATTCATTGCGTCGGTAATTAAAAGATGGCCTAGATAATCAGAGGTGACAGACGTCGGTCTGAAGAAATAAGGCAAATTGGCTTGGCTTCCGTCATAGGAAAATCGAAATTTTCCAAACTTGTCTAAAACTACCAGACCCTTTGCCCCCATATTGAGAACACATATATTTTCGTTGATGTTTTCTACTATCGTTTGGGGTTTGAGGAACAGTTCTCTTCCTTGATCGTCGAACTGAATTTTCTGTTTAGGTTTGGATTTTACCAAGCGGACCACCTTAGCATTCAGCTTGTCCTGAGTTATCAAACACACCAGGATATGACCCAGTTTGTTCACGCACAAAGCCGTTGGTTTCCACTTTTTCCAAGCATAAATTGTTTCACGCTTTCCTTTGCTCCACATGGAAACGTTTCTTTCTCCCATATCGCAGAATGTGATATTGCCATCCTTATCTACGTGGATGTCGTTTGGGGAATACCCTTTAATAACCTGAACCGTTTCTAACTTCGTACCACGAATGTTGAATCTTGTCACTGTTCCATAAACACTTCCAACCACCCAAACCTCGTTGTTTCCGACACAGAAAATGGAGTGAACCCTTTCATAATCAGTCTGAAATGTACTTAACAAAACAGGCTCATCCAACAACACTTTGGCACCGGTGAAGGAATGGTCTTCGGTAGAGATTTTATAGCCCTCAACTGCAGTAGATCGATTAGAGAAATCTAGTTCACCGAGAATGGAGTCTACAAGTCTGGAATCTGAACATGGCGAATATTTCGGGGCGCAAATCTCTACCAAGGCAGGCACATCTCGGAACTGATTTTCGGCAAATGGAGAAGACAGTACTGCTGCAACATCCATTCCGGACAACATTCCCTTGTATTTATTTTTTATTTGTTTTGCTTCTTGGTTTTTTCTCGAAATGCTTTCCAACTGAGACCGAAGCTCTTTCAGATCACGTTCATGTGAACTCTGCAAGGCCGCTTTCTTTTCTTTTAGATTTGATTTTAATTCCAGAACTTTCTTCTCGAATTCGCTTGATAACAAATCAACAAGATTGTCGTAATCTTTGGATAACTTGGACATTTTTAACCCGACAGTACTTTCCACTTTATCGAACTCTCGAATGATGAATTTCTCGAGTATACCGGATTCTCTAGAAATAAGTTCTCTTTTTGTTAGATATTCATCCATAATGTCGATCATTTCGTGTTGTTTGTGTTCAGGAGTAACCACACACTTGCTACAAATAGGACAATCACAGTTTTTGCAATAGATATCACACTTTTGATGTAGATGGTTAGCACATTGTGGAAGGTTGACGTCACTTTTCCGATATTTAAAGCCCACTACGTCATGTTGCTTTGAGAGTTGTGACGTCACGTGTTTTCCAACACAGTCATTACAAAGTTTGATTTTGCAGGAATTACAATGCATAAGAACAGACTCGTCCTGACATAACTCACACGTGATCACCGCTTGAGCCATACTGATGTTTTGATCATTCATTTAGCATTAATTATCCATATTCTTAAGATAGCTTCGATTCTGTAATACTTAGATGCACTTATCACAGGCTAGCTTGAACACTTCTAGGCAATGGAAAACACGTTGTTAGATTTGCCATTAGATATAAATCTTCAAATCTTTTCATTCACCACAGATCCTTACACAGTCACATGCAGAGATATTCCTACACCTTCAAATAATTTTAAAATTGTTTTCTCAAAAAGTTAGCTGTTGCGCTGTTACGGTATTCTCACCTGTTCACGGGAGACTTATCATAGTCTATAATCATTCCGAATTAAGGTTTTTTATCCATTTAAATGGTGCATTAAAGTGTTTTTAATAATATTCATTCAATGTGAAAAACCCAACTCCTTTATGATAAACAATTGATATATCGCTATATTCGAGTTTCCTTTAAGTGATTTTTACTGTAACGTGCACGAAAAAAAGTGTCAATGATCATAACTATCAATGAATAATGGACAGTATGTTATAATTAGCATATTAAGTCGGTCGGCAGGAAGTTTTGAGTTCAGGGTCAACAAATCTCCTGTGCAAACTTCCTTGTACAATCAACACTGCTTCCGCTGTCTTGAGACGTTCAAAATGAAGTTGTAAATACGACTGAAAAAAAAGGGAAAAGCAATTAGATTGAATTACAGATTACAAATTCCGATGGATATTTGAGTTTGCCGGGGGCGGGTAATTGAGACGCATATTTTCGGTATTATGAATTTTCCAGTGGAGTGGGGGATCCGGACCCTCCTTCGACCTCTCCTCTATGTCTGCGCAAGTTTCTTTAACCCCTAAACATGTGCTTGTGCAAACGAAGAAGGGATCAGCGGCTGAAGGCCAGACCCCCTCAACCTCCGCCCGTAAATTCAAACATGCTAAAGATATAAGGAATAAGGAATCATTCTTTCAGTATTATGAGGTGATAATTTCGGTCGGGGCGTGATCAAATCCAAAAGGGCTTTATTGGATTTGATAACGCCCCGACCGAAATTATCACCTCAAAATATTCAAAGAATGATTCCTTATTACTTATATTTATATGATTTTAAGCCATCGTACGATTAAATATTTAAATATAATAAATAAACAAACCCCGCTGGCGCCTCAATTTGGCGTCATTTGTATTATGAGTTATATAAAACAAAATCGATACGTAGTGTTATCACAGGCAAAGACACTGGAAAATGTAAATATACCGAAATAATAATAAATACATACTGGCAAACAAAATCATCTTTCTCTCGACCCCATAAAGATTTCTGGATTTGCATATGACGCGCTCGGATCTATTTGAGGTTTTTTGTTTAACATCGTGGAATAAGGGGGAGAATGCACACATTACTACATGTATTTAGTACTACATAGTACCCTTGACCATACCTATACAACGCTAAATGACCACATTACCTGAGAGAAGAGAAACAAATTAACGCACATTCCATACTGTAATTATATGTGAGGCATCCATGTTTTGTTACTCTGAAATCGATCGCTGAGAGTTGCCTTATCATACCCGCATGAATAAGTGGAAGAAAACACAGACACTTCGAATTTAATTTACACACATGCACGATTATATTACGCCCTGGGATAGGAAGTATAAATGTATAGCAGAAGCTTTAGGCGAAGAAGTTGTAATGCTTCGGTTGAATGGATCGACAAGCTCACAAACGACGCGAACTATAATTGTCATTCTACTACAGTTATTGCCGAGATCAAAGAGATGCCGCGGACATTATTCTCCAATATACCACGAACGTCATCAGTAAATTATCAAATCAGAAATACCTTTTTGTTTCGCACTGATCATGAAAGTACGACTTCAAACCCTAAAAAGCTTTAAAACCATGTCAATTTCACGTGTTAGTTCCCGTCAAAACGATGTGTACTGCCTCTAATGTTTATAGTCTAGAACCCTTCCCGCAATTCCGTTCGCGCACTCTCTACATTGTAGAGTGCGCGAACGGAATTGTGGGAAGGGTACCAGACTACTAATGTTTATTCTGAAGAGATCAATGTGCAATAGTAGTAATAATCGTATTAAATTGCCCTTTAAATATTAGGAATATGATTCAAAGATATTTTATAAATAAGTAAAGAGTAATAAAAATCCAAAGAAAAATTCTGTCGTCTGCAAATGATTCCTTCGATCGATACACATGTAAACATTACTAACAAAACCGTTGGGGTTACACGGAACAGCCGCCAAAATGACCTAGATCGTCTCTCTATAGGAGAAACGATCTATAAAAAAACTAGGCTGTTAGTAGAATAGAAATAAAGTTATTGTTATCGTGAATGTTGCAGGATAACCTCCGAGGTCGAGAAATGTTGTTTGAATTATAAAAGTCTTGGCTAACGCCTCGGCTTTTATATTTCAAAACAACATTTCTCGACCTCGGAGGTTATTTAAGCATTGAATCATTATTTTTTGAAAGATGTGGTCTCATAACTGCAACGGTGTGTGCATACAAATTGAATAACGCGCGCTAGCGCGTTATGAAAATTTGTTTGCACATACCGTTGCAGTTATGAGACCACGTCTTTCAAAAAATAATGATTCAATGCTTATATTTACGTTTTTTAACATTTGTTCTCTTTCCGCAAATATGATGTATTTTAAAAAAATCTCGGCCTTATTCAACGAGTAATGCGCAATTAACGGAAGAGCAATTGGAACAGCCGAATCATGCTGACAAAAAATAGTGCACAGCGTTTTAAATTTTAATATCACAATTTTATTTTTCATTCTGTAATTTGATGAATTTATTTTTGGTACACTAAGAAAACAATCAATTAAATTCATATAAATCTTAAAAAATATTTACATCCATGAAATATTAATCAGCCCAAGTATAATATCAGGTCGTGATCCGGTTTGAAGTCGGGAGGAGAGTCAGTCATGTTCTGAAGGAAGATTGAATGTATTCATACGCACCAGATTTGGTGATTGGGTCTTCTGTGTTATGCGTAGATATATCAATCAAATCTATCAATGCAATTAATAGGGGGAAAGAAAGTGAATGTAAATATTCTGCAACATTCACGAAAACTCGTACTTTATTTCCTAAATCCGGTGCATGGTTGAAGTACATTGTATTTGTACACATGTACGCATAAGCCTTTATGACAGTCTACAATGTTAAATACTATAGCGAATTTATATAAAGATTGAGATCATTTTTTTAAAATACATATTTTCTCAATTGAGAATTTTAATGATACATGTATGTACGGGCTCATTGTGTTTCTTGCAATATTATGTATAGATCTATAACTTTTAAATACTGTATTGCTTCCTTCTGGGAATGTTTGAGACCTGTAAAACCACATGCAGTGGATCGATGTAAGTTCCATTGTACAATATAACACAAATGCATACTGTATGCTATCTTGTTCATAAGGCGCATGAATAAAAAAAATATTACAGTACTAGAATACTGTGCAAGATGTACAAGTGATGGCTGTACATGTGCTTAAATTGCACTTATGCACCCATGCACTGTCGCAATTTCAAACATGCGCGGATCCAGAAAATCTTTTTAGTGGGATGGGGGGGGGGTCCAAGTTTAAATATGCCAAGAAAGGGGTAAATTTAATATGTAAATTCAAGAAAGAAGATGGGTGGATAAGGCGTGTAAAATGCCCATACGCGGTCGGACAGGCTACTAAAAAATTGAAGTATCAACAAATCTGATTGGTTTTTTAAAATCATTTAAAACAATATATATTTAACGAATCATTGATTTGTAACCTGTAGGTATGTTCAATACTTGGAATATGTTGACTCAAACAGGCGTATACGTATCAAAACCTGCAAATATTGTCATTTTTTAGAACTGCAAGGCATTTTCTTTTATAGAGTGGGTCTGTGCTCCATATTTTTCTCATAGTCTAATTAAGGTCTAATGGAAAACAAACCGATTTCAATCAACAAAAACGTGGAGAGATGACCCACTATACATTAAAAATATCATTTTGTATCCCAACAACTGAACGTATTGATAAAATAATACAAGTCCGGTAATTCGTGACCTTAGTCACACATGATATTTAAAAAGCCGCCTTTGTTGTGTCTGAAATGGCTCAGTGGTTAGAGTACCTGGCATAAATAAAAGATAAAAAAAAAGCTCGAGTACCTGGCATAAGCTAACTGTATATATCTAGGGTTTTTATGTTACGGGTTCGATACAACCAAAATTTCCGACAACATTTTTTTCTTCATATTTTTTGTTAAATATATTAAAAACTGACTATAGTTAGAAATTTTGCTTTTGAAAAGTTTGTTATAATATATTTGAATAGATTTAATTAGGGAAAATAAATTTAAAATTGTATTTCACTACTAAACCGAATGTCCATTTGCGCCATCTTATTCCCCCATCTTCTTTAAATTTATAAAATGGGGGGGGGGGGGGGTCCTGGACCCCCAACTCTAACCTCCTTTTGATCCGTGCATGAACATCGACCATATAAAATTTCCAACTTTCACATATCTGCATTAACATCATAACAAACTACATGTATAACGTTTTTCTGAGGGTCTCCTATCTAAACTTCATTTCAAACATGCTAGTGATATCTCCATGATATTTAAGACTTTTACTTATTGTACACTTGAATACACTTTCCATTAGAAAATCATCCTAAACTATATTTTCATCATTTTCGCCACGTGCATGGTTTTTTAACAAAAGTGTTCAATGTCTTATTGCTTTGGCCAATTTAGAAACAAACATAAATGTCATGATGCTGTCGTTCTGAAAAGCACTATAGTACTCAGTCTTAAACAGGCACGTAGCATCGTTTTTGAAAGGGGGGGGGGCAGACTCTTCCAAAAAATCTTGACAAGCAAAAAAAAAAAGGCAGCCCCCTCCCCTGATGCTACGTGCCTATTAAATTATCTCGCATAATGTAATGTAGATTACAGAAGAACGTGTAATTAAGAGACCTAACATATAGGTTATATTTCAAATATACAACCCAAACCACACAGTCCAGTAGTTAATTGTGAAGCGTTTTTTTAATGGATCGATAGTTCCTTGGTTAAAAACGCCGTTGGACACGGACTTGTTTTGTGACCTTTAGATAAATACTTTGTACTTTACTTTGTTATACACAAATCAGTAGGAAAAGCAAGTTGACAGTTTCCCATTAGGTTGCAGTCTATGATTCCTGTATATAAAGAACGTGTGACAATTGTCTACCATCATGGTACGCGACAATAAAACACTACTTTAAAACTGGTAAATATTATTACTTGTAAATCTCAATTAATGTTACACATACACGCCAGAACGTTCAACCAAGTTTACATTCAACGCATGATGATTGCAGAGCAATCAACTGCATTTTTTAATTAAAGCTGCTTGGTCCGATTGTTTTGTTATTACAATATCAATTTTTTTTCTATACAAACCATTTATCTTAGAAAGTTATGGACTTTCTCCTATTTACACCAGCAGAATCAGTCTCCTTTCAAAGTTAGAAATATTCAAAGTAAACAAAAATAATTTCTTTTTGGGCAAACGAAAAAACAAACCAAAATGCATCACGGGAATGTTTAGTAAAAGAAACCGTTTGGTTTCGTCCCCCGAATAATTGGGGTTATTCAACCCGCATGCTATGCATTGATTGTAAACAAAGCAAACTTCAGAAATATTAGCGAACAAAACGTACACATGTTTATTTGTAATTTGTCTGAAAATTACGACCTTTATTTATAGCGATGTCAAAGTCGTAATACAACCATACCCGTCTCGTCGTCAGGGGTGAACTTTAACATGAGGCGAAATAACACGGTACCCTTTTATGACGTTTGTTGTGTTAGCAAATTTTGTACATATTTTTCTTCATTGAAATTTGGCTTAATTGACTGGGAAAACTACTGCAATGTGTATTATTATACATATACTTAGCATAACCGTCGTTTAAAAGCGTGCATAAAATTTGATATAAAATCGACCAAGCAGCTTTAAACTGCATATTTTTATAATTTTAAATATATAAATTTTATACTAAACAGTAACTCTTTGGCCAATATATACATTCGTGTGTTTATTTCTTAGTCGGGTATTCTGAATCAAAGTACAATGGATTCAATTAAAATACTGTTAAATCAGAACACAGACTGGTCGTCTTGGCTGTGGTCATTGCCCTCAGAAACCTGAAGATATTTGATAATTTTAACTTGTCCAGTGTGAAATTCGCCCACCCACAAATTCTCTTCATCGTCAATACTTATGGCTGACGGAATATTTAGAATCGACCCGGCCAGTGACCTGACAAACTGCCCATCCTTATCCACGATGTCCAGACACGTGTTCATCCGATCCCCAACGATAATCTGTCCCATGCTGTCCGTCGCCAGGCCGCTAGGGTAGAACGAGTACGTGCGGGTCCTTTCACTTCCGTTGTACCTGAATCTAAACAGACCGGAACGGCCGAGTACAACAAGACATGGTGCGCTAGAATCAATCACACATACATTCTCATTGATGTTCTCAGCCACTGATGAGGGTTTCTTGAAAAGATCTTGATGTTTTTCGTCGAACTGCATCTTCTGTTTGGCTTTGGTTCCGACGTACCTGACGACACGGCCCGATCGTTGATCTTTTGAGATCATTCCAACCAGGAGACTGCCCGCTTTTGAGGTAGTGCAAATAGAAGTTGGTAACCACTTGTTGAATCTGGATATGACTTTGGAGTTTCCATTTTTTACGGCGTTGATGCTCAAATTTCCAACATCACAGTAAATCAGCTGTTGATCCGCCATGATGGCCATGTCCTTTGGAGCGTAGCCATGCGTGACGGTAACCGTTTCGAGCACCTGTCCGCTCATATTCATCCTTGTAAGGGTACCATGCGCACTACCACTGAGCCATGCTTGCTCATTTCCTATGCAGCGAACTCGTCGCAATTCCTCATAGACGCCATGAAATGAACCTACTAGCTCTGCCTCCTGTAAAAGTTCCTTCTTCTCTCCAATACTTGGGGCGCTCACAAGACGTTGACCTCGAGACTTTAATGTTTGAACGGATGGAGTTAAATTCACAAATTGTTCAAAGAATTTCTCGTCGACGTCAGTTGGAGTAAACGTTGGAGAGGTGATTTCAGCAATCGGGGGAATCCGTCTATATTGGTCTTTTTCAAATGGACAAGTAAGAACTTCTTCAACATCGTTCGAGCCACATACAGTTTTGTACTTGGATACCAGTGTTTGGACATTTGACTTTGAGCAAGCAAGTCCATTTCTTTGCTCGTGCAGAACTTTTAGGTCCCTTTCTCTCATGATCAAAGTCTCCTCTTTCTTACGATGGAAAAGTTTCCGTATTGTTTCATGCAGGGCCTCTTCTTCTGAAACCATTTTGTTCAAAACAGATGAATAGTCTTGTGATAGTTTAGATATCTTCATGTCCAGCAAAGACTCCATTTTGTCATACTGCGGGATCACCGTGGTCTCAAAATAGCTTGCTTCCTGCAACAGCAACAAACGCCTGGAGATGTAGATCTTCGTGACGTCATCAAACTGGTGTTGCTTGTGATCGGAAGAAGCCATGCACTTGCTACAGACGGGTTCATCGCAGTCGTTGCAGAAAATGTCACATTTCTGACACGGGTGATTTTGGCAGGCCGGAAGTGTAACGTCACAGTTCCGGTATTTGAATCCGGCGACCTCGTGATGCTTGGTCTTGTTGTGAGTGGTCACGTGTTTTCCGACACAATCACTACAGAGTTTGACGTGACAGGAGTTACAGTGCATCAGTGCAGCATCAGACTCACACAGCTCACACGTTAAGTAATTCTGGGTCAATCCAGAATGCGCCATGATCTCGTCGACACTCAGCACGTTTCTGCAAGCAGATAAAAATGAAACGTAAGACGCGGAAACTTTTTTTCTGCACTCTGTTTTTTTTTTTGTTGAATACAAAAAAGGGACCTTGAACCTTGAAATGTCAAAAAAATTTTACACACATGACTAGCTGGTGGCCCCGTTGAGCAAACAAAATTAACTAGGTTGTTATTGAAGTATCTACGTTTTAAATCAATATTTCGAAAGGAAGAAACGTATTTAAACCGACATTTTGTACCATCTAAAGAACGTGATCTGTATGCAAGTTTATTAAAAAAGCAATGCGCGCTGGTTTAATTTGTTATGACACAGTACTAGTGAGTATAATAATTTTACATCAATCGGTACACACACATGTGCCTGCCTGCAGAAATGTGTTGTTCAGTTGTTGGCGATGCAGACAGTGGTTTTTCTAGCACGAAATGAAATATCTTGTTTGATAATTGCTTTCGACTGTAGTAAGTTATATGGTCATCAACACTTATGTACTGTTTTCCGGCTCCAAAAATAGTACTGTTTATGAGAGAATAAGTAAATCGAAAAAATAAAATGAAGTGGGTGAAGTACTTACATTTTCAATCAATTACGGAACAGGAGTGCGGATGGACGTTTTTTATGAAATCGATATTGTTGCACATAATAGATCGCCAGATTTTTTTATGGAATGTAAACATGGCAGCAGAACTTTAAATTTGCTGTCACGCAGTACACGTACTTGCAGGGTCGAGGTTTCTTTTACAGATAGAATTGTGAAAAAAAAGTTTAGGCGTAAAAATACTTACTTTCTTGGTTACACGTTGAACATGGTCTGTATATGAATATTGTGCGTTATCCAATACCAACAACATGAACGGCATTCAATACTCGACAACATAGACAAGTTGAGCGTGTATTATTATAATAGTTATAATACCAACTTGGACAGTTTCCACAGCCAAACATTAAGTGATGTAGATTAATTAGACAGAGTTGTAACTGGCACGATTAATTCACAATCTGAAATATATCGGCGTCAGCAGATGAATGCAAGCGATTACAAAGCACTTGCACATTATATAAGTGAGCGCCTTGGTATAAACATCTGAACCTATCATTCTATTTACCCGGTACAATAGGAGACAATACGACCCAGGGGAATCGTTTCCTGTAATCTGTCGGATCAAAATGGAAGCAAGAATTTAATTAGCCAGAAATAATCGATATCGGGATCAAGAAAGTGAGTATTGTTTCAGCGGATGTCAAGCGGTGTCGAGTTCTAATGAGAAGAGTGGCTCGCACAGTTTGTTGCCACGGAAACATACAGCTTTCAAGGACTTCTTGGAGTTGGCGATGTCAGTTGCCATGGAAATAGTCCGTCCTCAGTCGTCTGCTCATGTTTCACTGTCAATTTCTAGTTTGATCATAGCTAATTCTTTTGTCGCTGCTTGAGTGAAATTAATTTGACAGGGTTCGAAATAGGACATCGTATATTTCACTCATACTTGATGAGTCTAAATGATATTTTAAATAAATATTTCATTAACGACAATGTACTGTTATAATATACTTATATGTTTCTACCAGTTATAAAAGAATTTTAATTTAATTGAATTAGCAGCTTAAATTCCACAGAAATTTATTGCGTTTCAGTTTAGGTTTTGGGGCTTTGAGGTAAAAATAAAAAGAAAGAAAGAAAAGGCTTTTTAAAAAAAATGGAGAATATTACCATTACATTAAAATTTGTTCTGGTTGGTATTTTAGTGGGTGATATTGACCATTTTTGTGGTGGAGACGTGTAAAGGAGCAAATACTTATTGAAGTGTGTGAGTATTGGGATTATTTATAAGTGTGTTTGGATATTCTGAAACTGAAGACGATTTCGACAACAAACACCAATGTTAGGAGAAAGAAAGCGGACATAATATATTTTAATTACATCTACTGATTATGATTCCCTCTAATTCTTACGGAAACTTATTGTTAATTCATAGTTCTATATATAGAAACTAACAGAACTGAAATCTACACTCCCCGTTTATTGAATGGTCGAAACCTACAGCGACCTAAGAAATAATCACGGACTGCACGAAATAATCGTGATGATGTCAGACTGAAATTCTCACAGGAGACGATTTGGCTGCTTCTTTTAACTAACGTACTGATGTACATTAACAGTAATTTAGTTAATTAATTTAACTTACTTTTTACAAATAATTTTTTAATTTGTTAAAAAAAAGATGTATATATAAACAATAAGATAGTTTGTTTGATGATTTATGCGGAATATGTAGGTAGCAATCAGTTCAGAAAAAATTAAGATAACCCACTAACGCGGGTATGTGTTTTTTCTGCAATGTCGCAACCTTCATATCCTGCACGAATCCCCGGACTTACGTTTGCAAACAGATGATGCAGCAAACGTTGTAAATTTAAACTACTTAAGGGTCTTCCGAACACCTGAGAGAATAGTTCTGCATACAATTTAAACCCATTCTTCTAAATTACTGAAAATTATGGATTTTTAGCATGCGTTCGACTTGAAAATGATATATTACCCAAAATACTCGTTTTGGAGAAAAATTTACTTGCAATTTTATCACTCTTCATGAAAATAAAAGTCCCTGCAGAATTCGGTAGACCGAAGCTACAGCCATTGCGCCACAAGGGTGTACACCAAATTTTTGGTTATATAAACTGTTTCACAGTGCATTAAAATCGCCTTGTTGTGAGGTACTGTCATAAAAAAGTGGAAGTCACGGGGTGTCGAGGATCCTCGAGATGATCATGAATGTTGTTCGTCAATCTTGACTTTGATTTCGATGACACTGTATCGTTTTTACAATGTTACTCTTAAATTAAAGATAGTAGAGAGCACTGAAAATTCAATGTGGAAGATAGAATATTATATTCGAAATATTAAAAATAATTGTATAACCCCAAGCCAGTTTGAAAGTCATAAACACATCCAACGGTTTTAAATAACCAATTGTACTACAAATTGAATGCAATAAATGATCATTCATTAGAGATGAACAGATGAAAATATACAAAACAGATAATTTCTGACTATTCTATACCATTTTAAGCAATAAACGCAGTATTATATTTTCTGTTTTCCCTTTCGATCTGCTCTCCGCCCGGTTATCATGCACTGTGCGTTTAAGCAACACCGAACTGATTCTGTTTGAGGGTTGTGTTCAGTACTACAGGACAAAAGTATGTTCATAAATAAAATATGTGGAATGTAAATATATACATGTACTGCGATGCATGTAATTATGATATGCAACATGGGCGAAAGAGTTAATTTTAGAAAAGACCCAATCACAATGCATCTGAAATATCTCTCTCTCTCTCTCTCTCTCTCTCTCTCTCTCTCTCTCTCTCTCTCTCTCTCTCTCTCTCTCTCGATATATGACACCTCACGTTACTTATGCGGTTACCTGTAGTAGTAAAGTACATTGTTTATGTATATTCACTTTTAATATTGCATTTAAATAAAATATAATTTTGCTCAGAATTTAACAAAAGATCATCTTCCTGCTTAAAAATGACTATAAATACTGATACAATATGACAATACTGTATCTACAATTATAGTCATTTTACATTTTAAAGGAATCCTTAGAAATTGATAACAATAACATATTGAGATAGGTGTGTAGAATAGATTATTCCATCGTATAACAAAACAAAATTAGGGGTTTTGTACATTGTAATTAGTCTTTTATAATAAATAAAACTCAATTTCTTACACAGAGAAAAGTCACTTGTTTGATTTACAAGCACATTTTCACAAATGTAGTCTTTTTTAAATATTTGATTTTCTTTACATTGCCTGTTAAATATTCTGACACAAACAAATTGTCATTATTGTCCACACACAAACCAAAAGGATCCTTCAGACCACAGTTATCAATGTAACGGAAAAACTGTCCATTCTGATCCAGAATGTGGATACAATGGTTGCCACAGCTTGTTGTCAGGATATGACTCTGACTGTCTGTTGCAATACCCCGGGGTACAAATGTTTGATTCTTGGTAACTGAGGGATGACCGGTGTATCTCCATCTTAGTTTCCCGTCCTCATTAACCACCACTACTGCACCAGCCCAAAAGTCAGTTACACAGATGTCATGGTTTCTGTTCTCAGTGATGTATTTAGGTCTACTATTTCCTGAGTAAAGAGGTAAACCTTCATTATCAAATTGAATTGTTTGTTTTTCTGTAGACCCTGAGTAACGGACAACCTTGAATTGAGGAACATAATAATTCATACATGTATACATGGTAACCAGGAGCTCACCAGCAGAGGTGATACATATATTGACAGGCGTCCATCCATTTAATCTTATCAACTCCTCAATGTGTCCATTCTTTACTTTGTTCACCGTCTTAGTTTCGTAATCAGAGTACAGTAGATTCCCATCACTGTCTACAGCTATATCATTGCACAAATTCTCTGATTTTGTCTTGATTGTCTGGAGGAGTAAACCTTTAATGTTGAAGCATTTGATATCATTGGTCTCCCCACTCGTCCAGATCCTGTCTTCATTCAGACAGGTAACACTGCATAGACATTTATACCCAGTCTGTATTGTGGCAACAAGCTCTGGTTCATCCAGTAATTCTCTAACTGAAATGTTTGGTTGGTTTAGTGACACGATATTTTCTCCTGTATCAGTAGATGATGGGGTGATTTGTCCAAACAAACTATACAGCTTCTCACTGTCTATTGGGTTTGGAGTGAATGTTGGCAGTAATACCTGAACTTTCGGTGGAAATTTGCTGAATTCTGTGATCTTAGAGCTGTATTCAATGGTAGAAGACACTTCAGTAGATTTCTCCATTTCTTTTAAGGCCTGTAATGTTTGTTTTATGAGAGACTGTATCTGTTTGATTTCATCCAAATGTTTCTGTAGAATATCTCTGTGTTTTACTTTTATCTCGCTGATTTCAGTTTTCATTTTGTTGATGGTGATGTCGATTTCTCTGTGCCATTGCTCTCCTTGTTTTGAAATTGTTGTTGTAAGTTTCTCATATCCTCCATCCAGGTTGGCAAGCTGATTTTCTAAGTCAAGTGTTATTTTTTCATATGAAGGGGAAATATTATTAACTAACTCTTCTGTATCCATTTTGATAACTTCTTTCTTAGTCTTGTATACTTCTGTTATTTCTTTAAATTTATGTCTTCCATGTTGTTCAGAGGCCATGCAGGAGGAACAAACAAGGATATTGTTGCAATCCATGCATTGGGATTCACAGATTTTATGTGGATGTGTCCTACATTTTGGATAAATAAGAGTGGATCTTCTTTCCTGGAATGGGACAATTTTATGTTTTTCATATCCATCTGAGATGTGTTTGCCTATACAAGGTACGCATAGGTTGACATGGCAAATGTCACAGTAGCTGTGTACTATGGCGGTCTCACAAAGGTCACATCGGTGCACATCCTGGGCACTAGAACGAGGATCCATAGTTGTTCTATAAAGAGAAGATTAAAAGATATTTAGCCAATTATACCTGCAAATATAAAAATCGTTTGTATTTAAAACAAATAAACTCTACATATGTTCTATATAATATTCCTACAATATTGGTCAGTCGGGTGTAAATGTTAAACAGCATTACAGGCCACAACACGCGTGGCTTGAGATGATGTACAGGCCTATAAAAAAAAAATTCACAGGAACGAAAACAGATTCCTTACGGAGATTTATAATGGGGAATGTTTACATCTTTTCTCCATTCGGAATACACTCGGAATACATCGCGCAATATTTCAACGTTATCATCCGGGCTTTCTGCAATACAAAATCTCCGTAGACATCAGCATTGTATTGAAACCTGATAAGCTAACAGGGGCGTTTTGACTGAGAAATCTTGGAAATTTTTCAAACTTTTGAATGAACATCGTTTGAATCCTGAGGTATTTATAAATATCAAGCAATTAAGCCAAATGTGAATCCAAAATATCTTGGGACAGAGTATATTGAAGATAATGATGGAATTCAAATAGGCCTTTATCATTTCACTACACTCAAAATTGAGACGCCCCTTGAAATGCTTTTATTTTTCATATGTACATTAATAAAATAAAGTTTTAATATTAACTTATGCATGATCAATATAAACTATGTCAAACATTGAATTCAAAGCGAAAGCAGTTTTTTCAGTTGTGACTAAACTATATTCATGAATTATTTAAAACGCCTTAGTAAGCATTCAACGTGTTGGTTAGGTAAATATGAAATTTATGATAAGATACATACCTTTATATCAAGTATTCACAGAAATCTCTTACTGTCTGGTATGTGTGCAACAAACATGACTGATCCTGCTCCGCATGTGTCACCTGATCAGAATACTGAAAAAACTGTCAGAGTTACTTCCCGTTTACTGCATTGATTGTGAAATCACGGCAAATACGGGTTTTTGGTAATCTTGCTTAATATTTGTTCTTGTGATAAAAACGTTTACAAAAATATTTATTCCACATGCTTTCAACATTTATTTTGTATTTAAGTAAAAAAAAAATAACGTTGTAGATAATTAATGATAAACATACATAAATTTTAAGGACAAATTGATCTATTATATAGTTGCATACCTTTTGTAAAACACAAACGTTAACCCCACTTTATTCGATCTCTCGAATCCATATCGGCATTTGCTTTATTTCAAACAAACAAACAAACAAACAAAAACTCCAGAAACTGTGTAATCGTGTTATATTTATGAGGCCATTTGCTCCACTTGTATATTTATATTTACTGCATATCTTCATTTTTGTATGGATATCTAATAATGATTTTTGTATAATGAAATCCTTTTAATAAACTACTAGTATACAATTTTTAAATCAATTTTTTACTATAATAGGTAATTGAATAAACTTTGTCTCTTAATAAACTAAGCACTGGGTCATAACAATGTGTTTGAACTGTTGGAGGCAGTTGGAGTATAATTATATGTGCATAATTTTACATAATTTATATTGCATGAACTACACATACCGTAATTCTCTATTTGTACCCAGAAATTTCATTTTTATCAAACCTGATTTACTTTTGTTTGTTGATGTATGAACCCAATTGGTTGAGAGAAAAAGGAAAAAAAACACTCTGAAGATATAAATATTTGTATAAATTATAGTTGTTGTTGTGTTTTTTTTTGTGGTCCATGCAAGTAAGAAGGTAGCGATCATTGTTGAAAAATACTTACCAAACGTCTGCAATGATCTCTCCTTTCATAACCATATAAACTACCAACGGAACCCTGTTGTTTTTATACATGTCTTCATTTCTCACATTCATTCATCACTCTTTGTCTCTTGATTTCTCCTCAAAAATCTGATCATACTGAAACTATGAATTTACACAGTAAGATCAGAAATACTTTGACACAGACAACACATATTACGAATGTATTTGTCTTTAAAAGAAAACCCCACTTATACGGTTGTCAAAAGTTGGCATGTATGTGCATGGGTAACCATTACCTACTAGCAAAACAAGTAAGGCAGGGTACAGTAAATCTATATTAAGGTTTACATTTTTTATTACTCAATTTGATCCCATATTTTTTCTTATGATGAAACTAATGAATAAGTTTCATTAATTTAAATATAGTAATTAAAATTTACAACAGAAAAAAAAAAGATTGTATACATTATATTGATATGACCAGTATACAAAGAGATACAGATATATAACATAAAGAGTTCCTGAGCCAGCAGGATACATAATAACACAGCATTCAGGCTTTGTAGAGCTCTTTTACTGGATGTGTGTGATCATGATCATCAAACAAAGTACTTAATATATTGAACAGAATCATAAACATCTTCATCTATTTTGAGATCGAAATTATATCATTTTACTTTGACATTTTTTTTCAGGTACATAAAGCACCTGATCCTCTATCCTTGTCATCAATACCCAAAATTAAAATAGAGAACATTACCATTACATTAAAATTTATTTAAGTTGATATTTTAGTGGGGGGTTTTGTGGTGCAGACGTGTAAGGAGCAAATGCATTGTGAAGTGTGTTAGTATTGGGATTATTTATAAGACTAGTGTGTTTGGATATTCTAAAACTGAAGACATTTTAGACAACAAACACAAATGTTGGGAGAAAGAAAGCGGGCATAATATTTTTACATCTACCCGTTATGACTCACTCTACTTCTTACGGAAACTTTTTGTTCATTCATAGCTTTATAGAAACTTACAGGACTGAAATCTACACTCCCCGTTTATTGAATGGTCGACACCTACAGCGATTTAAGAAAAAATCACGGACTGCACGAAATAATCATGATGATTCCAGACTCAAAGTCTCACAGGAGACGATTTGGCTGTCTTTTAACTAACGTACTGATGTATATTAACAGTAATTTAGTCAAATTAATTTAACTTACTTTTTACAAACAATTTATTAATTTGTTAAACGAAAGATGTAGATACATGTATAAACAATAAAATATTTTGTTTGATGATTTATGCGGATTATAAAGGTAGCAATCAGACAAAAACAAAAATTTACAGGTGACACTTAATTAATGTCTCGAATTACTCCGATCTCTCGAAGTTCTTGATCTCTCGAAGTAAAACCTGGGTCCCGTTATACATATTTCATTGTTTTTCACTTTTGATAACTCGAAGTGGTTGCTGTACACGTACACACGGCGAGCGATCAAGCGTTTAAGTATAGCTCTGTTTGGACCATACCTGGATGGTTGAGTGAACTCCTGGGGGCTAGCGTGTTGGTGTTAATTGATTGGTTACGTAAGTGTCACTACCCGTTGCTTCCTTCAATGGGTAGATAGGTAATTTGTAACTGATCTGTAATGGATAAATAACAAGATAGTGTTGAATAGTTTAGAGAAAACATTTTCTCCGAGTCCCGAAGAGGGGATGTTTTCTCTAAACTATTCAACACTATCGAGTTATTTATTTTACTTAAAAAATTCCCCTCACTGGACCTCAAAGAAGCAATGACCCATTCAAAGAAGCAAATGACTCAAAGAAGCAATGACCCATTCATATATCCAACTTGTGAAAATTACGGTATAGAAAACCGCTCTTCACTTAAAATATTCTGTGATTAATAAAACATAATATTCTTAGAAGTTTTTCTTAGCGTGAAAAACCCACTTAATAACCACACAACTATAAGTTCTGTATTGGTTAAATTGAAGTAATGAAGCAAAAAATAAGAATAACATCATGTAAGACCATCACTATCCTTCCATGTTATAAATATAAACTTAATTCTTACTACTATAATTTTAAAACCAAAATGACCGGAAAAAAATTCCGGATTTTTTTTCAGTTAAACTTTCGATCTCTCGAACTCTTGATCTCTCGAAGTTTAATCATGGTCCCCTGAAGTTCGAGTTATCGAGATTCACCTGTAGATAACCCACTCACTAACGCGGGTTATGTTTTTTCATCTGCATTGTCGCAGCCTTCACCTCCCGCATGAATCACCAAAGAAAACATTTTACTAGTATTGTTTAAATATCAACAGCGTTATGATGCTGTTTTGGATCATTAAGAATTTTAAAATTTTGGATTAGGTTTGCAAACAGATGATGAAACAAAATGTTGTAAACTACTTTAGGGCCCTCCGAACAACTGAGAAAAGTTCTGCATACAAACTCATTCTTCTAAATTACTGAAAATAATGGAATTTTAGCATGCTTTCGACTTGAAAATGAGCCCAAAATATCGTTTTGTGGTAAAAATTTACTTTCTCAATTTTATCGCTCTTCATGAAAATAAAAGTCCCTGCAGAATTCCGACTTGGGACCTGAGGGTTAGTAGACCGAAGCTACACCCATTGCGCCACAAGGGTATGCACCAAATTTTTGGAGATATAAACTTTCACAGCGCATTAAAATCGCCTTGTTGTGAGGTACTGTCATAAAAAGTAGAAGTCACGGGGTGTCGAGGATCCTTGAGATGATCATGAATGTTGTTCGTCAATCTTGACTTTGATTTCGATGACACTGTATCGTTTTTACAATGTTACTCTTAAATTAAAGATAGTAGAGAGCACTGAAAATTCAATGTGGAAGATAGAATATTATATTCGAAATATTAAAAATAATTGTATAACCCCAAGCCAGTTTGAAAGTCATAAACACATCAAACGGTTTTAAATAACCAATTGTACTACAAATTGTATGCAATAAATAATCATTCATTAGATGAACATGATGAACAGATGAAAATATACAAAACAGGTCATTTCTGACTATTCTATACCATTTTAAGCAATAAACGCAGTATTATATTTTCTGTTTTCCGATTCGATCCGCTCTCCGTCCCGTATTTAAATGCGCTGTGCGTTTAAGCAACACCGAGCTGATTCTGTTTGAGGGTTGTGTTCAGTACTACAGGACAAAAGTGTGTTCATACTTGTACTGTGATGCATGTAATTATGATATGCAACATGGGCGAAAGAGAAAAGATCCAATCACAATGCATCTGAAATCGACCTATCTCCCTCTATCCCGATATATGACACCTAACGTTACTTATGCGGTTACCTGTAGTAGTAAAGTACATTGTTTATGTATATTCACTTTTAATATTGCATTTAAATAAAATATAATTTTGCTCAGAATTTAACAAAAGATCATCTTCCTGCTTAAAAATGACTATAATTACTGATACAATATGACAATACTGTATCCACAGTAGTCAGTTTACATTTTAAAGGGACCCTTGAATATGGGTGTGTAGAACTGATTATTCCACCGTATAACAAAACAAGATTAGGGGTTTTGTAATTAGTCTTTTATAATAAATAAAACTCAGTTTCTTAATTAGTCTTTTATAATAAATAAAACTCAATTTCTTACACAGAAAAAAAGTCATTTGTTTGATTTACAAGCACATTTTCACAAATTAAAGTCTTCTTTTAATATTTGATTTTCTTTACATTGCCTTTGTAGTACTCACACACATACAGATTGTCATTATTGTCCACACATAAACTAAAAGGATACTTCAGATCACATTTATCAATGTAACGGAGAAACTGTCCATTCTGATCCAGAATGTGGATACAATGGTTGTCACTGTCTGCTGTAAGGATACGACTCTGACTGTCTGTTGTGATACCACAGGGTTTAAATGGTTTGTTCTTGGTAACTGAGGGATGACCGGTGTATCTCCATCTGAGTTTCCCGTCCCGATTAACCACCACTACTGCACCAGCCCCATGGTCAGCTACACAGATGTCACGGTTTCTGTTCTCAGTAATATATTTAATTGTACTATTGCGTGAGTACAAAGGTTTACCTTCATCATCAATTTCAACTGTTTGTTTTTCTGTAGACCCTGAGTAGCGATTAACTTTGGATTGAGAGAAATCAACACTATACATGGTAACCAAGAGATCACCAGCAGAGGTGATACACATGTTGACAGGCCTCCATCCCTTTAATCTTATTAACTCCTCAATCTGTCCATTCTTTACCTTGTTCACTGTCTTAGTTTCGCAATCAGAGTACAGTAGATCTCCATCACTATCTACTGCTATATCATTGCGCCAATTCCATGATTTTGTCTTAATTGTCTGGAGGAGTGAACCTTTAATGTTAAAGCATTTGACATCATTGGTCTGTCCACTCATCCAGATCCTGTCTTCATTCAGACAGGTAACACTGCGTAGATATTCATACCCAGTCTGTATTGTGGTAACAAGCTCTGGTTCATCCAGTAATTCTCTGACTGAAATGTTTGGTTGGTTTAGTGACACGATATTTTCTCCTGTATCAGTAGATAATGGGGTGATTTGTCCAAACATCCTATACAGCTTCTCACTGTCTATTGGGTTTGGAGTGAATGTTGGCAGTAATACCTGAACTTTCGGTGGAAATTTGCTGAATTCTGTGATCTTAGAGCTGTATTCAATGGTAGAAGATACTTCAGTAGATTTCTCAATTTCTTTTAAGGCCTGTAATGTTTGTTTTATGAGGGACTGTATCTGTTTGATTTCATCCAAATGTTTCTGTAGAATATCTCTGTGTTTTACTTTTATCTCGCTGATTTCAGTTTTCATTTTGTTGATGGTGATGTCAATTTCTCTGTGCCATTGCTCTCCTTGTTTTGAAATTGTTGTTGTAAGTTTCTCATATCCTCCATCCAGGTTGGCAAGCTGATTTTCTAAGTCAAGTGTTATTTTTTCATATGTAGGGGAAATATTATTAACTAACTCTTCTGTATCCATTTTGATAACTTCTTTCTTAGTCTTGTATACTTCTGTTATTTCTTTAAATTTATGTCTTCCATGTTGTTCAGAGGCCATGCAGGAGGAACAAACAAGGATATTGTTGCAATCCATGCATTGGGATTCACAGATTTTATGTGGATGTGTCCTACATTTTGGATAAATAAGAGTGGATCTTCTTTCCTGGAATGGGACAATTTTATGTTTTTCATATCCATCTGAGATGTGTTTGCCTATACAAGGTACGCATAGGTTGACATGGCAAATGTCACAGTAGCTGTGTACTATGGCGGTCTCACAAAGGTCACATCGGTGCACATCCTGGGCACTAGAACGAGGATCCATAGTTGTTCTATAAAGAGAAGATTAAAAGATATTTAGCCAATTATACCTGCAAATATAAAAATCGTTTGTATTTAAAACAAATAAACTCTACATATGTTCTATATAATATTCCTACAATATTGGTCAGTCGGGTGTAAATGTTAAACAGCATTACAGGCCACAAAACGCGTGGCTTGAGATGATGTACAGGCCTATAAAAAAAAATTCACAGGAACGAAAACAGATTCCTTACGGAGATTTATAATGGGGAATGTTTACATCTTTTCTCCATTCGGAATACACTCGGAATACATCGCGCAATATTTCAACGTTATCATCCGGGCTAATACTGCAATACAAAATCTCCGTAGACATCACATTTTTTAGCATTGTATTGAAACCTGATAAGCTAACAGGGGCGTTTTGACTGAGAAATCTTGGGAAATTTTCATACTTTTGAATGAACATCGTTTGAATCCTGAGGTATTTATAAATATCAAGCAATTAAGCCAAATGTGAATCCAAAATATCTTGGGACAGAGTATAATGAAGATAATGATGGAATTCAAATAGGCCTTTATCATTTCACTACACTCAAAATTGAGACGCCCCTTGAAATGCTTTTATTTTTCAGATGTACATTGATAAAATAAAGTTCTAATATTAACGTATGCATGATTAATATAAATTATGTCAAACATTAAATTCAAAGCGAAAGCAGTTTTTTTCAGTTGTGACTAAACTATGTTCATGAATAATTTAAAACGCCTTAGTTAGCATTCAACGTGTTGGTTAAGTAAATATGAAATTTATGATGAGATACATACCTATATCAAGTATTTACATAAATCCCTTACTGTCTGGTATGTGTGCAACAAACATGACTGATCCTGCTCTGCATGTGTCACCTGATCAGAATACTGAAAAACTGTCAGAGTTACTTCCCGTTTATTGCATTGATTGTGAAATCACGGCAAATACGGGTTTTTTGGTAATCTTGCTTAATATTTGTTTACAAGTTTACAAAAATATTTATTCCACATGATTTCAACATTTATTTTGTATTTAAGTTAAAAAAAATAACGTTGTAGATAATTAATGTTAAACATACACACATTGATCGATTATAGTTGTAAACCTTTTGTAAAACACAAACGTTAACCCCACTTTATTCGATCTCTCGAATCCATATCGGCATTTGCTTTATTTAAAAAAACAAAACCCGAAACTGTGTAATCGTGTTATATTTATGAGGCCATCTATACAATTGTATATTTATATTTACTGCATATTTTTTTATAGTATACAATTTTTAAAACAATTTATGTTTTACTATAATAGGTATTCGAATAAACTTTGTCTCTTAATAAACTGAACACAGGATCATAACCATGTGTTTGAACTGTTGGAGGCAGTTGGAGTATATATATGCGCATAATTTATATTATATTACATGAACTATACATACCGTAATTATCTATTTGTACCCAGGCATTGCATTTTTATCAAACCTGATTAACTCTTGTTTGTTGATGTATGAACCCAAATGGTTGAGAGAAAAAGGAAAAAAATACTCTGAAGATATAAATATTTGTATAAATTATGGTGGGTTTTTTTGTGGTCCGTGGAAGGTAGCGATCATTGTTGAAAAATACTTACCATACGTCTGCAGTCTCCTTTTATAACCATATAAACTACCAACAGAACCCTGTTGTTTTTATACATGTCTTCATTTCTCACATTCATTCATCACTCGATCTTTGTCTCTTGATTTCTCCTCAAAAATCTGATCATACTGAAACTATGAATTTACACAGTAAGATCAGAAATGCCCTGACATAGACAACACATATTACTAATTTATTTGCCTTTAAAAGAAAAACCCACCAATACGATTGTCAAAAGTTTGCATGTATGTGGATATCCATTACATACTAATAACACAAGTTACAGTAATTCCATATTATAGTTCACATTATTTATTACTTAATTTGACCCCATATTTTTTCTTATGATGAAAATAATGAATAAGTTTCATTAATTCAATAATAGAAATTGACAACAAAAAATAATTAAGGACTTCAAGACTTTACACATTTTATTGGTATGACCAGTATACAAAGAGATACAGATATAATTTAAAGAGTTCCTGAGCCAGCAGGATACACAATAACACAGCATTCAGACTTTGTAGAGCTCTTTTACTGGATGTACGTGATCATAATCATCAATCATACTTAATATATTTAACAAAATCATAAATATCTACATCTATTTTAGTGAAAATTTCTGATTTTCAAATATCATTTTACTTTGTGCCTCATCCTCTATCCTTGTCATCGATACCCAAAATTCTAAGTGTCATTCCTCATCTACTCAACCTGTTTGCTTTACCTTAAGAGGTATTTTAAAACCTCAATAAACTTAATAAAAAATTATGAAATTTTATGGTTTAGGTTTTTTAACACTAAGAATTTTGTGTTTTAGTATAATGTTTTTTTATAAATATAACAATTTTGTCCAATCAATAAAAACAAATTTATAGCATTCAGAAAAAGAAAAGTGAGGATAATAAATGGCTGTAAATTGGATATATACATGTAAATAAAGGTACCCGGTAATTAACTTGTAAGGTTGCACACTTTCTGCAGTATTGTTTGACCTTTATATTAGAAAAATAGAGAACTTTATGCTTTAAATGATATGCAATTTACAGTATATGTAGGTGAATTAAAGCTTAAATACACACTCATGTATATTTCAAAACAGCACCAAATTACACATGCAGAGATAAAATACTTTAAGTATTTTCATCTCAAAGGAGTGTGTCAAGAATATGAAGAAAAACAACATTTATGAAGCACAATGATACAATCTGTGTAGAACTGAATTCAGATGTGATGTAAACATTCTGACGAATCGAAACAATACTGGAATATCAATTTTTTCATTGGCATTTATTTTGTAAATGGTCTTTGTAGCTACCAGGATAATTTGTTGATTCCATTTTGCCATGTTCACATTTTAAAACTCATGAATACTTTCTCTCGGACCTTGAAAGTGTCACCTATAGAGTTTATAAACCTGTTGTCATACTGTCTTACTAACAACATTCGCTAGCTCAGCCAATTGATTCACACAAAAATATCAGACAAATGAATATAACTTCAAATGATATGGCAACTGAATTGGCAAGAAAATGTAGTTTAATATCATCACAAGTAGGCAATCATATTAGTAAATATGCATAATCTAGGAATGTTTATGAAGTATCCTGAGACAAAATGTGACAAAAAAGCAAATTTAAACATCATTTTTTTTAAAACATACCTGATATTACATTTTTAATAAAACTTTCACTCACACAGACACGCACACAAATATTAATAATAAATAATATCATATGGTACCAGTATGTGCATGTACACAGTTATGAAAACATGACTTGAGCCCTAGACAACAGTTATTGTTGACTTCTGACTTCGGTTGGAAAAGTTGTTGTTTCTGGTAGACATGTAATGATAAGTTCCCCTTTGGAACCTCAGGACGGCCCCTTGGAAGGATATGATGCGGGGGCGTTGTTGAGTAAATTATTCATTTTGGTCTTGGTCTCCACAATGTAGTTGTTGTGTTCATCCTCTTGGCAGTCCGACTTCTTTACACATCTATACAAAAAAAAGAGACAGGGAAAGGTAAATAAATTTAAAACTCATTAATTGGAGGGAATGGCTAAAAAGGTGATTGCAAATTGACACTTCAAAAATTGAAACATACATGTACATGTACTTATTGTTGTTGGGTTAAATATTTGAGCTGTAAAAACTAAATATAAGACATCTAAACTTCCAAAACTCTGGTAATTTATGGAAAAATATGACATTAAGTCTAAAACAGATCCCTCATCCTTTGTTTTCTCATATTACTACTGGTACATGCAGGTGTTAGAGCTATAAGACTTCAGCAATGGAGATGAAGTTTTTCTCCAAGCATGAAAAGTTTCACATTCTAATAATCCCATTTTAATTAATTAATTAATTTTAAATCTAACTACTAAATGACGAGTGACAATGATTGGGCAATATGCTATATAATAACAAATTGCCGAATGATATTTCTTTTTTGTTACTTTCAATAGCCAGCAGACGCCATGGTTACTGCAAGGTGTTCTGCGGAGTCGTCAGTTTTTTTGTATTATATCCAACGTATATGTTGGCATTATTCCACATGTTGGACCTTTCAAAGGGCATCGGGAAATTAGCATTCAGATCAGCTATTTGAACAATGTTGGATCTGTCTGTGCCTGCATAGAAAATAAAAATTCTTCATAACCATTGTACTCATTATTATCAAAGATTACTGGTTCACAACCCACCTTTAAAAACAAGACGTAAAGGCAAAATCCAATAGCATTCTGAATCACACACTTGGTGAAAATGATGAATCTGTGTTGGTATTTTCTACTATATTCTGGTCAATTGTGGATCTAGAATGTATTTACATTTACTTATGTATAATAATATACGTATCGTTTAACAGTTGTTTATTGACACAAGTTTTGGTGCCTTGGTAGTGAAAGGGACTTAATCGTCTTCAGAAATGGTTTAATGTTTGACCTCATATGATAAAGATAATTGATAAATTTTAACGATGCACAATTAAAACATACAGATTTACAACAGAAAATGTTTATACAAGTTTATTGGTATGACCAGTATAATATGAAACGCAGTTACACTATATAAAGAGAGTCTGAACCAGCAGGAAACACAATAACACAGAACTCAGACTTTGTAGAGCTCTTTTACTGGATGCATGTACATGATCATCAGTCATATGACATGTAACAAAGTCACATTTTTTATATTTTTTATATTATTTTATGGTCATTGCAGGACTCTTAATTTTTGTTTCAGATACTTGTATTTGAAAAACCTTGTCTTATCATCTATACTACTATATTAAAATTATAGAGTTGAATTTTTGGGCTTTAATACCGATTAATCGGAAGAGTTTTGTCTTTTGTTTTATATATTTTAAACATCATTGGTATTTCAAGATTACCAATTTGTTTTTATTTTTTCTCAATCAAGCTTCGCTAATTAAAAACCAACGAAAATTCCTTTAAAAATTCCGGAAATCATCTGGATTTTTTGGATTTTACAATCTTGCGCATGCACATTACATTCACGCTAAATCACGAGTTGCTCTTTATTTTATGTCTCCACAATATCACATTTGCATTAATAAACTCTGAGACGTGTGTAAATTTTCATTAGAATTTTTTTTTCTGTTCATCAAAGAAAATACGGGAGATAACACAGTGCATTTACAATAAAAAAATCTCAAGGTTTCGAATGTCAACATGGTGTGTAAAAAACGTATGGGAGGCATTTAAACTGTGGTGAAGGCCTTTCACAAGACACAGTTACATTATTGAAAATCAGAAGAGTGTAGTGAATTTAATAGCATTATTGTAGGCTTAAATCTTGGTTATGAAAATGTCAACAATATATACGGTGTGTCCATGTATCTATTTCGTGAATGTCCGATATCATATGCTATGTCAACCCGTGCACGCACGGGTCAAAATCTAGTTGCAATTTAAGAATGAAATTTCTAATCAGCAGAAAATTGATGTTATCATGCATAAAAATGAAATATATGCTAATCAATTATGGTACATTTAAATTTTAATGAGGAAATATAATTAAAATGTAAGATTGGTTACACTTTCTGAAGCACGGTTCATAAAACAGTTGCATACAAGTATATTAATGTTAAAAGCACTACGTTGCATTGGGGTGATATCTAGTTAGTTCATGTATTATTGTCGCCTGAGAATGTGTCAGGGATAGAAATTGAGACAACATTATGAAGCAAGTGACACCGCTTTATAATGAAATTCAGTGGTGATAAAATATTTATGTTGAATTTGAAACCATATATCAAACATTTTTTATGGCATTTACATGTATTCTATACATGATTTGTAGAGATACCTGGATTATTTGTCGATTTAATTTGCTATGCTTTGATTTTAAACTAAGACAATATTAATACTGTCCCACTGACTTTGAAAGTGTTAGCAAAAAGGTTTATATCTGTTGTCATATTTTTTTTACCAACTCAGCTAATAATAATTATATCCCTAAAAAATATAAATTAATCTCCAAATGATATGGCAATTAAAGAGGCAAGAATATCTCATTTATAGTTTAATCTCATCATTAATGGGCAGTCATAAAAAATGAATATGCATAATTTAGGAATGTTTATCGACTATCCTGAGACAAAAGAACGAAATATCATTAAATAAAAACATGCATAACTGTACTAATAATTATTGTAAATGTATGATACAAAATAATTTTTTTTCTTCAAAAAACCCTTCATGATTTTACCAATGCATGTGCAAGACTAGTCCTCTTAAAAATTCGAACCAATAACGAAACGATCATGTTAGTATATTCCCCCACAAAGTGGAAAACTGCTATCAATTTTAAATTTCAACAAGCAAGAAATAAATACATGTTCATGTTTACTAAAGAGTAATGATTGTATTTCATTCTGTACTCGCATCTAATATCATTGTTAGAGGAAATATAGAACAGGGTGCTATGATAGCGGTGATGCATTTTCTTGATGGTTTGATCTGTGAAAACAAAATAGAATGATACTAAACGATAAACACACCTTATTACTAGTCAATCAAATTAAATCTTTATTATTTTTTAGAATTGTAAATTTTTGTCAAAAAGAACACGTATTGTCCTGTGCAAAGCACTCTCCCCCCCCCCCCCCAAAATTTTTTTTTCTAAAAATCATATGTACAACCAAATAGCTATCTAACAACAATATTCCCTGAATATTCTAACTCGGAAACCTTATTATAAATGTCATTGTAATGAACATCCTACACAAAACGGTTTCCCTGCTGCTGTGTACTCTGTTAAAAACCCCATTAGAGATACCACAAAAGCAGATATTGACCCCTCCCCTCTCCAGAAACCGTGAAACGAAATTTGCTCTTAAACAGATATGCATAAATAAAATTGAATTGAGGTTGGTTTGGATTAGTGTTATAGGCTGTAAGATAATAAGTTTTTAAAACCAAATAAAAAGCAAGAAAAGACCGTTGATCATTCGCTTTTAAAAATTCAATTTTCACAAGTACTAGTAAATCTCAAGTTTGCACCAGGGTGGCCGAGTTAGCGCACATGTGGTCATGCTTATGGCAAAAAATAGCGATTACAGCGAATTCTTCTTAAACTTTTCTGTTATGTAAATATAAAATACATGTTCTTAAAGAACTATATAAGATATTAGTCAAATGTAGCCCCAATAATTCGTCATTTTTTAAAGTGTTTCAGGTAAAATAATTTCTTGTGTTAGTTTTTAGAAGAGTTGACATACAAAATGATCTTCACCTATTTATTTGAGTTATATGCACTCACTAGCAGTATATGACGTCAGAAATGACACTATTTGTATAATTCAATCAAAATTAGTCAAAAATTGACATTTTTCTTATCTTTATTCGAATGGAAATATATAGAGCGACTCTTTGAACAATTACAAACGTGTTGTCACTTAAAAGTACTTGAGAGATACATCTTTGGTGAAAATATTTTGTTTGTTCAAGCAATCGCTCAATGTTTTCTTAAAGAAAAACTGCTTGTAAACAAGTAAATATTTTACTTTATGCTTAAACTGCGAAAATGGCGGGAAAAGGTAAACATTTTTATGTCATTTTTTTAAATTGTGGGCACTTAAATCAAAATACAAATTTTGAAAAAACCTCAAGTATATATATCTGAACAAATAAAACAGAGTATTACCGATGTTCATTTAAGGGGGCCATTTTAGGCTCAAACCATATATAGTCCTTCCACATTTTTAACTGCTTAATACTTTATACTAATGTCAGTTGTCAAGGAAGTGGACCGTTCCTGTCGTCTGATCATGTTTCACAGTCAATTTCAAGTTTGATCATAGCTTTTTTATCAGTTGCTGCTGGAATGAAATTTTTTTGACTGTGTGTGAAATAGGACATCGTATATATCACTCACTCACATGTGAATGCTTCAATTAATTATATAATTTTTCAGTGCAATGCATGTTAACGTTTACATTTTTTCAGCTAAAGTTGAATGTTTTCTATTCAAATGTTTCAATTGCCCTATCGGACAAGTAAGTTCATTGTTTCACTTGCCCTGAATGAGATTTTCTTGCCCCGGGCAATCCGGACAGCCGTTAAAATCGATTTCTGTTAGTATGTGAATCAAGGTTTGGGTATGTTGGTTTAAGTGTACACCAGTTGATTTTTTGTATATACAGATATAGTGATGTTTATATATAACTATATAATTTGGACGCTTACTGTGGAATCATTAGATTTCGGGGTGGCTCAATTTTCGTAGAAATCGTGTGTACCTCTCATACACGAATTAACATCCTCCAAAAATTAATGAATAAGGGTAATAAAGTCATATTTTCTTTTTCAGGTGTAAGAATACACGAAATTACGTCCCCATGAATTTGTAAAATTTATGCAATCGAAGAGAATTGGCCCCACAAATTTTAACGATTTCACAGTAAATAACAGAGTTTAGACAAGTTGATGCAATAAGTATTTAGTCGTAAGCTAGTAAAGTAAGTAAGTTGAAAGCGTAGGACAAGTTGATGATTGATGTTTGAATACGGACAATTAAGTTAAGTTACTCATATGGTGTAATAATATTACTTATTAGGTTTGTTACTGGCTGTTTAAAGAAATTTGTGGGGTCGGTAAAGTCCATAGAAGGCGAGGTGGAGCCGACCCCACAAATTTCTTTAAACAGTCAGTAACAAACCTAATAAGTGTTTTGTTTTGTCGAGGACCTAAATTTTGATATGTAAATAAACGTTTGTGTAGAAAATCAGTTCAAATAACGTTACGTCCGCCATGTTGCCCTATAAATTTTGACGCTTGCCTTTTAAAGAAATTTGTAAGGCAGCCACGTGACGCGTTTCATCCAATGACGTCGCGACATTCTAGTCCGAGGCAAAACATTTATGTACAGCAGTTGTATATTTTGTGCATGTAATGCTCAATTCAGTACTAAACTAAACATTTACTTTTTTCTTCTAAAAATGGATATCTTAAATTAAGCATAATATCAAAACTAGAGTTGAAATGCAATTTATAAGGAAAACACAAATAAAGTTTCAAGTAAACTTAGACAGAACAAAGGCCACCCGTTTAATTTACATCGTATTTGTTCATTTGTTAATGTCTACTTTAAATATTTGATTTTCTTTACATTGCCTTTGTATGACTCACACACAAACAGATTGTCATTATTGTCCACACATATACCTCGAGGGCCCTTCAGATCACAGTTATCAACGTAACGGAGAAACACTCCATTCTGGTCCAGAATGTGGATACCGTGGTTGTCACCATCTGCGATCAGGATACGACTCTGGCTGTCTGTTGTGATACCCCAGGGTTTAAATGGTGTGTTCCTTGTAACGGAGTGATGACAAAAGTATTTCCATTTTAATTTCCCGTCTTGATTAACCACCACTACAGCACTAGCCTCATAGTCAGCAACACAGATGTCTTTGTTTCTGTTCTCAGTTATGTATTTAATTTTTTTATTCCCTGAATAAAGGGGATGGCCTTTGTCATCGAATTGAATTGTTTGTTTCTCTGTTGATCCCGAGTAACGGACAACTTTGGATTGAGTGTGATCAACACTGTACATGGCAACCAGGAGATCATCTGTAGAAGTTACACACAGATTGAAAGGCTTCCATCCCTGGCATTTGATCCATTCTTTTGTCAGTCCATTTTTTACTTTATTCACTGTCTTCGTTTCCCAGTCAGAGTACAATAGATCACCATCAACATCTACGGCTATACCATTAGGGAATTTCCCTGATTTTGTCTGGATCGTCTTGACAGGAGAACCATTAACGTTGAAGCATTTCATATCACTGCTCATTCCACAAGTCCAAATATTGTCTTCATTTAGACAGGCAATACTACGTATTTTTTCATGTCCAGTCTGTATTGTGGCAACAAGCTCCGGTTCATCCAGTAGTTCCTTGACTGAAGTGTTTGGAAGGTTTAGTGACAAGATGTTTTCTTTTTCTAATAATGGGGTGATCTGTCCAAACAAAGTACACAGCTTCTCGTGGTCTATTGGTTTTGGAATAAATGTTGGCAATGTTATTTGGACCTTGAGTGGAAGCTTGCTGAACTCTCTGATATTGGAGCTGTATTTAATGGTTAAATATACTTCAGTGGATTGTTCGATTTCTTTTGAGGCAAGTAATGTTCGTTTTATGAGAGACTGTATCTGTTTAATTTCATCCAAATGTTTCTGTAGAAGATCTCTGTGTTTAACTTTTATCTCGCTGATATCAGTTTTCATTTTGTTGATAACGATGTCGATTTCTCTGTGCCATTGCTCTCCTTGTTTGGACATTGTTGTTGTAAGTTTTTCATATCCTCCATCCAGGTTCAAAAGCTGATTTTCCAGGTCTAATGCAATTTCTTCATATGAAGGGGAAATACGATTTTTTAATTCTTCTGCATCTTTTTTAATAACTTCTTTTTTTGTCTTATAAACTTCTGTTGTAATTTCTTCAAAGTTATGTCCCTTGTGCTGTTTGGATACAGTACAAGAAGAGCAAACAAAATTGTTATTGCAATCTTTGCACAGAAATTTGCAATTTTTGTGTGGATGTAATTCACATTTCAGATAAATCAATGTTGTTCTTCGTTCATGGAAAGGAACTATTTTATGTTTGTCATATTCATCTATAATGTGATCTAGTATGCAAGGCTTACAGAGGTTCACGTGACAAAAGTCACAGTAGCTATGTACTACGTCGGTCTCACAAAGGTCACATCGATGTACATCCTGGGCACTAGAATGGGGATCCATGGTTGTTCTATGGAAAAAAAATTAGGACTCTTTTTCAATGAAATAGAGAAAAAATAATTGTATTTTGAAAAATAAACCCTACAACTAAATATACACTTTTTTCAAAATTCCTACATGTAGTCAGACAGTGATACAACATAAATGTAGAAAAATATGAAACTCAGACATCATTTAACTACATCTAAAATTGAAATGACCCTTTAAATTGTTTTGTTTTCCAGGTATACATTAATAAAATCTAATTCATATACTTGATTTAAAAACACTCTACATTCTAGAGTGTTTTTAGAGGATTTGAAGTATATAGTATGTAGAACATAAAATTCAACAGGTTGGGACCAATCGCCCAATTGGATATATATAATAGCCTGTTTATGATATAATAGCTCTGATGTGATATAAATTTAAAGTGCCAAAAATAAAAAAAAAATCGATTTTGAAATTTTTGACATAAATCCGCATTAATGTGTATCAAATGCAACAACTTTTGATTAAGAAGTTTTTCTATATGTCTATAGTTTGTGAGATTGATCCCCAAGAAGTGTTGGATATACTGAGGGATCAATCTCTGTAATAGTATGGTTACAAAAAAAGTTGTTTACCAAAAGTTGTTACATATCATCTATTCTAATACGGATTTATATCAAAAAATTCAAAATAATTTTTTTTTATTTTTTGCACTTGAAATTTATATCCCATAATTATGCATTTGAGCAGAGACATAAATAAATGTAATATATTATTTTTGTCTATGATTTGGGCTAATGTAACCCAAAACGGGCTATTACATTCCATTTGGGCGTTGGTTCCAACCTGTTCAAAGTGAAAGAAGTTATATAAATTTCTAAATTATACATGGATTATTTAAAACGCCTTTGTTGGTATTCTAGGTAATGGTAAAGTGAATATGAACTGTATGATGAGAATACATACCTTTATCTGTTTAAATCAAGTATTTACATATTTTTCAACTGTCTGGTATGTGTGCAACAAACATGGCTGATCCTGCTTTGAATGTGACCAACTGATCAGAATGCTGAAAAACTGTCAGAGTTACTTCCCGTTTATTGCATCGATTGTGAACTTACGGTTTTTTTATTTAATTTCTTGTGAGAAAAAAGGTTTACAAAAATATTTATTCCTAATGATTTCAACTTTTATTTGGTATTTAAGTAAAAAAAATGTTTTAGAAAATTCATGGTACAAACAAATAAATTTTAGTGCAAACTGATTCAATATATCCTTTTTAAAACGCAAACGTTAAAACCCACTTTACTCAATCTCTCGAATCGATCGATATCGGCATTTGCTAACCTGCGTTTAGAGAAAAAAAAGATAATTTAGAAAATGTGTAGTTGTGTTATATTCATGAGGCCATTTGCTCCACTTGTATAACTATATTTTTATCTGATCTTTATTTTTGTATAGATATCTAATGAGTTTTGTATAATGAAATAATTTTAAAAACTATATACTATTTTTAAAAACAATAGGTACTAATAATAGAATAAACTTTGTTACTTCATAAACTGCACACTGAAACAGTGGCTTAATAATGTGTTTAAACTGTTGAAGGCAGCTGGAGTATATGCATAATTTTACATATCATGAACTATTATAATAATTGTACATACCGGTAACTATCTATTTGTACCAAACCCTTATTTCAGTTTGACTTATTTTTGTTTGTTTATGTATGAACCCAATTGGTTGCATGTGAGAAATAGGCGATAAATACTCTGAAGATATATATATTAATATAAATGTTTTTCTTTTGTGGTTTATGCAAATGAAGGTAGCGATCATTGTTGAAAAATACTTAACGAGCGTCTGTAATGATAGCCTTTATATTACAATTTTCTTTTGTCCGGCTGTCATTTGATTTCATTTTGACTGTATGCCAACATGGTGATGTCAATAAACCATTGAATTGAATTGTAATGATCGCTCCTTTCATAACCATATGAACTACCAACTAAACCATGTTGTTTTATATTCATCTCATTCACTCTTTCTCTCTGTCTCTTAATTTCTCCTCATAAATCTGGTAATTTTACACAATAAGATCAAAAATGCCCTGACATAAATAACAGATGTCACGAATTTATTTGCCTTTAAAAGAAAAATCCACCAATACGATTGTCAAATGTATGTGTAAACAATTATACCCGTAACAAAACAAGTTAGCCAAGTTACAGTAACTCAACATTATAGTTCACATCATTTATTACTCAATTTTACCCCATATTTCTTCCTATAATGAAAATAATAAAATAAGTATCGTTAATTTAAAGCATACAAATTGACAACAGAAAATAAATAAGAAGTTTACACATTTTATTGGTATGACCAGTATACAACGAGATACAGATATATAACATAAAGAGTTCCTGAGCCAGCAGGATACATAATAACACAGCATTCAGACTTTGTAGAGCTCTTTTACTGGATGTATGTGATCATGATCATCATTCATACTTAATATATTTAACAAAATCATAAACATCTTCATCTATAGCTATTTTAGTGCAAAATTCCTCATTTTTAAATATCATTTCACTTGACATTTTTTTTCATGTACATGTATATAAAGCACCTCATTCTCTATCCTTGTCATTTGTACCCAAAATTCAGAGTGTCATTCCTCATCCCCCTCAACCATTTTGCTTTAGCTTAAGAAGTATTAAAACCCAATAAACTTAATGAAAAATTATGAAATTTTATCGTTTAGGTTTTTTAAACACAGAATTTTGTATTCTAGCATAATGTTTTTTTTATAAATATAACAATATTGTCCAATCAATCAAAACAAATTTATAGCATTCAGAAAAAGAAAAGTGAGGATGATAAATTGCTGTAAATTGGATATATACATGTAAATAAATGTACCCAGTAATTAACTTGTAAGATTGCACACTTTCTGCAGTATTGTTTGACCTTTATATCAGAAAAATAGAGAACTTTCTGCTTTAAATAATATGCAATTTACAGTATATGTAGGTGAATTAAAGCTTAAAAACACATGTATATTTCAAAACAGCACCAAATTACACATGCAGAGATAAAATACTATAAGTATTTTCATCCCAAAGGAGTGTCAAGAATATAAAGAAAAACAACATTTATGAAGCACAATGATACAAGCTGTGTAGAATGGAATTCAGATGTGATGAAAACATTCTGATGAATCGAAACAATACTGGAATATCATTTTTTTTCATTGGCATTTATTTTGTAAATGGTCTGTGTAGCTACCAGGGTAATTTGTTGATTCAAAATAGCCATGTTCACATTTTAAAACTTATCAATATTTTCTCTCGGACTTTGAAAAGTTTAACCTTTGGAGTTTATAAACCTGTTGTCATACTGTCTTCCTAACAACATTCGCTAGCTCACTTAATTGATTCACACAAAAAAAATCAGACAAATGAATATTACTTCAAATGATATGGCAGCTAAATTGGCAAGAAAATGTAGTTTAATATCATCATAAGTGGGCAATCATAAAATAGTAAATATGCATAATTTAGGAATGTTTATGAACTATTCTGAGACAAAACTTGATAAAAACAAACTTGATATGACATTCGTAATAAAACATTCACTCACACAGACACGCACACAAATATCAAATATCAATAATAAATAATCTCATTGGTACCAACATGTGCAAGTTCACAGTTATAAAAACATGACTTGAGCCCTAGACAACAGTTATTGTTGACTTCTGACTTCGGTTGGAAAAGTTGTTGTTTCTGGTAGACATGTAATGATAAGTTCCTCTTTGGAACCTCAGGACCGCCCCTTGGAAGGATGCGGGGGCGTTGTTGAGTAAATTGTTCATTTTGGTCTTGGTCTCCACAATGTAGTTGTTGTGTTCAGCTTCTGGGCAGTCTGACTTCTTTACACATCTACACAGAGAGAGGAGATAGGAAAATGTAAATACATTTAAAACTCATCTATTGGGAGGGGGTCTGATAAAGGTGAAAACAAATTGACACTGAAACAATTGTAATAGATTTAACTGAGTAATTAAAACTTGAGCAGTAAAACTGAAAATAATATGTCAACTAAACTTCCAAAACTCTGATAACTAATGGCAAAAGATGGTATCTGTCTAAAACAAATCCCACATTCTTTAATTGATTTCTTTGACTTCTGCGGGTAAGTGTTAAAGCTATAGAACTTAAACAATGGGGATGAAGTTTTTCTCCATTGAGCATGAAACAATTATAATCATACATGTATTTAATTTTAAAATTTTGACAAGCCAACTCATAAACAATTACCGGTAGAAATAATGACTGAGCCAAGTGCTATATAATAACAAACTGTCGAATGATATTTCGCTTTTGTTACCTATAATAACCAGCAGACGCCATGGTTACTGCTAGATTTTCCGCAGAGACATCAGTTTTTCCGTGATAAATCCAGCGAATGTTGGCATTATTCCACATGTTGGACCTTTCAAAGGGCATCGGGAAATTATCATTCAGATCAGCTATCTGTACAATGTTGGATCTGTCAGTGCCTGCATAGAAAATAAAAATTCTTCATAACCAGGAGTGTACTCATTATTATCAAAGATTACTGGTTTACAACCCACCTTTAAAAACAATTAATAACAACACTTAAAAGCAAGATCAAATAGCATTCTGAATCACAGACTTGGTGAAAATGAGGAATTTGTGGTGTTGGTATTCTACTTCATATAGTTTCAATAATATAACCTTTTCCAAATGTTTAATCTGACATTTACAAAAAAAATTTGTAGAAGGACTACACAACTTCAACTTTAGTCTAAATGACCTTGAACCCACCTCCTTGACCTTGACCTTCATCTCCAGCTTGTCCATCTCCGCCGCCCCCACCGTTGTTGTGAGAGTTGGACCCAGTCCATTGTATATGCACAGAGTCTGTTGCAGACATTTGCAGGTTGTTGGGAATGAAATCATACTCCACAGCCGGATACACTTGGACGATGTTTCCACGTTTTCCTCGTACATTTACATTGAAGATTTTATCAGACTTGATTTCGGCAGGGCGAGACAAAAGTTTGAAGACATGACTGCGATCCTGAAATATACGCCCTGTCTGGTCCGTGTTGATGTTTAGTCGTAGAGCGGATCGACCTCCGACATCCACATAGGGATTATCCTCAATAGGAGAAGCAATGCCCTCAATACCATCATTTCTATGAGTAACAGTTAAATAAAGATATTAGATACATCTATAAGAAATTTCAATGATAATCTAACTTTGGCTTGATTAACCTATTACCATGAAATGACACATATTGTGAAAAATTGAGAAGGGCTTAAAATTATAGTGGAAAAAAGTCTTGAACTCAGTCTTCAGATTTTTCAGACTTGCTTATTCAAAATTAAATGCACTGAGTCTTATACTCAATTATTTACGTGTACATATCATCCAACTATTATTTACTGAAACTTACAAGTTTTTGGTGCTGTCCGTAGAATAGGGGGCATAATCATCTGTGGAAATGTTGTATCTGAAAGTAAAGCATGAAATTAAATCTAATAAGTGTAAACCAACTCTATTCATGTGCGAGAAATTTTTGCGATGTTCTCTAGAGCCCCATTGTCACAAATATTTCTTGCCACAAACCAGTATTTGCCATAGAGTTGTAAAACAAAAACAGGTATGGCTAGGGCTCAGTCATAAAAATTAGTCACAGTGAACCAGTTCATCTCAAAGACAGGTAAATTGCAAAAAAAAAGTATTTGCGCTAATATTTGGTTAACAGTATATTTTCCATCATACATTAGTTGAAAACGATAAATCTGTTGAAGAAATTTCAAGCTTCATGTTTTTTTTATCAATTATTTAATTATTTAACCCTGAAATCTTAGAATAAACTGGTACATGTATCTCAAATCTTCTATTTCTGTAGTCTATTTTTAATAACCTACAATACATGTATTTTCTACTAGTCCTCTTAAAAATTTAAAGGGATAATGAAACATTATCATTTTAAAATATTCCAGAAAATGTAAAACTGCAAGATTTTAACATGGATCATTTAAATAAGCATGAAATATTCACTGAGAATTTGTAAAGATTACCTCATTCTCAATACACATCGTTTATCACTGTTCGAGGGAAAAAAAGGCAGGGTCCATTGATAGCGGTTAGCTTCACCATTCACTCCATTTCCTAGATGATTTGATCTGTGAAAACAATACATGTATTATATTAATAATTATCTAACTGGGTATAAATCTATAGACCAAAGTGACATAAAAAGATACATGTACTTTAAAGGCCAAAATTATTCTTATATAGAGTGGCAATTTGTTACTAATCAAGTCATTCATTATTATTTTGGAATGCTGCAATTCTTTTGAGGGACCCGGTTCACAGTCTTTGCCACAAGGTGAAATTTCACTATCCCATCATGTAAACAATAAATGATTATTTTTCTCTCATTATTTTACGATAGAAAATGATGTTATACCTTGACCAGTCGGCCTGTTTACAGTCGACAGGTGGGGCCTGGACCAGACACTCCGCCTTAGTGACGTCCGTGGCGTCGTAAGGTACCGCCCACACATAACGATTTCCTCGCTCCGCCTGAGAATTGCACTGACCAGCTGTTGTGTACTCTGCAAAAAAAGAAAACCATTACAGAAACCTCAACAGCAGGCAACAAAATTCATTTCGTTTTCAGAGTAGATAAAATGGAAATTTAGTTCTATATAATATATAAATATGTCTAGAGATGAAAAAGAATAAAGTATGCTGGGGGGGGGGGGGGGGTGTATCAGTAAAGACTACAACATCCTGTAGTATGCAGGGAAGACAATTTTTGTGGTAATCTAGTTATCTTCTGTTCAATTCCTCTGTAATATCAAGAATTTATTGTGGAATCATTAGATTTCATGGTGGCTGAATTTTTCGAAGAATTTGTCCACAAAATAACATCCTCCACAAATTAATAAATCAGGGTTATACAGTTGTATATCCTTTTGTAGGTATAAGAAAATACTCAAAATTACACCCCCACGAACATGTAAAGTTTAAAGCATTATATTATACGAAAAATTGTCCCCGACAAATTTAAATGATTCCACACAGTATAACTCAAAATTAAAAGCTAGAGCTTACGAGGTGCTTTTTCAATGTAACTGCTGAACACGACCCACTGGCCCCCATTGGCTGTACACTCCTGTGCGTTGTTCCATTTGGACCAATGTTTACGGCTCCCGTCCCCGTACTCTTCCACACATTCTCCGTACGCCTTCCTGTTGAAACTGCCCTCCTGAAAGTAACTGAAACAAGAAGGACATTTATAGTGGTGAAGATAAAATTGTAAGTTTATTTTAAGTACTTTTAAGTATATAGAGAGTTTATATCTTTATAACTCATAATAGATATCATCAATCATGTACATCTTATAATTTATAAATACAACAGACATATGTAGGTATATCTTTTAAATATAAATTTTCCAATAAAATAATTTAGAATGCTGTTTTGTAAAAAAAAAAAAAAAAAAAAACAGAAACAGAATTGCATTCTAAATTTTTTTGGAAAATTTACCTTCCACCTGAAGTGACCAAAAACAGGTGAATCAAAATATCAATAAATGTTTAATGACCAAAAAAAAAAATATTAAAAACTTCGAATTTAATCATAAATAGTTGAAGTTCAAAATATGCTGAAATCTTTTTTCTGGCATTATCATGTAGATCTTGCATCAGTTCTCTTCCATGTAATGCACTTCATAATGCACAATAAAGAATTCAACCTCAATATGTACAATTTGACATACACACACACCTGCAGAGGGTGGTGTTATCAGTTAGGACAGCGATGTCCGTCCACGGGGTGGGGTGCCAGTAGGGGAAATAGTCCCGCTCCTCTGGGCACTCGTAACCATAGCGATTGCCATTGGGGTTTTGACGGGTGTAGATGGCAGCACTAACCCCGAGCCCGTTGTTCTTCTTCAGTTTCTGGTCTGCCGTGAACAAGCCTTAAAACGAAGAAGAATTAACAAATTTGATATTGGTCTAAAAAAAACTCTAATCTTAGAGGTCTTGACTTTTCACAACCTTATTAACAATCAACTAGCAACTCATTCATTGCCCTTATTGACTGAGCATCAATTTTAACTGATGAATTATTTTTTAATTAATACCGGTAACCAAAATTTTTTAAAAACTAAAGTTTTTCATTATCATAGCCAGGGAAGAGATCATCAGTGAAGGAAAAAATAAATCATATATTATGTACAAATCTACCATATTTTGGAATAATTTTCATCAATACCACTTAATCATGTTCCTTAATTTTAATACTGACATGAAACCCAATACCTGCATACATGTAACAGGAAATAACAGAAATTTATTCCCTATAAAAAAAAAATATTACCTTTGTTCCTCTCCCTCATGTAGCATTTATCGTACCAATCCCATGATTCCTGCAGCACTCGCTGGGTGTTGACGTTGTTATTCTTTCTGTTCTGGGCAGTGGCCTTGTTCTCCTGCAGACTCTGAGCTCTGTTGTGATTGGGCGTCTGTGTGGTTACACCATTTCTGAGCGTGTCAGCGGTACCTAAATTAATTAATTGGATAAAATACATTTTCAGAGTACTGGTTGAACTTCAAAAACATTGAATTATAGTCCAGAAATGTGTGTCAACAAGTAAAAATAGTAAAATCAATGAAATAAATGTGTGGTAAACCCAAAGCCACAAACTGGTAGATAATAAGCTACCACAAACAACTTAATTAATGATAAAATTTATTTTAAAAATGCTCAAAGAAGTCAGAAACATATACCGGTAATAAAAATCTTCCAACAATATAACATAAATTAAGGTATTAATCTTAAAACAAAATTTGTCAAAATTCTTGGAAAATTGATTTACACAATAATATCATTGAAATCACAATATTAAATGGCCAGTGTAGTCAAACATCTTAAAATCGCCATGGTAACCTACCGACGGGTGAGGACACATCGTCCTGACACATGTATTGGAGGACCATGTGACAGTTCTGTTTCTGGGGGTCAGTGTCCTCGCTCCCCCCACAGCCGTGCTGATTGGTCCATTCCAGTGTGATGTAACTCTTGTCAGTGGCCCCCGGGGTAGCCGATCCACTCTGGAAGTATTGCTGAAGACAAAAATATTAGAGAGATAGAAATTAATTTTAATTCAAAGATATAGAATTTATGTGACACCAAATGTCCGTAAAGTACCCTTAGTGTATATACATATACTAACAAGGAATAAAGTTTTCTGCTATATTTCGTCATTAATGAACATGAAGTAATTATTAGTTGTGGTACTGGTACTGAACCATTTAAATAAATTATCTTTTTCCCACCCCCACCCCCCTCCCCCGCCCCCCGTCTCCCCCTCCCTTTCTTACGGCCTATCATTTTTAAAATTTATTTAAAAGTATTGTACATTTAGGTTTTGCTGTAATTGAGCAAGAGTCGGTCAGTGCTTGCACACCGAGCAAGGCAAACAATTTTCCTACCGGTACTTATATCACTTTATGTCTCCTTATAAGAACATAGGAAACCTTGTTGAGTAAGTGGAGTATTTACACACTAGTTTTTAACCTAGATTTTGTCCAGTCAACAGGAAGGTGCGTTCATTTCTGTTAGAGGAACCAGGAAGTAGTGAATCCTGGATGAGTAAGTGACCATCAGTTGAGTTTGAAATTCTGCATAAGACAACTTGGGGAAAATTACCTCATTTTGTTTTACTTTCTTCCTAATTTTTACGTACCATGAAAATAATGATGCATTAAATTTGAGTGTCATTGGAATCTTTAATTTTACTTTTCCCTTGGCATCAAGCCAAAAAAAAAATAGGAAGGAGATTTGAAGGAGCTTATTTAGTATTTAGAACAAAGCCTGTGTGATGCTCACATTTTTCTTCTGAGTGTTCTGTTGCCGTTTTGGCACTGGACTTATATAACTCAATTATAGTCTGATTAAATAATTTTTGTGAAAAATATAATTATATAGATTTAAATTTTATTGTCAATGATTAATACCATTATATCCGAACAGTCATTGTACGATTAAGTTTAAAGCTGCATGGTCCAATTTTTTCACTATTACTTACAGTACATGTATCAAATAATTTTCGAAAAAAACAATTATGTTAAAAAGTTCCGCCCTCTGATGATAAATACGTTTATTCACTCCCATTTTATGCATCGATTGTAAACACAACAAACTTCAAAAGTTTTATTGAACAAAATGTACACAAATTTATTTTTGATTTGCCAAAACATTATGACCAGCTTTATTTATAGCAATGTCAAAGTCGTAATACAATCATAGCCGCCTTGAAGTCAAGGGTAAATTTTAATAGGAGGCGAAATAATGCGGTACCCTTTTGTGTCATTTGTTTTTAAAACACATTTTGTACATCATTTTTTTTTTCATTGAAATATGGCTTAATTGACCGGGAAAACTACTGCGATGTATTTTATTATACTTAGCATAAACATCATTTAAAAATGTTCATGAAATTAGATATAAAATCGGACCAAGCAGCGCTTCAAAGATTTTTCCTTGCAAAAGTATAGTGTACCAAGTATATGCATGATCTGGACAAATAGTACAACATACTTATATCTATGAGGGGACAAGTCTTCTTGCTCATTTCCCCTTAACATAGCTTTTCTTCAATTTACTATTCTTTTAAACTTTATATGTGTACCTGTATATACCATGCAGTACTATTGTGCTAATATGGTGTGAAGACAGAGAAAGTCAACTTAAACTTGCTTATCCTTTTAGAAAATGTGTATATGTACAGTAAAACACACTTATAATGAAGTACAAGGGATGTGCGTTTTTGCATTGTTATAAACATAACCCCTTATATATATTTAAGCTTCATAATATGTTTATAACACACGGGGAAAATGAAAATTACGTCACTATAAGCATCAATTTGTGATAAGATTTTTTGTTGTAATTGTGTCCAAGTAGCGTAGTGGACAATGCACTCGCTTTTCACCGCTGCCACCCGAGTTTGATCCCCGTGATCGACAGTGCTTGTATGTGATAGGGTATGGCGGTCGCCCGCTTGGACACGTGGGTTCTCCCCGGGTACTCCGGCTTCTTCCCATACCAATGACCCCCTCGCGCTAACATCCGTGCCAACGAGATATTTACATAAGTTGTATAACTTGTTTATCAATCGTGGTAAAATAAATAAAGTTTAATTTTTTGTTGTTGTAATTGTGTTTTACCCTACCAGGTAGTGTTGGTTCTTTTTTAATGTGGTGCAGAGACAGAGATGGTCCACTAACCACTACATATATACTTATATATAAATACCATTACTTACCATTCTGTACTGCTTGCCCTCGTCGTTCCCCGATTTATCTTTGTCCACATCTCCAACATTATACCCACCACGGTTGTTGTTCTGTCAAATAAAGTACAAGTAGTTGATTTCTTTATGTTTCAATTTGTTTTTTCATTATATACATTGATGTACATGTATCTTCCCCGCCCCAAACCCCAAAAAAAGAGTACTGTGAAATCATTTTTATTCGTCAATTAATGTTCGTGGGTAGCAAAAATTTTCTTGGTTTGTTGGGACTTAATTTTTTTTGTAGCAAGTTCTATTTCATAAATAAATATTAAACATATGCTTGCATATACATTCGTGGGGAAGTAAATTCATGTGCAAGGCTTACCAATGAAAGCCATGAACATTGGTCCCTAATGAACAATGATGATTCCACAGTATTTTTTTAAAAATCGCCAATACCATGCACCGTTACATGTATATCCCTATGAAAAAATCGGATGGAAACAACTTTCACCTTTTAACAGTATTACTGGTATTCATTTTCCCTCTTTATTAACATTAACTTCCAACATTGACAAATATGATATCATATAACTTGACCTTGTACAAGTTTAAAGTTGCAGGCAGATTGACAAAGAGACAGATGGACAGACAAATCAAAATAATGTGCATCCCTTTCCTAACTTTGATTTCTGAAGGCATAAAAAACTGAACTCTCTGAATAGCAAATACAGGAGCAGGTATCAACAACTTTTAACTTTGATGTTCACATAATAGAATCTGAATTTTAAAAAAAACGGGCAAATGAAATCCCCTTGTACCCTTGGAGACAAAAGAAAAAGGGGTGCATGGACTCAAGTTAATTTGTAGGAGGGAAATTCATAAATTTTTAACAGATGGGGTCCGTCATCACCTTAACTAAATCTGTCAGCAAAAAATTAACCCAGGATCATGTAAACAAGCAATCAAAACTTGCAGATACAAGTGTAACATATAAGATTCATAGTAGAATTATACAAGTGAGAGTTTCTCTTTACTCTTTGCCTACCTGTGAATCAAAAACTCTGTTGGCGTTGGCTCTGGTCGCTGTAGCTTCGTTCAATCTGTTGTTGCTACCCCTGAGCGAATGTAGGTACAAGTCGGCTGCTGTTTCATGGAGAACCAGTAAACACAGGGTGAACCCTGCTATCCATCTCATGCTGAATCTAAATATATACAACAACAGCTCAATACTGCTCTCTCACATACATGTACCAAAGAGTTATTCCCCTTTATTGGGAGTTTTTGTACCTTATTGTTTCAAAGATGCTCTGTTGAAAACAAACAAGCAGAGAAAATACTTCCAAATGCTTTTTCGAGATTTTATAGAAGAGTTATATAGTCATTACACAGGTAATGAGCTTGAGTGTATGTTTTCTTAAATTTTAACTTTATTTTCGAGTCAGATCGTCGAAGGTCTAGAGGCGTGTTCTCCCCAATATATGTATACACATCAATGATGAAATGTCAGGCATCTTAAATAATTCATCAAAATTCTTACCTGTAAAGTTTTCCTGCTCGTCACGTTAATGTTTATCAAGTGAATACACACCTGCAAAATAAAAATATTCATTCGCGATAAAATGAAAGTAAAAAACGAAGTGCCAAAACTTTGTTTAGTCAACTATAACATTAAAGCATGCCTCAACATACCAGTATCAATATGCAAATTAAATCCAAGGTATCGATTTAGTTATATTTATAAATTAATCGTGTGCAGTAGTGATTAACTCAACTGGGTTACGCACTATATCAGTTCGCGGAATATTTACGCAGTCGGACCAGGATTTGCATGGAGTGACAATGAGTCAGCCAGGCTAACGTCGGTCGTGTACGAAATGTAGTGTGAAACCAGCGATTGCGATACTTATCTACGTCACGGGGTGTCCAGTTTCCCTAATTTGGGAGCATATGATGTAGATGATTGATTTAAATACTGACACACCCAGCATCCAGTAGACGAAAACTAAACTTGAAGTAGAATAGAACCGTTGATGTCAACATGGACAACTTTCACTTTGTCCGTTTGATACTTTTATTCATCATTTTAATATGCGAATCTGTGATAGCTGATATTTATTTACACAGTCCAAGGTAACTTATTTTGTTACTTAATTATTTTTATTTTGATTGGTCAATCTAATAAATCGATAAAATACTTATTAGATTTTTTTATATAACAATATTTAAAAGAAATTGGTATGAATTTAGTGAAATGAATGTATTATAAGACATATTTGTCATGATGTGTGTATTCATTTATTGTGAATATACACTGGCCTGTTCAGCAAATGTATTAAATATTGACCACAATGACTTAAAAATCATTATCTTTAGATACATATGTTGTTATATATGTACATATATGTTCACCTATCATCATAAATCGTAACGCACCTTTCATTACTATTGCCAAGGTTTGGCTATAATGCTGAGAAAATGAAGATTGAAACACAGAGATTAGATCAGATGTCAATACATTTTTGCTCATTGTTCTCCAATCCTATATTGCTCCCAAAATATAATAATGTCTGGGATTTATGTAATTAATTTGATATATGAAATCAGTATTTGATCATTTAGAGAGAACATCATGTCACACATGTATACTATACATAAGGGAATTCATTGGCAAGTGTCAATATACCCCTTTCAATTTTCATGCCTGTCGAAATGAAAAATGATAACTGACAATAAACAGTGGTAAATTCAGTGCTCAAACTTGATTGCAACATCAGAAATATTTGCATTTCTTATCACATATTTATGGATATAATGATATTAAATAGTGAGATGGATGTCTGTTTACATGGAGTACCGGTAAATATTTTGATTATAATAGTACATGCATGCACAGTACACTGTGAACTTTATCATGTTTATCTACGTTTAACATAAAGACCTTTATTGCGATGATCATGGTTTATTGAGGTGTCATAAAAATCTGTGCCTGTTTACTCCTTGTATAAAATAACATTCAAGCTAGGTAGAGAAGTTTTAAATATACTGTACAGTAGATTCCAAATTAAGCATGATGAATTAAATATCTACATAAAATCTTGAAAAGCACATCTTGTGGACTTTAATATCTCACTTTTATTTTTCTGACAGATGTAAACTAAATGAAACTATGTCAGATAAAAAAACTGGTGTTTACGATTTTATTTCTCGCGTTTTGATGCAAAATGGTTGAATTGCAGAATTAAGTAATCATGTTCAATAAGGAATCTACAGTATATTTTGATATATGTATGTATCTGATTGACAACTACTGTACAGTTGAACTTTGATATCTTGATCGAACACTGATATCTCGAATACAGTGGATATGTCAAAGTGATCGATTGTAAGTCCCAACCACTTATTTTTTTAAAGTATTTTACCCTCAATATCTCGATTACTCTGATATCTCGAAGTTTTTTTTTAGATTGCCATCGAGTTCGAGATAACAAAGTTTGACTGTATATACTTTTACAATATGTGGTTCATATAGTTTTATTTAAGCTATGCAAGTGTTCTGTTGGTCATGTGTTCAAATCTCATTTTGTCACATGTACACAGAGTACAGAACTTGGGCATAGTTTTATTGTTAGATCTAGTTCGGTCATTAAACCATTACAGTGTCCAAACCTTCATACTGTCGGTATTGATTACCGCAGAATCTTGAGAAAACCTCAAAACTGAGTCCATTTAAAGTTGCAACTCAAACTCATTATTTAAGGAATAATTAAGAAATCATTCTTTGAGTATTATGAGGGGTTATTTTTGGTCACGGCATGGTCAAGTGAAGAGCTTTATGATAGATTTGATCACGCCCAGACCAAAATGACAATGTATCATCTCATAATATTCATGCAAAGAGTGGTTCTATATAACTTATACTTATATAATTTTCACAACGTTAATATTAGAATTAGACATATTTATTCATTTTCATTTCTTTTTATCATGAAAACCTTGCTTGCACCCCAACAATATCTCTTTTGAATTTGATGGACTCTACAATACAAAATCAATTCATAGTGATATCACAGACAAAGACTCTGAAAAATGTTTATATTATATAGTTTACGTAACTAGTAAGCATTTATTGATTTTAATTTTTTTTTGCAGGGGAGGAAACAACAGATTAGACGAAGAAAATAGAAATGTTCAAAATCAGAACAGGTAAAAAGTTAAAGAAAATGACAATAACATTACCGTAATTATCTGTCATCATAACTGACTATATCATAATTTATGAATACATAATATACATATATAATTTACCTATATATTAATCAGTCCCTTTTAACTACTTCTTATACATGTATTACTAGAGTGTTTTCATTTTTTTTGCTCCCATGAGTTAGGTAACTTTTATGTTTAGTAAAAATATTCTTCTTTGAAGCGAAAAAGTTTGGTGCTTTCTCCATTTTCTGTGGTGCTAAGTGAATAAGACTCATTGAATCCCCCTGGATGGGACATCAGTTCTCAATAGCTTTAGCTGGTGTCAATTGCAGCTGAGTGGACTTAATAGACAATTTAATGCAGATAATTAAAATACCTTGTCTAAGGGCCCAGCACTTAACATCAAGTGAACAAGATGGGATTCGAACCAGCAACCATTGGGTCACTGACCTAACACCTATGACCACTGAGTCATGCATATGTGCTCCCCACTCCTCATATAACCTAGGTGGGTTGAAAAAACTTAAGAGTTGCAAAATTGGAAGATTATTACATGACAATGCATAAAATTACAAGATGGAGATTGAGAGTTTTCTAGTTTGTTGCTTTCATCAATTAACGTAAGAAAAACCACAAGATTGTGAAAAACAAATTTTGAGTTATATACTAAACATCTCAATTCTTGGTTTATGTAGTCGAAGCTATGAAATCACCATGTCTCATTAACTTAAATATCATTTTAAGGACTGAAGTATCCCTACAGGAAATAAGCTTTCAGAATTCTTATTTGCCAGTAAACAAGTCTTATATTAATGATGATCCAGTTATATAACATTGCTAACACACAAAAAATAAGATAGAGGAAAGAACAGTTCAGTAAGAACATATGAAGAAGGAAAACCGGTTTGTAGAAAGACAGGATTCCATTGTGGTTTTACCTGTGTCTAATTGTTTTGTACTTGATTAATTAGTGCTGTAGATTGTTTTGTTGTTTTATTTCACTTTTTCCCTCTTGCATTGTTATAACCACAATTTTTTAGGGAAAAGGAACACATAAAGTAATGAACCTGAAAAAAAAAAGACAAACAATCCAAATGATAACTAATGTAAGATAAAAAAAAAAAAAACAGTTCTCAAAATTTTGTTGTTGTTGAAAAGCTGGAAAACACTTCAAAGTTTGGCCTCCTACATAGAGAAGATTATAATTTTTTATTATTGAAAATAATCAACTAGAGTTAATCTGCATGACTAACTTCCTGAAAAATATAAAATTCAGGCTAACCATTATAGAGTTATTGTTTCTGTACACATGTATTTGACAAAAAACTATTCATTGATAAATATATAATTTATATTCTCTCTCTCTCTCTCTCTCTCTCTCTCTCTCTCTCTCTCTCTCTCTCTCTCTCTCTCTCTCTCTCTCTCTCTCTCTCTCTCTCTCTCTCAAATGGTCACACCTTCAGTGAATATTACATGTAAATCCATGTGATTCTAAATTGTAAAGAGTTATTTTAGAAAAAGAGGTGTAGTATATTCATGCAGAGGAATTTGAGCTTGAAGAGCTTAGCTGCCTTAAGAGGGCTCGATGGCAGTTACCGTTTTTAGACTTTATTGATCTCCTTTATAAGAAAAGCTCTGTACAAAGATATAGAAAATGAACCAAATTTAAAATGTGAAATATGTAGATATTTTACTAAATAATAATATGTAGTTAAACAAATCATATCTTAAAAATTTATGAAGATCATAATGTGATTAATTTGTTGACCACTGACCCTGCCTCAATCCTTAAGGAGGATTAAATCGTTTGTACGGGCAGGAAATTTCCAGGAGTCTGTGGTTACATATAGTTGATTGTCTCACTGTTGTCTGATGACTAACTCACGTAGATGTCGATGTAATATAATTACGTGTGTCCATGTCAGCAAAATAATCACTACCTTGTTACCGTAACGTTTAAGCTCGTTAAATCCTGTCTCATAGTTATATGGGTTTTTTTTAATGGTCATTAAAGAATGGAAAGCTTTTTAAAAATATATATTTGTACATGTTTCATATCTGAATAGATATACTTAATATATACATGTGATTACAAATGTACATGTATTCATACATTTACATGTTCTTTTGAAATTCATACATAAAATCATTGGAAAAAAATCATTCAAACTTGATTTATATATAAATACTTGCATGCATTTTATATTCACAATTCATAAATTATACCCATATCAATTAATTCTTGTTCAATTCACAATTTTCTTTTCAATTTCAGACTGTTTGACTCCCAAAATAACAACAGAGGGGGCTACAATGTGGGGTCCTTGTATTACTACGCAGGGTCGACTCTTCCGATTGAGTGGTAAGTAGAAGTACAGAAGTTAATTCTCAAAGAATATACTCCATTTATTTAAATCCACTGATTTGTTACAGAATTACTTAATTTATTCCAAAAATTTATTCAAAAAATAAATTAATGGATTCGAATAAATAAAGTATATTTTGTCACAGTGAGACCTTTCCTGTTACATTAAGGTGGAATGTCCCTCTGATAAGAAAGATAACTTCTGTAGAAAAAATTCTCATTTTGTTTCTGATAACTTACAATAACAAGGCATGTAGCAACGCAACATTTATATAAATTCAAATATAAAAAGAGGAAATTTGAACGGAACAAAATGGACCCTAACTTTTAGCAAGGGGCAAAATAGTTAAAAAACTTTTTACAAAAAATTACAAGAAACTAATCATATTGATCAAATTTTTGTGAGGTAACCCCTCCCCCCCCCCCAATGCTGTAGATTGGCAAGTAATCACGATTAGTGAACATAATTTCACTATGTTCGGGTTCATCATTTTCCTGCAAAATTAAACCCATCCTGAATAGTACCATTAGTTTCGAAAAACGTTTTAATGCTTATATTCTGATCAATTGATTTTCTAGCAACGTGAAATTAAAATCATCGCGATTGGTACTGAATTAGAAATCAAGAAATTTTAACACCGTGGAATTAAAACGACTTACAGTATAACTATATTTTATGTACATGTCCTAGTACAGTACATGAACAATACATGTTTGATTTAGGCCAGAGAAATATGGAAAACTTTTATTTTTCTCATAATAGCTCGTTCACAACGGCAAATGAATTATAATTGGGAAAACCATGACTAAGGCAATTGCAAACTCTAGACTTATATAGTCATCATTATTTGAAACTTAAAACATTTCAAATGACTAAAATTAAATACGGGTTTTCTATTCTGAAATAGCAAATATGGAAAAACAAAATAAAATAAAAAGAACAATACCACATTTTATTCAAGATAATTAACGACAAGTCTTAGTGCTCATAGATAGATTGATAGCATTATGATGTTAACTAGTTGCATAAAAACAGTAATTCTTTTTTTTTCTCTAGGACCAACCAGCACTCCTGCAGTAACCCCAATAGTCACTGTGAGATCATTCTACAGTACATGTGTAATGACCAGGTCAGGGATGGAGCCTCTACACAGTAATTATAGCTTAATTAGTTTGTTAAACCTTTACATAGAAATCCCAAAATGTCCCCAATATAGCGAGTGTTTGATAACTTTTGTCTTTTCATTTCTATCCATGCGATTATGGATAGAGGCACTCTTTCTTTATTCATCTGCAATGTCTTACTGTGGAATCATTTAAATTCGTGGCGGCCAATTTTCAAGGATTGTGACTTTTTTGCTCGTTCATGGGGATTTAATTTCGTGGATGTGTGGGTTACTGTTTCAGTAACAAAGACAATTCTTTCTAAAATTGTTTTAATTGTGATTTAAATTCGTGGGGGAGGGATACCCACGAATACCACGAAAATTGAGCCACCACGAATTCTAATGATTCCACAGTAATTTCTGTCAAAAATAAATGTTTGTGTTTGACAAATAAATTATTTTTTTTTGGATGATCTATCTGAAGGTCAAGGTTAAATATTTACATAATTCAAGGTCATTTATCAATGTCATCTCCAGGGTCCAAATGTTTCATAATCTAATTTTGAATATTTATATACAGTAAATGGCAGATGCATGTATTTAACAATAGACAGAGGTTTTGTATTATATAAATAGTGCCTGTTTGGGAGGGTAACAGTTGAAATTGACACCCCGAGAAAACCATTGTCAACCGACGCGAAGCGGAGGTTGACAATGGTTTTCGAGGGGTGTCAATTTCAACTGTTATCCTCCCAAACAGGCACTATTTATTTTGTTATACTGAATGTCTTTTTTTAAATTTTTAAGAAAATTTTACTGTTTTTATATAGGAATAACGTGAATTCTACAGCGAACCGTACGCGCATAATTTTCGCGCATGTAACATTTTTTAATATTACCCGTTGCCAAGTGCGTTGCTAACGCTGAGGGTAATAGTAAATATTATTAACTGCGTCTTAACCAATCAGATTTCAGTATTTAACATGAAAGTATAACAATAGTGTTTATTGCATGTACAACAGTACAGACTACCAGAGGCATGTTAAACAGAGCGGGTGCTTGCGAGCACTTGCCAAAATTCCCTATACCTGTGTGACGGTCAGACCGGTTCGAATACCGGCGCCAGATAGCTCAGTTGGTAGAGCACCTGACTAGAGATTCAGGGGGCCCGGGTTCGAAACCCGGTCTGGTCCGTCATTATTTCTCCCATCCCGTTACATTTGGTGCCGTGACCAACCCCTGGAACTGACAGGTTAACTCCTGCCAGGGGAAGAGCCTGGGGTGATCTTCGGGGACGAAGATCATTTAAGGGGGGAGGAATGTGACGGTCAGACCGGTTCGAATACCGGCGCCAGATAGCTCAGTTGGTAGAGCACCTGACTAGAGATTCAGGGGGCCCGGGTTCGAAACCCGGTCTGGTCCGTCATTATTTCTCCCATCCCGTTACACCTGCAACACAAACTTTGGGGAGCGCTCATGAGCACTCGCTCTGCTGAACACATCTCTGGTACATGAATGTTTACTCCTTTTTCATTAGATATAAAAGTAAGAAACTTAGTTGTGACTGTTAATTCGCAAAAAGCAGAATGTGTCATTTATATAACCAAACTTTGCAAGCCAAAAATTTTCAGTCCACACAAATGGAGTGGACTGAAAACGTTCGGCTAAATATGAATGTAACCCAACACCTTTGTAATAATGACCATATAATCTTGTGCTAGTATACTGATCAAACTGCAATTTTCCTTGTATTTCCATTGTAAATGTATCAAATTTCAAAATACAGGCAGAATACAGTCCAATAGCATGATGGATTTGACATTGAGTGGTCGCATTACTAGAGCATTTTATCAACCTGATTTCTTTTGTTGCATTCGTGTAGAACTATACCATTGAACCCAGATGATTGCAGGCTGGGTAATTGTAATACTGACAAGGAATATGGCATGAATGAGAATTTCGACTATTACCTGAACTGTCGGTCACGAGAAAGAAACAAGGGACTATTTACAGCTGACCAGGTGAGTGGGATTATCTTACCTGTTGTTACCTGTGACTTGAGTAGGCTTCACAAGGGGGATTGATATGGGTGTTTTCACTCTTTGGTTGCAAAATTAGAAAAGAATGTGAACACAGTCAAGTGTTTTATTGATCAGAGAAGTTTATATATTTTGATATTACTCTCTCTCTCTCTCTCTCTCTCTCTCTCTCTCATTCATGAATTAAATATAAAACTACATTTATAGAAATGTTCATTTGTATCTTTTAAAATTCTGGCCTGAAATACAATATACATGTATTTACTATGAGTGGATTCAGAAAGTTGTTTGTTTGTTTTTTGGAGGAGGGGGGTACAAGGGAAATTTAAATTTTCCAGGAAGTATCCATGGTGTAAATTTGTTAATTTGATGATTTTAATTAGAAATGTAAGTTTAAGTTTGAATTTTCCAGCAGAGGTCTTGACCTCCCCCTCAATCCCCTTTCTAGACCATACGTGATTACTAAATTGATACATGTTCATCAAAATATTGTGATAGACGAACTTCTGTTTTGCATTGCCTGTTTTAATTTGCAATATATTTTTTTTTCATCGTTTAATTAGAATATTAAATGAATTTCGTTAAAATTGTAGAATTTAAACAACAGAAACAGAGCTGTCAACACTCGCCAGAATCCCAACGGACAGCGCTATGGTTACGAGTGTCCAGAGGAGCGTGACTATTACCCCTATTGGGGCCCCACTCCTTGGATGGTCAGTTCCATCAACAAGATTAACAAATGATTATATTAATGTTTTAGTTGTTGGTTTACATGCTTTGACATCACATGATAATATGCTAACTGACATGCATATATCTCAAAATATTTTAAGACATTAACTAAAAATAACAATATTTCTTAGCATTCAAGACACTAAGCATGCATATAATTTTGACTGATTTCAATATTAGTGGAAAATTCAAAATCAGTCATTGAATGAATTAATTATGTATTGAAAAAATTTGAAAAACAGAAAAGAATCAAATCATTTTTTCTTTCAATTGTCACAATATAATTAATGTACAATATCATATTTGAACAATTTTGCAGGACATAGCGGTGTTAACAAATGATGCCACCAGGTGTCCTTATTACAAGGCAGAGAGTGCCAACGTAAAGCCTCGCTTTGGCTGTGTGATGTCATCAGACTTCCTAGTAGAGAACTTCCCCAGAATCACCCTCCCCAACACGAAGGAGGCTTGTGAGGGAGGTCAAGTAGCGCAATGGGGAGAGAATTTTATTGTGTATAATAAAAATGACAAGAAAGGGAAAGACATTATTATTCTAATTCTTTGCAAGTAAAATGGGGGGGGGGGGGGGGGGGGGGGGGAGAGGGTGGTTCAATAATGTAATCACTTGCATATATATACATTATTATGTCCATTAAAATGGAAACGTAATTTCACAATTTCTTGGGGATGTTAATTTGTGGGTGAGTGGTACCCTTGACAGCCATGAAAACTGAGCCACTATGAATTCAAATGATTTCACGATATTTCTAGTTAATATATTTTGATTTTTTACGAATATTTATTGTCATTTGTGACATATAATTTTCACAGGTATACAGGTACCCTACCAATGACCCAGACGGTATGAAGGCAGAATGGAAGGAGGTCCCCGCCTTTGGTATTGGGGAACCAGACTGTCGGGAGACCCAGTTTTCTCGGGACAATCACCTGGGTAACGGGATCGGAGGTCAGCCTCTGGTCTACAACTGGACAGTGCCCAACACTGTGCATGAGAACTGTGTCATGAGAATCAGGTGGGTGGCTTACCTGTGTTATGTTTTTCATTGTATGCAGATCTGCTTTGCATTGATTTATTTGCATTTATTTGATATCGATGCTTGAAAATCTATATTTGCGTATTTGGAAATCCATGGGAATGGGTGTTAGCTTTTGATTTGTTAGGGCAAATATCTGTTTATTAACATAATATAGAAATACATGTTTTGACATGGTTGTATAAGTAGGTAAGACATGTTTTAAAACTCTTTGTTTGATTTCTTTAAACTGTTGAAATTTGGGTTTGTAATGTAGGGAATTTTATTTTTCAACAAAGTTGCACATTGTATGAAAAATTAGAATGAAAACAAACTGCAAACAAATGATTTTCCATTAAAAAATAAATATGCTCAGATTGGAAATAAAACTCTGTTGAAATGTCAATGCCAAAAAATGTGTTATTTTATGTCTAGGTACAATATTTCCACCGGCGATTATGACGGCTGGAACACTACCTATAACACTAACGTTGATGCTAAGTTGGCGGCTAAGGTGGGGCTGTCTCAGAATGAGGCGGACAATCGAGGATTCGTTCTTGAAAACAACCCTGAGGTCAAGGTCTTTTCTGATGCGAACTTTGACCTCGAGCTAGCTGTCAATACCGCCCAGTATGGTCGGACTTTTGAAGACAGGTAAGAAGTCAGAACTTTTGGTTCTTACATTTTTATACCCAAAATTTATCATTCTTCAATTTATTTTCAAAATTCTCAAAAAAGTTTATTTTCTTATAATCATGAAAATTAGATTTATGTAATAATGTGAGGAGGTTTTTTTTACATAACCCTGTAAATGTTGCAGGTCCTTTGCCTTCGCTATTCGTCCTCGACCCGCTGGAACTGAGGGTAGGACAATCTCCAATCTGAATGTCCGAGGAAAGAGAGGCAACATAGTGCAGGTGTTCCCATCTGTGGAGTACGACTTTGTTCCCAACAACCTGGAAATGGCCACTTCAAACTATGTGCACATACAGTAAGTAGCACACGTCAGTTTTTATGTACTGTACAGTCAAACTCACTATCTCGAACTAGATGGAACTTGTTAAAATTTTGAGGTACCTAAGGTAAATCACTTTGAGTTTAATTGGTTGGGACCTATAAATCACTTCAAGTTATCCATTGTATTCGAGATATCGATGTTCAAGATACTGAGATTCAACTGTATATACCAGCTATTACATAAACAGTAAATAACACATAGAGTTACGTTCATATACATATATGAATTTGTAGAGTATAATTATTTTAAAGTATAGATGGTTGCATTTTAATTAAAAATTTGTATATTTCATCCATATTTAAAGTGGGAGTATAGGATTAAAATTGCACATTCTAGAATTTAAGCTTTTTGTTCAAGAAGCCAAACTTTACCTCACTGAGCCATATTTTACAGTTTTGTGGCCAACATGTGCTATTTTTAATTTTTTCCCTCCTCCACAGGTGGACTGGTTCCAACACCAACAACCCAAACAACGACGGCAATGGACAAGCCCGCTCAGATAGAAACAACATTGTACAGCTGGGTGAAGCCACCTATGACGAGGGCAGCCTGAAGAGCTTCGGCCCGGGGGCAGTGTACGGGAAATATGGGGTCAATTATCCGGCCCATGTGGTCAACTCCTCCTTCCTTGGCCTCAGTCAGCAAGATCTGCTGCATCTGGCCTTTAACTCTCCAGGTAAGTTAGTTGTTCATGTGGTGAAGTGGTTCATGCAACATATTCAAGAAACTCTAAATTACTTCAAAATGAATCTTTGCTTAATATTTAAACATTAAGTAGGAGATAGTATTTTTTATTTAGTGTAAAATCATTCTTTTTTTAGAATATAATTTTACAATATGTTAATATGAATTACTATCCATTAAAAATTATTTACGAATGTAATTTGGCTTTATTTGATCCCAATTTGTTCTAGTTAACATAAGCAAAGGAAAAAATTAAACAGAAACTTATATATCTGAATTTCTACAACAGCAACATTTTATGCCTAAACTTAAAGTACCCGGTAAATATTTTTCCCTCTCTCGTCCGAAGGTCAATTTGGAGGAGAGCTCTCTCAGCTGGATGATGCTGGTACATACTTTGATCTGGGCCTTCGCATGGTGTCCCAGCAAGGGACATACCAGTACATGTGTACCCGCAACAACGACTTCTCTAATCGCGACCAGAAGGGGCGTGTCACGGCCCTTCCATACCTGACACAGAACCAGGCCATTGGCTGGGGAGGCGGAACCTTGGCCCTGGCTGACAAGTAATTTTCTTAATACATGTAGTTTATAAATTACGGAGGCTGATTGGTCAACAAATTACCCATCAGATCTGCTCTAGATATTTAGATACTGAGGAATCATGAAAATTAATAGGGGCCAATATCGTGGATTGCTTAAATTTCAAAATTTTACAGCTTTATGAGGACGTAATTCTTTGTTTTACCCTATAACTAAAATCGAAATATGACTTTATAACCTTGATTTATTAATTCCTGGAGGATGTTAATTCATGGATGAGAGGTACTCAAGAATTCCACAAAAAATTGAGCTACCACAAAATCTTATGATTCCACTGTATGAGTTTTATAGCTATAAACTATTTTTTTATTAGAATTTCAAATATGTAAGGTTTAAGATTTGTTTATTTTTCAGTATCTTCATACAGAGCTCTTTTGCTTAAGGAGGTTAATAAAGTTTAAAAAATGCTACAACCATCCAGCCCGCTTAAGAATTTTTTATTGTGAATTTAAAAAATCAATATTGCCCTTTTATAAAAATGCAGTTTTGTTTTTATAATATGATAGTTCACAATATATGTCTAGTACTCATGAAAATACATCAAGATAGAACATCTTCAAAGACAGTAGACTATTTTTTTTTATTAATTATAGTTTTACAATTTATCAACATAATTATAATGCACCTTCAAGTACTTTCAAGACTTTGATTAAGAGTTGCCATTTTTTATATATCTTCAGTAAAGCCAAGATCATGGTAGAACAGGGCACATTTTCGGCTCTACAGTCGATGAGGATGGAGGAATGGACGCCAGAACAAGCTATAGCAAGCAACAGACTGAGGAGTGAACCGGTAAGTGTTGTTATCTCTTTCCCTGACAAATCAAGCATTAATATTTACATTCTACTGTGTTTTTCCATTAAATTTTGTGATCTTTAAATGCCTCAAAATGCAGCAACTAATCACTGCGTATTAATTTCCATTTAATTTACAAGTAGTTCCCAAACAGTGATTTCTATATTATTGGTTAAAAATTATATTTCATACATGTTGTCAAAACACTGTGTTTTACAATTATTCAACAAAAAGGTTGATTTTATTGTTAAAAGCAATATTTCAAGAGTTATTTTTCATGGATTATATTTTCATGCTCATCGATCTCGACTCAACAGTCTATATGATAACTAGTTGGAACCAGTTTTTATTAAACAACTGTTCTTGCTGTTACTAATTAACCGTTACTCCCTCCGTGATCTGCAATTTGTATCAATTTATTTAATAAGTAAATAATTGATTTCATCAGTAAGGGAATGTAAATACATGTATAAGCATTAAATGATTTATTTTTCAATTAGTCAGTAACTGCCATCAGGTGCATGAACAGACAAATTATCATAACACGCTAACCCTCGCTATTCAATTTGTCTGCTCACTTGACGGCAGTTATTGACACGACGACTTCAAAAATAAATCATTCAATGCTACTTTAAGGAGCAAAAACAATACTCTTGGACTTGTAGTATGTCATGAAATAATAAATGTACTATGGACTAAATTGCATATCCTAAAATTATTATTTAACTATCTAAACTGTAAGTTATTAAGGTATGGTTGTGCACTGTACATGATCTACCATACAAACTTGTATATGAATATATACATATTTCAGTGTCTTTGCCCTTCATAACACTTCATATCGATTTTGTACTATACAGCCCAATAATTTCAAATAACGTATAACGGGGGTGCAGGTGGGGTTTGCTTAATTATATTCAAATATTTAATCATACAATTGCTTAAAATTATACATGTATAAATATAAGTAATAAGGAATCATTCTTTGAATATTATGAGGTGATAATTTTGGTTTGGGCGTGATCAAATCTGTCATAAATCCCTTCAGCCTTTATTGGATTTGATCACCAAAATTATTACCTCATAATACTCAAAGAATGATCTTTTTATTTCTTAATTAAAACCACAAATCTGGAGTTCAAGATACTGATTCAGAAGTTTGATAATGCTCAGTAAAAATTGAAATCTCAGTAAAAAATGAAATAGTTTCACTACAAACAATTTCATCTTTTTCTCTGTTATACTTACAGACTGGAGATAAATACGCCAGTAATTTCATAGTGGTCCAACCTGAAACAATTATGACCCAAAGTGGAGCCACCTTCACTGTTCAAATGCAGGTGGATCCAGACGCTAGCGAGGTGGAGATTTACCGCTCCAAGTCAACGGACATGGCTACCTGGACCAAAGTACCTTCTTCAGTCAGCGGTAGCACCGCCAGCTTCCAGGTGGATCAAGGTGGTGTCTATGTGGCTCGGTCCCACCAGAACTTGGGCCCAATCATAGGGATTGTTGCGGCGTGTGTGGTGGTGCTTTTGGTGGTGATTGCCTCCGTGATGTACTTTAAGAGAAATCCAAGCAGCTTCGAGAAACTCAAGAGTGGTGCCAGGAAAGCAGAGAGATCTGTTCAGAATAAGGTGTAGATTGATGGAGAGAAGTGGACAATTTTATGAATTTTTTTTTAGATATGGATGTAAATATGAAATTGACAAGGACATTTTTGTTTTATTCTTGCCATTGTTGATTTGGAGGAAAGTTGATAAATGTGGTGTTCAGTCCGGATCATGTAAAACTTGTATTTTTACAATTATGATATGTGCACTCCGCATTTTATTGATTTTGTTTTTTTGTTTGGTTATTTTTTTTTTGCTAATTGCAACGATGTACATTTTGCTGATTGGAACAATGAATTATTGGAAAAAGAAAAAAAAACCCACACATTTTGTTAATTGGAACAACATACATTTTTGAATTGCAAAACTTAATCAATGTACAAATGATAAGCATTCCATTTCCATTTCATAGTTTTAAACTTTGCAGGCCAGAGTTCATATTTCTATGCAACCTTAAAAACATAAAGCTCACTGGATCAATGCACCATTCTCCCCCGGTTTACTTGACCACGCCTCCACTCCCTCATTTTCCCCCTCCCCACCCATGTGGACCAAAAAGCATTGGCTCTTAAAATCAGTTTATCATGTCAACCACTTTGCCACTTTTGTGAAACTTAAGACGAATTGATAGATTATTTTTGTTCTTGTATATCTTTGGTTACATATGTATTATATATTTGATATGTGTACAATATGTCTCATGTTTAACATGGGCATATACTCTGCTTTACCAAATATGAGATTAATGTATTTGAATTCATTGTCGTATAGAAGTTTTGCTTGCCTGGTGTAATGTTTCTCCACCAGATTGCATTAAATGATATCAGGGAAGTTGTAAACAAAATGCACTACAATACATATCATTAAAAAAATTGCCACTTTGATGATGTTCCGCAATTAAATGTTCATGTACATTTCGCATTCATAACAGTGTCTGTTTCATATCTTTTTTTTGGTCCAGTAAATTAACCAAAGAACCAATTTTAGATGGCATTACATTTACCGGGTACGTGCATCTAGTGTAATATCTACTGAGTACTGTGAAGTCAGTTTTTATATTCGTGGGGGCCAATATTCGTGGATAGTGAAATTTTTTCTTGTTTATGGGGACGTAATTTCGTTGATAGCAAGTTCTGTTTCGTAAATGAATATTAATCATATGCTTGCATATACATTTGTTAGGATGTAAATTTATTGGCAATTCGTTAACATTGGTCCCCCACTTACAATAATGATTCCAAAGTAAACAAAAATGGTACAATATTTATTGTAATAAATCTACAGGATTTCTGAAATTATACATGAATTAAGTTAAAAAGGATCTGTTTAGAAAAGCCAAAGATCAATAAATTAGTATTGAATGTTGAATTGAAGTAGTTTTGGTGCCTTTTATAGTTGTATGTACATATCTTTAAGGCGTATGAACATTTATTGCTTCATAAAAATTCCATGCAATGCTTGTCTTTTATAACCTCTTGTCTCTAATACATCATTCAGTTTGCAATACCTCAAATGATTCAAAATGCAGTTTCATTTTTATGATTACATGCATACCACATGATATTGTGATGAACAAGCCACTATTTTTATTCATATTGTTTAATATTTACCTATTGTCTTACCTGAATTTATACTATATTTCTCCGTTTCTATGGCTGCAGGTCAGCTATTCAAATACATGTATTATGTATGTATTGTATTGTTCTCTGTTCCATTTTCAAAAATGATAAATCTTTTCATTCACTTGTACTTCTGTTTTCAGTGTTGCATTTTACAAGCAGATATCTGTTCAGATATTTGTTCATTCTTACAATATTATACTTGTACATGTAATATAAATTTTCTTTATATAATCTTGGTGGAGAATTGCTCGGCTTGTTTAGACAATATTATATTTTAAAATCAAATATTTGGGCTGACGCCTTCACCAAAACTAAATCTCTGCCAAGATTATTATTTCTTTGTAAAGACACCTCTTCCATGGCTGCCTGGGCGTTATAGATTTACAATGAAGCTGTAGAGCAGGTAGCTAGACAACATCTCCATAATTTCACTGATCCTAAAGCTCAAATTGTGACACACAAATTGTTGGCTACCGATATAAAGAGTGACCCCCACGCGGGAAAACACGTATTAATTACTTATTTATACACATGCTAGCAAGTGTATTTGATGCATCTACGTGTGTCAGTACCCTGATTGTATCGATATTTTCAAAAAGCCTCTTGTAAAAATGAGCTGTAATTATTTATTGTCAATTTAGGTACATCTTTTTAATAATTGTGATAGCTTCTTTCCTTTCAATGAACGTTCCATTTGGTTTACATTGCGGATTCATTACTTTTTAGAACCATTTTAATAAGACTTTGGACTTTGAGTAGAATGGAACTATCTTTTTCTGGCAGAAAACAAGTTAAAAATGACGCTGATTTTGAGTGAAATATGCACAGATTGCATATAGGCTTAGCTTAAAAGCTTGACGATTTTAAAGAGCCATGGCTGAGTGGCCAGCAATGAAACAGACAGGCCTACGTAACATTGCTGTTTGACGCAACTACCCAAAGTCCAAACTCTTGTTAAAAATGGATCCATATTGACCATTGAGTGCATGGGTTCACGCCACTTCACTTCCATATGCATGAACAACAGATTAAAAACGCAACCGGAAAACACAGAGTGTGTTTATTTTTATCAGACATTGGACTGGAGTTTCGACAACGCACCTTTTGCATCTGTCCGCTCTTGATAAAAACATTTTGATGTTATTGTAATTACTTCAAAACAATTGTTGACTTTGAACATTGATAACGTTTCCAACTAGTTAAGGCTTCACTTCAAAACCAAAAAATTATCATTCTGCTATTAGCCCCACACGGAAACTAGTGTTGAAAAGTTCGCTTTATTTCAATAGAAAACAAGGTGAGGCAAACTTTGAAACCTCAAGCACATAAAGTTGTTTGGATTCCACTTTTTCCGCATCGTAAATATCTATTTGAGTTCGATTATAATTTTTAACACGTACAGTCATTTTAATTACAACGATGACATTCATTGACATTTGAACGGGCGCGTAATTAAATAAACTATTTTATAGAACTTTCTATCGGAACAGGGTTTCCATTCTCTAGGGTATGGGGTCGGTTTTGATTGTTGTGAAACAACGTGTACCCCCCCCCCCCCCCCAAAAAAAAAAGGCAAAAACAAAAAACAAAATAGACCCAAAAACCGAGCAACTCATCTAAAGGAATTACACAACAAAAGTCTGCATGTTGTGATATTAATAAATTTAATGGAAAATAATTATTACAAAGCTTTCAGTTTATACATGTAGTACATGTAATCCCAAACTTTATTCAGTACAGGTTAAAAGGGCAAATTCATTCATTTTTCACAATAAACAGTTGTTGAATATTTAATAGTCATGTAGTATTTATACAAGAACACTTTTATTTTATCAACGGTGACAAAATTGAGATATAAATGAATAATGTTTGACAGATTTCAAATGCACAACAAATGAACAATGAGGAAACCAAGTTAAGTACCATTTCTACATGTTGATGGAGTAGATGAGGAGAACAAATATATATACATCTCTTTTGCCAATAGGTGTTATAAACATATACGGGTCAATATAAAAAAAGGCCGCTAAATAGTTTAGGTGAAAATGATGAAAAATAGTAGATATTTCTGCACTTTTTTTGAACTAACAGTAATAATACAACACTATGTTTTTCAAAAGACACATTTTCCAAACAGTAGTAAATGTAATTTGGTCAGAATGCTCTTTTAAAAATGAACAATAGCTGTTTTATTGTCATTGGTGTTACGTGTAAACAATACACTGTACATAAAACATAAGTAACTTTTTAGATTAAATTTGAGGTACAAATAAATGTTTACTTACGTGACTTGACAAAGAATAAAAATTAATAGCGTTTAGTTATAATAGTAAGTTTCTTTTTACAGCTTTGACATGAATATGAGACAATCTTGTAAGACATGCCTGTTTCAATATGTTTTAACAAAAAATGGCAATTATAGCTAAAATTTCATAACATACAATCCATCCAGAATTTCAAAACAATAATTATTATGATTTAAAAACCACTAAATACATAAAGTTTTAGATGAAGGAACATTTTTCGGCTAGTTACTCCAATGACTCGATAGTAACACCAATGACAGTTTCAGTAACACCAATGACTTATAAACAAAAATTTTAAGTCTAAAACATCTCAAAATTTTAAAAAAAACCATTAATCTTCCATATATTAACCTTGCTTAATTATAAAAATGAAAAATGATTCATTAAGTTTAAGTTTTTAAATGATTTGCAAAAGCAAAAAATGACAAAGTAACACTAATGACATTTAGTTATCCCAATGACAAAATGCAGTCATACATAGATTGTAATTAACACTCTTTTTTCTTTTATAAAACCTTGACAAATGCTTGAAAAAAAAATAATTCAATTTAGTATCTCTACCTGCTAACCCAAATCTTAACTCAGCATACATTTCCACAATTTTGGCCAATTTTTTTACTTTCAACGTACTTAGATCCAACCCTAATTGGCCTTTTTAATCATACTTTATCATATTGATGTTATTTATCATTAGTGATTATTTAAAGTGACATACGTCATAGGTATGTACTTTCCTTTTACAACCTATACCAGCTTTATAAAATGATCAATATATTTATACAAGCAAATGTGTTTGTATAAAATTGATGCTTAATGTAATTATTACATACATGTATTACATGTATATGTCATTGGCGTTACCATGTACTTTTAAATTTCTTTAATGAGATAGATAGCAAAGATGGATAAACTTTGATTATCTTAATTGACATGTATGTTATTCCTGTCTATTAACCAGCTTAAAAAAATAAACATTTATTTTTTTTTTACAAAACAAACATTCATTTTATAATATTTTTGTCATTGGTATTACATGAGCATGTCATTGGCGTTACTATTGTACCTAAATTTCTCTTTTTGAGATAAATTGCCTAAAAATGATAAACTTTGGTTATTTCAATTGATATTGATGTTTTCCTCTTCTATTTACCAACTTAATAGAGTAAACATTTCATTATTTTACAAAACAAACATTCATTTTAAATAATTTTGTCATTGGTATTACTTGCATTTGTCATTGGTGTTACTATTGTACCTAAAATTGTTTTTAATTAGAAAAATTGTTGTTAAAAATGAAATGAAATACCCTTATATTAAAGTTTAAGTTGATAAATGTTGTAAATTAGATATGAAGTTCAAAATATAAAGAAAGGTGTAGTTAAATGTATATCTTTTGTCAGTGGTGTAACTTAACTCATCACTGGTTTTACTTTGTAGCAGTTACACCAATGACAGTAACACCAATGACAAAAAGTACATAAATGAGCTGCTATACTTAAATACCCTATGAGAGTGAAAAGGGTCAACCTCAGAGTTTGTTTAGTAAACATATTGAACATATTTAGTATGATAATTACAGTTCTATCTACAAATGACGACAAAGCCATTATTGTATTTCTTACCTTTTTGTCATCAGAAGCTCGTTTACATAACACAAACCACAAAACGTATAAATGGCGTCTGCAGTCTTTTACAGGAAGTGATGTCTTATAACTTAGGACTAGTTATGATGTCATTTATCAAGAATGACAACTATTTTCCAACAAATTAAAATCGGTTACACCAATGACAAAACATTTTGTACAGACATATTTAATATTTATTGGCTTTAATGAAAGATAGAGTGCATATTTTTTACTTTTAAAAACATTCCTCCTACTGTGTATTTAATAATCATATATTTTTGGGGGTTGAAGTTTAGATATTTTTTTATGTATTTATCGATTAAACAGAAAGTGTATTTCTATTGACAGAGTAAAACTGGCAGATATAGGTGATTAAATTGTTATATTTTTTATAATACATTTGTTTTTTTACTTTTTTCTTATGGCAATAGAAAAGATAAAGTCCATTATTTGTTATATGATAGTTAGGCCTAAATGATGGTTAGATATTAAAAATAAAATTAGACATTGCAGTGACATAAATAGCTGCCTTTTTTATATTGACCCATACATGTATTTCTACACTACCAAATTATGTGTTAAAGTAGAAGTAATGACAATTAAAAAGAAACATAAAGTACACTGTATTATTCTAGTATTACAGATATCACAGACCCGCGGCATTCATACATTCATCTATGGGGCGCTGTTTTAATATTTTTTGGGGTATTTATTTGCTATATCAAAAAAAAATTTGATTTTAAAAAATTCGAATTTCTGATATCAGAAAATCGTTTTTGATATCAGAAATTAGAATTCTTGATATCATAAAGTAAAATCCATTTTGTGATATAAAAAAATCGATTTTGTGATATCAGATATTCGAAAGTTTGATGTCAGAAAATGATTTTTTAAATCAGAAATTCAAACTGATTTTTTGATATCAAGAATTATATTTTCTGATATCAGAAATTCAAATAAAATGGCGAATAAATTGAATGAATATTCCTCGACCAAAAATTAAAATTGCTGAACAACAGAGCCTGATTTGCATTTTAATATTTGTTGTTTTTATTTGAATATTTATTTATTTAATGTAAAAAAAATTTTTAGTGTTCTTGATAATTCTGGTCTTATGTATTGAAAGCACTCACTGTACGCCAGTATAAATCCTTTATACGAAATGAAATCATGTTTTTAAATTGGGCATACATAATTATTTTTAAAAACAATTTCTTACACATTTTAAAAGTTGCATAACAGGGAGCATTCAAGTTGATAGTGATTTTATGTAGGTCTTATTTTCTGATATCAAAAAATCGTATTTTCTGAAAATACAAATTATTTTTTGATATCAAAAAATGATTTTCTGGTATCAAAAATTCAATTTCTTGATATAAAAAAATCAACTTTAATTCTTATTATAATTCGAATTATTGATATCAAATATTTATTTTTTCATATGATAACATATCTAAAAAAATATTAAAACAGCGCCTCATATCCATCATGTTCAAAAACTCTATCCTTTACTATTTAACGAAAATCTGTCTACAGCATTGTGAGTGTTTTTTCCTCTAGGCATTTGAAAGGGTCATAGATATGAATTTGCGAGAATATCCATATCCTAGCCAGTCCTTCCAATATATGTTTTTTCCTCTAGGCATTTGAAAGGGTCATGGATATGAATTTGCGAGAATATCCATATCCTAGCCAGTCCTTCCAATATATGTTTTTTCCTCTAGGCATTTGAAAGGGTCATGGATATGAATTTGCGAGAATATCCATATCCTAGCCAGTCCTTCCAATATATGTTTTTTCCTCTAGGCATTTGAAAGGGTCATGGATATGAATTTGAGAGAATATCCATATCCTAGCCAGTCCTTCCAATATATGCCATCGTAATATCCGCCGGTGGGGGTGTAGGGTCCCCCGTGATAGTACCGCCCGGTGGGCAGGGCGGAGGTGCAGTAGTTGTACCACCAACCGCCTCCCTGGTGGGCTGCGCACTGGTTATGGTCAGGCCTGTCGTAGGTAGCGAAATCCATCCCGTTGTTATGAGACAGGTCATCCGGAACATTCCCCTGGAACCCGTAAATGTTCAATTGGAAGTAAGGCGCTGGAGAGACGGAGAAATGGCCGTAGCGCACGCTCCGGTTGTTCCCATGCCAATCCTGCATGTTGATTGTTAGGACAGTGTTTCCTTGGAGATTAAAAAATGAGGGAACATAAATTTCATTAAAGGGGCATGGGTCATTATTTTGGTCAAAAATTATTTATCCGATTTTAATGTTTAAAATGTTTTAGCGAGGCATTCTTAATAGGCAAACCAAAATCTGAGGGTCATTTGTTGAGTTGTTTGCCATGTAAACAAAGCTTTTGTTTACATTTTGAAGGTTGAGGTTAAAATTGCAATTCTAGACCTAAAATGAATGTGTTAAACATTAGGAACTTTTTATTTGGGCTTTAAATGAATAAGAAGATAGAACATTCAGCTTGAAAAAGATTTGTTATTGGTGTATTGAACCTATGTAAACAAAAACAGGGCACGAGCCTTGTTTACATGATTTACAGATTTGTGAGCTCTGTATCTTGCTTAAGACTTAAAGACTGACTCTCCAAGTTAATATGATCATTAGAAATTGTAAATAATAAAAACAGAAAAATAGAATTTGACCCAAATTGTGACGATGCCCCTTTAACACATTGTGAAAGGTTTTCAGAGGCGCCGTTCCCCTTTATAATGTCATTTTGTTTAAGCATGCGCACTTAATCTCAGCATTTTTCAAAGAGATATGTGGCGTACGTATTTGGAGTAAAATTGTTGACTGAGTTTGAGTAAAAATGTACATCATGCTTATAAATCTCATCTTATAAATAGACATTTCACAAACTCTAGGCCCATAAAACATGTTCTGTCTAATTACGAGGGTCAATCAAAAAATACGAAGACAATGTGGCTGTCTATCGTATATTTTTCATCAAAGTCATACTTAACAGATTTATCTGTGCACCAACACTTATGTTATTGATATGCGAAGTTTTAGTCCATTTGATGAAACGGTATTTTTGTTACCCCTTTTTAAAAACAACATGTTTTGTCACCACGGCGCACGGTAACGTTCAAAACATGACGTCAAAATTAAACACGCACAGTTTATAGATATACTCCATCTATATATCACGCTTAGTCTCTTGTGCCTTTCTTCTTACAATTTAAAATGTCACAGAACCACTTAACATCTTATTTGCACACATTTGCTCGAGAATCATAAGTTAGTTCTTCAATGTTTTCATTTTCTAACCGTGTATATCTTAGTTTACAGTAAGGATAGCCCTGAACGTTGGTTGACGTTACTTCTTTTATGACCAAATATTTACAGATATTCTACTCTCTTTCGGACTGTTTCATATTCAAATACAATGACCACCACCCCCACAAAATTTATAACAGTTAAACACAAACTTGCAAATAATTGTTGACTTATTTTTTGCACCATTGAGCATTTTCACAGCTTGTATCGGCTTTTTCCTGAGTTAAATCCATTTTATTTGTGCTTCTCGTTGCGCCGTGACGTCAGGTGACGTCGATGTTTTTAGTCAATTCTAAAGAGGACTATCTGACTTTAGTTACTAATATCTGTTCGACAAAACAATATACCCTGTCATTATTTGGTACATAGAATACCATGACTATACTAAATTTGAAGTTTTAATATAATTTGGTTTTAAGCCAAGTTTATAAAGATAATACTTTCAACATTATTTGGTTTATTGTTGACATAACACAAATTTTGACCGTGTGCCGTGACCTCATTTTTGCAGGATTAAATTCTAAATGATTCTTACAAATAAAGAAATTTATTTACTTTTTTTCTTGCAAATTGTCTAAAACTATTGCTAAATTATGTCTACCAAATTTAGTAATGATATGACGTTAAGTAACATAGCTATGACAAAAGTCTTCGGATTTTTTGATTGACCCTCGTAGTTATATATCTCTAAACTTTGCTACACGTCTGATGAATATAAATGTTATCCGCCATTTATAATGCCACTGCGCATGAGTGCGGGAAAACCTAGCATGAAAGAACAGTTTAATTGTTCACAAATTTGAATCATGTGTTTCATGCCTTAAATAAGATAATTCTTATAATATCAGATAATACTCGAAGCATTAATATTCTGATAGTCATGAATGTAGAACGATATTAACTGTTAAATATGTGTAATAAACTTAAGATGAAACACGATTTTAACATCATATCGACACGGTGAACGGAGTAAATACCCCTTATCCCTGGGGGATGCATGTACTGGGAGTTTTTATTTATTATATATTCAAAAATTCATCTAAACGAAATCCACCTGTTGTTTATAACTTTATAGTAAAGACACGGCACATATCGAGCATGAACCAGACTAGCAAAACCCCTATAACTTCATGATGAAAAATTAAGTTTATTTCGGCTTTAATTCCTATTCCATCAATCTATATGATCTCCAATGAAATTCATTCCTTTGTACGTACCCTTGTCAGTCTGTCTCTTTTTATTTCATTGCCAAATCTGTCAAACTTAACGGTATATATCTTTTTCGTCGTCGCCATTGTTGTTGATCGAGATAGATGTCACATGACCCATTTAAGGCGAGGTTATTCAAATCTCTCTTATTATTTTTCCATGCCAGTAAAAATTTTTTTTATATCTTGTATCTTTGTTATGCCATTGACTTATACAGCGTAAATTTTGAGAAAATCGTATCTTAAAGTAAAGAAATGAAGCAAATAATCACATCTTATTATTGTTATTCACTAAAAATACGCCACATATACATGTACATGTATACCTTTAAACTTGCACAAATGATATTAAGCTAACTACCCTTTCACATGAATTAGACTTGCAATTCGCTCTAATTACACTTTCATATATGTGCATCGTTCTTATAAAATTTATGTAAAACAACTTTTACCGCTCCCGTTTAAACTTACCAGTTAAGGTCAGGTGATAAATTGCCTTCAGTCCCGCCCAGTATTCATACTGTGGATGACCGAATCCGCGGCAATATTCTAGAAATGACCGATAAAAGCTGAGATATCCGCCTTGTCGGCGGAGAATCATTGTGTAGGAGGTACTGACTCCATGTTTACAATGGACCTACAAAAAAAAGAGTCCGTGAAAAAGCTTCAGCCTTTTATTTAGTCTTTATTTTTCGGATTTTTTTTTCTCAGCAAAAACTTAACACACGAGTAATTTTATAGAGGAAATGTTCCTTGGGCCTGCTCATGGAAACTTCAACATACAATATACATTCATGTTTGCACACCATCATCATCATCATCATCATCGGGAAATCTCAGTCAGTCTCGCATGGATTGTTTGATTGATTGTTATTTGTATGTAGGACTTTCCAATGATTGCATGAAAATGAACTACAGTGTACATGTACGTATGGTGCATTATTATGAATTTAAGATAGATTTTCATATGTGGTCTCACCTTGAAAGGTGTGGTGTCGTTCAACCATAAAGTGTATGTTCCATTTTTCATGAATCCTTTCGATCGCACATGTCCACAGTCTTTATATGAATTAGAAAACAAAATAAATAATGAAATAAATACTTGCATGCATGTTACTTGAGGTAAAACTTTAGGTTAATGAGTATGCTTGCTTGCGGACATTCGTTGATATCATTTTAATTGTTAATTAATAATAACATTAAGTGTGTATCAATTTATTTTGCTTCGGAGAGCCGTTATGACTATACCCAGTCTCTTGAAGGAAAAATAATTAATATATATATATATTTTTTTAAATTAATCAAGTAATAAAATGTTTATTCTCTATGCATGGTTGTGGGTAACAAATATTGCTGATTAATACCCCTTCATTGGCCACCCGCTTAAATCCGCCGCTAAATTATACCTCACATGTACACCGTAAACACGATGTGCAGTTACCTTGTTTGCACGTTTGCAAGCTTTGAAAGGAAGAAAATTATTTATACATGACAAAGACTGAAATTGTTATAAAATTTTTATATTTCAAATCTCTCTCTCTCTCTCACTCTCTCTCTCTCTCTCTCTCTCTCTCTCTCTCTCTCTCTCTCTCTCTCTCTCTCTCTCTCTCTCTCTCTATATATATATATATATATATATGATACAATTTTATAGTATACATGTATTACAATATAGAAGCACAAACCCTTAAATTTAAACAATGACTCCTTCACCAGGCTTATAGAAAAAACTCCCCAACAACACTGACAGAGAATTATAGCACTTAGCAAAACAAATTGTTGCATCGACATGGTCAAACTCTGCGGCCTTCCACTCCTGTAATTCTGACAAGATAATTTCGACGCTGCTAAAATAATGTGAAGAAAGATTCTGAAATCACTGTATTGATATAGCAATATGCGATTTCACCACACCTCTGATGAACCAAGAAGAATAAAGATGGTATTTATATTGCTGAAAAACATGTGACTTTTTGTAATAACTGGATTCAGGCAATATCAGACACGTGATTTTTGTGTTTTTCGGTCTTGCCGCATGATCATATTTTCATTTTTGTATAATTACTAGTATTTTGCTTACCTGGTTTAATGTTTCTCCACCGGATTGCATTAAATATTATCCTTAATTTATATCAGGGAAATTATGAACGAAATGCACAATATAGATAATTAAAAATATTGCCACCTTTATGATAAAATGTTCAACAATTAAATGTTCATGTACATTTCAGATAAAACAGTATCTGTTTCATATGTTTTCAGACTTTTTTTGTCCAGTAAATTAACCAATGAACCAATTGAAGATTGCATTACATTTATAGGGTACATGCATCTAGTGAAATATCTACTGAGTAAACAAAAATGTTACAACATTTATAATAATAAATCTACAGGAATTCTGAAATTATATATGAAATAAGTTAAAAAGAATAGGTTAAAAAGCCAAAGATCAATAAATTAGTATTTAATGTTGAATTGAAAAAGTTTTTGTGCCTGTTTAGTTGCATGTACATATCTTTACGGTGTATGAACATTAACTGCTTCATAAAGATTCCATTCAATGATTGTCTCTTATAATCTTCTGTCTCTTATACATCATTCAGTTTGTAATACCGCACATGATTCAATATGCAGTTTCATTTTTATGATGACATGTATACCACATGATATTGTGATGGACAAGTTAGCATTTTTAATCATACTTCAGTATAGGTTTAATACTTATCTATTGTCTTATATTAATTTGTACTTTAATTATCTTTCCTTTTCTCTGGCTGATGGTCAGCTATTCATAAATTATGTATGCATGATGTACAATTTGAAAACTAAGTCATTTTATTGTTTTCTATTTAAATTTACGAAAATAATAAATCTTTTCTTTCATTTGCACTTTTGTTTTCAGTGATGCATTTGAAAAGCGGATATCTGTTCATTCTTACAATATTATACCAGTACTTGTAATTGTATTATAGATTTTGTTTGTATAATCTTTGTAGAGAATTGCTCGGCTTAAGATTTTGGCTGACGCCTTCACCAAAACTAAATCTCTGCCAAGATTATTATTTTTTGTAAAGATACCTCTTCCATGAGACATGTAGCCGCCTGCAGGGTGTAATAGATTTACAATGTAGCTATAGAGCAGCTAGCGAGACAACACCTCCATAATTTTCACTGACCCTAAAGCTAAAATCTTGACACACAAATGGTTTACTACCGATATACAAAGTGAACCCCCCCCCCCCCCAACCTCGGGAGAACACGTAAAACTTGATTATACCCATGCTAGCAGGTGTATTTGATACATTTACGTGTGTCAGTACCCTAATTGTATCGATATTTTCAAAAAGCATGTTGTAAAAATGAGCTGTAATTATTTATTGTCAATTTAGGTACATCTTTTAAATAATTTGGATAGCTACTATCCTTTCAGTGAACGTTCCATTTGGTTTACATTGCGGATTCATTACTTTTTAGAACCATTTTATTAAGACTTTGGACTTTGAGTAGAATGGAACTATCTTTTTCTGGCAGAAAACAAGTTAAAAATGACGCTGATTTTGAGTGAAATGTGCACAGATTGCATATAGGCTTAGCTTAAAAGCTTGACGATTTTAAAGAGCCATGGCTGAGTGGCCAGCAATGAAACAGACAGGCCTACGTAACATTGCTGTTTGACACAACTACCCATTGAGTGCATGGGTTCACGCCACTTCACTTCCATATGCATGAACAACAGATTAAAAACGCAACCGGAAAACACAGTGTGTTTATTTTTATCAGACATTGGATTGGAGTTTCAACAACGTACCTTTTGCATCTGTCCGCTCTTGATAAAAACATTTTGATGTTATTGTAATTACTTCAAAACAATTGTTGATTTTGAACATTGATAACGTTTCCAACTAGTTAAGGCTTCACTTCAAAACCAAAAAATTAGCATTCTGCTATTAGCCCCACACGGAAACTAGTGTTGAAAAGTTCGCTTTATTTCAATAGAAAACAAGGTGGTTGTTTGGATTCCACTTTTTCCGCATCGTATACATGTATATCTATTTGAGTTCGATTATAATTTTTAACACGTACAGTCATTTTAATTACAATGATGACATTCATTGACATTTGAACGGGCGTGTAATTAAATAAACTATTTTATAGAACTTTCTATCGGAACAGGGTTTCCATTCTCTGGGGTATGGGGTCGGTTTTGATTGTTGTGAAACAACGTGTACCCCCCCCCCCCCAAAAAAAAAAGGCAAAAACAAAAAAAACAAAATAGACCCAAAAACCGAGCAACTCATCTCAAGGAATTACACAACAAAAGTCTGCATGTTGTGATATTAATAAATTTAATGGAAAATAATTATTACAAAGCTTTCAGTTTATACATGTAGTACATGTAATCCCAAACAGTACAAGTTAAAAGGGCAAATTCATTCATTTTTCACAATAAACAGTTGTTGAATATTTAATAGTCATGTAGTATTTATACAAGAACACTTTATTTTATCAACGGTGACAAAATTGAGACATAAATGAATAATGTTTGACAGATATCAAATGCACAACAAATGAACAATGAGAAAACCAAGTTAAGTACCATTTCTACATGTTGATGGAGTAGATGAGGAGAACAAATATATATACATCTCTTTTGCCAATAGGTGTTATAAACATATACGGGTCAATATAAAAAAGGCAGCTAAATAGTTTAGGTGAAAATGATGAAAAATAGTAGATATTTCTGCACTTTTTTTGAACTAACAGTAATAATACAACACTATATTTTTCAAAAGACACATTTTCCAAACAGTAGTAAATGTTATTTGGTCAGAATGCTCTTTTAAAAATGAACAATAGCTGTTTTATTGTCATTGGTGTTACCTGTAAACAATACACTGTACATAAAATATAAGTAACTTTTTAGATTAAATTTGAGGTACAAATAAATGTTTACTTACGTGACTTGACAAAGAATAAAAATTAATAGCGTTTAGTTGTAATAGTAAGTTTCTTTTTACAGCTTTGACATGAATATGAGACAATCCTGTAAGACATGCCTGTTTCAATATGTTTTAACATAAAAATGGCAATTATAGCTAAAATTTCATAACATACAATCCATCCAGAATTTCAAAACAATAATTATTATGATTTAAAAACCACTAAATACATAAAGTTTTAGATGAAGGAACATTTTTTCGGCTAGTTACTCCAATGACTCGATAGTAACACCAATGACAGTTTCAGTAACGCCAATGACTTATAAACTAAAAGAAAGTGAGCGCACTAGATTGTAAGTTTGCAGGAATCCTCGACACGAATCAATTGGGATTTAAATGTCTATAACCTCGAAAGGCTATGTACAGGTTTCAACAAAAATATATTATGTTGAGAGTCGAAGTACATGTCTATTCCGGTTATTAAAAAACTCACAAGCTTTCAAAAAATGGCAATGAGAGCTAAACCGATAACTAGTTGGAAATGTTAATGCAAACACATTTTAATGAAGTTATATTGTGTATATCCTAAAAAAGCTAGTAAAAAGAAAAGAAAATAGTGTTCATTCAGCAGATCTAGAAATCAATAACAACAAATTAAAATATACCGGCATATCATAATTCAACATCATGTTATAATAACAAACATTTAAAACAAAAAAGTTTAATTTTTTTTAAAAAGACCACCAGTCGGATTTGAACCCAAAACACTGAATGTTTGTATTCACTAATCCAGGACGAAACCACTGAGCCATGCGAGACTTGTCAATATGCTCTATAAAGTACTGTTTGAAACAACATTGTCATATCAATGGACTTTGTTTTTTATCCTTCAAAAAATCATTTGAAAAAGTACATAATTAGTCACCTCTGGGTCATCTCTCCATCTTTTTTTAAAAAGCGACATTTTTAATGTTGAAATATGTTATCTTTACACGTTTCAAATTTGTGGAGAGAAGACCCAGAGACAACAAAACCATTTAAAAACAGTTGTAAATAAGTAGGATTTTGCATGAATTGCATCGTGTTGCTATATTTAGACCCATATTATGATAAAACCTTTTGCATTTCAAATATTTTTCCACTCATTCCACATCCAACAGATACCAGATAACGGTTATAATTCGAAAAATATTCAAAATTAATTGATGAAATTTTCACTCTCCTTGTGCGCCTAGATTCCTGCCGAATGTACTTTTTAAGCGCCCACTTTCTTTTAAGTCTAAAACATCTCAAAAAATTAAAAAAAACCCATTAATCTTTCATATATTAACCTTGCTTAATTATAAAAATGAAAAATGATTTATTAAGTTTAAGTTTTTAAATGATTTGCAAAAGCATAAAATGACAAAGTTACACTAATGACATTTAGTTATCCCAATGACAAAATGCAATCATACATAGATTGTAATTAACACTCTTTTTTCTTTTATAAAACCTTGACAAATGCTTGAAAAAAAATCATTCAATTTAGTATCTCTACCTACTAACGCAAATCTTAACTCAGCATACATTTCCACAATTTTGGCCAATTTTTTACTTTCAACGTACTTAGATCCAACCCTAATTGGCTTTTTTAATCATACTTTATCATATTATTGTTATTTATCATTAGTGATAATTTAAACTGACATACGTCATAGGTATGTACTTTCCTTTTACAACTTATACCAGCTTTATAAAATGATCAATATATTTATACAAGCAAATGTGTTTGTATAAAATTGATGCTTAATGTAATTATTACATACATGTATTACATGCATATGTCATTGGCGTTACCATGTACTTTTAAATTTCTTTTATGAGATAGATAGCAAAGATGGATAAACTTTGATTATCTTAATTGACATGTATGTTATTCCTGTCTATTAACCAGCTTAAAAAAATAAACATTTAATTTTTTTTACAAAACAAACATTCATTTTATAATATTTTTGTCATTGGTATTACATGAGCATGTCATTGGCGTTACTATTGTACCTAATTTTTTCTTTTTGAGATAAATTGCCTAAAAATGATAAACTTTGGTTATTTCAATTGATATTGATGTTTTCCTCTTCTGTTTACCAACTTAATAGAGTAAACATTTCATTATTTTACAAAACAAACATTCATTTTAAATAATTTTGTCATTGGTATTACTTGCATTTGTCATTGGTGTTACTATTGCACCTAAAATTGTTTTTAATTAGAAAAATTGTTGTTAAAAATGAAATGAAATACCCTTATATTAAAGTTTAAGTTGATAAATGTTGTAAATTAGATATGAAGTTCAAAATATAAAGAAAGGTGTAGTTAAATGTATATCTTTTGTCAGTGGTGTAACTTAACTCATCACTGGTGTTACTTTGTAGCAGTTACACCAATGACAGTAACACCAATGACAAAAAGTACATAAATGAGCTGCTATACTTAAATACCCTATGAGAGTGAAAAAGGTCAACCTCAGAGTTTGTTTAGTAAACATATTGAACATATTTGGTATGATAATTACAGTTCTATCTACAAATGTTTTGACATAATTACTACAACACCAATGACAAAGCCATTATTGTATTTCTTTTTGTCATCAGAAGCTCGTTTACATAACACAAACCACAAAACGTATAAATGGCGTCTGCAGTCTTTTACAGGAAGTGAAGTCTTATAACTTAGGACTAGTTATGATGTCAGTTATCAAGAATGACAACTCTTTTCCAACAAATTAAAATCAGTTACACCAATGACAAAAAATTTTGTACAGACATATTTAATTTTTATTGGCTTTAATGAAAGATAGGGTGCATATTTTTTACTTTTAAAAACATTCCTCCTACAGTGTATTTTATAATCATATATTTTTGGGGGTTGAATTTTAGATAATTTTTAAAGTATTAATCGATTAAACAAAAAGTGTATTTCTATTGACAGAGTAAAACTGGCAGATATAGGTGATTAAATTGTTATATTTTTAAAAATACATTTGGTTTTTTTTACTTTTTCCTTATGGCAATAGAAAATATAAAGTCCATTATTTGTTATATGATAGTTAAATGATGGTTAGATATTAAAAATAAAATTAGACATAGCAGTGACATAAATAGCTGCCTTTGTTATATTGACCCATACATGTATTTCTACACTATCAAATTATGTGTTAAAGTAGAAGTAATGACAATTAGAAAAAAAAACAACATAATGTACACTGTATTATCTAGTATTACAGATATCACGGACCCGCGGCATTCATACATTCATCTATGGGGCGCTGTTTAAATATATTTTTTAGGTATTTTGCTATATCAAACAAAATTGGATTTTAAAAAATTCGAATTTCTGATATCAGAAAATCGTTTTTGATATCAGAAATTAGAATTCTTGATATCAGAAAGTACAATCCATTTTGTGATATAAAAAAAAATCGATTTTGTGATATCAGAAATTCGAAAGTTTGATATCAGAAAATGATTTTTTAAATCAGAAATTCAAACTGATTTTTTGATATCAAGAATTTTATTTTCTGATATCAGAAATTCAAATAAAATGGCGAATAAATTTAATGAATATTCCTTGACCAAAAATTAAAATTGCTGAACAACAGAGCCTGATTTGCATTTTAATATTTGTTGTTTTTATTTGAATATTTATTTATTTAATGTAAAAATATTTTTTTAGTGTTCTAGATAATTCTGGTCTTATGTATTGAAAGCACTCACTGTACCCCAGTATAAATCATTATACGAAACGAAATCAGGTTTTTAAATTGGGAATACATAATTATTTTTAACAGGCATCTACAGGTTTGAAAAACAATTTCTTACACATTTTAAAGTTGCATAACAGGGAGCATTCAAGTTGATAGCGATTTTATGTAGGTCTTAATTTCTGATATCAAAAAATCGTATTTTCTGAAAATACAAATTATTTTTTGATATCAAAAAATGATTTTCTGGTATCAAAAATTCAATTTTTTTATATAAAAAAATCAACTTTAATTCTTATTATAATTCGAATTATTGATATCAAATATTTATTTTTTTTTTATATCATAACATATCTAAAAAATATTAAAACAGTGCCTCATATCCATCATGTTCAAAAACTCTATCCTTTACTATTTAACGAATATCTGTCTACAGCATTGTGAGTGTTTTTTCCTCTAGGCATTTGAAAGGGTCATGGATATGAATTTGCGAGAATATCCATATCCTAGCCAGTCCTTCAAATATATGTTTTTTCCTCTAGGCATTTGAAAGGGTCATGGATATGAATTTGAGAGAATATCCATATCCTAGCCAGTCCTTCCAATATATTCCATCGTAATATCCGCCGGTGGGGGTGTAGGGTCCCCCGTGATAGTACCGCCCGGTGGGCAGGGCGAAGGTGCAGTAGTTGTACCACCAACCGCCTCCCTGGTGGGCTGCGCACTGGTTATGGTCAGGCTTGTCGTAGGTAGCGAAATTCATCCCTTTGTTATGAGACAGGTCATCCGGAACATTCCCCTGGAACCCGTTAATGTTCAATCGGAAGTAAGGCGCTGGAGAGACGGAGAAATGGCCATAGCGCACGCTCCGGTTGTTACCATGCCAATCCTGCATGTTGATTGTTAGGACAGTGTTTCCTTGGAGATTAAAAAATGAGGGAACATAAATTTCATTAAAGGAGCATGGGTCATTATTTTGGTCAAAAATTATTTATCCGATTTTAATGTTTAAAATGTTTTAGCGAGGCATTCTTAATAGGCAAACCAAAATCTGAGGGTCATTTGTTGAGTTATTTGCCATGTAAACAAAGCTTTTGTTTACATTTTGAAGGTTGAGGTTAAAATTGCAATTCTAGACCTAAAATGAATGTGTTAAACATTAGGAACTTTTTATTTGGGCTTTAAATGAATAAGAAGATAGAAAATTCAGCTTGAAAAAGATTTTTTTATTGGTGTATTGAACCTATGTAAACAATAATAGGGCACGAGCCTTGTTTACATGATTTACAGATTTGTGAGCTCTGTATCTAGCTTAAGATTTAAAGACTGACTCTCCAAGTTGATTTGATCATTAGAAATTGTAAATAATAAAAACAGAAAAATAGAATTTGACCCAAATTGTGACGATGCCCCTTTAACACATTGTGAAAGGTTTTCAGAGGCGCCGTTCCCCTTTATAATGTCATTTTGTTTAAGCATGCGCACATACTCTCAGCATTTTTCAAAGAGATATGTGGCGTACGTATTTGGAGTAAAATTGTTGACTGAGTTTGAGTAAAAATGTACATCATGCTTCTAATAAATAGACATTTCACAAACTCTAGGCCCATAAAACATGTTCTGTCTAATTAGTTATATATCTCTAAACTTTGCTACACGTCTTATGAATATTAATGTTATCCGCCATTTATAATGCCACTGCGCATGAGTGCGGGAAAACCTAGCATGAAAGAACAGTTTATAATTGTTCACAAATTTGAATCATGTGTTTCATGCCTTAAATTAGATAATTCTTATAATATCAGATAATACTCGAAGCATTAATATTCTGATAGTCATGAATGCAGAACGATATTAACTGTTAAATATGTGTAATAAACTTAAGATGAAACACGATTTTAACATCATATCGACACGGTGAACGGAGTAAATACCCTTTATCCCTGGGGGATGCATGTACTGAGAGTTTTTATTTATTATATATTCAAAAATTCATCCAAACGAAATCCACCTGTGGTTTATAACTTTATAGTAAAGACACGGCACATATCGAGCATGAACCGGACTAGCAAAACCCCTATAACTTCATGATGGAAACTTAAGTTTAATTCGGCTTTAATTCCTATTCAATCAATCTATATGATCTCCAATGAAATTCATTCCTTTGTTCGTATCCTTGTCAGTCTGTCTCTTTTTTTTCATTGCCAAATCTGTCAAACTTAACTATGGCATGTCATACGTTGCAATATTCGATCTTTTCTATTTGTATTATATAAATATTCATTTGTATTGAATAATTTTCCATTTGTATTGTATAATTTTCCATTTGTATTCTATAATTTTCAATTTGTAGGGTATAATCTTCCATTTGTATTGTATAATTTTCAATTTGTATTGTATAATTTTCCATTTGTATTGTATAATTTCATTTGTATTGTATAATTTTTTATTTGTATTGTAAAATTTCCATTTGTATTGTACAATTTTCAATTTGTATTGTATAATTTTCCATTTGTATTGTACAATTTTCAATTTGTATTCTATAATTTTCAATTTGTATTCTATAACTTTCAATTTGTATTGTATCCGAGGGATTGTTTATTTGTTTTGTTACGAAGGTTATCATTGGTTAAAAGTTTTATACTGTATTGTGGGGAAACCAGCGAAATGTTCCGGATGCTGAACGCAAACTGGTCCCCTTAACATGTTTTAAACACGTGGTGATCTCATTTAGCGGCAGTGACGCCAGTGTGAGGCTTGCATGTTGGACAACTTGGGTTTTTTCTGGGTTTTTAAGGTAAACAGATAGGGCAATCGTGATAAAAGATATACCAAGGCATAATACATATAATTATAATGACTGTATAAGGTGTCTCGATCTGCCCCTGTCCCTTCATTGACAGTAAGTCTATCGAGAGATGTACATGTATGTACGTCCCTATTGGTCTATACCAGGTTTGCAAAATCTGGTTCGGTTAACCAGCTACATGTGTATAATGTCTTGGTATATCTTTTATCACAATGACCTGTTTACCTGAAAAAACCAGAACAGTCCAAATTTGTCCAATACGGCGAGCCTCACACTAGCATCATTGCCGCTAAATCAATAGACCACCACGTCAAGCAGTGGCGTCGGAAGCCAATTGAAAGTGGGGGGAAGGGGGGGCTAGACTAATCCTCAGAAATCTTTACGAAACCTAATTCCCAAAATCATGAAATTCATAATCCGCGAGGGGGGAGGGGGAGGTGGAGGGGGGGGGGGCTATTATACCTTTAACTCCAACTTCTCAATATTTCAATCTTTTAAAGGTAAATTTCAGTTCAATTATGTTTGCTGCGAGAAAAAGTGGGGGGGGGACTGAACCCTCTATGATGCTATTTCCCTAATGGTTAGGTCTAACTTTGCAACAAAAATGAGGGGGGGGGGCTTCCCCCCCCCCCCCCCCGTGTCAGCCCCCCCCCCCCCCCCCGGTTCCGAAGCCTATGACGTGTTTAAACAAGTCATGTTAAGGGGACCAGTTTGCGTTCAGCATCCGGAACATCTCGCTGGTTTTCCCACAATACAGTATAAAACTTTTAACCAATGATAATCTTCGTAACAAAATAAATAAATAATCCCTCGGATACAATACAAATTGAAAATTATATAATACAAATTGGAAATTATACAATACAAATTGAAAATTATACAATACAAATTGAAAATTATACAATACCAATGGAAAATTATACAATACCAATTGAAAATTATACCATACAAATTGAAATTATACAATACAAATAAAACATTATACAATACAAACGTCATTTATACAATACAAATGGAAAATTATACAATACAAATAGAAAATTATAGAATACAAATAAAATTTATACAATGCAAATGAAAAATTATAGAATACAAATGGAAAATTATACAATACAACTAGAAAATTATACAATACAAATGAATATTTATATAATACAAATGAAAAAGATCGAATATTGCAACGTTTGACATGCCATACTAAACGGTATAAATCTTTTTCGTCGTCGCCATTGTTGTTGATCGAGATAGATGTCACGTGACCCATGTAAGGCGAGGTTATTCAAATCTCTCTTATTTTTTTTTCCATGCCGGTAAATATTTTTTTTATATCTTGTATCTTTGTTATGCCATTGACTTATAAAGCGTAAATTTTGAGAAAATCGTATCTTAAAGTAAAGAAATAGAGCAAATAATCACATCTTATTATTGTTATTCACTAAAAATACGCCACATATACATGTACATGTATACCTTTAAACTTGCACAAATGATATTAAGCTAACTACCCTTTCACATGAATTAGACTTGCAATTCGCTCTAATTACACTTTCATATATGTGCATCGTTCTTATAAAATTTATGTAAAACAACTTTTACCGCTCCCGTTTAAACTTACCAGTTAAGGTCAGGTGATAAATTGCCTTCAGTCCCGCCCAGTATTCATACTGTGGATGACCGAATCCGCGGCAATATTCTAGAAATGACCGATAAAAGCTGAGATATCCGCCTTGTCGGCGGAGAATCATTGTGTAGGAGGTACTGACTCCATGTTTACAATGGACCTACAAAAAAAGAGTCCGTGAAAAAGCTTCAGCCTTTTATTTATTCTTTATTTTTCGGATTTTTTTTTCTCAGCAAAAACTTTACACACGAGTAATTTTATAGGGGAAATGTTCCTTGGGCCTGCTCATGGAAACTTCAACATACAATATACATGCATGTTTGCACATCATCATCTTCATCATCATCATCGGGATTTCTCAGTCAGTCTCGCATGGATTGTTTGATTGATTGTTATTTGTATGTAGGACTTTCCAATAATTGCATGAAAATGAACTACAGTGTACATGTACGTATGGTGCATTATTATGAATTTAAGATAGATTTTCATATGTGGTCTCACCTTGAAAGGTGTGGTGTCGTTCAACCATAAAGTGTATGTTCCATTTTTCATGAATCCTTTCGATCGCACATGTCCACAGTCTTTATATGAATTAGAAAACAAAATAAATAATGAAATAAATACTTGCATGCATGTTACTTGAGGTAAAACTTTAGGTTAATGAATATGCTTGCTTGCGGACATTCGTTGATATCATTTTAATTGTTAATTAATAATAACATTAAGTGCGTATCAATTTATTTTGCTTCGGAGAGCCGTTATGACTATACCCAGTCTCTTGAAGGAAAAATAATTAATATATATATATATTTTTAAATTAATCAATTAATAAAATGTTTATTCTCTATGCATGGTTGTGGGTAACAAATATTGCTGATTAATACCCCTTCATTGGCCACCCGCTTAAATCCGCCGCTAAATTATACCTCACATGTACACCGTAAACACGATGTGAGGTTACCTTGTTTGCACGTTGGCAAGCTTTGAAAGGAAGAAAATTATTTATACATGACAAAGACTGAAATTGTTATAAATTTTTTATATTTTAAATCTCTCTCTCTCTCTCTCTCTCTCTCTCTCTCTCTCTCTCTATATATATATATATATATATGATACAATTTTATAGTATACATGTATTACAATATAGAAGCACAAACCCTTAAATTTAAACAATGACTCCTTCACCAGGCTTATAGAAAAAACTCCCCAACAACACTGAAAGAGAATTATCGCACTTAGCAAAACAAATCGTTGCATCGACATGGTCAAACTCTGCGGCCTTTCACTCCTGTAATTCTGACAAGATAATTTCGACGCTGCTAAAATAATGTGAAGAAAGATTCTGAAATCACTGTATTGATACAGCAATATGCGATTTCACCACACCTCTGATAAACCAAGAAGAATAAAGATGGTATTTATATTGCTGAAAAACATGTGACTTTTTGTAATAACTGGATTCAGGCAATATCAGACACGTGATTTTTGTGTTTTTCGGTCTTGCCGCATGATCATATTTTCATTTTTGTATAATTACTAGTATTTTGCTTACCTGGTTTAATGTTTCTCCACCGGATTGCATTTAATATTATCCTTAATTTATATCAGGGAAATTATGAACGAAATGCACAATATAGATAATTAAAAATATTGCCACCTTTATGATAAAATGTTCAACAATTAAATGTTTATGTACATTTCAGATAAAACAGTATCTGTTTCATATGTTTTCAGACTTTTTTTTGTCCAGTAAATTAACCAATGAACCAATTGAAGATTGCATTACATTTATAGGGTACATGCATCTAGTGAAATATCTACTGAGTAAACAAAAATGTTACAACATTTATAATAATAAATCTACAGGAATTCTGAAATTATAATTATATGAAATAAGTTAAAAAGAATAGGTTAAAAAGCCAACGATCAATAAATTAGTATTTAATGTTGAATTGAAAAAGTTTTTGTGCCTGTTTAGTTGCATGTACATATCTTCACGGTGTATGAACATTAATTGCTTCATAAACATTCCATTCAATGATTGTCTCTTATAATCTTCTGTCTCTTATACATCATTCAGTTTGTAATTCCGCACATGATTCAATATGCAGTTTCATTTTTATGATGACATGTATACCACATGATATTGTGATGGACAAGCCAGCATTTTTAATCATACTTCAGTATAGGTTTAATACTTATCTATTGTCTTATATTAATTTGTACTTTAATTATCTTTCCTTTTCTCTGGCTGATGGTCAGCTATTCATAAATTATGTATGCATGATGTACAATTTGAAAACTAAGTCATTTTATTGTTTTCTGTTTAAATTTACGAACATAATAAATCTTTTCTTTCATTTGCACTTTTGTTTTCAGTGATGCATTTGAAAAGCGGATATCTGTTCATTCTTACAATATTATACCAGTACTTGTAATTGTATTATAAATTTTGTTTGTATAATCTTGTTAGATAAATGCTCGGCTTAAGATTTTGGCTCACGCCTTCACCAAAACTAAATCTCTGCCAAAATTATTATTTCGTTGTGAAGATACATCTTCCATGAGACATGTAGCTGCCTGGCTGTAATAGATTTACAATGTAGCTATAGAGCAGCTAGCAAGACAACACCTCCATAATTTTCACTGATCCTAAAGCTAAAATCTTGACACACGAATGGTTTACTACCGATATACAGAGTGTCCCCCTCCACCTCAGCAAAACACGTATTACTTGATTATACCCATGCTAGCAGGTGTATTTGATACACCTACATATGTCAGTACCCTGATTGTATCGATATTTTCAAAAGGTGTGTTGTAAAAATGAGCTGTAATTATTTATTGTCAATTTAGGTACATCTTTTTAATAATTGTGATAGCTTCTATCCTTTCAATGCAGAACGTTTCACTTGGTTTAAATTGCGGATTCTTAATTTTTAGAACCATTTTATTAAGACTTTGGACTTTGAGTAGAATGAAACTATCTTTTTTTGGCAGAAAACAAGTTAAAAATGACGCTGATTTTGAGTGAAATATGCACAGATTGCATATAGGCTTAGCTTAAAAGCTTGACGATTTCAAAGAGCAATGGCTGAGTGGCCAGCAATGAAACAGACAGGCCTACGCAACATTGCTTTTGACACAACTACCCTAAGTCCAAACCCCTGTTAAAATGGATCCACATTGACCATTGAGTGCATGGGTTCACGCCACTTCACTTCCATATGCATGAACAACAGATTAAAAACTTAAGGCAACCGGAAAACACAGAGTGTGTTTATTTTATCCGACATTGGACTAGGTGGAGTTTCAATAACGCACCTTTTGCATCTGCCTGCTCTTGATAAAACGTTTTAGTGTTATTGTAACTTCAAAACAATTGTTGACTTTGAACATTGATAACGTTTCCAACTAGTTAAGGCTTCACTTCAAAACCAAAAAAAATTTCATTCTGCGATAAGCCCCACACGGAAACTAGTGTTGAAAAGTTCGCTTTATTTTAATAGAAAACAAGGTGAGGGTGAGGCAAACTTTGAAGCCTCAAGCACATAAAATTGTTTGAATTCCACTTTTTCCGCATCGTATATATATTTGAGTTCGATTATAATTTTTAACACGTACAGCCATTCTTAATTACAATGATAACATTCATTGACATTTGAACGGGCGTGTAATTAAATTAACAATTTTATAGAACTTTCTATTGGAACAGGGTTTCCATTCTCTAGGGTATGGGGTCGGTTTTGATTGTTGTGAAACAACCCCCCCCCCCCCCCCAAAAAAAAGGGCAAAACAAAAGAAACAAAATAGACCCAAAAACCGAGCAACTCATCTAAAGGAATTACACAACAAAAGTCTGCATGTTGTGATATTAATAAATTTAATGGAAAAATAATTATTACAAAGCTTTCAGTTTATAGTACATGTAATCCAAACTTTATTCAGTACAAGTTAAAAGGGCAAATTCATTCATTTTTCACAATAAACAGTTGTTGAATATAATAGTCATGTAGTATTTATACAAGAACACTTTTATTTTATCAACGGTGACAAAATTGAGATATAAATGAATAATGTTTGACAGATTTCAAATGTACAACAAATGAACAATGAGCAAACCAAGTTAAGTACGATTTCTACATGTTGATGGAGTAGATGAGGAGAACAAATATATATACATATCTTTTGGCAATAGGTGTTATAAACATATACATGTATTTCTACACTACCAAATTATGTGTTAAAGTAGAAGTAATGACAATTTAAAGAAAAAAAGAAACACAAAGTCCACTGTATTATTCTAGTATTACAGATATCACGGATCCGCGGCATTCATACATTCATCTATGGGGCGCCGTTTTAATATTTTTTAGGTATTTTTTTATATCAAAAAATGATTTTTTGATACAAAATTCGAATTTCCGATATCAGAAAATAATTTTTTGATACCAGAAATTCGAATTCTTGATATCAGAAAGTACAGTCTATTTTGTGACATCAAAAAATCGATTATGTGATATCAAAAATCATTTTCTGATATCAGAAATCCGATATTTTGATATCATAAAATAATTTTTTTATATCAAATTCAAACTGATTTTTTGATATTCAAAATTATATTTTCTTGTATCAGAAATTCAAATAAAATAGCGAATAAATTTTACATATTTGATGAATATTCCCTTGACCAAAAATTAATTTGCTGAACTACAGAGCCCGATTTACATTTTAGTTTTTGTTGTTTTTATTTGAATAGTTATTTAATGGTAAAATTTATTTTGTGTTCTTGATACTTCTGGTCTTGTGTATAGAAAGCACAAACTATACGCCAGTATAAATCCTTTATATTATGTGACGCCATCATTTTTCAATATTACCAGCGAATCGCAAAGAAGCTAACCATTCTATTGGACAAACTTGCCAAAATGAAATCAGGTTTTTAGGCATACATTATCATTCTTAACAGGCATCTACAGGTTAGAAAAACAATTTCTTACAAATTACGAAAGTTGCATCACGGGGAGCATTCATTAAGTTGATCTTATTTTCTGATATCAAAAAATCGTTTTTCTGATATCAGAATATACAAATGATTTTTTGATATCAAAAAATGATTTTCTGATATCAAAAATTCAATTTTCTGATATAAATAATTCATTTTTTTTATATCAAAAAATCAACTTTTGATATCAAGAATTCGAATTTGTGATTTCAAAAAATATTTTCTGATTTCACAAAATAGATTTTTTTATATCAAGAATTATTTTTTGATATCAAATATTTGTTTTTTGATATGAAGAATTATTTCTTGATATCAATAATTCGAATTATTGATATCAAATTTTATTTTTTGATATCAGAAAATACCTCAAAAATATTAAAACGGCGCCTCATATTCATGATGTTCAAAATTCTATCCTTTTTTACTTAACGAAAATATGTATACATACTGCATAGTGAGTGTTTTTGTTCTAGGCATTTGAAAGGGTCATGGATATGAATTTGAGTGAATATCCATATCCTTGCCAGTCCTTCCAATATATGCCATCGTAGTATCTGCTGGTGGGGGTGTAGGGTCCCCCGTGATAGTACTGCCCGGTGGGCAGGGCAGAGGTGCAGTTGTTGTACCACCAACCGCCTTTCTGGTGGATTGCGCAATGCTCAGCGTCATATCTGTCGAAGGTAGTGAAGTACGCCCCGTTGTTATGAGACAAGTCATCTAGGACATCCCCCTGGAACCCGTGAATGTTCAAATAGTAGTAAGGCTGGGGAGAGACAGAGAAATGGCTGTAGCGCACGCTCCGGTTGTTACCATGCCAATCCTGCATGTTGATTGTCTGGATAGTGTTGCCTTGAAGCTAGAAAAAAAGGGGACATTTTCATTCACACATTGTGAAATGTTTTCAGCGGTGCCCTTCCACATTATAATGTCATTTTGTTTAAGGATGCGTGCTAACTCTTAGTATGTGCCGTTCTTGCAATACCACCAGATTTTGTAAGATTATGGAACAAGGGATTATGGTTATTAGACTCGCACGTGATAAAATCCCAGAAAAACCGCTCTCATTAGAAATGCACCACTCTCATGTAGATTTATTTTATTTAATTATTTTATATTTCCAATCCTCCCTCTCACCTCCATCACTTGCATTGCTCTTATCAAAGGTATATGTGGCGTATTTGGAGTAAATTTTTTGACATTAGTTTGAGTAAAAATATACATCATGCTTCTTATAATAAGACGTTCCACAAACTCTAAGCTCATTAAAACAAGTTCTGTCTTTAGTTATTTGTGTCTGAACTTTGCTACACGTCTGATGAATATTAATGCGATCCACCATTTATAAAAATATTTTATTTTTTTTTTATTTTTTTGTATCTTTGTTCTGCAGTTGACGTATAAAGCGTAATTTGTGTGTGAAAAGTCCTATCCTCAAGTAAAGAAATGAAGCAAATACCCGGTAGTCAGATCTTATTATTGTTATTCACTAAGAATACGCCACATACCGTATATCAGGTTTTTTCCGCGAGTATCCAATTTCCGCTTTGTTCGCGACGATTTCCGTATCACGGAAAATAAATCAGCGTAAATGTGATACAAAGTTTTGTTTTAATAATAGAATTTTCTCTTTCCTCATAAAGTAAACAGGTAAGTAAAAGTACGGTGAACTGTGTTCAGTTAGTTTAGTTAGAGGTAAAAATTGCGGGATCGTAGAACAAACGCCAGATAATAGATTTATAAGCCTCGTTGTTTATTTGATAATCCATTGACAAGCTAATTAAAACGGTCGCTTTCCTTGCGTAAACTAATGTCTATTTATACCTGAGCTACTGGTATATGTAACGGTACATGATCTATTAAATTATATCGGTAATTAATTCACATTAAGGAGATCGAGTATATGGTTTCATTGTCCGAATTAAAATACTTTTCCCTAGCTCTCACCTCACAGGTTTAAACAATCGTAAATAATATTTACAATGTGACTTTGAAATAGTGAAAATTTGATTTGCGTAAATTTTATATACCGTTCTTGGCTCTGATTCGCGGAAAAAAACATGACGCGGAAAAAACCTGATATACGGTATACCTTTAAACTTGAACAACTCACATTAAGCTAACTACGCTTTTACATGTATTAGAATTAAGTACATTGTTCTTATTACACTTATGTAAATTTGCATCGTTCTTATAAATGTAAAACAACTTTCACCGATCTCATTCAATTTACCGGCATAGGTCAGGTGAGAAATGCACCCAGTCCCGCCCAGTATTCATACTGTGGATGACCGAACCTGTTGGAATATTCTAGAAGTGGTCGATAGAAGCTGATAGATCCGTCTTGTCGGCGAAGAATCACTGTATAGGAGGTACTGGCTCCATGTTCACAATGGACCTACAAAAAAAGAAGATTCCGTGAAGCTTCAGTCTTTTACTTAGTCTTTATTTTTTCAGATTTTTTTTCCACAGCAAAAACTTTACACACAAGTAATTTTATAGAGGAAACGTTCCTTGGGTCTGCTCATGGAAACTTCAAAATACAACATACATGCACGTTTGCATATCGATCATCATCATCGTCGTCGTCGTCGAAAACTCGTTCGATTGTTACTAGTATTTGCATGAGGGACTCACAATTTTCCAATGATTGCATGAAAAACTAACTACATATGGCGCATTAATTATTATAATTTCTAAACAGATATATTCATATACATGCATGGTCTCACCTTGAAAGGGGTAGTGTCGTTCAACCATAACGTGTATGTTCCATTTTTCATGAATCCTTTCGATCGCACATGTCCACAGTCTTTATATGAATTAGCAAAGAAAATAAGTAATGAAAGAAATACTTGCATGCATATTGCTTGAGATATAACTATAGGTAAATGGGTTCTGTATATTATATGCTTTCATGCAGACATTCGTGGATATCATTTACATGTAGTTGTCCGTTTGTTAATCAATTAATAGAAATATCAGGGGCATCATTTATTTTGCTAAGGAGAGCCGTTACTGAGTCGCTCTGAAGAAAAGTAACCGAATTTCATTTTTTTTTATCAATTAATAAAATATTTGTTCTATAGGACTTTAGGTCACAACATATTCGTGATTAATACCCATTCATTGCCCACCTCGCTCAAATCCGCCACTAAAATTGCAGTAAAATTTACAGTATATATACACGTGTATATATGCTAGTATTACAATATAAAAGCACATACCTTTAAACTTAAACGATGACTCCTTTACCAGACTTGTAGAAAAAACTCTCGAACAAGATTGAAGGAGAATTATCGCACTCAGCAAAACAAATCGATGTATCTGCATGGTCAAACTCTGCGGCCTTTCAATCCTGTGATTCTGATAAAGAAAATCTCGACGCAGCTAAGTTAATGTAAAGAATAAGTCTGTTAATCACTGTATTTATATAGCCCTATGCGATTTCACCATACCTCTGAGCTTTTATCATAGAAGGAGGATGATATTTATATTTTCTATTTCTCCCACTTTGAAAAACATGTGACCTTTTGTAGTAGCTGGATTCAGGCAACATCAGACACGTGATTTTTGTGTTTTTTAGTCTTGTGCATGATCATATGTTTGACAGTTAAGGTTTTGTCCCCAGATTAAATGCGAAAAAGTGATCTAGGCCTATCACAATAAAGTACATGTACATGTATGGAAGAGGTCATTTTTTGCAAAGATTTGTAAAAAATATCTTTGATTCATTTATATAGATAAGAAAGTTTATTTCAAAGTTATCCTTTAAATAGGAAAAAATATCAAGGTAAGCGGTTTATGTAATAGCAATTGTTTACAGATAATTTAATAAAGAGAGAGGGGGGAGGGGCGTTACAACCTGATAAAACGTGAACACTGCAATGACGAGCGAAAACTTGGATAAAGGTACTTCATGGCGGTCAGACATTATATAGTCAAATGTATTTTCAAAACGTGGTATGAAACACATGGCGGTTAGTTTTTGAAGAAAAAAAACCAGTTACTATAAGGAAACGATTGTGTTTATTGTAATGTACATGTATAAACATACATTTTTAAAGTCATTTACTAAACTTGATTATTTCAATTCATAAATTTTCAATGAGGAAGAAACCTTTTAGTAGACCCACTATTTCTATTTTAATAGTTTACACAGGATAGTTCCTCTCCATACTTTGTAATATTTCCTTAAAATGAGAAAATGCACGACAAGCGACTTACCCAGTGTGAAACACTGCCACTAACTGACATAACAGTAACTTTATTTTTGCCCCCAAGAAATGTTAATATAACCGAGTCGCATTATGAATTAAAGATCTACCCTAACATTTCAACATAATAAAAGCAAAACGATATTGTATTTTTGTTAGATTTGGACCCTGTTTATATATACCGTAGTATTTACAATATTTAAGGAAAGAAGGAAAGAATATCTTCCCAAGTTATACTCGTGTAACCAGGGTTGGGGCAGTTACGCTTAATAAACCGTGAAGCGGATTATAAAAAATCGTACATTGCTCCAACCAAGGTTAAACGAGAATAACGTGGGTAGATATTGAGTTCATTTCTTTTAATTTAATTTTATGTAATTTTCTGTACAAATTGAAAGCGTTCTACTGTCATATTTGGTTAAAATACATGCCTTATATAGATAGTGTATGTTTATTTATGTTTATATAGAAATGTGTATATAATTAATTCCAGTGATGAGCCTGCCGACGCCGGGTCAGAAATAATAAAATGCTACTACTGACCACTCTGCGTCGGATCATTAGTACAATTGTATGTACTTGATTGCATTTACTTATTAGGAATAGAATGGTGTAGCACAGTATCCATGGATATAATTTATTGCATTAGGAATGATTACAGAGGCGGCAATGTATTGCGCTAGGGACAAGAACAGACGCGTAATTGTTCTGCAATAGGGACAGTAACAGACGCGTCAGTGTATTGCGCTAGGAACAGTTATAGACGCGTCAATGTATTGCACTTTGAACAGTACCAGTGGTGTTCGTGTATTGCGCTATGAACAGTACCAGTGGTGTTCGTGTATTGCGCTATGAACAGTAACAGTGGTGTCAGTGTATTGCGCTATGAACAGTAACAGCTGCGTTAATGTATTGCGCTAGGAAGGTTATAGAGGCGTCATTGATTATGGTAGGAACACTAACAGACGCGTCAGTGTATTGTACTAGGAACAGTAAAAGTGGTGTCAGTGTATTGCGCTATGAACAGTAACAGACGCGTTAATGTATTGCGCTAGGAACGGTTACAAATGCGTCAGTGTATTGCACTAGGACAATTACAGAGCGCCAATGTATTGCACTAGGAACAGAAACAGAGGCGTCGATGTATTGCAGAAGGAAAGTAACAGACGTGTCAGTGTATTTCACTAGGAATGTTTACAGAGGCGACAATGTATTGCACTAGGAACACTAACAGACGCGTTCTGCACTAGGAACAGTAACAGACGCATCAGTGTATTGCACTAAGAACGGTTAAAGAAGCTTTGATGTATTGCGCTAGGAACAGTAACAGACGCGTCAGTGTATTGCACTAGGAACGTTTACAGAGTCGTCAATGTATTCCACTAGGAACAGTTAGAGAGGTGCCGGTATACTAGTATTGCACAAGGACTAGTGACAGACACGTCAGTGTATAACGCTAGGAACAGTAACAGACGCATCAGTGTATTGCGCTAGGAACAAACGTGTCAGTGTTTTACGCAAGAAACAGTTAAAGACGCATTAATGTATTGCACTGGAAGTAGTAAGAGACGCATCAGTGTATTGCACTAGGAACGGTTACAGATGCAGCAATGTTTTGCACTACGAACAGTAACATAGGCGTCAATGTATTGCGTTAGGAACAGGCACAGACGCATTAATGTATTGCACTAGGAAAGAGTACAGAGGCACCAGTGTATTGCAGTAGGAACGCTAACAGACGCGTTCACGTATTGCACTGTGACGAGTTACAGAGGCGTCAATGTATTGCACTATGACTAGTGACAGACGCGTCAGTGTATTGCACTAGGAAAGTAACAGACGCGTCAGTGTATTGCACTAAGAACGTTTACAGAGTCGTCAATGTATTGCACTAGGAACAGTTAGAGAGGCGCCGGTATTATTACTGCCGGAACAGTAATAGACGTGTCAGTGCATTGTGCAGGAAACATTAACAGATGTGTCACTGGATTACGCTAGGAAAAGTAACAGACGCGTCATTGTATTAGACGAGGAACAGTTACAGACGCGATAATGTATTGCACGTGGAACAGAAAAAGATGCGTCAATGAATTACACTAGGAACAGTAATAGACGCGTTAGTGCATTGTGCTAGGAGCAGTAACAGACGCGTCACTGTATTGCGCTAGGAACAGTAACAGACGTGTCATTGTATTGCACGAGGAACAGTGACAGACGCGTTAATGTATTGCACGTGGAACAGAAAAAGAAGCGTCAATGAATTACACTAGGAACAGTAATAGATGCGTTAGTGCATTGTGCTAGGAACAGTAACAGACGCGTCACTGTATTGCGCTAGGAAAAGTTACACACGCGTCAAAGTATTACGCTAGGAACAGTTAAACACGCGTCATTGTTATACCCCTGTAAAACAATTACTATATAACTCTATGCAAAAAAAGTCCAGCATTTTGACTGTTGGACTGGAACTGTTGGATTGGAACTGTTAAAATTGACTGTTAAAAAAAGACTGTTGACCGGTGACGTCACATTCCGCGAAAACGTGTTATTGATTGGAAGGGGTATAACAAAACAGTTGTTGACTGTGTCTCGGGCAACAGTTGATCTGTCGGACCGGCTGTTGCCCTCGACCCCAGTCAACAACTGTATAATGTATTGCACTTGGAACAGTTAATTTCATTCAAGGAAGAATATCTCAACCCCCAACCCCCCCCCCCCTTGGAAAAACACATATTACTTAAATACCCTTGCTAGCAAATGTATTTGATACATGTACATTGTACATGTGTCAGTATCCTAATCGTATCATTATTTTCAAAAAGCCTGTTGTAAAATTGAGCTGTAAAATTTTCATTGTCATTTTAGGTTAATATTCTGAATAATTTGGATAGTTACCTACTACATGTATTTTTTCAATGGAATGACACGTAAGCGTCCAACGTCCCACCTGGTCTACATTGCGGATTCATTGATTTTTAGAACCATTTTAACAAGACCTTGGACTTTCAGTAGGATGTAGCTATCTTTTATAGGACAGTGAAATATGCACAAAATGCGTGGTCTTAGCGTAATAGGCAGACAAATCTTGATTTCAAAGAGCCATGACTGAGTGACCAGCAATGAAATAGACAAACCTGCGTCATATTTTTGTTTGACACAACTACCCAAAGTATAAACACTTGTTAAAATGGTTCTATATTGACCATTGAGTGCATGGGTTCACGCCACTTTACTTACATGTGCATGAACATTCGCAGCAACAGATTAAAAAGGCAACCGGAAAACACAAAGTGTGTAATTTCATCAGACATTGGACTTGAGTTTCAACAACACACCTTTTGTATCTGTCCTCTCTTGATAAAAACGTTTTGATGTTATTGTAACTTCAAAACAATTGTTGACTTTGGATATTGGAAACGTTTTAAACAACTACAGGGTTCGCTTCAAATCCTAAAATTGTATCATTCTCCGATTAGCCCCACACGGAAACAAGTGTTGCAAAGTTTGCTTTATTTGAAGAGAAAAGGGTTGGAAGAGTACATAAAATTGCTTAGATTCCACTTTTTCCGCATCGTACATCTATTAGAGTTTGATTATCATTTTTAACACGTACAGTCATTTTATTTACAATTCATTGAAATTTGAACGGGCGTGTAGTTAAATTCACAATTTTATAGAACTTTGTATTGGAACAGGGTTTCCATTCTCTAGGATATGGGGTCGAATTTGATTGTTAAGAAACATAACCCCCCCCCCCCCCCAAAAAAAAAAAGCAAAACAAAAAAGCCTCAAAAACCGAGCAATCATCTAACTGAATTACATAACAAAATTCTGCATGCTGTGATATGAATAACTTAAAAAATAAATTATTACAAAGTTTTCAGTTTATAGTACATGTAATCCCAACTTTATTCAGTAAAAGTTGAATAGGCAATTTATTCATTTTCACAATAAACAATTGTTGAATATAGTCATGTAGTATTTATACAAGAAAACTTTTATTTTATCAACGGTGACAAAATTGAGACATAAAATGGATAATATTTAACATATTTCAAATGTACAACAAATGAACAATGAGCAAACCAAGTTAAGTACCATTTCTACATGTTGATGGAGTAAATAAAGAGAACAAATATATACATCTCTTTTGCCAATAGGAGTTATAAAATACATGTATATCTACATTACCAATTTATTGTTCCAAAGCAGAAGTAATGACAAAACTTTAAATAAAGAAACATAAAGTCCACTGTATTATTTTAGTATTACAGATTTCATGGACTCGCGGCATTCATACATTTATCATGTTCAAACATTCTATCCTTTAGTATTTAACAAAAATCTGTATACTGCATAGTGAGTGTTTTTGTTCTAGGCATTTGAAAGGGTCATGGATATATATTTGAGAGAATATCCATATCCTAGCCAGTCCTTCCAATATATGCCGTCGTAGAATCCGCCGGTGGGGGTGTACGGTCCCCCATGATAGTACTGCCCGGTGGGCAGGGCGAAGGTGCAGTAGTTGTACCACCAACCGCCTTTCTGGTGGGCTGCACACTGGTTAGGGTCAGGCCTGTCGTAGGTAGCGAAATTCGCCCCGTTGTTATGAGACAAATCATCCGGAACATCCCCCTGGAACCCGTATATGTTCAACTGGAAGTAAGGCGCGGGAGAGACATAGAAATGGCTGTAGCGCACGTTCCGGTTGTTCCCATGCCAATCCTGCATGTTGATTGTCAGGACAGTGTTGCCTTGGAGATAAAAAAGGGGGGCCATAAATTTCATTAATATTTAACACATTGTGAAAGGTTTTCAGCAGTGCCCTTCCCCTTTATGATGTCATTTCTTTAAAGGTTGTGTGGAGCATTTCCATGTTCTGAGGTATTGTTTATCGAAATAAACAATAAAACAAGTGAAAAGCTGTCAATGTGACAGCAAACCGGGTTTTCTTTCATGTAAACTGTATCCATAATCCATGTCAACCCTTATCCAGTGAAATGGAGTACCCTACATGTATATGCAACATTTTGCCAAAAAATGACTAAGTTCAAAAGCTGGTATTTTTTTCATAAATTATCGGAAATCACAATCCTAGCAATATGCACACCTTTGATATATGTACAATTGATATGCAAAAGAACAACTTCCTATCTTGAGAACTGTAGGAGGAGTTATCCGTACAATGAGGGTACCCTATATGCAACATTTTGCCAAAAAATTACTAAGTTCAAAAGCTGGTATTTTTTCGATAAATTATCGGAAATCAAAATCCTAGCAATATGCACACCTCTTATATATGTACAATTGATCTGCAAAAGAACAACTTCCTATCTTGAGAACTGTAGGAGGAGTTATCCGTACAATTAGGGTACCCTTTTGGCAGCCGCCCGCCCGACCGCCTGCCATTTTCACCATTTTAATAACCGGATTTTTCCGTTGGAAAACCCGGTTAATAAAGTGTAATTATATATTAAGTAGCTTCTTTCCCAATATATTGTCACCTAACAGCGTAGAGTAGTGCGTTAGAGGGTTTATTATGGATCTGTAAGTCATGAGTTCCAATCCCGCTGTGGGTTTTACAATTTTTACCTTTCCAATAGTTTGGAAAGCTATTTATAGGATAAATGTTGTAAAATAGGAAAATTCTTAACCAGTGAAAGTATTTGAATTACAATGTACTTTAATCCACATTAATATCGTGACAGATGTCCCGTACCATGCGCACTAATTCTCAGTATTTTTTAAGGTTAAAGAACAAGGAATGATTATTTGAATTGTACGTGATAAAGTCTTAGAAAAACCGCTCCCATTAGTCATGTGCCACTCTCATGTACACGGAACTTTGATTTTATTGAATTATTTTATTTCCATTTCTCTCCTCTCACCTCCATCCCTTGCATCACTCTTTTCAAACTTACACAACTCGCAAAAAACTAACTACGCTTTTATTAGACTTGCATGGCTCTAATAACACTAGTCTTACGTACATGTACATCGTTCTTATAAATGTAAAACAACTTTCACCGCTCCCATTAGACTTACCAGTGTAGGTCAAGTAATAAATTGCATTCAGTCCCGCCCAGTATTCATACTGTGGATGACCGAACCCGTTCTGGTAGTAATAAAAGGGTTGGTAGAAGCTAAGAGATCCGTCCTGTCGGCGAAGAATCATTGTATAGGAGGTACTGGCTCCATGTTCGCAATGGACCTACAAAAAGAGAGTCCGCGAAAAAACTTTAGTCTTTTATTTGATCTTCAATTTTTCGGAATTTTTTTTCACAGCACGAGTAATTTGCTTGTTATTTGTATGTGGGACGCGATTGTAGCTTTCCAGTGATTGCATAAAAATGAACTTCATGTATGTATGGTGCATTTTTATGAATTTTGAATAGATTTTCATTTATGGTCTCACCTTGAAAGGTGTGGTGTCGTTCATCCATAACGTGTATGTTCCATTTTTCATGAATCCTTTTGATCGCACATGTCCACAGTCTTTATATATGAATTAACAAACAATATAAATAAAGAAAGAAATATTTGCATGCACGTTACTTGAGGTATAACTATAGGTAAATGGGCAAGCTTTCATGCGGACATTCGTTGATGTTATTTTAATCATTGATTAATAAAATTGAGTGCGTATCAATTTATCTTGCTTCGCCGTTATAACTATACAAAGTTTCTTAGAGGAAAAGTAATTTATTTTTTAAGAATTTAATCAATTAATAAAATATTTGTTCTATATGCATGGTTGTGGGCAACAAAAATTGGTGATTAATACCCCTTCATTGGCCACCTCGCTCAAATCCGCCACTAAATTATACCTCACATGTACACCGTAAACACGATGTGAGGCTACCTTGTTTGCAAGTCAGCAAGTTTTAAAAGGAAGTAAATTATTTCTGCATGACAAAGACTGAAAATCGTTATAAAATTGTTATCTCTTAATTCTGAACATTTTCAAGCACTCTTGGGGTTTTAACAGTTCTATAAATAGACATGTCGTTAGATACAATTTTACAGTATATGTATGATTATAATATTTATATACATGTATTACAATATTAAAGCACATACCTTTAAACTTAAACGATGACTCCTTTCCCAGACGTATAGAAAAAACTCCCCAACAACACTGAAGGAGAATTATCGCACTCAGCAAGAAAAATCGATGCATCTGCATGGTCAAACTCTGTGGCCTTTCAATCCTGTGATTCTGATAAAGACAATCAATCTCGACGCAGCTAAAATAATGTAGAGAATGATTCTGTGAATCACTGTATTCATATAGCCCTAAGCGATTTCACCACACCTCTGATGAACCACTTAGCTCTTATCGTAGAATGAGGATGGTATTTATTTTTGTAGTGTCATCTATTTCTCCCACTTTGAAAAACATGTGACTTTTTGTAATAACTAGATTTAGGCAATATCAGACACGTGGTTTTTGTGTTTTTCAGTCTTGCGCAAGTTCATATTTTCCCCAGTTAAAATGTGAAAAAGTACGGAGGCCCATTTATGACCTATCAAAAAATATTTTTGAATTTGATATAACGAATTCTTGAATTTGTTAAAACGAATTTAAATCGTTATAACGAAATCGTTATAACGAATTAAATTTGTTATAACAAATTTTAGGAATTCGTTATAACGAATTTAATCTGTTATAACAAATTAGCTGAATTTGTTATTTCAAATTTTGAAATCTGTTTTAATAAATTAAATTTGAAATAAAAGAATTCTTAAATTCGTTATTTCAAAGATTAAATTCATAATTTCGGTTCTTTAAAATCGGTTATAACCTATTTCATCCAATTTGTGGTAACAAATTTCATGTTTTGGGGAACAGATTAAACGGGGCGGACTTCCATATCGGCGTACGATGAAATGCGCCGATGAATTGATCGGCGTTAAACGGCGAAATGGTAAATGATGTAAACTGGCGTAAAAGCAAAAGTGGAGTAACATATTTGCACAGTTGTTGCTGTAACCATGGTAACAGATGTAACAATTCCAACAGACACCTAGCTTACTTTATAGGCTTTGCTAGAATTCCTACATAGATAGAAACAAAATATTTAATTAAGAACTGTAGCAACGCATTTTCACAAAAATACCATGCATATATACAGACTTGTTTCAACGGGTTTCTGTGCAAAATTCCCAAAAATTGTTTAGTCAATGCTCTTTATCAGTGAGCATGCTGATTTATCAAATGGTACTTGCAGCCAAGCCAATGTCGAACTTATGTCATAGAGTTTATTTACCAGAATTTAATGCAAAAACTGCACCGAAATCGACCCAAAAATAATGGATTTACGCCTCCTTAAAGTGCCTATTTTTACCTGCTTTTAGAAATCTAGTCAAGAGAAAATAAAATAAGGCGATAACGAGGCTTCAGTGACGTCACGAGGTCAACACGAGGAAAATTACCTTACAAAGCTATACAAAATACCAAATTAATTCGATTTTACAGCAAAAATGATTGATATAGGTCTGATGTTTTGACGTATCAAGCTATTTTAAGTATAGTAGATTTAGAAAGTTGTATCCGTTATTATTCTGTTACAGTCAGATTTCTTTTTAAACGATTTTAAAATTTGCTATTCTAATCGCCTTTTACCGATGAATACGATATCTTTAAACGCTTGCATGGGCAGATTTATGTTCATATTTATTTTGGTCGGTACGTGTTTAAATCTGATAAAGCTTGAAGGGCTTTATGGTATGGCACGCCAAATTCACAAAAATGAGCTAAAAATAGATTCACAGTCGATAAACTAGGTTTATCAGCTGTTAACTATAGTTTACGGATCCTAAACTATAGTTAAAGATTCGTTAACTATAGTTTACATCTGTGAAACTATATTTCACGAATGTAAACTATAGTTTACGAATGATAATCATAGTTTATCTATCTGTAAAAAACGTTAACAATAGATTTTGCTGATAAATATAGATTCTCATTTGTCAATTATAATTTACAATCGTAAACTATAGTTCAGAGTTGTTTAGTATAGTTTCACAAATCGTGAAAATACATTTATCAGACAAATTCACAAAAATGAGCTTAACACAGTTTCACAGTTAATTATAGTTTACGAATGTAAACTATAGTCTACAGATGTGAATCTATATTTATCAGCAAAATTTATTGTTAATGTGTAAACCTAGTTTATCGACTGTGAAACTATGTTTTGTTAATTTATGTGAATTTGGCGTGCTTTAGATTTGTAAACAGTAGTTTACTGATCATATAACCCTATTTATCAGATAAACTATGTTTAACAACCGCAAATGATTGTTTTCAGTGTTAAAAATAGTTTACAGATGTGAAACATAGATTATCGCGTTAACTATAGTTTACAGATGTGAAATATAGATTAACGTCGGTAACTATAGCTTACGATCCGTAAACTATAGTTAACAGTCGATAAACCTAGTTTATCGACTGTGAAACTATGTTTAGCTCATTTTTGTGAATTTGGCGTGCCATACTATGGTAGATTTGATATGCAAGAACCGACCGAAATTATCACCGAATAATATTCAAAGAATTATGCATTTTTGCTTATATTTATATAATTTCCAATTTCTACACTTCAAAACAACATTTTAAAACCATATTTTTTTAATGCATGGCACATGTTATGTATTATTGCAACTGATACCGTTTTTCGGTTATGCTGTAGGACACATCCATTTTGTGTTGCTCATTTTTTATGAAATTATTGGGCTATAGGTTTCAAAATTGATTTGTAATGTTATCACAGTAAAGGACACTTGAAAAATATAAATACGATATTATATATGACAAGGCCAGGCATTATAACCAGGATGTGCGCATGCGCGAACCAACTTTCCATCGGGATTGGTAAACGTTTGGGAGGAAATTCGATAGCTTCTTGGAGGAACTTCGAACTGATGATAGATGCTAACAAAAACAAACCTACAAAAACCGCAACTTTTATATCATATAGTCATTAAAAATTATTGGCATGTTATGTACCTTTGGTTTACACTTAAAAAAGAATTAAATATTTGCGAGGAAAATAAAGGCAATGTTACATGAAAACAATAGACACGTAGCTTCAAACGGGTGGGTGGGGGTGGCAGGGAGGGGCCTGTCCCCATGCAGTTGCCCCCCCCCCCCCCTTTCTAGCATTTTCGGAGCATGTAAAAAATTGAAAGTGACTGGGAGGAAATAAACAGTGGAATTTAAGTTTAAGGTAAACTTAGCATTTCTATTGCTAACCCCATGGTGTACGATTTTCGAAATTTTCAAAAACATTTTTTTTTTGCATGTCAAGAATTGTTTGGCGATTCTCCCACCCCACACCCCTCTTTTCACTTTTTTACGACGTCACCTGTCTGAACAAAATATCACAGTTTCCTTACATATACCAGTAAGAAATTGGATTTATATATAAACCAATATCACTGCATGTCATACAATATACCATTAACCATGTTCTATAAACACCTACGCTTAGATTCATTGTAAAAAAAAACCCAATGTTAGGAGGACAGGGACTATTGGGGAGGGATATGGGTGGTAAAGACACCGACCCCATGTACTTCTATCCATAACCCCTCACCAATGTCTGTGTGCCCATCACCAGGGTCTGTATACCCATCACCATGGTCAGAGTACGTATTACTAGAGTCGGTGTATGTATCACCAGGGTCTGTATATGCAAAACCAGATTCAGTATACCCATCACCAGGACACCAGGGTCTCAATTCTTATCCCGAGGGTCAATGTTTCTTGGTGCTCATCACCGGGGTCTATTTACCCATTGCCAGAAATCCACGTTACCATCACCAGGGTCTCAATGCCTATCACCAGGGTCAGTGTACGTTTTACCGGGCTCTATACTCCTATCATGGGGGTCTGTTTACTAGTATTCATTAATAGGGTCAGAGTGCACTTCACTAGCGTCTGTATACCCATATACAGAATCAGTATACCCATTACCAGGGTTAGTTTACCTATAACCAAGGTTAGTGTACCCAATTACAAGTGTACATGTATACGCGTAACCAGAGTCAGTATACCCATCACCTGGGTCTCAATACCTATCACAATATAGGTTTTGAGGCCCTGGTAATGGGCACATAGACCCTGGTAATATGTATACTGACCCTGGTGATACGTACACTGACCCTGGTGATACGTACACTGACCCTGATGATACGTACACTGACCCAGGTTATTTGTATGCAGACCCAAGTGATGGGCACACATCGTAATATTGACCAAAGTTATGGGTATACAAACCCTAAGCCTGGTGATACAAACACTGACCCTGATGATACGTCCACTATGCTTTTTAAACATTTAAAAATCCTAATCCATTGAGGTAGGAGGTTAGGTGAACACTTAACTTCAATTTTACAGTTTATTTCCTCCCTTTCATTTCAGTCTTTACCTGGTCCCAAAAACATTAGGGGGGACCCTTTGTTAATTCACCTTTTATATGTAAATTTAAGAAAAGTGTGCTGAAGGGGGTAGTCTCGTCCCCACTGCCCCTGCTCCACTCTACACCCCCTCCCCCACTCCGATGCTAAGTGCCTTTTGTTTTCCGGTTGGAATATTGCTCTTTATTGTTTTCTCAAATACTAATATTTATTCAACATTTTGGTGGAAATAAAATGTGCACAACATACCTATCAATTTTAATGAACATTTATAATGTACAAAGAGAATTTCCCTATACTTTTTTTAATTGCACAAATATCAGTTCGAAGTTCCTCCAAACAGCTTTCAAATTTCCTCCCAAACGTTTACCGAAAAGCTGGTACAGGCATGCACACATCCTGGTTATACTGCCTGGCTACGTCATTTGAAATATCATATTTATATTTTTAAGTGTCCTTTAATGTGATAACCCAGCCCAATAATTTCATAAAAAATGAGCGACACAAAATGGGCGTGTCCTACAGCATAACCGAAAAACAGTATTGGTTGCGCTGCGTAATAATACATAGCATGTGTTATGCATTAAAAACAGAGGTTTAAGAATGTTATTTTAAAGTGTAGAAATTGGGAATAATATAAATATAAGTATTAAAGTAATAAGGAATCATTCTTCATTCTCAATCGGCCAGAGCGTGGTCAAATCTATCAGAAAGCCCTTCGAGCTTTATTTATTTGAACACGTCCCGGTCAATGCGAGTAGTAAAACTCAAAGAATGATTCCTTATTCTTAAATCAATTCTATTCCAGACCGGTATTTTTTTAAGCATGGCGTAATCTCACGGTTTGGTGATGAAATGAGATGATGATAAATCAGCATGCCCATTGATTAATAGCAATAATTATACTTTTTTTTTTGGAATTATGCGCAGAAACCCGTCGAAACAAGTCTGTATATATTGTTTTGTTGGTGAAAATGCGTTGCTACATATAGCAGTTCTTAAATATTTCGTTTCTATCTATGTAGGAATTTTAGCAAAGCCGATAAAGTAAGCTAGGTGTCTTTTGGAATTGTTACATTCGTTACTATGGTTACAGCAACAGCTGTGACAATATGTTCCTCAACTTTTGCTTTTACGCCAGTTTACATCATTTACCATTTCGCCGTTTAACGCCGATCAATTCATCGGCGCATTTCGTCGTACGCCGATATGGAACAAATGAAGTCCGCCCCGTTTAATATGTTCCCCAAAACATGAAATTTGTTACCACAAATTGGATGAAATGATTATAACCAATTTTAGAGAACCGAAATTACGAATTAAAACTTTGAAATAACGAATTCAAGAATTCGTTATTTCAAATTTAATTTGTTAAAACAGATTTCAAAATTTGAAATAACGAATTCAGCGAATTTGTTATAACAGATTAAATTCGTTATAACGAATTCCTAAAATATGTTATAACAAATTTAATTCGTTATAAAGGATTCAAAAATTCGTAATAACGATTTTAATTCGTTTTAACAAATTCAAGAATTCGTTATATCAAATTCAAAAATATTTTTTGATAGGTCCTAAATGGCCTTCCGTAAAAAAGCGATAAAGGCCTGATTTAATAAAGTATTGAAGAGGTTATTTTTTGCAAAGATTTGTAAAGTATATATTTGATTCGTTTTTATAGATAAGAAAGTTTATTTCAAAGTAATCTTTTAATTGAAAAAAGTATCAAGGTAAGCGGTTTAAATAATCTCAACTGTTTACAGAATAAAGGGAGAGGGTGGGGGGGGGGCGTTACAACCTGATAAAACATGAGAACTGCACTGACGAGCGCAAAACTTGGCTGATGTTCTTCATGGCGGCCAGACAATAGTCACGTATTATCTAAACCCACTGCGACGGCTAGTTTACGAAGGAGAATATATATATATATATATATATATATATATATATATATATATATATATATATATATATATATATATATATATATATATATATATCGGTTACCATGAGGAAACGATTGTGTTAACTGTAACGTATATGTATAAACATACATTTTTCTAAGTCATTTTCTAAACTTGATCAATTCATAAATTTTCAATAAGGAAGAAACCTTTTTGTAGGCCCATTATCTCTATTTTAATAGTTTACACAGGCTAGTTCTCCTCTATAGTTTGTAATATTTCCTTAAAATGAGATAATGCACGACAAGCAACTTACCCACTGCTACAAACTCATATAACAGTAACCTGCAGACGGCTATATCTTTTCCGAAGAAAGGTTTTTATAATTTAACTGAGCCGTTTGAAAATTAATAGTTACACTTGGACCAAAAAAAATCAAAGTTCTGAAATCCTTTAATAGAAATTAAACTTTATTCTTTTTGGAAACAACACAATTTGCCGTAAAGTTGAGCATACCGGTACATCCCGGTTAGCTTTCTAAAGTCAGACACGATGGGATTTCCTTGTATGTTGAAAGCAGGAAAATTGCAATCTTGGGGAAAAGGGGGAGGGGGGGGGGAAGATAAACCCAAGTTTGTTATCAAAATTGTTAACCTTTCTTGTTGCATTTGAACATAAGATCTGCGGAAGACTGTTGTACCTGTCTTAGTGTCGAATGAAACTTTGAGTATCTTAATTATCTATTATATGGCGAGCCTAGCGCTTCCATGTCCTTAGAAACTACATACATATATACAGTGTACATTGCATTATGAATAAAAAGATCTACCCTAAAAATTCAACACAATAAAAGCAAAATGATATTCAATTATTGTTAAATTTGGACCCGGGCCGTTTATATATACTGTAGTATGTACAATATATATACGCTTATACATTGTATAATTAAAGCTAAATAAGGTTTTAAATCCTCATCTTCGCTAGCCAAGGGTTTTCTATCCATGGACTTCGCTGCCCATTTATGGGGAGCGGATTGGGCAGAAAACCTTTGGCTAGCGAAGAGGGGTTTTCCTAGTAAGATACGAAAAAAAAATAATGACTGTCATGTTGTAAATTTTTTATCTTCTGCTACCACGTAAATTCAAAATTTACAACATGGCATGACCCTGATGCTTGTCAAAACTCGATTTTTGGCAATTAAATTGTTTAATTATAAACCAATGTTTTTCAGATGTATATTTAATATGTTTTAAATAGTTGTCCCTTTCACAATTGTGCAACTCCATCCTACACATTTGTACACCTATCCTTCTTTCGTAGACTAGGTCAGACACGTGCAATTATTAAAACACACCGATGATTAAAACCCCTCAAAGTAGTCTAAATATAGATAGCTTGACAGTCTCTTTGTCTTACGTGATATCTTTTTAATATCTTATCTCATAAAATCAATATACATGTACTTGTATAGAGACTTTATAAACCTTGCATCTATGCCAATTACACCTTGACAGGTTTAAAGTGATTTAAAAGCCCCACTGCTCTATAAAACAAAGAGCCATAAAAGCAATATAATGCATTTTAATTCAATGAAATATTTAACAAAATGCTACAGTCATGTGAAACATAAAGTAGAAAATAAAGCATTACAATGCAGCAAATTTGAATTAATTAATATTGTTGTGATGAGCGGCGAAAATTCATTCTTGTCATTTGCTTACGCGCCTTTGAATTAGAAGTTTTCGAAAACTCAACTTTCCCATTCTCTTCGTGCGCATGCAATCCTTTGCTTATTGTTATACGATTCAATTCTTTTTTTGTAGCCAGATTTTTAGAGTTTGAAGGAACCCTAGATTTTGCATTGTCAAATACTTCGTGTGTATGCGCAACATTTTGAATGCGATTCGGTTCCACACTTTTCGCAACAAAATTGTTAGAAGTGTAAATAACACGAGACGAAGTCGGGGCATTGTCTTTTGCGGTCGGCTGAAGAAGCAGACGTTCATACAGATCGAAATGCGACTGCATGATGACGCTTGTCTTTGTCGTATTGGCGCGGATCCCGTTCTTTCGAGGTGTTAGTGGCGAAAGTTTCGGATGAACAGATAGAAAATAATCGTTGTTTTCGTCCTCTTGTTTAACCTCGAGCTGATTTTTCCCTGGCTTTGTACTGTCTTTTCGTTTCAGTCGTGCGTGTTCGTGAGAACCATGTTGTCTGTGCAGATCTGACGTCATAAACGGGGAACTCGTCCGAAAATTGCCTGAAATTCTCGGTCTTTGGATTGCACTGGAGAATGACGACTCGCTTGTGCTCGATCCCTCGTTATTTAGATACTCGTTGAATAGTTTATCTACAGACATGCTGTTCACTTTGTTTTCGAGTCCTTTACATTTCTCCACCAGTTTTTCTATCTCTTGTCCAATCGTCGGTAATTCTTTACCTTCGAGGCCCAGCTTATCACAAAACTTCCCTATGTAATGAATTTGCTCGTGGAACAGTTCCAAGAGTTTATCAATCTCCCGGTCCACATCTTCTATACGTATCGAATTCTCGTCCGGTCGAGGTTCGTCGAAGTAAATTCGTCGAGGTTTTCTTTTAAGCCCCTTCTGGAGTTTGTCGTAGATTCGACAGAGTTTCTGGCGCTCCCTTATCGGGAGTTTTGTTTGAATATGAATTTCTGTTTGACATCCCACTGTAAGAAACACACAATATTAATTAAAGACTTTTAAACAAGCCATCTTTCTTTCGAGATCTATTAAACGATAACGGTAGCAACTAATGATTAAAAGATTTTATGAAGCTATAATTTCTTAAATAGTAAAATGTCAAGGATTATGAATCAAATTTTGCTTTCCTTAATTAAATATTAAATCCAAAACGTACAAGTATCTTAAAATGAAGTAGAACTAATGACGTATAACGCCAGGACCCCCCCCCCCCCCACCTCCACCCCAGAAAATGCAATAAATTTTTTAGTAAGGCGTAAATTTGATTTTTTAAATGTAAGAAGATCTGCAGGTATTTATTTTCACAACTTATTATTGTAAAGGAATTGTGTGTGTATGTGTGTGTGTGTGTGGGGGGGGGGGGGTGTAAGCTCTCTTTAGTTGATCTTGTAACTTATCTTTTTTTCGGAAACGTCATGAGCACTTGATCATGTGACTTATTTTCGTCTGCTGCAAAATTTGTTTACAATACAGTTTTCGGTGATGCATCGAAAGAAAAAGACCGAATAGTTATGAAGAAGGTAGCTGGTCAGCTTTATATAAACTGGAGTAAATAATCTTTTCGTGAAAGGTAAGTTTTTTGTATTTGATTTAGGAAAGGAGTGCAGGTTTTCTTGTTTCAGTCGCGCGACGCCATGCGTCCGTGTTTTTACCTACATGCATATTATGTACACAACATGCATACGCGGATCCAAAAAAAACTTCAAGGGGGTCCGAAGAAAATTTTTGTTTGCCAGGGTGTACGAAGCCTATTTTGGTTTTCAATGTAAATTTAGAAAGTTTGGGGGGGGGGTGTCTGACCCCTTAGATCCGCGCATAACATGCATGCCATCGTTGAAACGCAATGATAAACAATACACTAATGTGCAAAAAGTATTTTTGATGTTTTCATCCTTTGTTTTTTTTTGGGTTTTTTTTGTTTGCTTGTCAGGATTTTTCATACCAAAGACAAAAAATTGAACACAATGTCACATGCGTATCTAACCCATGGTTTTATGTACATATTCATGTTACATACCATGTTTCAGTTTAGGCTCGTACACATTGGCTCTCTCGGAGTAACTTCTCCATATTGCCTTCGCGACGTGTCTCAGCCCTGTGTTCTCGATGACGCTGAGGAACCTGTTAAACTTGTCCTCTGTCACACTCTTTTTAATGTTGAACAAAACGCCTTGAACTTTGGCCTCGTTGTCCAGAGATGGCTTCGGAAATGAAACATGAAACGGAAACTGTAAAAACGTTCTGCCGACTTTGCGTATAATAGGTTGATTGAAATTATATATTTTACAGTGGAAGTTCGAAGTTATATGCTAAATAATTTGACTAAAGAACAGGCACGTATATTTATATGTGTCCCTCTGTTTAGCCAAGCTAAGATTCTTAATTAATATAACTATATGCGTGTGCGAACTTTTATAAACTGCACTCGTTGGTCACTGTATTTTTCATTGGTAAAAACACATGAGCAGACTCGCCCACGATTACCAACCCATTATATCAGTACATGTTGTTATTTTTTGCAATTATGAATACGTATCATTGCCTATTCTAAAAACACCTTTACAGGTTTTGGAGACATAAAAACAAAGATCAAATATGTTATGGAGGTATTCAGTCTTTTTTTAAAAGTTTCCCTTTTATAGTAAACAGTTGCACAGTTGATGAGATTTCCTTCAAAAAAGGGTTACTAAAAAAAGTTATAAAAATTCATGAAAACGAGAAAAAAAAAAGATGGTTCATGGACATATTAAGCGTCTGCGAGATTGAAACTGACCGTGGGTTTCCGACTATGTTGTTTTTAAGATGAGATAAAGTTAATCTAAGAACCCAAAATAAAACAAAATAATAATAAACAAAACACCCCTCCCCCCTCAACAAAATTGGTTTCGTAGATTCGTTGTGCTATGCATTTACCCTTTGCGCAAGAATTACCCGCCATTACTTTAATATTGATATGCTATTTACATCTGAATATAAAAAAAATAAATGTTAAAAATAAAATTTAAATCGAATGTTACCGTACACGAAACTGATTGAAGTCACCCCTATCACTGATTGGAGTCACTGATTGCAGTCAAGTAGCGCAGTTACATGTACATACAATTTATCCATAGACTTAGATTTTTGTTAAATCATGAACTCGACTCGGTGCTGAATCAAATTCTTACCCCACTTAGCATATCCTTGACATGGTTAGAAATCAACTGATTCTCAACCAACGCATCTAGAACATCCTTGGACAACTCTAACGATTGCTCCAAAACGTCATTAAAATCGTGAAGCGCCCTCGTGCGGCAAGAGTTAAAGAAAGCATCCGACTCTTCCATGTCAAAATTGTCCATTTTTGAGCCTTACTAAAATCTAGTTAATTTGTCCAGATTGCAATGTGCATAACTATCATAACTATAAAACAAGCCAAGACACTCGGTTGGTCTATACTAAATACCAGACTGTCAGAATTAAAGTGCAGAATATCGGTTTATCTCTCCCAGTAGTTCCACCATTCAGGTTGGTCATATCAGCGATCGTGTTATGAAGTCTTTTAACATGTACATTGATATTTCAAATCAATTACAGAAACCATAGCTGATTTTTTGTTAAATATATAGAACAAAGCTCGTACATGTTTGTGTTTTGGCCTCTATTTCAACATTTGTTGGTAGGATCACTTGCCTTAAAATTAGTCTGCATGTTGGATTATGTTATATTTTCTCCCAAGGGCAACCGGGTAAAATATACAATTCTCACATAATAATACAGAAAAAAAACTTTACTCTTCCATTATTGAAGTCTATGAATCATCAAGTTTGACTTCACAATATGTCCTTTTATCTAAGATTTTTTTCTGTGTAAAGATGGGAAAAGTTGAAAATCACTGGCGTTTCAGACGACTTTCACTTTGTTGAAAATTAAACCTCTATGTCGGTGTTTCCATTTTTTCAAGGTATCGGCTTTTCGGCCTCTTTTTATTTTTTAGGAAGGGGAAGGGGAAGGGGGGGGGTAATTTATCACGTTGTCATGGGAAATATTACAATTAGGATGAAAATAAACAGTAATTTTTTATTTGATAGACATTGCACCAAAAAGTTGGTGGTAATCTTAGTGCAAGGGATACACTATGGTTTACTCCGAATAACCCAAGTATGACCAGAGACATACATAACATGTTATTTATGTCTCTGGTATGACCAACAACTGTGAAAGGGGGATAGCTTTTCCTGATGTGAAAGTCGTTAACTGCAGGTTTCAGTATAAGACACATAACTGACAACCATAAAACTACAGAGAAATGAAAAGAAAATACTTCTTTTATTTCAGATAAGTGACTTCTAGTTCGTATAATATATTATAAGCAATGCGAGAATAGACATGGACATCAGTTAATAAATGGAATGACTGGTTTTACAACTGGACATGCATGAGTAACCATAAAAAATGATCATCATGAATTAAGTATATCTACATCATGTTCATTATCAAACCATTCGAACACCCACTAAAACGAGTTGTACATCATTGATCATTGTACTGACCCCTTAAAAGATAACTGCACCTTGAGCAAAATATGGACAAATGTTGTTCAGCTAAAAAAGTTTCTAAAATTTCCTGAAACTCATTAAAAAGTACTTGTGTTGTCTGTTGACAGTGTTCATAATTCCTGTTTTCTAAAAGTTGTACTTCTCGAAATGTATAAAGTTCATTTTGATTTGTACTGATGGTGTCATGTTCTAGCGAATTACTTTCCCCATACTGTGGTATCATCACCATTCGTTGGCATCAATTTCAGCGGACTTTAAAAAGGAGGCGAATTTCGAGGGTTCATATATTCGTTAACAAACTGTTCTAGTTATTCATAATGCTTGAACATTTGAATCTGTTGGCCCGCTCAACAACGTAATATACAAAATTGGTTTTCATTATGATGAAACCACAGAAATGCGTATATATGTATATAAATACAGTAATAAAGCTCCAATATCAATTTCACATCACATTACATTGCATGTAGACGGAGAGAAAAAAAATTATAGTTTTTGCCAGGTCTTATTCATATTTTAAAATAATTTATATGTAAAATAGGTATGCAATGAACAACTGTAAAACAATTAATCTAGTCATCAAATCAACAAATTTTCTGATGAGTTTCTTGTTCACAGCCTACATGTAAAGAAAAGAAGGATTTCATCTCTATTAAAGTGGCGTTTGTGAAATTCAATACAAAGGTCAACATCCACCTAAATAACTACAGAAATCATTTTATTTATTCATGTAATTAAAAGTCAGGTGAGATAACAAAATTTCTTATATTGCATTATTGAAAACATGCATGAAGATCTATATGATATTTCAGGTTAAAAAACATGCAAAAAAACTTGATTGAGATTGAAAATTACATACCAACAAAATCTCTCTAGAAAAAATAAGATGCCAACGCAGTTGGATACATAAAGCATGTTTAAAATTTTTCTTTCATTTTTCCTTGTTTGATTTTGCTATACTTTCTTTCCAAGCTATGTAAAATCATATTATATGACAAAAAATAAACTAAATGAAGAATATACAAGAAAATAAATCTGTTCATGTATCTAAACAAATCTTATTACACATATATTGTAAATGGTAAGATTTGTTCTTCTAGGCTTGCCAAGCAAGATTTTTTATATATTGATGATATAAATTGGGGGGGGGGGTGTCGAAATGGCCAAAGAACAGTAAACTTTGTATTTTACACAGAATTCCTTATCTCACGATTCGAAGCATGCTTATTTGAAGTCCAAAAAACTCTGCAGATGCCAGCGAATTCGAATAAAAAATGAAACTGTAATAAGCCGTAAATATCATATAGAGAGAGCTCATTAATATATATGAACCTATTATTTGTGAACCCTTCTGGTATCTTTCCTTAAAATGAATCCAAAGCTTGTCACATCATAAAAAGGCACTATGTTATATAGGCATAATTCATATATACAAAGTGCATTTCATACACAGAAGGCAGTAATCTATTGGAAAACTGGAGTGAACCTTTGGCAATGAACAACCACTGGTTTAAATAAACATGCATATATACTAATAGATTTCAAAAACATGAATGGTTACGTGTATCTTAATAAAGTATAGATATTCCATTTTTTTTAAAATTCTTCATGGCAATTAATATCAAACAATTCTAGACTAGTAAATAAAATGCTTTTAAGAAAAGATCAACAGACAAAGATATATAGTTATTGGATAAGCATGTCAAATCAAAAAATAAATGTACAACATATAGCATAGCTTTTTGACAACCTCACATTTTCACCAATCTTTGATTTTTGAAGCCAATATGGATAACTTTGCATAAATGAATACTAGTAATATATAATAATTTTTTTTACACGATGTCAATACAAGTATTTTTTTTTTTATATCCGCCAACAAAAAGAATCACTTTACACACTAAGATATAATGATAATCAATATCTGTCAATAAAACGTCTACCGCCTACAGGGTTTTTTTCGCTTCTTGTTCCTTGTCCTTTCTAAATTTCCTAATGGTTTCACCTCGTCTTGAAATCGCCCTAATACAGTTTGAAATGAATACTATATTGAATCAACACAGTTATTTCCTGGTAAAAAATGTTTTGAATTCGACAAGTCTTAAATTGGACGAAGACAAAAGGGGGTGAAAATAAAATGGGGGCGAATATTTCCCTGCATATAGCAGAAAGACCCCCTCCAAAAGTTAATATAATGTCCTTCAACTTTAAAATATACATGTATGTCATGTTACTTTTACTTCTGAAGAAATTTGTACAAAAAAGGACTAAAACAATTTAACATGATCTTTTGATCAGCTTAAAAAAGCCATAATAAAAAGTTCTTAACTTTTAAAAGTGACTCATTTCTATACAGTAAGCTCTTCATTAGAATTGGTCATATGGACAAGACAAACAAGCTTCTAAAGTGAAAGTAAATAAATTTTAAAGTGTAAATACACCATAAGCACAAGCATATTACACACATCTATACACATGAAAATCATCTGTACAAAAAACACTTGTCAACTTCTTGATTGTTTCTGGTTTGTGATTTGCCTTTGGTTTAGACTAAGTTCATGCATCAACATGCTCATATATACACACACAAATTTATATAGATACCCTAAACATTTAAATAATAAAACATAACAAGGCTATGTGTTCATCAGCTGTGTACATCGCTAAAAAGGTAAATGAGCTACAAAAGAGTCCAAAGCATGATGTAAAATCTATGACTTTTTTTATCTATCATATAGTCAGGAATCAGTCTCCATTAAACGGACTATATCATCCAGTTTTGAACCAAACAGAAGATCACTGGTTTCATCTCCTGCATCCAAATCTTCGATGATCTGAAAGAACAATATAGCAGTTGTAATTCAATGTTTCAGCTCACCAATTTCACCTATTTTTGAAAGTCTGTTCATATCGAAAAAAATTTATTGAATTGTAGGCAACTTCTTAATTCGAAAGTTTCTGATCCACTTATCTCTTAACTTTTGAAAGATTTAGCTAAAAAAGTTTTAGCTAATGCTAGTACATTAATAGTGCTGTTTGGGAGGGTAACAGTTTAAATTGACATCCCGAGAAAACCACTGTCAACCGATGCGAATCGGATGTTGACAATGGAATTTAAGGGGTGTCAATTTCAACTGTTTCTCTCAAAAACAGGCACTATTTTAAACTAAATGTCTTCATTTTAAAGAAAACTTAACTGCTTTTATTTTTATTATTTGTTTGCATTATTTCCGATGCATATTATCTGAATTCTTTAGGAGTGACATGAATTCTAAGCCGAGCTGTATGATATATGCATACACGCTTTCTACACTTGTATGTGTTTGGCCCCATCTTGAATTCACCCAGACATAATTGAAAATAGATACTCTTTCTAATCAAAAGTTATTTAAAAATAGTTTTGAACTCATCAAGTCTTTAATCCACCCACTGACATCAAGGGCGGAAATAAAATGGGGGCAAATATTTCCCTGTTTACAATAAAATACATGTATGCTTTTTGTTGTAAAAGAAATCGTCAATGTGCGATCTATAATTGTGCAACCATTTGGAAATGTTCCCTTTCTACCCATTGGCAAGTTTTCTGACTAAACTCGACTTGAAAAGATGATATATACGTAGTGGATTCACTGCATTGTTTTGTATTTGAATTTAAAACATCTTACCTCTTCCACATACTGATTGACAAATCTATACAGTTTTACGAGAGCAGCAGACTTCGAGAACTTCAAATGCTCCTGTTGTAACTATAACAAACAGCAGTAATTGATTTTTTAAAACTAAAAATAATTAATCACATGAATATCAAATTGCATATTCCAGACTTTAACTATAATCTTCATACAGTTCATAATAGTCAGAGGAATCTAAAATTCCACTATAGGTGCATCTCGCAATTTTAAACGAAAATTAATTCTTCATAACCAATCTAGTAGCTTTAGAAAAGGAGGTACAATATACAAAATTTGTGGTTTAAATTATCATCTGAAACAAAAGTTGGGAGGGGTAGTTTAAAGCATAGAAAATCCCAGCAAACAAGTTGTCAAGAGGTGTTATATACCAACTGACTATTGTGTTAAAAGATGCCATAACGTTTGTTTCCGAAAAGATTTTGTCCTTTAACATATAGTTAAACTCACCAAACTGAGGCGAGACATCTCACTCCAGAAATCAGCATCTGTTATAGCAGCTTTGTTGCCCAGGGCCTTGTAGAACTGTTCTGTCTTTTTCTGGTAGTGTGGAACTTCTTGGGCAAACAGAAGTTTTTGCAAGGATGAATCCTGGAAAGAAAAACAAATGAATAGTTACACAATTCAAAACATAGTCGCTGCTTCGATTTTCAACTTTTATGATTTACAAAATTTCATTGTTCACATTATCAAAGTTTAATTCAGTATATATATATATATATATATCAATAATCTTAGAAAATAGAAATTGCCATGTATAAAGCAATGCAACAATCTAAAGCATATGGACATAGATAGAATTGATTGAATTAAAACTGAATGAACATAGTTTGTCCCCTATGAATAGAAACATTTGCCTGACCTTGCTGATCTTGGTGGAATGGAAGCAATCAATGAAGACCTGCTTAATCACATTAAGACATGGCTCCACGTGCCGGGCTTTCTGGATGTCAAACAGGAACTCAGGACGGACCAGAAGGGTGGCCCAAACCCTCATGGCGTAGCTAAGCAGGAAAACAAGTGAGTGTTACAAACTAATGCCCAGCTAGCAGTTGTCCATTTCTTTGCAACTTTTTCATGCATATGAACTTTAAAAATATTAGGTTCATTGGGGATATTAATATTAAGCATCTGCTGAATCAGAGTACAGACTTTTGAATAAATTCATATATTAAGTTATATTTGCACCTTGGAAAGGAAAACTCAGCAATTTCTGATCCATAATATAACTTCATTTTTTAAGAGTAATACAAAATATTTGATTTACCATCTGGATAATACATCATACAATAATAGAATGGTTTTTGTAAAAGCAATTTCTTTAATATTAGTTCAAAACCTAGAGTGACAAAGCAAGATTGACCAACAAGATAGGTCGTTAATTTGATTTGGAGCAATTGATGGCCTAACAGTTTTGTTTTCTCCAAAACAAAAAAAGAGGAAACTGCTTCTTGCCAAGAGTTCAACATCTCTAAACATATCATGGTACAAAATGATAATGTCTGCAGAGATTAAACTTTAAATTTTGAAACAATTCCTATTCCTAGGCATTATTTTGACGTCAATTGATTTCACCTTTCATTTAATTCCTTCATTAATTAGAAGACATTACTAGTTCTATTGATCTGCATATAAGTTTATAACAATTCAACACATTAGACAAAAAATATATCACAAACACATTAATGTAAAGCTGATATAAACTAGAAAGGAAATGATAAAATAAATTAAGCATACATGTACAAGTGTATGATGCTTTAAAAAAATGCACAAAAATCTATTTGTAGATTTTCAATATCTGACTGCAGACATTAAGTTAATAGCAGCAGTTTTCAGTGAAGGCAATAAACTGCAATTACTTTGCTTGCATTTTGTACATGATCTTTTCCAGGTATCAAAAATTTGTAATTATTTTTTTAATTGTGCAGTTAAAAAAGTTTGTAATAGAACATTAATATCAAAACTCAATAAATGCCAAAGGAGCAAAAACTGCTGTTCATAAGAATAGAATGTTTGCAAAACTAGAGGACATTTTGGAGTTTTTTTACTTTGGTAGCTCTACCGGTATTAGGTTATAATCCTTTTAATCCAGAACATAAGGGTGTGGTCCTTGAATTAGCTTCATGCAAGTGGACAGGTGTAACTTAAATATATATCATTCTGTGGCCAAGACACCAATGTAATTATAAACTAGACACGATCTCGTTGCAAGCAACAAGTGGGTCTTCCGTTTGATTATGAATAAATGATATGGTTAAATCAAAATGTTGACATTTGGTACGAGTTACTATATTAACTTCCTTTTAAACTAATTTTTGAACCTACACTGCAATATTGAGATTTCCGGAAAAGGTCAATTTAAAACTGTAATATCTCTGCAATGCGTTGTCCAAGTTCTATCTTTAATCGTATTTGAAAAAAATGAGCACAAGATCACTTTAAAAAAAAATGAAAAGCGAACATAACGGCCGACCGGACGTGACGTCATCAACAAAAATGTATGTGATAAAAGACCTTGATATTTTGTATTATTCATAAAAATTTCATAAAAATACGTTGTAGCATATTTGAGATATTTGAGTTTTAAGAAAAATGTTAAGAAAAAAAAAGCATAATAATAATAGTGAAAAATAGAGAAAGAGAAACCTAACAAAAACAATAGGGTCTTCGGTTGGAAACGGAAGACCCTAATAAATATCCAAATACTGACAGACGGATTCTTTTTTATTAGTAATATATTCAATAACTGGTATAGTTAAATAATGAGAGGTGTACAAGCTGTAATAGCTTATACAATTCGGCAGTAAAAATTCTCTCTATCAAATAATATTGGTGTTCAAACATAAATTTAATCAAGAGCTATACTTATAGGAAGAGTAAGAATGTGAAGAGAAAAAATTTAAAAGGTTATAAACAATAAACTACAGGTGTAAATACAAGTTTATATATATGTATAGTTAGAAGCAATAAGCAAAGTTTAAACAATGCAGCAACATAAAGGGATAGTTAACATAGTCAGAATTATCTGTATAATAATTATATTTTTCTAAATAATGGATTAAGCAATGATGGGTACCACCCTATAAGAATAAGTTCCCAAATAAGTCAAATAGTGTGCTTTGAAACAAAAACAAGAAAAAAACATACACACAATAACTTAACTATACACAACTGAACAAAAATTTATATGGCTTGATTAAACAAGTAAACACTTACATGTATCACAGGAAGAAATGAGAGAGAGAGAGAGAGAGAGAGAGAGAGAGAGAGATATTGCAGATCAGTGATAATGATGACGTTCATACTTCCCTTTAGATGCACAAATATTGCAATACAATCCAGTGTGTAATCAAAACATCCAGACAGGGGGAGGTAACAGAGACAGTGTTACCATGGCAACATCTACCACAGCAACTAATCACAGTGGTGGCATTCCATATTTGAATATATCAGAGAAATCTGACTACTAAGCCTAGCAGTGAAGCATGCTTTACAAACACAATGGTAGAGTGATACTGGTCACATTCACACTAGATAGTTCTTCATTCCAAGCCCCATACCACATTCCAACATAACTTAATTCCCAAATAAACCACATTCTAACAATTTACTATCAATAAAAGGAATAACAAATATTTAGAAAAAAATTAATATACCGTACACACAACATTACACTTTTTTTGATTTTTTTTTTTACACACGGCGATTGCCATATCAATATTTTCCATGTTTTTTTTCTACAATGATAAGATTAGATGATAATTTCTATTAGAGATATTGTCCTAATTAATTGTTAATCGTCTTTAAATTTGTTTTTCTTAAAAAATATGAAGAATGCATGCTTTATAAAAAAAAAAAAAAGACCACATGCTTTAAGTATTGATTCATAAAAAAACATTGAATGCATAAACATGTTACCAAAATTAGTAGTGAAATGAATAGTTAGAAGTTAGTAAGGAACTAAATTTCCATGTTAGTGCACTTAAACAATATCTTATGGAAAAAAATAATACTCATGCAACTGAAAACCAATCTTTGTGTAGAGTCTTGGCGGATACGTTTTTAACCTTAGTATGACATTTTACTCTATATAAATCTAATTTTGAGCGATTAATTAATTCCACGATTCTGCTGTTTCGTATCAAATCGTGAGAATAAAAAATCGAAAGCACCGATTTTTTGCCAGGGTTGTCTCTCGCGATTTCACGCTGATATTAATTCCTCCCATTTAATTAGGAATCTACAGTATCAAAACTAAATTTAACTTATTTTTACTGGCATATTTTGCTCACATATACAATTGAAAATGTTACAAAATCTCCCAAATAATGTATCAAATTCTTCATAGTTGCTGCCTGACATAATATATCCTAAAAATCCTATATCCTAAATAATCTTTTTACAAACTCTCTGGAATACTAGCTACAAAAAACCCAAATAATCTAGCTGGTACTACATAAACAGAGCTTACAAAAATTGCAACAGGTACTAAGAAAATAATAATGAAATGAAAGATATACTTCTGTGTTGTGAATACATCAAAATCTATAGAAGCTGAGGGGTAATTAACTGCATGGCATTTACAGGATATATTGGGGGGGAAAGACAAAGATCTTTGTTTTTTCTCTGACCTACAAGTAATTTAATATACAGGTTTTAGAGAAAGAAAAAAGTTGTTGCATTTAAAGTCCAGTTAAAAATACACCCTACAAAAAATCCTGCCTATATCCTATTCATGATTTGTTTATTTTCCCTACAAATATCTTTAACATCTTGTTAGCCAAAACAATTTTATATCATTTATCTTAAAAAAAGAAAAGAAAAGAAGAATGAAGAAAATTCATCGCTGTATTAGACCCACACAAAAATTTGTTAAGATCAACCATAACCATGCCCTGTTCTGAGAATTTTCTAGTGTTATTCTACCTTTCACTCTTCCAACAAAGTAAAGTGTCTGGTTCAACACTGTTCTTATTAGCCAGATTTTCCAATACGCCAAATAGGTAATGCACCACTAGAGGGACCGTCTCATGATTCAGCACGCTGTCAAAAACTTCCTTAATATTGTCCTGTAAAACTAGCTGAAAATTCCAAGCAGAATTAAAGCAATAAGTTAGATCAAAACATTTCTTGCGAAACCGTTTGAAGAAAATTAATCAAAGCAACAGATTGAGAGTCAATTTTCATAGAGAAACAACTTGTTTTTGTAATTTTGGTGAAGCAGAAAACAGAAACAGAGTTCTTCGTAAAAAATTATTAAATTTGGACAGATTACTTGTCAAGTCTTTCAGAAGAATATAATTTTTTATCATTATCATATTCCTGAAACATTTTTTTTGGAAACTGAGTTTGACTTTAAGCCTCTGCAATAAAAATTTTAACATGGAATTTTTAAAATACACTGTACATGTATTAAAGAGTTAAGAATACTTGATAGTTAATTTCAACTTTAATGAATGTTTGACATGACCTTTAACTCTGATATTTAAGAAATAAATGGCAAATTAAAAAGTTCATTGGAATATGAACTTGGTTGGTCACGTGATCAAATCCTGTGAAACATGCAGGGCTTCTCAGAAGATTTGATCCATATGATACCAACTAAGTTCATAAAATGGTGAACATTTAAACATGCTATCTATAACTTATGTTTACATTTGAAAAAGGCAAATCATTCAGTAATTATTAAAAAAAAAACTTGTTCTAAGTTTACAATAATGCAACTGTCAAGCTATAAGCGTGAGAGTAATCATTGTGACTTCATTGAAAAATTCACACAAAATTAAACATTTTTGCTATTCAACAGGTTCATAAAAGGAAGCAAATTTGCAAATGTAAATATTTTAATTTGACTACATTTGACAAAGAAGACACTATTATAAAAAGTGTTATGTCCCTTGGATTATATTAAGTAAGAAAGATTTTTGTAACCCTTTTTGTTTCAATGATTTTTGAAGTCCACAGTAATTGAACAAATACATTATATTAAAAACATTTTCAGAAATGAATACAGGTTTTTTTAGTTTGAGATTTTTTTTCTGAATGAATTGAGGAAGTTTTAGAGCCCGGATTTCCACCTTCCAAAGGAAGGTATCTACCTTGGTGTGCATAAGATTGGTGATGTGACTTGTCTTCCCGATGTCCTTGAGTTTGGAGGGCTTCTCATGAGAATCCTCTTCTTCAATATTTTTTACCTACACATCACAATGTAGAATGAAAATGCCTTCTTTAAGTGTCGATCTTAGTAAATACATATATCAACAATCAACACTTCTGATTGGTTAAAAAGGCATGCCAATTAATAAATAATATGGATAGTGTAAAGTTAAGGTTTTTTTCAGATGTTAAAAAAATGGACCAATACCATACATCCGGGTTTTTTTTCGTGTGTCACAAAACTTGAAAATCTGATACATTTTTAATTTGCGTCAGTTATTTTTTGTGATTTAAAGAGTTTCTTATAGAAAATGATATGAGATATAATTTCTGCATATTCAATTATTTGTGTTAAAAGAGATCTTAAAAGAGAAAATTAAAGCATCGCGAAAATTACTGGATATACCGTATATCAACTGAGCTTTTTTTATTTTGAAAGTTAAATAATTTTGATATTAATTCTACCAAATGCCATTGTCTGAGGTTTTCCAGACTTCCTGTCGAAGACACAGACTGAATCAGCTGGACATTGGGAGGAATGGTTATGTCAACATCAGAAGGGGATCGCTGGTTAACTGTCAAAGACAAAGAAAAAAATATCTACGTTACCAAAGTTAAACTTCTAATGACAATCAAAGTACCGGTACTCAAAGAACAGGCCTCAGGATCATGAAGGAATTTCTGACTTAAGACAAAATTTCAGTCAGCGATAAAATTTTTGTTTATAATAAAATGACGATCAAAATTTGTAATTAACAAATTTATATCAATCCAATTTTAGTAACATTTCCATTTTGTCAGTGTTTTCAATCTAGAGACATTAAGAGAGTATACAATTTTTGACTTAAGTCTAAGATTGCTTCATGATCCTGAGGTCTTATATCCAGGCTCAATTAATGTGCATTGAAAACATTGTCATGAAATGTCACATTGAGCCATTACTGGTGAATAAACTGAGTTTGTGTAAATACCTATAAATATTGATATCATAAATATGATAAATCATTAAAAGGTCAGATATTTAACAGCCCAACTAAGATTGACTGTTGTTTATGTTCTGAAAACAAATTGCCGCAACAATTAGTACTCTCAGCTTGATAACAGGATTTCTAATCTTAGAAGTCAATGACCTAGGCTTTTAATGTAAATGTATTCTGTCTCTCAGCAACTTTACATTACAAACTCAAAGTAATTAGAATGTTACAAACAACAAGATTACCATGTGATGTTTTCATGCTTTACAATTTTGCTAAAATATTCACTGTTATGTTTTCAGTTGCAAATATTAAAATCTGAATTATGTATACAGAAGTAAGAAAGAAACTGGTGCCCTGACCAGGATACTAAATAAGTTTTTTATATACTCATATACATGTATTACCATAGGTATCATCTTCATCATCATGTTCAACATCAGGTGAGAACTTGTACAGCAGCGCCATGCGACTGTTATCTAGCACGTGATAGTGTTTGAGGGTATTGCGACGCACCATACCATCACCCCTCTCACTCGTTTGGTCAATATTGCTCAAGGTCAGACGACCACTTTTTCCAGCCATCCATTCTTGAAATGCAGAAATTTTGATTTTTCATAAAGAATTGCTTGATATATTTACATGTATAAAGTGAAACCATGTTATTTCATAATACATTGCAAAGAGTGATACAAATTTCTTTTTTCCACATGATCTTTCATTTTATCTGCATGTGGACAAATAATGTGAAATGATACATATTTATCTACAATTAAAAAAAAAACACAACAATTTTTTTCAACTGTTACAAGTACAGTAGTTTTTGACAAAGTGGCTCATATGTCAGTAATTCACAAAGCAAAATAACAAGAAATTCTGAATATTATGGATCATTTCTAAAAACAACCATTCTGCCCAGATTATTTTGAACAGCTCTTTGCCTACCTAAGTCAACTTCGTCTGTGGAGGGCATTTCTGAAGCTGGTTTGTTCTTGTAGATTTGGTACAGACACTTGCTCTTGACTTGATTTATTGTGTCACAGTCCAGAACCTCACAGGTGTATAAGTTTCCATTGCCATTCAAGTCAATTTCAAGTTTCTGTTTCAAACACAAAAAAATGATATTCTACAAATAATTAACTCTCCAGCCTTATGTTCTAGCTTGCAGTAAAACACTGCAATAAATTTAAATATAAATAAACAATCATCTTTTTTACACATTTGGTTATAAGGATAATTCACTATGTTCTATGAACTGAAAAAGAAAGTTACACCCTAAAATTGAACATAAATCTAACAAATAATTTTATTGCGGGTTGTAAAAGCTCTACCAAAAATAAGAAAATGAGAGGCAAAGATAGAAAAACAGACTGAATGATACTGTAAATTCCTATATTACTGGAGTACTTAATTCCACAATCCTGCTGTTTTGAGTCAAATCGCGAGAATATAAAATTTTGAACACAGAACTTTTATCCACATATCTTATAATTTTAAACTCTCAGAAAATAATGGGTAGATTTCAAAATCTGCGAAAGAAGCTTCTCACGATTTTACCCTGATATTAATTCCACATGTTTAATTAGGAATCTACAGTAAGCAAAACACAGTAAATGATGAACAAATTTTTTTTTATTATCATCATAACACAAAAATTTAAAATGATAAATAAGAAAATAAGAGATAGACAGAAAAAGACTTAGAGACAGAAACTAAAAGTAAGAGAGAAATCAAAGGCCTGAAGGGCCACTATGGCGTCGAGTTAAAGTTAATTTGAAGAATAAAAACCTAAATATTTTTTTTTTAAAGTCAAAATAATCTCCACTATTACAAAAATGCATATTTTTTTTTTATTTGTGTTATTTATGGTTCTTCTTCATTGATCAATGTACACTTAGGTACGGTAGATTTAAAAAAAATCCTTAAAACAAAGTATGATTCTGTAACTCTTAGTAATGTGTGTACTTAACATGAGACCACCTTTTTTTTTTTTTGCTGGAGATTAATTTTATAAAAATTAAGTTGGACGGTCAATTTAACAAAATGAAATTTGATATAGATTTTATGCAGTCAACTAAAATAATAGAAATATTAAAATTAAGTGTGATTTTTTTTTTATATTTTCAAAAATCATTTAATTTTTATATTTTCAAAAATCATTCATTTAGAAATTAGTATCAAATATACTTACTTTTTAAAAACAAATATAAAGACAAATACATTAGTCAACTTTCCAAAAAAATAATTATGTTTTTCATCACATAACTAATTAATTCACAATTCATAACAAATTGACTCACATAATTCTTAAAAAGTTTTGAATGTTAATTAAAATTTTAAGTTTAGAAATATCTTAGGCTTAATTTTTTTTTTAGATTTTTTTCTCTCTATTCATATAGAATTAAATATCAAAATTATGATTGTGTTTAATTCTATATATTGTATATACTGCTGATAAACACTCTGTCTCTTATAATCAATTTGATTTAAAATTCATATGGGTCCAAATGACACGGTCCGAAAAGATCAGAGGTAGATAAAAGAAAGCACCCATTCACGTTGTTTACAAAGTGAAAGAAGTTCACAGGTTGGTTTAAACAGGTCGGGTACACTACCTTATATGGATAGCATTATTTAACATGTGACAATATTTACGTCAAAAAGGTTCTCCAATCCAGTGAATGAGTCGCAAAGCATGACGGTCTACAACGTGTTTACTTTTCAACACAAACACGTGGTTTGTGTCTGTTTTATACACAATATTTAATTGCTTGCGGGAAAATTTGCACAACTTGATTTTTACTTTAGAAGGTAAAAAAGGAAAGAGTACTTACCGTAGACATTGTTCCATGCTCACATTGAACAATGCTGTTGTTTTAATTTATCAATTGTTGCTTCAAAGATCGATCAGTATCAATAGACTGGTATACACACGCATACAAGTACAAGCAAATTTTGATAAGGAAAAACTGCCTAATTGTTTATTGGTTACTTAATTATTGTACACCATTAATAAATGCAGGTAATTGTACATTTTTAACATTCATAAATAGCCACGATAGTAAAAATGCACAAATATACAAATACAGAAGTACAAGTTATGTATCGTGTAGTATTTTGTACACTAAGCATTCTGCTGAGTGACCGTGAAGAAAATTCAAAATTCTACTAATAAATGTTGTCCCAAATCTGGGGTACTACGTGAAAAACGTACTCACTGCTTCTAATATAATAGGGCGTACATCTCTTTTGAACTTTGACAATGAGGTATTTAGATGGGTTGATATAAGGCTTCATAGATAATATTTTTCAAATATGAGCATAGAAATGACAGATCAGACATGATTATCCATGTTTATTTCATTAATTATGAAAAATAATTGAAAATGAGTTTCCAAAGGACAATTCAAAAGGTAATATATTTTCAGTACGCTTTGTATACACTGAAACTTGTAGTAGCCCACAATGCCTTGCAACTCATTCACCTGATTGGTTTGGCAATAAAAGTAAACAGATACCTAATTGTGTATGCAAATTTATGCCGACGTCACAAAATCTAGTGGTCTCGACCTGTTAAAATAACTTTTGGTTGTAGATATACTTATCGCTCAATGTAGGAAGTTTTGTTTCTAAAAGATCAAACATTTGTGCATTGTCAATATTCGATATGCACCCCTGCGAATGTGTTCGGAATGTTTTCTTTATCGTTGCTAAGTATGTAATAATTGAATTAAACGATGATATTCAGAACAGAATTATCGTTCGTGTTCAACCATGTGTAGAGTGGTTAATAATATAAACATAAGGTTGCTTATTAAAATTAGGCCTATGGCCATGTTTGATGCTTGTGGTGTGCAATACCAAAAACAAAATTAATGGGTGAATGTTTTGCATAAAAACTTAGTGTGTCAAGCCATTTTAAAGGAACATTCTGCATAAAATAGTACAGTCTGTTTCACTATTGATATTATTACTATATAGGTCAGGCGCGGATCGAAAGTTAATTCTTAGAGGGGATCTCTACTACGCATGTTAATTATCGCAACAGCAGAAAAAAACTATTTTTTGTATTGTCTTGTTTATTTCTAGAACACATTTTATCCACCAATTAATGAAGATAAAGTTTAAAATCAATAAACCTCTAGAATTTATATTTGACTACAAATACCTAGATTCTCCACAATAGACTATAAACATGAGGCACGATTTTTACTGCAAAACAGAAAGGGTCAAATAAAACCACGTGGTCTAAAATTTAAATGACAATAACATTCGCAGGGGTGATATGGATACAAAATAATCTGTTTTGCAGGCTGGTATATTTCATAACCAAATTGAGTATGTAGGCCTAACAATCGCATGTGTCTCGGTGCAAGTGTATGCATCCGCTGAAACCCAGTCATATTGTTTACAATAAAATATGAACATTTTCAGAGACATCAACCATTTCGTATCTGCCAACTTGTTTTGTCGACGTACAGTTCTGCTCGATGAAGTATGTCATCTATTTTTCTTCAAACACTTAAGAAAACTTTGCACTCATTTGAGTTGTTTGGCTCCTTAAAATTTGCAACTTCCGGACGTACGATCCCTAGATGGCTTTCGAGCTTTGCTCGACGCCATAAAAATAGAGACATACCGGTACATACAAAAACCCATATTTGATTCAATCAGACCCACCATAGTCAGACAGTCAATCTTCTCCCTCAGGAAGTTGTCCTCAGACAGGGTATTCTTGGCCTCCCCGGTCACCTCGTCCACGGGGCGTTTCTCCACCACCGTCTGGGTTGACTTGTACAACATAAACAGAGAGGAGCCACCTCCCTCCTGTTCAAAAAATTAATTTCAAATGATATAAATTTCTAACTTTTAAATTTTTCAAATAGTGTGGAATCATCATTGTTCATGGGGAAGCAATGTTCATGGCTTTCGTGGGTAACATTTGCCAATGAATTTACATCCCTACGAGTGTATTTACAAGCATTTGTTTAATATCTTATTTACGAAAAACAACTGCCAACGAGAAATTACATTCCACGAAACTCGAATAAAAAAGGTTTTACAGTAACTGGAAAAGAACATTTTAGATGTCAATCCTCATCTCCCTATCCGGCCTGTTTGAACAATAATTATCAATGTTCCCAGGAGCAACCCCCTTGGATGTTGATATCTTGCATTTAATAAATCTTTCTGACAATTGTGAACTTAACAAAAATTACAACAAACGTTTGGCACCTGTAATATTTAAATCTTGAATCATCGTTTCTTTTTAAATCATTTACTTTTTATTCTTATAAATCAGCAATATTTTCAGGTAATATTTATAAAAGAAATGCAAATATTGATGATGCTAAGGAATGAAAAGTTTTTAGAGTGTTACCTTCAGATATGGATAGAGGGAAACAGAGAGCCAGTGGGATAGTAATCTTAGAGAAATGGACTCAAATCTGCAATAGAAATAAACATAAACACTAGTTTGAGGAAGCTGGGTGATCAACAAATTGGCCATTAGATCTTCATCAAATTTATAAATATAATTTGTTAACTACGGTATACGCTATCATTTACTAAAGAAAAAATCTGCACATGTAAGCCCCAAATTTGAATATTTTGCTCTATCAATATAATAGAGCTCTTCTGTTGAGGAGATCAATATAATTTTGTAATGGTCACAACAATCTAGCCTTTTTTACTCATGTAATTCTCCATAACGTGTAATTTTATAATGTTGGCAATGTTGAACTAATTTCCCATCACACTGCAATAAAGACACGGAATAAATATATTTCAAGGTACTTTTTAAAACTGCACTTGCCAAATAACCTAAATGTCAAAGGCACCAGATATTTTAATAAAGGGAATATGAATTTTGTACAAAGACAATGTAAGCATTTGACTACAGAACATTAGTTAATGATGAAGAAAGACAGTACCTGTTAAAGAGAGTTTTGTGTTGCTTTTTGTTGGCAGAATCCACCAGAGTTGATAACAAGCAGTTTACAATCCTGAAAGATAAATATATTTTACATAAATACATGTACCTGTTCCTGTAGAGAACAAGTATCACCAATTAAGCAGAAGGAAATTTTGTTTGAACAAATTGATAAAATAGATAACATACTCGAAGAAATCTCTCATCTTCCCCATCATAATTACACTGAAGTTGGCAGCAAACTGAGCCCTGGAGTGTGAAGAAAAATCAATTAGTTTCTATTGAAGCAATTTATAATCTAACATGAAAATATAACTAAAATTACTTACATACATAACAAGTGTCTAATATTAAAGACAAAATTACTTATGTTAGAAGTCTGTTAAAGGTCATTTTAGAAATCCATGTCAAGGTCAGATCTATGAACTTGTTGTTAGAAGCTTAAATAAAGGTTAGATAGACTCACTTGTCACTTAATGTGATCTTCCTCTGTTTTTCAAGGGTCCCAATAAGAGATTTAACAAAGTACTTGTTGGACATCAGTTTGTCAAACTGGTCCATAGCCTTTTCAGCATTCTTACTGGAAAACTGTTAAATAAAAATAAAATTTACTAATTAACATGCTCCAGATCTGATTCTAAATCAGGGACAAAGAAGTTTCACCCTAAGAAAGATTTAAGATCAATTTTCTCATTTTCAAATTTTATAACTAGGTGATACAAAGACAGATGCTTTTAGCATCTTTCATTGTTTGGTGTGGGGGATTTTAAATTAAAAATGAATAATAGGAATTATGCATGGGAAGCATGAAAGCAGAGGATCATATGAATACAGACCCCTGAGTGCTCCAACAGAGACGCAATGGTGGCAGCTTCCACCTCCTTTGGGAACAGGATGTATTGGGTGTAACTTTGGTACGAGTGATAGGGGATTCCTGTGGACACTAGGTCACGCTTTATGTCTGTAATATTCAGCTGCATCTCTGCAAACTCTGCAGGGGAAAAAAAACAACACAATTAGTAACATGGAAACTTCGTTTTACTTCGGTAGACGTGTGGTAGATAAAATGACATGTCTCTAGATAGCAACCCAGCAATTTTTCAACACGCTTATACTGAAGTGCCAATGATGGGCAATTTTGCTTTGTTATAAGCGTATTTCGTTATATTTGTCAAGTTAATGTTTACAACATGTCACTGGTAATGAAAGTCACTTCATTATAAGCATCAATTCATTATAAGGGTATTTGCTTTTTCCATGTTTTACTTTACAGTGAAGATCACTAACCCTCTTGGTTGATCCTCATAGTATTCTGCTCCAATTCGTGCATCTCCGTCATGAACTTTTCAATTTTCCTCGCATTCCTCACACGATTTCTCCGCAGCATCAGAACGGCAAAGACCACAATGCCGATTAACAAGACAACAAGCACCACAATGATGATGATGGTGATTTGAGTTTCGGTCGCGTACTCCATTACTCCAACAATTTGGTTTGCGTTACCAACTTTTACCTAAACGCCAAATAAATTAAAAAATAACTATTAATAATATTCCATTACTCCAACAATTTTGTTTACGTTACCATCTTTTACCTAAACACCAAATAAATTGAAAAATAACTATTAATGATATTCCATTACTCCAACAATTTTGTTTGCGTTACCAACTTTTACCTAAACGCCAAATAAATTGAAAAATAACTATTAATGATACTCCATTACTCCAACAATTTTGTTTGCGTTACCAACTTTTACCTAAAGGCCAAATAAATTGAAAAATAACTATTAATAATACTCCATTACTCCAAAAATTTTGTTTACATTACCAACTTTTACCTTAACACCAAATAAATTAAAAAAATAACTATTAATAATAGCCAAAACTCAATGTTCTTTAGTTTCTCAGGCATGTAAAAATTTCTAACATAATGCATTAGGAAGGATTTTATTTTTTCATTATCAAGATTAGGAAAGAAAAATTACAGTGAAATTAAAATTTGTTTGATTCTGAGCTTACCCTGATGAATAACTTTTCTTCATTGAACCTCGGTGATGGTTCTTTATTGGGGGGTCGACAAATTAGTTCTGTTTCATTTAAGCTAGTAATGGCGCATTCTCCAGAGCCGACAAGCACCTGATAATCCTGCTTCTTTGTTACAGTGGCTAAACCCTTACCCTACAAGAGGCAGCACAATCTGTTGACTCAAATACTGACTGGATCAAATATTCATGGAGACATTTGATAAAAATTAATGAAACTTGTTTCCAATTGCATATCATAAACAGAAGTAAAACAAACATTATTTTAAAGTACAATTTTTCTTTTCAGAATGAACAGGTCTATAAATCTCAGACAAAATATATCAGCATCCTTGTTTCAACTGAAAATTTAGGTAAAAATGATATTCTATGACTTGATACTTCAAATGATTATTTATCGCAAATCTTACACGGGTGTATTCGCTGTGAGTGATAACTCAAAACAATGCTACATCAGTCATTGCGAATACTTTCATGTAAGATTTGCGATAACATTCTCAAAAGGATTTAATAGAAAAAAAATGAAATTTGTGGAAAATTCATTATGAATATTAATATGACAACTGTACACAGGGAAATATTTGCCCCATTTTATTTTCACCCCTTCCACACTCATTGTCAGTGGCTTAATTTAAGAATGGGTGAATTCCAATGTCGCAAATCATCTCTCTTTAAACACAACTGTGTCTGGGCAAAATCAAGATGGGGCAAAAGTGTTTGCAAGTGTACAATGGGGAAAATTACATGGGGTTAAAATTATCCTGTATACAGTTTTTAACATTTCCTCAGCATTGAAAAAACAGCTGACACATTGAAACCTTACCACTAATGTGATAGATTCTTCAGCACTTGGATCAAAGTTGTATGTTGTATTACCATTGAAAGCTACAAACAGAGGGTCATCCACATACAATACACTAGAAGTGAATTTATGGAAAAATCCATCAAGGTAGATGACAATATTGGAGCTAGCAGCTCTCTTTTTCCGTCGCTTTTCGCTTTCTCTGTTTCTTGGATATTTGCATTCAAGTTTAGTTAGGGTGAGAATTCTGCATGTTGAGTCTCTTTCCTGTAAGATACAAAAAAAAATTAATAATTTAGACGAATCAATTTTCAGCAATGAAATTGCCTTAGAGCAAAAATTCTATATAGTCACAGACCCGACAATTTACTTATGAAAACTGGCTCCCTAAAATACAACAATTCCACATCAATCTTACCTCACTGTCCTCAACTCCCACTGTTAGACTATCAATGGCAGTAAATCCTTCACCAATCACATTGAAATTTGTTCCTCCACTAAGAAAAAAAAATTAATTTACATTTTACTCATAAATTCAAATTTTGTTTCTCTACATGACTGAGAAAAAATTTGATTATGGGTACACTTTTCAGAAAGACTATATTTAATAAGGTCTTGCATCTTTCCTGATCATATGCAGAAATTTTAAATAAATCTAATAAAAATGTCAGAGCAATCTTGAAGTTTGATAACTTCATCCACTTCTCATGCTTAATATAATGAAGTCACTGAAATGGGCCATTTCCTGCTTTTCTCAACAACCAAAAAAACGTGAAAAAATAATCCTCAAATTTTCTTCAAATTCAATAGCTAGTAGAAGGTAGTGAGCAACATGTTGCTCTGGAACCATTTTCTCATACATTTTGCATATCGTAGTGAAAAATGGTGTTAGAACAAGCTTGTGCCCAATGTTTGTTTTCAAAAAACTGATAGGTTATACCAAATTTTTATTACTAATTAAACAGATTATTTTAAAAATTTGTAAAATAACCGATTATTATACATGTATTATATCATTATATCTTTACTGTTTGTTCCTTGCAACATCAGGGTTTAATGCAACGTTAACCAGAAAACATTAAAATGGCAGCATCACGTGATTTGTATCTTAATTGATGAAGAATCATTAGGGTCTTCCGTCTTCAGCAGAAGACCCTACTATTATTCTATTGTTTCTTTTTCACTTTTCTTATTATTCTTAGGGTCTTCCGTCTTCAGCGGAAGACCCTTCTATTATTGTAATGTTTCTTTTTCACTTTTCTTATTATTCTTTTTTTGTCTTACAAATTTTGTGCAGGCGATTTCTCGGAGATGACTCGTTCGATTTCCTTCAAATTTTCAGGGGTGATGCCTAGTCATATGAATTTTATACCGCAGGAACAATTTTTAAAAATTCACTTCCGGTCGGAAGTTATCGTCGTTTTACGATTTTTAAAAGTCAATTTTGTCGGCGATGTTTCTCAAAAACGAGTAAAGATAGAGAACTGAAATTTTCAGAAATGATAGATCTAGCAATATCCTCAAGTACCTCGGTCAAGAGAATGTTGGCCGTCACTTCCGGTCGTCACCGGAAGCAAATTTAAAAGATGAAAATTTTCAACTTTTTATTTTTATACATTTTTTCCAATTAGATGATGGTGACCGTTTTACTGATTCAGAATATGTAATTTGTTTTAAAATCGATCAAGGCGTTCTCGAGAAATTAAGCGTCAAAGTCCTGAAGCGAGAGTCTGAGTAGCTCAGTCGATAGAGTCGTGGACATGGCCCAGGCGACCCGGGTTCAAGCCTCGAGTGCCGCAAAATTTTTTTCTCTTTTTTTCGCTTAGATCTACGATTTTATCTTTGAATTGATAAGTTTAATCTTATCTATTCAAAAATTGGACGGAAGACCCACTCGTTGCTCGCAACGAGATCGAATCTAGTTTTTATTCTTTTTTTGTCTTACAAATTTTGTGCAGGCGATATCTCGAAGATGGCTCATTCGATTTTCTTCAAATTTTAAGGGATGATGTGTCGGCATCTGAAGTTTATACCGCCGTTTCGATTTCTTGATAATCACTTCCGGTCGGAAGTTATCGTCCGTTTACGATTTTTAAAAGTCAATTTTGTCGGCTAGAGATCTAAAAAACGAATAAAGATATAGGGCTGAAATTTTCAGTGAAGATAGACATCACTTTTACCTGTTGCAACATGGTCATAAAAACGTCCGCCGTCACTTCCGGTCGTCACCGGAAGGAAATATAAAAAATCGATTTTTTCAACTTTTTGCTTTTAATATATTTTTCTATTGGGTTGATAGAGACTCTTTTACTGAATCAGAATATGTAATTTGTTTTGAAATCGATTGATGTGTTCCCGAGATATTAGGTATCAAAGTCCTGAAGCGAGAGTCTGAGTAGCTAGGTCGTTAGAGTCGTGGACATGTGCCCAGGCGACCCGGGTTCAAACTTCAGGTGCCGAAAATTTTTTTCTTAATTTTTTTTGCGTTGATTAACAATTTAGTCTTAAAAGTGAAGGATTTTATCTCATTTATTCAAAAATCGGACGGAAGACCCACTCGTTGCTCGCAACGAGAACGATCTAGTTTTATTTCTATTTTTATTTGAGAAAAATAACCAGGGTAAACCCTAATTTAAGGCATGTTTACGAGGGTGACAATTCTTCAGTACTAAACATTTGCTCTTTTATGTTAAATTTTTTCACCTCTTCCCAGGCATTCACTACAGCCCCAATCCCAATTTTTAGGTAATTGTTTATAAAATTATGCTAAATGCTTAATGTCGTGTAACCAAATCTATTACGCCACTAGATGCTTAGTCAAAGCGCTATCTTTGATGAATCAGAGGATTAAGAGTACTGAAAGCTGGACCTTAGTATATCACATTGTTTTAAAACAAGAGTGACAGCTAGAGTGTCCAATTTAAATCTCATATAGTGATTGTTACTTTTTATGAAGCAGGCATTTACTGAGTTTTGATCTATGATTGGACAATGAAATAACATATTTTATGACAAATAATTAACTGGATAATTAGTTTTAAATGAAAATATTCCACACAACTTGACAACAAACTTACTTATCGCTGTTCAGTTCTTTCAAATTTTAAATATGTACCTGCTGATTGATTTCAGCTCTGCAGGCTCAGTTGCTTTAATGACTGGGTCTGGTAGATATTCAAACTGGAGGCTACTATCCACTTCTGTATTGGTGTCAAAGGTAACATTCACTTTATACTTCCCTACGTCCACTGCCATTTTTGGTTTACAGGTTATGTCCCCTCTACCTGGCAATCCTTTGATTCTGCAGATGACATATGTTCACTGCATATATATTTTCAATCATTTAAATTTATACAATGTGAAAATATAAACTTTTTTGAAATTACAAGATATATCCCCTGTCCTTCTCTTCATACTAGGTCCAACTACTGGATTTAAGAACACAGAAAGTGAAGTAAATTGATCAAATTATTTAAGTGCACACTTACATGGTACATCCTATAGGTAATTGTGGTTTGTTTTTGTCTACATTGATCAACTCCACTGCATACTTCATATTGCCAATGTTTAGATTGGTTCCACTTAAATGAATGGTCCTTCCTCCAGACAAGATACCTTGTTTTGGTTTGATATCTGTTATCTTTGGAACCTATAATGACCAATCAGAACACAGACTGACATACAGTAAAACTTTGATATCTCAAACTAGATGGGACTGTTTAACAAGAGGCCCATGGGCCACATCGCTCACCTGAGGAAAAATAGGTATCAATGATAAAATCAGCTTACTGAAGTCATAATACAAACTATCTGGACAATGTACAATAATACATATAGATCATGTATAAGTAAAATCCATTTTCCCCCTGGATATTCTTATGTTTATAATCATTAGTCCCTTTTCTAACAGGATGATTTTATAGTCATATCACATGTTGAGTATTGCAGTTCTCAAAAAGATCCTTAACAATTGTTTATACATGGGATATAAACCTACATCAAACTCTGAACCTTCTTGTGAGGCCGAAGAATTGTCGTGGGGCCAGTCTTAACAATTATAAAGAATCATCTGGCTAATTAGTTTCAGAAAGAAGATTTTTAAAGATTTACTCTACATATTCCTATGTAAAGCTTTGACCACCCCCATTGTGGCCCCTCCCTACATCCGGGGTGTCATTATTTTCACAACTTTGAATCTAAACTACCTGAGGATACTTCTACACAAGTTTCAGCTTTCCTGGCTGATTAGTTTTTGAGAAGAAGATTTTTAAAGATTTACTCTATATGTTCCTATGTAAAACTTTAACACCCCCCCCCCTTCAATGTGGCCCCACCCAACCCCCGGGGATCATGATTTTCACAACTTTGAATTTACACTATCTGAGGATGCTTCCACACAAGTTTCAGCTTTCCTGGATAATTAGTTTCTGAGAAGAAGATTTTTAAAGATTTACTCTAAAAATTCCTATGTAAAACTTCAACCCCCCCCCCTCCTCATTGTGGCCCCACCCTACCCCCGGGGGATATGATTTTCACAATTTTGAATATATACTATCTGAGGATGCTTCCACACAAGTTTCAGCTTTCCTGGCTGATTAGTTTTTGAGAAAAAGGTTTTTAAAGATTTACTCTATATATTCCTATGTTAAACTTTGACTCCCCATTTTGAATTCTTCTTTTTTTTTTTACTGTGCAATCCTGTTGCTACTTTTATCAAGAAACATTCGCATTTCGTAGTAAATCCCTTGTTAAACCAAGTTAAGTGAAAAATCAACCCACATTTCAAAAAAGTGTACCTTTGAATTGCTTTAGACTGTTTGTAAATGTGATATAAAGATAATTTAGAAAAGGCCAATTTGATTGAAAACTCTTAATTCATTCATAATTTGAATAAATTCCTTTTAGTTTTATATCATAAAGTACAGAAAGAACTATATATGATATTAGTCAAATTTGGCCCCAATAATTCGCTATTTTTAAAGTGATTCAGGTACATTAATTTGTTGTGTTATTTTATAAAAGAGTTGACATAAAATATGTTTTTTGCCTATTTATTTGATTGTTATGCACTCACTGGCAGTATATGACGTCAGAAGTGACGCAATTTTCATAATTCAATCAAAATCAGTCAAAAATTGACATTTTTCTTATCTTTTTTCGAATGGGAAATATAGAGCTCCTCTTTGAACAAGAACGAACTTTTTGTCAATTATAAATACTGGGGAGATACGTCTTTGTTGAAAATATTATGTTTGTTCAAGCAGTCGCTCAATGTTTCCTTAAAGAAAAACTGCTTCAAAACAAGCCGTTTTATGCTAAAAATGAGAAAATGGCGGGAAAAGGTAAACTTTATGATGTCATATTTTTAAATTGTGGGCACTAAAATCAAAATGAAAATTATGAAAAAACTTCAAATGTATATTTGTACAAATGAAATAAAGAATTACAGTAAAATGACAATGTTCATTTTAGGGGGCCATTTTAGGCTCAAACCGTATATAGTCCTTTTGACCAAATTAACATCCTTATCAATGAATTCTACAAAATTTATTTGTTGGCCTTCCTATTATAACAATCAGCAAACAATTCATACATGTAGCTATTTTTCTTAATTTTTTTTACTTGGTCATTGAACCATTTGCCTGTTTTAAACAGAAATTGAATATTTATTACCTTGTAAGTAAACTGAATGTCTTCTGACGAGTTCATGCCATCCACCATCACAACCACCTGTCCACTTTCCTCAGACTTCTCCGTGGAAGCAAAAGATTTGCTTAGTGTGATGCATCTCATCCTGCCATAGATACATGTGATACATTGATTACTTGGTGTTTAACACTGTTTACTGTGGAGTGTGATAATTTCATTAGGGCCATTTTTCATGAATTACGGGTTTTTTGCTAATTTGTGGGGATGTAATTTCGCTGATGCATTAGTTTTCAGTTTCAGTGGAAAACTAAATCTTTTATGATTAGTAATCTTCAGCACTTTGTAAATTCGTGGGTGAGGACTATACCCATGAATTCTAATGATTTCACTGTACTTAAAGTAACTGTATAACTTGATCATCTGTTTTTGCTTTTTTATATATATTTTATGCTGTGTTGTATAAATTTCATCAACGAAATAACTAAATATTTTGTTGTGCTGCTTTATATATTTTTTAGTTTAAAACAATATATTTATATTTGCAAATATGTTTCCTTATATGAACCTAAAGAATAGCAAAAACCTTCAATTCAGTATAAACTTTTTTCATGACGTCACAATGATCATGACACATGCTTATCGCATGGATTGTTGTAAACCTAAAATCTGGGTAATTTTAACAATTCTGTTAATTAAAAATTTCAATTTGCCTTTTTTAAATGTAAATAAAGGTAATAAACAGCAATGTAAAAAAGTTCACAAATATGAACTTGGTTGGTACATGATCAAATCTTCTCTTCAGGCTTCAAAGGATTTAATCACGTAACCAACCAGGTTCATATCATGGTGAACTTTTTAACTTGCTATTTATTTCTTAAATCACTGGAGCATTTGACAAAGACATCATTGTTTATGAAGATCGATCCATATCCATGATGGATTGATCCAAATATGTATTGTGCGGATACTTCCATTTAACAATCCAGACATGAGTTACAAAAATTGTATACAATGCTTTTCACTTTGATAGCATGTATGAATCACCATGGGAAGTTGTATGAACAAAAATAAAGTACTAAACAACCCAACAAAACAAACAATACCTACAACAATATTTTTTCACAATCCTATCATATTGTATCATGTATCTATCCTTTCCTATCGTGTATCAATCCAATCATATCGTGTGTGCATACTGTTCTATCTTGCGTTAATCATATCTGAATTGGTGTGTGTTACCAATGAAAGCCACTAACATTGATAATTCCACATTAATATGTTGTGCCTTTACATAACAAGTAAATTTATTTCAAAGTTACAAGTCATTCCTGTCGCACTGTATATTTTATCCATAAAAAAAAGTAAAATTCTTTTCAGCATTTTATAATGATATTACATGTAATTGCTTAATTTTTTTTAGATCAAAATAGAACAATATTACATGTAAATCATTTCTGTAAGAAGTGAAATTGAAAAATAATGTAAACTATCAAAGTTCTTCAGAATAAAGTAGCATATATACCGATATATTTAATATATTAAACTTTATATATTAACTAATTTCTGACTTTGGTGATTTCTGCGTGGTATTTCACATACTTCCGATCCACAAATGCAACATTTTTACATTGCACCCCAGCGATCGTAACTGTCACATCTGACTTAATTCCAAAGTTGAATCCCTCTATAGTGACCTCTGTCCCTCCTTCTGGAGGACCATCTGTTGGAGATATCTGAAATAAAGCAAACATATTTCACTTCATAAAATCAATAAAGCACATTGAGAATGCAGGAACTATGGTAAGTTTTCTTAATATAACCTTGAAATTTAGTATCAATCACAGCAATTGATACTTATAGCTATACCAGTAGCTATAAATGACTAAAATATTGGAAATTTTTAATTTCATAATTTTTTTTTAAGTAATGGGCATAAATTCAAGCATTTGAACCAAATTTTAGAATTATGCCAAGAGTCTTCCAACTTTATCATTAAGATTCTGCAAATTTTAAAATATTTAACAACTGGTAAAGGTAATTTTCGAAGATGAATCCAAGGCTACAGTCCCTGAAACGTTCTTCTTTCCCACTTGAACAGTGAGTTAACGGTGAGCGCACTCTGGGTGAACGATGAGGGCATGCTGAGCAGAATTTGGTGAATGCTTATGAATGGTGAATGATATGTGAACGCTATGTAAACGCACGATAAACGATTTTTTTGAAGTGCCTCTGGAGTTATTCAACATTGTGTTTCATCAGTAATCAGGAAAAAATAAAAAATAAACTACATGTATGATTGTTATCAGCCTAAATATAAAATTATCTGACTGAACGATAAGTGAACACTGAAAAAACGCTGAGCATAAGGTGAAGGTTTTGTGAATGGTGAGGGTGAACAGAGAAGCGGACACACTAAGATCAATATGATTCCATTTTTAGTAAAAAGTTAAGAAATATCCTCACTTTGGTAACTATAGGTCCACCACAGGTGTCTGCCTGGCTGCACTGGTTATTATCTACATCCAAACAGCCTGTATTTTGGCACCACTGACACTCGTATCCCTTGGATTGATTCAGGAAGTGGCAGGTGCTACAGTCCTCTCGGTATGAAGAAAGTGACTCACATTTGTATGCTACAAAACAGGCGGTAGAAATTCTACAGTTATTTGCAATGACATAATTATATGAAAAATTTCAAAAATGTTAAATCTATTTTTTAAATTACCATAATGTTATCAAGGCATGGTTGAAACAGGCTATTTTATTACCTTAAAACATAGGTAATCAAAGATTACAAAGCTCACCGAGACAAGGCATCACCTTTATGAGACCACCTTTATCATATTATATGAAAATCAAAGTTGATGATTGTGGATACTGTAGTGTGGTTTGACACAATATTGTATATCATATGTTAAAAAAATTGTTTGATAATCATATGTTAATTTCACACGGTATTGTAAGATACAATGTAACTCAAAACAGTATTATATTAAAATATGATATTGCATCCTATGATACTATACACTATTTTTTTGTCATATAATATATCATATGATTTTACATCATTATATAATGGAACAATATGATATTGTTAATTGAGATATTGTCTCAATATATGATATTGTATCATAAAATATGATACAGTGTTGTATTGTAATTGATCACACAGTAGAGCACATAACATAATATAATATCATATTACAACATAATATAAAATAATGCACCACAATACTGTAATATATGATAGTATATCATACGATATAGTATTATATCATGTTAATATATGATATCATATGACATGATATTGTATCATATATCATATGAAATAAAAAATTGTATCCTATGATAATAAAATATCACAATATTGCATCATGTAAAATACATAGAATAATATTGTATCATATAATACAATATAATTTGATACAACATTGTATTATATGATATGATACAATGTCATGAGATAAAATTAAATATTTATATTATTATAATGCAATATCATATAATACAATATTGTATTATAATACACAATTATATTATATATAACAATATCATATCATAAAATACAAAAAGCTTGACATACTACATTGTATCATATTTATCATATAATTTTTTTTTACAATATAATACTATATGATGTAATATTGTATCACATAATACATAGTGTGTCATACAATACTGTATTATAGAAATCATGTTAACATATCATCATCTATCAAGCAAGTTTGAGTAAGAAAGGAGTTTTTTTTAGCATCCGTGCTAATGAAGACTAGGTGCTGTATCTGAAGCTACATCTGCTATTCCTTTATATTTTAGTTAAATCAACCATGCAAGTATGAAATGTAGTATTATCTATTAAACATGTTACCTGTTTTAAAACAAAGGTTATCACAGGTTACAAAGCTCACCGAGATGAGGCATGACCCTAATGAGGCATCACCTTTATGAGACCACCTTTATCATATTATATGAACCTCACAATTTATGATCTTGGATATTTATGGATTCTGTTTTAACACAAAATCATATATCATCTGTTAAAAAATTGTATGATAATCATATATTCATATGTTATTCAATACAATAATATAAAATTAAATATTGCATCCTATCATACTTACAATATATATATCATAAAATACAATAAAATACTGTAATAAACAATGATGATATTGTAACCTATGAAATGACATTGTATTGTGTTGAACCTTATTGTATTTGATCACATAATACATGTACAACATCATTATATATAATACAATATTGTATTATATGATACAATATCATTTTACATAATACATCATAACATTGAAACATAAATTATATTGAATAAATATAGGATGATATTGTATTGTATGATACTGTAAAATATTTGATACATAATATGATATGGTATCATATGATACAATATAATTTGATACAAAATTGTATCATATCAAATGATACAATATCATGTGAAAAATTTAAATATTATATAATACAATATTTTATTATAAATATTGTATCATATGATACAATAATATATCATATAAATCAATATCATATTTTACAATATCGTATGATACGATAATATATAATATTAGAATATCATATAATACAATTTCACGAGATATAATTGTATATTACAGAAACCAAAATCATATTATACAATATCGTATGATACAATATTATAGATACAATATAATATGATATTGTATCATAATATACAATACTATACAGATCAATATCATGATACAATATCATATCATACAATATCAAAACTAGAACTGTCCTAATGGGACTAATACCCCCGCAAGGCTAATTTCAAATGGGACAAATAATTGAATTGAATAATAAAGGTTTGGAACACATACAAAAAAAAATTCTAGAATTGTAAAAAAAAATTAGTTATCAAAGAAAAATTAAAATCAATATTGTCAGATTTTCACTGTAAATACATATCTATAACAGTAATACATTTACAAATATATGTATCTGATGATATATTTTTTTTTAATGTAATTGATGTCAAATGTCAATAGCCCCTCCCTTTGCAGTAAATGGAAATACCAGTAGCCAAGCAATGCTCTTCTGTTGATAAAACTTTCAATATTTTTCTAATAAGAAACTTGACAGATGTAATTAGTGGTTTCAAATTTTCCTCACTTGTTCATATGGCACAATGGAACTCCATATCAGAAAATTGATCCCATAGGACTATGATTTTCTTTGATGAGCTTTTTAAATTTAATAAACTCCCAAAACATTACCATAATTACCACACTATGTAAAAATATGTAAAATATGTAAAAAAGAAAATTCAACATTACAAACAATTTTAAAATTGCCAAAACACTACAATCATATCAGTAATTTTGAATTTCAATTAAATTAATGCCCACTTCATCAATTTACTTGATTAATAAATTTAAACAACTTCTAAAAATAGTTGGACTTCTTTATTAATAATGATATTATTTATTTCCTTATAATGATAGAAACTTTTGGTTTACATGAAACAGTTTTAGAATAGCCCCAAAACCATCACCCATTTTACAGATTATCAATTTCCCCTAAACACATGCTCCGTCTGAACCATGGCTCAGATAATGGCTCCCTTGGGTCAAATGAATTCAGCCACACTTGTCTTTGATGTTCTTATTAGCTCCTAAGAATTCATCATTGACAAACAAAAACTTTGCATTGTCAGTTGATAGAATACTTATCAAAAATAATTTTTTTATTAATTAAGACATAAAGACAAAAACCTCCATCTGGGTGTATTTATATAAATATACTTTAGAGTGTTTTAATACTATGAATTCAAATGAATTCAGCCACACTTGTCTTTGATGTTCTTATTAGCTCCTAAGAATTCATCATTGACAAACAAAAACTTTGCATTGTCAGTTGATAGAATACTTATCAAAAATAATTTTTTTATTAATTAAGACATAAAGACAAAAACCTCCATCTGGGTGTATTTATATAAATATACTTTAGAGTGTTTTAATACTATTAATTAATTAATAAAATCTGTAAGGATTACCTCCCTTATTTTTCAACATTAGTGTACAATATATAGAATAAGGAAAATGAAAACTGTCATAAAATCATTAAATCTTGTCTGATCTTAAAAAAAATTCCAGGTGCGCATCTTCAGATGGTGTTGAACATATGTACAAATTTTCAAACTGTTCCTTGCAGTAATAAAAAATTCTATAGGGGGGACAAAGTTGCGTCTACAGACAGACGGACAGACGGACGGACAGACGGACAGACGGACAGAGTGAAAGCAATATACCCCCCTAAACTTCGTTTGCGGGGGTAAAAATATGATACAATTTCATATCGTATCATATAACTTTTTACAATATAACCTATGATATTATATTGTATTATATTAAACAATAGTGTTTCATATCATACACTACTTTATCAGAGGAATCATGTTATATCATTTAACAACAGCCACATCTTTCTACCAAGAAGGTTTAAGTGAGGTAGGAGATTTCTTTAGCATCCTTGATAATGGAGATCAGGCTCTGCATCTTAACAACCTCTGCATTTCATTCATTATAATATAGTTAAATCAACTATGCAAGCTATCATCTATAAAACATGTGACTTATTCAAAAAAAACTAAACCTCATCCAGCATCCGAAACCTATGGCTCAGATTCAGCATTCAAGCCTGTCAGGTGCATCAGTATACATAAGACGCATCTCCATGCAAGTTTGGTGAAGTTCAGACCAGTAATAACTAAGATATCATCATCAGAGGGCACTAGCAATTAAAACTTTAACCTGCTCTAGCATCCGCAACCTGTTGCTCAGATTCAACATCCATGCCTGTCAGGTGCATCTGTATCATAAGACACACCATCCATTCAAATTTGGTGAAGTTAGGACCTGTAATAACTAAGATATATTTTTTAGCATCCTTGATAATGGAAATCAAGCTCTGCATCTTAAGCTTCCTCTGTGATTCATTCATATTACAGTTTAATCAACTATGCAAGTTTGAAATAGTACTATTATCTATTAAACATGTGACCTGTTCCAAAAAACTTAACCATATCCAGCATCTGAAACCTATGGCTCAGACTCAGCATTCAAGCCCGTGTTATGACAAGTAATAACTAAGATATCATCATCAGAGGGCACCAGTAATTAAAACCTAAACCTCCTCCAGCATCCGCAACCTATGGCTCAGATTCAGCATCCATGCCTGCATGTTCTGTGCATCTGTATCATAAGACACACAGTCCATTCAAGTTTGGTAATGTTAGGACTCGAATAACTATAATATATTTTTTAGCATCCTTGATAATGGAGATCAAGCTCTGCATCTGAGGCTTCCTCTGCGATTCATTCATATTATATTAAATCAACAATGCATGTTTAAAATAGTACTATTATCTATGTAACATGTGACCTGTTAAAAAAACCTTAACCTTATCCAGCATCCGTAACCTATGGCTCAGACTCAGCATTCAAGCCTGTCTGGTGCATCAGTATCATAAGACACACCATCCATGCAAGTTTGGTGAAGTACGGACCAGCAGTAACTTAGATATTGCTATCAAAGGGCACCTGCAACAAAAACTTTAACCTGCTCGTAAAACCTTAACCTCCTCCAGCATCCGAAACCTATGGCTCAGATTCAGCATTCAAGCCTGTCAGGTGCATCAGTATAATAAGACGCACTATCCACACAAGTTTGAAAAAGTTTGGACCAGTAGTAACTAAGATATAATCATCAGAGGACACCTGTTCAAAAAACTTTAACCAGTTCCAAAAACCTTAACCTCCTCCAGCATCCGAAACCTTTGGCTCAGATTCAGCATTCAGGCTGTCAGGTGCATCAGTATCATAAGACGCACCAACCATGCAAGTTTGGTGAAGTAAGGACCAGTAGTATAATTTCCGCAATGTTATTTTTTAAAAGATAAACAATAGGATAGGATTCACGCACGATATGATAGGATTGATACACGATAGGAAAGGATGAACGATGTTCATGATAAACGTATGACTGCGTTTACCGATCTACGAGATTTGAGAAAGATATTAATCAAGATATTTGAATCAAGATATACATAACATTTCCTGTTATCAACAAATGCCCCTTTGTTGTAATCGCTGCATCATTTATATAATGTATTAAAATGACCAGTTAAATTTTTTTAACAAATATAATGAGCTGAAATGATCAATTATTTGTATTGTTTTCAATAATGAACAACCCAGCCGATCGCCGCGCATTTTAGCCCGAGAGCAAATATCACAGAAATAGCGGACTCAATAAAAAACAACTCTTGCTCAAAATAAATATAAAATCTTTCAAAAAAAACATTTATTTCTGTATAAAAAATGAGGCATTAAAAATAGATTATATTGCCCACACGTTAAAAAAAATTCCGCGTAAATATTGTTGACATTGCTTTCATTACCGCACACCCAAGCCTATCGCCGGGAACATTTTAGCCCGAGATCAAATATCACACGGAAAATTAATAGCGGGTTCAATTAAATTAATAATTTTGTTTTAAGTAAATATTAATTATATAATAATTACTTTTGTTCCTATAAACAATAATGCATGCAAAACGAATTATGTTACACACAAGTTAATGTTTACAAAGTTTTACAGTCCGCGTACGATTTAATATATTCGATATACAGAAAAATATGTTACCTTGTTCCTTAGAACTTAGTTTACAATCATTTTTCACTTGCATTGCTTACAGATATGATTTACATGTACTACTGGTTAATTTGATCTAAAGAATTGAGAATTTAGTATCAGGATAGAACGCTGGAGAGGAATTTACATTTTTTGTTCGATAAATGTCCGTATACGGCGCACTGATTGACTCGTAACTTTGAAATAACTGTAATTGCTTATATAAAGGCATAACACGATTAACACGATAGGATAAACGGAAAAACTGTTACAATTAAACGATAATCCTGATAGGATTAACGCACGATAGGATAGGATTAACACATGATAGAACAGTATACACGCACGATACGATAGGATAGGATTGTAAAGAATAACGTTGTGGGTACTGTAATAGCTAAGATATCATCACCAGAGGGCACCTGCAACATAAACTTAAACCAGCTCTTAAAACTTTAACCACATCCAGCATCCGAAACCTATAGCTCAGATTCAGCATTCAAGCCTGTCTAGTGCATCAGTATTATAAGACACACCATCCATGCAAGTTTGGTGAAGTTAGGACCAGGAGTAACTTAGATATTGCTCCAAAAACCGTAACGTCCTTCAGCATCTGAAAATTAGGAGCCAGATTCAGCATCCAAGTCTTTCAAGTCCATTAGTAGGTCCAGATGCATCATCCATGCAAGTTGGGTGAAGATAGGACAAGTAATAGCTTAGATACAGGACCTGCAACAAAAACTTTAACCAGGTCCGGACACCGACGCCGGGGATATAGCATAAGCCCACCTTAGTGAAGATAGGACAAGTAATGGCTTAGATACAGGACATGCAACAAAAACTTTAACCATGTCCGGACGCCGACGCCAGGGTAGAGCATAAGCTCCCCTTGACTTCGTCTCGGTGGGCTAAAAAGTACACTTCCTCCAGCATCTGATACTTATGGCTCGGATTCAGCATCCTTGCCTGTGGAGTGCACCAGAATCACAAGATGCATCATCTATTCAAATTTGATAAAGACTGAACCAATAATAACTAAGACTTGTCTACCAAAGGGCACCTGCTCTTAAAACTTAAAACTTTAAACAGCTAAAACCCATCAATGCACAATCCATGCCTGGCAGCCAGTTGGGTGAAGTTAGGACCAGTAAAAGGGCACCTGCACCAAAAACTTCAACCTGCTCCCAAAACCTTAGCCTCCTCCAGTATCTGAAATTCATGGCCCTGATTCAGCATCCAAGTCTTTCAAGTCCATTTTAAGTAAGTCCAAGTGCATCATCCATGCAAGTTTGGTGAAGATAGGACAAGTAATAACATAGATACAGGACCCGCAACAAAAATCTTAACCAGGTCCGGACGCCGACACCGACGCCAGAGGTAAAGCATAAGTTCCCCCTGACTTTGTATCAGTAAGCCAAATATTAATTTGTATCATTTAGAGTGGTGCCTTAAGTCACAACAAAAATAGCTTAAAAGACAGTGTTACATTTTAATTTTAGGCAATTCATTTCATTGGTAATTGCCTTGCTTTCTACACTAAATAACTGTACAGAAAAATAAATCATAAGGAATGAAATCATTAGCTACTAAATTTATAAACAAATAAACTTGAAAGTTTATGCTTTATTAGTTAAATATTTTGCTGTTAAAAATAGCCTATGAGTAAAATAGGTAGCCTTTCAATTAAGGCTCTGATTGATCAAACTGCAAATTTTCATGGTTCTATAACTTTCTTCTCTGATCCAATTTTTTTAAACTCCATTTTCAACTCTTGATGTTGACAGTACAACCAACATTTATCAATCATAAGTAACGATTGGTTAAATGAATGATCAACGAGATTGAGAAAAAAACTTTAATGGGTGGGTCTCTTAATATAAAATGTTTTGTTTACTTTGAATGAGAATTTCATAACTTTATTATTACACAATTGCGATCTTGCTTGCCACTTCGAAAGGATAAGATTTGAAGAAGATTATATATTGAAATTTGTTTAATGTTTTTGTTAATACACTTTATCTCTATGCCATTTATTTTTATTGATTTTTCTTTGTTCACAAGGATATTCAATAGCCATTTATTACAAAATTTGTAACTGCTGGTTTTTTTAAAATAATACAGTACTATAAATTAAATCATCTACATATAATAATTAAAGTTCCTTTTTGTTTGCTAAAAAGTGAGACTTGGTTATATTAATATCAAATTTATTAAAGAAATTTGAATGCTAAAAAAAAACTGTTTGAATATATATGGGCTTTAAATATCCCCTTGTATTACCATTGTATTAAGTATTTGCAGACTGGGTGCTTTTCTCCAATAACTCACCTTTCAGAGCAACAACTCCATCAAAAACTTCCAAAGAAACATTCCCGCTTGGCCCATATTTGATTTCCACACTATTGGAGCCTTCCTTCTTCGTCTGTGAACAAAAAAATCCTCAAGATTGCAAATACATGCATTAAAAACGTTTCTAATTGACCAAAATTATGTAGTTGATTTCTCTAAGTGTATTTTGTGAAAATGACATTTTGAATTTATATATATATATATATATATATATATATATATATATATATATATATATATATATATATATATATATATATATATATATATAATGCCTGAATAACTCACATAGCAGAACATTTATTATATGTTAAATCTTATCATTTTTTTTTAAATGAATTATCACTTTTATACGAGAGTAATAATATACATCAACTAAAGAATAATTTGATATACAGTACTTAAGTATCCTACCTTTATATTCGAACATCGTATGTTGTTTGTTCCTCGTATCTTCTCCCCATTAAAAGGGCCTGAACCATCAATGTAACACTGGTATGTAAACTGTATGCATTTAAACAAAAATATCTATTATTACCTCCTCTTTCTCCAATTTTTCAAATATAACAAGTTTTGATCATCTATAATGTTTGTTCACATTGCAACATTTACAATTGTTCTGAGTATTTAATACTGGCCTTTGCTATGAATCATGAATGTCTCACATAATTATATTGTGGTTTCATTAATACATGTATTTGTGAGGATCAATTTTTGTGGATTTCATAAAAATCAGTTTCAAGGATACGTAAAATCACTGCCCATGATCCTAATGACCCAAAATGTTAGTAAATATTGCACTTCAATGAACATCATTGTCATCGATCTACTTGACAAAGAAATCCATGAAAAGTGGTATTCAATGAATATTGTGAATATTGATGAAACCCCAGTAAATAGATTCCAAATCTTTTTTTTTAATTAAGTTTTTCTTCACAGACACATTAATTTGATGAACTTTAAACCTATCTCTTTTTTTTAATAATTTTATTGATTTCCACCTATTTTAAAATGATCTTCCAATTTTAACTCTATCTTGGATACCATTGTTTTATGAGACAAGTCTCATATGCAACATTGTCAAGACTTTAAACGAATTAAATCAAGTACTTATACAAAACAAGAGGCCCAGGGGCCACATCGCTCACCTGAGCAACAATTGCCTTAATTCTGATCAAATTAGCATTACAGTATCAAAATATCCTGACATATCCTGACAACTGAGTACAGTAGATCTTGCTAAAAAAATTGAAAATCTGCCAATTTTACTCAACTCTTATTTTTTGGTAAATACCAAGCCCCTTTTGTTGTTGTAACTGTAAGAAGATTTTTCTCTATTCCTATATACCCCCCCCCCCCTCCCATTTCGTGGCCCCACTTTTCTCTAGGGAATCATGGTTTCATCAAACATAAACCTGCATAACCTGTGCTTTCACACTAAGTACTGAGTTTTGGACCGAAAACTTTCCCAGAATATTTTTAAAAATGTTCTCTATATATTCCTATGTAAAACTTGATCCCCCAATGGTGGCCCAACCCTACCCCCAGGGACCATGATTTGAACAAACTTGAATCTACTCTATCTGAGGATGCTTCCACTCAAATTTGAGCTTTTCTGGCCTAATAGTTTTTGAGAAGAAGATTTTTAAAAAATTTCTCTATATATTCCTATGTAAAACTTGATCCCCCAATTGTGGCCCAACCCTACCCCCGGGGACTATGATTTGAACAAACCTGAATCTACACTACCCTAATATTCCTATGTAAAACTTGATCCCCCTCCTGTGGCCCCACCCTACCCCCGGGGACCATGATTTGAACAAACTTGAATCTACTCTATCTGAGGATGCTTCCACTCAAATTTGAGCTTTTCTGGCCTAATAGTTTTTGAGAAGATTTTAAAAGATTTTCTCTATATATTCCTATGTAAAACTTGACCCCCCTCTTGTGGCCCCTCCTTCCCCCCGGGAACCATGATTTGAACAAACTTGAATCTACACTTCCTAAGGATTCTTCCATTTTAATTTGAGCTTTTCTGGTCTAATAGTTTTTGAGAAGAAGATTTTTAAAGATTTTCTCTAATATTCCTATGTAAAACTTGATCCCCCATTGGTGGCCCCACCCTACACCCGGGGACCATGATTTGAACAAACTTGAATCTACTCTATCTGAGGATGCTTCTAATCAAATTTGAGCTTTTCTGGCCTAATAGTTTGTGAGAAGAAGATTTTTAAAGATTTTCTCTATATATTCCTATGTAAAACTTGATCCCCCTCTTGTGGCCCCTCCTTCCCCCCGGGAACCATGATTTGAACAAACTTGAATCTACACTTCCTAAGGATGCTTCCATTTTAATTTGAGCTTTTCTGGTCTAATAGTTTTTGAGAAGAAGATTTTTAAAGATTTTCTCTAATATTCCTATTTAAAACTTGATCCCCCATTGGTGGCCCCACCCTACCCCCGGGGACCATGATTTGAACAAACTTGAATCTACTCTATCTGAGGATGCTTCTAATCAAATTTGAGCTTTTCTGGCCAAATAGTTTTTGAGAAGAAGATTTTTTAAGATTTTCTCTATATATTCCTATGTAAAACTTGATCCCCCAATTGTGGCCCCACCCTACCCCGGGGACCATGATTTGAACAAACTTGAATCTACACTACCTGAGGATGCTCCCATTTTAATTTGAGCTTTTCTGGCCTAATGATGTTTGAGAAGAAGATTTTTAAAGATTTTCTCTATATATTCCTATGTAAAACTTGATCCCCCTCTTGTGGCCCCTCCCTACCCCCGGGGACCATGATTTGAACAAACTTGAATCTACACTACCTGATGATGTATCCACACAAGTTTAAGCTTTTCAGGCCCAATAGTTTTTGAGAAAAAGATTTTTGAAAAATACCAACAAATTTTCAATAATTCTCAATTATCTCCCCTTTAAAGAGGGCGTGGCCCTTCATTTGAACAAACTTGAATCCCCTTCACCTAGTGGTGCTTTGTGCCAAATTTGGTTTAAATCTGCCTAGTGGTTCTTGAGAAGAAGATGAAAATGTGAAAAGTTTACAACGACAGACAACGGACAAATTGTGATCAGAAAAGCTCACTTGAGCCTTTGGCTCAGGTGAGCTAAAAATTAGATAACAATTACTGTGAACTCTCTTTTAGTGTGCAAGATTTTTGCATGGTTTCTGAGAGCCCAATTCTCACAAATTATTCTCAATGTGAAGCAGTATCTCTGGTATCCACCCAGTAATGATTTATAAGATAATCCAGATCTTGGTTACAAAAATTAAGCCCTGTAAACCAGCTAGTGTACCTCAAGTTAACTGTAAATGAAGCTGTTGCAAAAAAAGGTTAGTTTCTAATTTTCTTAATTACTCTGGATTTTTCTTATCCCCCCAAAACCTGACTTAACATGTAAATGTGCAAAGAATAATGTATACACGCAAGAAAATATTCAACCCTGTTTTATTTTCGCCCCTTTCGCCCTCGTTGTCAGCAGGTGAATTTAAGACTGGGCGAGTTCTAATGTCTCAAATTCTCTTTCTTCAAACACAACAGTTACTGTGTCTGGGCGAATTCAAGACTAGGCGAAACTAATTGTAATTGTAAAAGGGCAAATTTATATTACACAGGGCATAATACCCTGTATACAGTATATACATGCACAGTAAAAATCTTTTACAAGCCAGCTTGAATATCATTACCACAATTGTTTTCAGGCACAAAGCAATGTGAGAAAAATAAAAAAAATCTTACATTTTCAGGTACTGAAAGATTCTTGCCCCTGAATTCTAAAGTCCTTGACCGTCCAAATGGAATCGACACAGTCTGGCTTAAAATTTGAGGGCAATCAGAAACCTAAAAATGGAGCAAAGGTTTATTTTCTCTCTAAAATTCTATGCCACCGTTTGTTTAGGAATAATATTCAAACAGAAGCATGTGTTTGTATTTTTATTCGTTTTAAATTTATACATACCGGAGTTTGTGGTTTATAAATGGCTTTTTTCTGCAAAAAATCACAAATAAAACTAGTCATCAATGAGATAGTACCATCTAATTATGATGGATTAGCTTTAATAAAGGACACTAGGATGGGAAGCATATAAGAGGATTTTGCTTTGACCTTGACCTCTGACTTAATAATTCAGTTAAAGATCAGGCATAAAAAATATACTGGTAATTGTGAAGGACTATGAAAATATGGCAAAGAGAAGAAAAATATGGTCCAGGCAAGAATTTTACCCAGACATCTGACACAGAAACTCAATTCAAAGTGAATCAGACCCCTTCTGTACAGGGCAGTACTGGCAGTAATTTGGTAAAGTCAAAGAGGACTGCGCTAAAGTGAGAGAAATTATGGTTCAAACATGGAATTTTATGAGATCTGACCTTGTCACAGAACACCCTTTACCAACCAGTACTTTTAAGTTATGTATGACAAAGATGAGAGAGTGGTCAAGCGAGGTCTAAACAAGGTATATAGTCTAAACAAGATTTTCCTAATTTTATTACAGAGGTCTGATATAACCTTAAACTTTGGACCTAGAAATATTGTATAAGATCACAGAATACCAAAGGCTTTACCTGAATGAGGTAGAAGTGAGATTGGGTCATTTACTGTGAGAGAAAGAGTTTATGGTCTGGATATGGATTTTATACTTAGGTCTGCATTTACCATACCCTTAGATTTCGAAAGTTTTGCAAGGTAAACTCTTAGCCCTATTTCCAGGACAGCTTTTTTATTTGAAGATATATTGAAACATTTTTTCTTTACATGATTAATCATTAAAAGTTATGGGACCTAATGACCCTTGGCCTGATTACACCCAGAACCTACAAAGTTATTGCCCTTTGTGTATGAAGTGATCGTTATGGCTACTCCTTTCAAAAGGATCCAATGTCCCCTTCTAGTGGTAATTCACGTTTACATTGATATCCCAAACACATACGTAATACACTCCCCCTTTGTTTTGGGTGTGTGACCTTTGACCTTGACTTTTGACCATGACCTCTGAGAACTGATGTGTTATAGTACACTGTATCTGCAACATATACATCAGATCCATTTATATGTACAATTAGCTCTCCCCCTTTTATTTTTAGGTTTGACCTTGACCTTTGTGTGGGTGAAATATGATCCAGATAAATGGCCAAAAGAAAAAGAAAATGCCCTAAGCATGTGATCTTGGATAGGTTGACTTATTTATCACCATAGTGTGCAGGCAGAGCAGGGTCTAAATAACTCAATGACTAAAGGTATGATGGGAAATGTTTTGGTTTTTTTTAAAGAAAAGAATCATAGGTCATAGCATGATAAAAACAAATTGTCAAAAATATCACTTATCCCAACTCGTTTGGCATATATAGTATATTTGAAATTTTTTCAAAGATGTACCCCCAATTTGAAGGCAATTTCACAATGATAATATGTGCCTGGAAAAAGTTTTTTTAAAAATTGTTTTACTTACATAATTACCGCAATTACCCGCGGCTCTGTTACAGGTAGCCTCTTCTGTACACCAGTAACAATCTGTTCTTTCTTGCTCAATGCATTTTCCACAACTAAAAAGTTGAAACAATGATTTATGTAGTGCTGAAATTCAGTGTTTCCAAAAAAATAGTTGTTGTGAAGGAGGTCAATCGAAAAAAGAGATTGTCATGGTGTTAAATTTTATTGCATAGCGATTAAAAAAGCCAATAAAAATACCAGGTAATTATTTCATTATGATATTTATTACAATAAATCGTTAAAATAGAAGTGTGGTTGAAAATAATGCACATATAGGTTGTTTATATTTCATGATTTCCTTTATGAAATGCTTAACTGGTTAATCAAATAATCTGTTAATCTGATAATTTTTGCCTGACAAACAGACTATCAGATTAAGTGGAACCCTCTGTATCATATACAATGTTAACCCGTGCGAAGTCTAGTCATATTAATGTGAATATGAGTTAATTCCAACGCTTGCCCGGGATATCATCTAGTATGTACTAAAACAAAGTCCATTCATAGGATGTTATAATATCAATTCTATGACATTAAAGAAATCTTTGATCTTTTTCCACTTACATTACAATCTTTTCAACTGTGCCATAAAAATCATAACAGTTATCGTATCTACAAAAGACTCCAGTCATACCTGGTAAAATTAGAACATCTGTAGAACAGTATTTTTATTTCTGCTATGACATTTCTGTTCAGCAATATCTGGAGTGGAATATCTCCCTCTTGGTCTAGAATATGAAGTATTGAAAAAAATGTACATGGTAAACTTTCTGATGTTTTATACTTATGATTGAAATTGCAAAGAACAAGGTACAGGTCAGTCATATTTTGCCCTGTTTCATAGTGAATTTTAAAAATATCACAAACAATTGAAATGTAACATTTATTTACACAAGAATAATCATAAATTAAAATCTATATATAATTACATGATTAGACTTTCACAAGGTTGATTGTGACGTCATAATTAAACCATGCATTTTCCCGTCATTTTCATAAAACTGATGAGCAGAAGACATCAGTTCCCTAGAGGTTTTTTGATTAGCAAATTATGTCCGCAGCTGTCGCCCATTATGAAACTTACATTGTAACTTTATCATGTGATATTACATAAAATATATTAATTTTGTTGTGGGCGATGACTGCAGACACATTTTTCTTTAAAAAAAAACTATAAAAAAATGTGCCATTTTTCATCTTTTTACCAAATCTTAGCAATATGCCAAAATGTGCATAACATTGTACTTTTTATAAACACATATATATATATATTTATGTTCAAGATGGTACATGTGCATTTTTATGGTATTTAATCAACTTTTGGATTTTAGGGCAAATATTGAAAAAAACTTGTTCTTGCTGGTTTAAAGAAAAAAAGCTTTACAAAATTGTTTTGGCTGATAAACTATGTTTACGTAAAATATTTGAGCCAAATAGGACTAAGAGTTGAGTTCATGCTCTTAAAAAGGATTTTAGCATTGTCTGATATGATCTTGACCCTTAAACTTCATTCAAGGTCACTGCACACCCTTTGACCATAGGCACTCTTGTGAGTGAAGTAAAAGGAATATTGGACCAAGGGGAGAGAAGAGAGATCTCGGATGGACAGATGGACAGAAGGATGGAAAGATGGACATATAGACTGATCATTATAGAGTGTTCGCAGAGCAGGGTCCCACTGGCACAGTACAAGTTATCGCTAAAATTAAAGTTTTCTTTTCATATTTTCTTATTTCTGGGTATTTTTTGATAAAAATTGATATACTTTAAATGATGAACTCCTAGCTTATTCATCCATCTATTAGATTAAATCTTTATTTACAACCAAAAACATCTTGTTTTTCTGCTTTTTAGCAAGCCCCTAGTTTACCAAGTTTAAGCAATTTACTGTACCAGTTATCAATCTCATGATGATAACGTGGTAAAATCCCTTTACATGTTGATTTTATTCTCTGTAAAATGAAATTTGAATTATGCCTTTTGTGGGGTCAGACTAAAGGTTGTTGGGATTACGATACATAAACAGAACTCACAAAATTATTCGTTTGTTATTGTACTGTAATACACAAATCGTAGACTATTGAGTACATAATTTTGCAATCAGACGTTTAATTGAGCAATGAATCTCTCAGAATTTAGTGAATTCCTTTTGTTTAAATACAAGCTGTATGTATCGATATTTTAAGCCAAATCAAAGAAGTATAGTGTTCCGATGGGGCCACTTCGACCTTTGCACTTTTGCCTTAAAGTCGAAGATGCAAGAGTGCGAAGTTGCGAAGGCAAAAGTGTGAGAGTGCGACGGCTAAAGAGCGAAAGTGCGAAAGCGAAGCGCGAAGATGCAATGGCGAAAGTCCGAAGGTGAAGGAGCGATACTATTATTGCTCTTTCGCCTTCGCACTCTCGCCTTTGCAACTTCGCACTTTCGCCTTTATTGACAGCATTCAGAAAATCTCGGTCGATTACATAGAATTTGATGCAGGCACCGTACTCGCCAAGGTTTTTCGATTAATCCATTATTGGTATGCATGCGCTATGCCATTGTGCTTACTATGAATATTTTAATGTGTATATGTGACATAAATGTTTACCAGTGCTGACTATGCCTAATCATTATATACTAAGGTAAACTTCCAATTCCCTATATTTTCGTTCTGCCCCCCCCCCCCCCCACACTTTGTAAAGCGATCAAAATATATGAGAGCATATAGGTACATTTTTTTTATCAACTATTTACTAGTTATTGCATTTTTAAAAAATATATAATAGTTATTGTTTTTTATTTAAAAAATCCTACATTTATAGATGTGAAGAAGAAAATTGTACCTCAATGTGCTCAATTCCTCAAATTAAAAACATTTAAAAATTATATTTGTCTTCTCCATTATAATTAAATGACTGTTATTTACTTCGCGTACAAACCAGGATAATTTTCCGCTGTGATATTTTCTTAGGAATAGCGATAATTACTTTATCCCCGCAACAGAAATGTGTCAGAACTATGGAAACTGTTTTAAAGATGTCTTTTTTATTTACTCGTGTCTGAAAAACTATCAAAATTGATGTAGATTTCACATTATTTATTGTATAAAGAGGGGCCCCAGAGAGTAGGTATATACAGAATATCATTCTTTTATTTTGTTTGTACAAGTATTTAACATACTCTAATTCATATAGAATTTCTAATGTTCAACCAAAATTTCAGCGTCAATGGTAGAATTATAAGCAAGACACAGAGCTCACAGTTCGCCTAGGTTTGTCTGTCATATTTTGTTCACATGAGTTTATTACATTCAGCTTAAGATTTTTAACTTGGTATTTGCTATTCATCATTTAAAATCGAAAAAAAGAATAGCCTAAGATTTTCAATTCTTTTATTCACTCAAGACCACTTCACTGGTATTTGAGGTTCAAAATCAGTTTCTACAAATGTACACAAACACAGTCAAGGATCACATGTACAGTAGGAGTAATGATGACGAAAAAAGGTTAAGTTTACAATGCAATAAGCTGTTAAAGTTGGTTTCTGGAAGAACAGACTTCAAAAATTTTCTGAATAAATATTGACAAATTGTTTACTTTTTTAATCTTTAGTTTTCAAGATCTGTGCACAATCATAGAATTGTGAGCAAATCTCTGTATCTTGCTTATAATTCGAAGCTGAACACTCAAATATAGTTAGTAAATAGAAATTGTAAACAATTAAACACAAGAAACATGCACTATAACAAATAAAGAACACAATTAATTTTTTCAAAATGAATCATATATATACATGTATATACCTACATATTTCCGTCAGTGATATCAAACTCTATTTAAACTGAATAAACTCGAGAAAATGCCGAGCATCTCAACAAAACCTATTGCATTAATCTACCGATACAAAAAAGATAATGCCGAATTACCAATAGAATGAATTGTATTTCGGTACTTTATTGATACATCAGATTTTGCTTAATTTGCGCAGGTAAACAGTTTGATTTACCGAAGTCTCTGTTTGATTTGATACGTAAAAATCACGAAATACAGACGATAGTTCTAAGCATAAATAATGAAAACGAAACGAAAATCAGAACAAGCTAACACCAACGTCATGTGTGAAAACTGTCAACGCATTAAAATATCTAGCCTCAATTTACTTCACAAAATCGGCACCAATATATCTTGCATGTTTCAAAATTTCCCTTCATACGCGAACTGTAGCACAACAAGCAAATTCATCATAGTCAGATCGACCCTTTTTCGTATAATGTCATGGCTGCTTTAAACAAAGAACCTCGTTTTAGAAGTATGGAATACGAGTCTTGGTAAAATGGGTATGCAAACCCGGGCCGTGGCAAAATAAAAGCTGGGGCTGATCGGCAATCGTCAATTCCAAATACGCATTATTTTGCAGCAATATTTACAGCGAATACAAATATACTGGTCCATCAAATATCCTGAAATTTTAATGAGATTGGCAGATTTATAACTGTCAATCTTTTGTTTTGCCCAGGCCAAGTCTTGCCTACCCATTTTACCGGATGCCAAACCCGAAGCTATTATTATTATTTTCGTAATAACTCAGATTTGAAACAGAAATAGCCCTTAATTTTTGAAATTTATATTATCCTTCCCATAAGGATAATTTATGCTAAACTACGTTGAATTGGACTCAGTAGTTCTTGAGAAGAAGATTTTTAAAAATGCACCCCCCTTTTTCTACAGTTTCAAAGTTTTCTCCACTTTGAATACAGACTTTTATTTCTGCAATTTATATTCGCCCTCCCATAAGGATGCTTTGTGCCAAATTTGGTTGAAATTGGATAAGCAGTTTTAGAGAAGAAGTTCAAAATGTATAAAATTTACAGACGGACAGACAGACAGACGGACGGACAGACGGACGACGGACATAATGTGATCAGAATAGCTCACTTGAGCTTTCAGCTCAGGTGAGCTAAAAACGAATAAATTGAATTTTCAAATTTATAATTTCTTCTTACTCTTTGAAGGCCGGCATAATTTAATAACTGAAGTCATTTTTTACTCAACAATTTGATTACAAGTCAGTTTGGTTACAAATTCTAGCCATGTGTTTTGAAGTTTTGTATTTTGTAAAATAATAAACAAAATTGTAAATTGTCTGATTACTAAAATCTTATTTTTCCTACATGCAGTGGCTTATGGTTAAAGAGTTCATGATACAAGATATTTACATGCAATGGCTTTCGCTAAAGAAGTTCATGATACAAATTCATGATTCATGAAGTTTCAAAGTACTGAAGTACTGACGTTAGTTGATTTTATTGATTATCATTCATTTTAAAATCAACAATACATAATTTCACATGACAAGTAGTTTCTTAGCTGTATTTGAATACTGTGGAATCATTAATTTTCGTGGGGGCCAATTTTCGTGGATTGCTTAAATTTTATAGGTTCGTGGGGACGTTATTTCGTGTATTTTCTTATACCTACAAAATGAAATATTACTTTATAACCCTAATATATCATTCCTGGATGATGTTAATTCGTGGATGAGAGGTATCCACGAAATCCACGAAAATTGAGCCACCACGAAATCTAATGATTCCACAGTAATTCCAAACATTTTAATTCGGATATGAATTCTCAGGTTTTTTTCAGCAAGAATTCCGAGCTATAGGAGGAAATCAAAGGCCTGAAGGGCCATAATGGCTTACGGGTTTGATATGACTATATATACATGGATTGAGTATGATTCCCTCTATTTCTTACGGAAACTTTAGTTTATTTATAGCTTTATAGAAAGTAACTAGCTACATGTAATTCATAGATCTATAGAAACTAACAGGACCGATATCAACATGCCCCATTTGTTGGTTGGTCGAACCTTAGTGACCGAAACAGACAAGATTAAAATCTAGACGCCTCTTTTATCAATTGGTTGAAACCACCATTGCTTTTAGGAAAATCATAGACTGCATGAAATAATTATGATGATGTCAGACTCAAACTCCAATATGAGACAATTTGTTTCTTTCTTTCATCCAACGACTGAAGTACATTAACTGTAAATTCATTCAACTATATAGGACACAAAAACACTTCAAACCAACATGCTCTAAAATATCAGTAAACCTTGTATTCCTACGCACTATGAACTTGCGCGAGAGTTGGTGCACGGTGCGACGTAACAGCGCCACAGCCAGCGCGAAATCACTGCGCATAAAAATAATATAACCAAATGATGAAATGCACTGCATCTTATGTACTGTAATTAATGAATTCTCATGAAATCTACACTAACAAGTATTATTCCATTTTATTTGTATTTCATAAATGTATATTTATTCATATTTTTCTGGGTTTTTTCTACTTTTTAAAGAGGCTGACCTTCACAAGCTTTTATAAGAAATATAGATTCACAAGGCAGTTCTAACACATTCTGTTTTATTTTTTTCTCTTTGTACAGAGATAGACTCTTTGGAAGGGGGGGAGGCATGAAACAGGCAGAACTATGCAATTACAGCAAACTTGTTTTGACACCAAATTTAACTAAAATTAATTACTGCACTATATAACTTTGCAGTCAGTCTCTCTTCACATGACATGTGTACACAGTCATTTTCAGTGGCATACTATACGATGTCTCTATGTTACAGTAATGTGACATCGCTTCCGTATATGACTTGCAATCAAGCTTAACTGTATATTGTTTTCTTATCTGAGTACATTTGGTCTCAAGTTTCCAATATTTTTACGACAAATAAACAGTTCAATCATAGCACAACAAAGGAAACTCCATCGAGGGAACATTGTGTTATTTTTAGATCTTGGAAAATCCCCAACATTCGATAATGGCGGAGGTGTCGAAGAAGGCACATTATATTAAAACAAGTAGTAATTGCCCCTCTATTTATGCATTTATTACCGATTTATAATCCCAGTTTCAATATATCTCAATCATAAGTTCAGTCCTTTAACCGTTAAACACTCCCCCCCTTGCTGAGATCGATGTCGATCGAAGTTAGCGACGCTCCCTGCGGGTGCAAACGTTTTTATTAAGATTGAACGAAATAACGACAACTTAACATTTACTTATCACTGTTAGGATCTGAAATAATTGGGAAAAGATTTTTTGCTTATAATACATGTAAGTATGCATAGCGGAAAGCATGGCGGCACTGTGTGAGGCATGGCGGGGGCCTTTATGCAAAAACGGCCTAGGGAAAACACTGCATTTAATATTCATTCGCGTTAGATTTCGAGTTTATTTAAATAAAGTCAATTCATATTGGTTACAATAACATAAGTTATAATAACATATGGAAAATTAATCTTGCTTGAAGATATTTATTATGAACAACAAACAGTTAACTTTGCCACATTCTAATAGAACTATTTTTTATCGCGCATGTTCAGATAACTGAACTCTTTGCCGTAAAGATTATCCGGCAACTAGATGGCCGTAAGCCATAAAAAACGGATGAATCAAGTAATTCATAATGTGTAAGGCCATCAAACTCTACAATGGCAGGTATCAGAACCGGTAATTAAAATATTTCTGGAAAAGACTATCCAGCCAATTTTTTAACAAAGAAATAATAATAATTTAAGTATAGTCTACTCCATTACTAGTTCTATTTTGAGATGGGATACTCTGCCCTTGATTCCAAACGCTAGCTACTGCTGTAGAAATGGCGCTTAAATGTGGTAATCAGTCTTATAGAACTCTGTTGTATGAATACATACCACTAGAAAAAAATTTAGAAACTTGTTTGTACCATAAAAAATCTGAATATTTTCAAGGTATTTATATTAAAATTAGTTTCATTAAAATTCAATGCTTCTGAATAAATTACATTGAGCTTAATGATTATCTTCAAGTACTAAATCTTGATGATTTGTGCTTAGGTCCAAACACTGTTTTACTTCTGGTTTACCAGAGCAATTGCATAGGAGAGTTAATTAAAATCAACTTCCAATAAAAATATCTAAATAAACTTTACAATTCACAAATTGAATAACATTACAATTACATTACTGTTTATTATAAAAAAAATATCTATCAGTGAAGCAAAGAGTCGAAGAGCCTGAACATTGCAATTGATAATTGATCAATGCCACAACAATTAAACTCGTTTAGTACGAACACGGATATAGTGAATTCTCGGATATAGCGACGTTTTTTTGAGTCCCGAGTAAAATTCTTAAGAAATCTTTGCAAAATATTATGATTATAACGAATTTGGATAATATCTGTATATTCATTATATTATAAATAATGAATATACAGGTATAGCAAGCTGATTTTAAAGTCCAAGAGGTGTGCTTCTTGCAATTTTAAGCAAATAATAATTACAAATGTACTTATTTTTTATATAAAGTTTAGAATCTTAAGTTACTGTATTGAATTGCTGATACATTACATGGTTTCATTTCTGTTCTGCCACTGCTAGTTTCTTCCGGTATTGTACAATTAATCCAACCAGGTGCAATATGTTGTTGTATCGGTCTATTAGTATTACCAAGTCTGCATGTCATGTTTTCATTACTTTCCAGTGGTGGCACAAAAGTCACAGACAATGTTACTGGTTTCTGCATAAAAAGATATCATTTATTAGAATGACTAAACATCAGTTTATAATGCAATTCTAGTTAAATATAGCATGAAATTAGCTAAACAAATAATTATTCATCTTTAACGTAAACCATAACTGTACATGCCTCAAAATATGACACACATTAACATCATTTTTTAAAATATTGGGTTTTATTTTCTGCTTTTATTACGTGTAATAGAAAATTGAATTACAAAGGGATGAAGTTAGTTTGTACCAATGTTATGCATGAAAGCAAAATATCCGGACACATCAGTTTACAGATGATTTTATATGGGAACATATTTATCATACTTTATTATATCTCATTTATCTGGGATTCCGCATTCCGGATATGGATGGCCTGTTTTTACCACAAAAACACAGTTCAACTATCAATTTTGTTTCATTTAGGCGGACGGTAAAATTTTAATACTACAGAAATTTTACGTCTGTCAATTGAGTTACAGTGCTTATAGTTAGACAAGATTAGTGATGGATCACTGTACATGGCTTGGGTATCTTTACCTGTACACCTGTCAAGTGTCATCCCTTTTTAAAGCATCCTTTTTCCAAAAGAAGAATAAGCAAAATTAATTTTTTAAAAACCGGAAAGTTTTACATATATTGGTGGTCAATCAAATCAAAGAAGTTATCTTAAACAAATTGTCTCATGAATGCTTTGTTGGATTCAGCCGGAAGTAGACAAGAAAACAAAATGAAAGCATGTTAACCCATCGTAAGTGCATTTGTGGATCTTGCAATTTTCCAGCAAGTAACAAATAACTTAAATGATGATTGAAAAATAAATTTTTAAAATAAATCATCAACTATTGTGGAAATTGGCATGTTGGGGAATGTAAAGTAAAAAATATATAATTGTAACAATTTTTGATGTATGATTGTTTATTTGTATTCATAAAATTCATTTCATATTCATTATTGTATATTAGTAACAACCGGAAGCATTGTTCCTCATTATTATATGTCTAAAATGTTTTTAATCTGTTGTATATCATTGTTTTACCTTGCAATACATCCCATGTTTATCGTATGTTTTGTACTTTCATATTCTCATACTTCCGGTTGCAGGAACTCATGTATAGCTTTTACCTGGAATAAGTCAACCAAATGGGTTGCGCAACCTCACGTTAGGTTGTTTGACGTCATATATAAACGTGAGCATTTAAGACGTTGAGTTTAGTTTAGTTTTGGAGTTAGTCAGTTGAGGTTTAGAAGTCAGATTATTTAGAAGTAGTTACCAGACAGTGTTTTACAAAGTCATAACCAGACGAGCCCAATATGGCAAGGTAACTGAATTTGTGTATTTTAAGAAATTATACTTAAAGGAAAATTCACTATAATTGGACTTTATTTGAATTTTGGGGAATTTATTATAAAATCTAGCAAGTGACGCTTGTTGATATTTTTCAAAATAACTGCTACCAGGTTTACCAAGCATAAATTTGCTACCAGAATTTAATTGTAAAAGACCAGATTGAATTTATCCTATCTTATACGAACTCATTAAGGCAAAAATGTTACATAATGTACATGTAAATAAGCACCTATCACACAAGTTTAGCGATATTCAGTTATTATTATAATTATAGTCCGTTTAATATTTTTCCTCATGTAATAACGATATTAAGCCATGTTTCTTACCGGTAATTGTATTAAAAAGATGATTTTTAACAGACAATTTTAATTTGTTGCTACTTGGCAAAGAAAACAGTATTAACTCTCATTATAATCAAATACTTTATCATTTGTGAGAACAATAGACACATATCATATATCTGGATGCTTCACCTATCCGGACGATTTGACAAGGGAACAAAAGCATCCGGATAACTGAGACTCCACTGTACCCACCCCCATCCCCTCATGCCTGCCCTTAAAGAGTATTCAAATATGTTTCCTTACATGAATTTATAGAATAGCAAAAATGTTTATTTTTGTGTTAACTTTTTAATGACGTCACAATGATTAACGAACATGCTATGCTTATCGTTGTACGGTTGCATTATTGTGAACATAAAAACAAGGTTATGTTAACTAGAGGTACTGTGAGCAAGCTCACAATTGATACCCCCCGCTAAGAAAAAAATCATAACGCGTGTATTTTTGCTATTATAGAAAATATTGGATGAATCTATTTCACTGTCCATTTTCTATAAATAACAACTGCTTTATTTTTGAAAACTGTTAATTTTTAGCTTCTAATATTTCCATTAATACAAGACATGACACAGACAGATTTTTTGAAACAATGACCTTGAACTTTCTCAATTGACCTTAGGTCAAGGTCATGACACACCCTTAGGTCATAAGCAATCTTTGTGTGAAGTAAGAACTTCCAATGTTTCCCCAAAAGAAAGATATGGACCAGACACGAATTTTGCATTTTTCTTTCTGCATGACCTTGACCTTGCCCAAATGACCTTGGGTCAAGGTCATGACACACTCTTAGGTCATAATCAATCTTTGTGTAAAGTAAGAACTTCCAATGTTTCTCCATAAGAAAGATATTGACCGGACACGATTGCACAGACAGACAGACAGACAGACAGACAGACAGACAGATGGACGGACGGACAAGGTGATTCCTATATACCCCCCCCCCCCAAACTTTGTATGCAGGGGGTATAATAACTCTAAACAATTTGCTTACTCAAACATAAAGGACTAAGTGCGGTTTTATGCATTTTTTGCCCCTAAAATCAAAGTTTAAGAAAGAGCTTTAAAAATAAGGTGAACGATAGTTAAAATCATGTTGGAAATAAATGTGTAAAAGGTTATCACCACAGTGACGTCATAATGTAGAAATGACGTCATGAAGATTGCATTATTTTGATAAATTGATGATTTGTGACAAAATATGGGTGTTTTCCGATAGTTTTTCGACTAGGAAACATGGAGCGCAGACTTGCTCAAGTACCATTTTTTAGTATAATGTGTAAAACTATCTGAAGAAAAACATATTATGTTAAAATCGCACTTGAGCAGAACTGCGCTCTATACTTCCGAATGCAAAATAAAGAGCAAAAATGAGAATATTTTTATTTGTTTGCAAATTTGCGGGAATTGGGTAATTTCGGTGACGTCATAGATAAACAGCGAATGAGCAATGATAACTAAAATCAACATCAAAGTTATAGGAATCCTCTATACAATGATTTGTGAAGATTTTATTTTTATACGATACAATTTAAAAATTGGTTGAAATCGGGGGCAGATATTTGACCATACCGCACATAGTCCTTTAAGTAATAAACAACAATGTTAAAATGTTCAAAGGGATATGAACCTGGTTGGTATGTGATCAAATCTTCTAAGAAGACCTTCTGGCTTCAAAAGATTTGATCACGAGACCAACCAAGTTCATATTCCGGTGAACTTTTAAACAGTCTGTTTATTTCTTAATGTTCATACCGTGGTATCATCCAGTTTGTAAGCATATCCTGAGGGATGATCCTTAAACTCCAGACTCAGACATTGGTTTTTCACGGATGGAAGCCAGTAATCAGGTGACACACTTGCACATTCCATTTTTGAGGTACATCTACATAAAACAAAACCACCAATTCATGAAACTGAAGGACTATTTTACATATTATTACAGTACTCTTACTTAGCAAGATCAATCTACTGTATGCAGGACTATTTTTAATTCTTTTCCCTCAAAATCTTGATAGTATATACCTATTGCTGGTCACACACCACCCACAGTTGGCATCTCTTACATTCATACATTGCTGACAGTTGTCTGAGTACTGTCCACACTGGGTCTCCCTAAGCAACTTAACAATCTGAAAACAGAGATACAATATATTGAATTGACTTTTTAATATCAATTAAAATCTGCTCTCAAATCTATTTAAAACTGTAAAGTACATGAAGATGATAAATAATTAAAAGAAGAAAAAGGTTAAATTTAATATTGCTTTAGGTTTTAGCACTACAAAAATAGATAAACTGTTATATTTATACAGGATTTTTTTACCAAATCTGCCTCAAAAATTGATACGAGCATTTCCAGATATACTGTAATCAATTTCACTAGTGCAAACATAAACAAGGGCACCGCTAAGAGGAGCATCCCCTCTTGACATGAATTATTGTGTGTAGCATGCATTATTTAGGAATATACAGTTAAGTAAATGTAATTGAGGAGACCATATTGTACTAACCCTCCATATCTACAAAAATTTTTTTTTACCTGACTAGATCTAAATCCAAAAAATATCAAGTTGTTGATTTGAACTGCTTACTTTCACTTTAAATTAGTTTTACAGTAGTGAAGCGGAAGTATTTACTGTCAAGTTATGTAAAATTTCTGTGTAAAATTGTGTTATATTAACGATATATTAAATTTTTTTAATTAACTGACTTGAAACTATACAGGGTTTGTCCTTTTACCATGCCAAATAAGTGTACAAAGTTTGATAAATGTCCATGCAAGGGTTTTCTTTAAATCTTGCTTCCAAGCTGAAGAAGACACACATAAATACAAACACATACACAGCAGCGATGCTACGAGGGTCAATCAAAAAATACAAAGACAATGTAGCTGTCTATCATATCTTTTTTATGAAAGTCATACTTAAAAAATTAATCTGTGCACCAACACTTATGTTATTAATATGTGAAGTTTTAATCCATTTGATGAAACGGTATTTTTGTTACCCCTTTTTAACAACAACATGTTTTGTCACCATGGCGCATGGTAACGTTCAAAAACATGACGTCAAGATTGAACACGTACAGTTTATAGATATATCCCATTTTATATCACGATTAGTCTCTTGTGTCTTTAACCTTACAATTTAAAATGGCACTGAACTACAAAACATCTTATCTGCACACATTTGTTGGAGAACCATAAGTTAGTTCTTCAAAGTTTTCATTTTCTAACCGTGTGTCTCTTAGTTTACAATAAGGATAACCATGAACGTTGGTTGACGTTACTTATTTTTTGACCAAACATTTACAGATATTCGACTCTCTTGCGCATTGTTTTATATTCAAAATACAATTATCACCACCCCCACAAAATTGCAAATAATTGTTGACTTATTTTTTGCACAATTGAACATGTTCACAGCTTATATCGGCTTTTTCCTGAGTAAAAACCATTTTGTTTGTACTTCTCGTTGCCATGACGTCCAGCGACGTCAATGTATTTAGTCAATTCTAAAGAGGACTATCTGTCTTTAGTTACTAAAATCTGTTCGACAAAACAATATATCCCGTCATTATTTGGAACATAGAATACCATGACTATATACTTAATTTGAGGTTTCAATATTATTTGGTTTTAAGCCCAATTTATAGAGATATTATTTTCAACATTATATAGTTTATTGTTGACATAACACAAATTTTGATCATGCGCTGTGACCTCATTTTTGCAGGATAAGATTCTAAATAATTCTTGGATATTAAACAATTTATTAACTTTTTTCCTTGGAAATTGTTTGAAACTACCGCTTAATAATGTCTACAAAATTTAGTAATGATATGACGTTAAGTAACATAGCTATGACAAAAGTCTTCGTATTTTTTGATTGACCCTTATATATCTGATTCCCCTTCGCAACAAGTTGCGCGAGAGGATAATTCAATATCCATACCTTGTTTTGAGACATGAAGAATGTCTCGCCATTCACATTTTTAACAGCTCTGATCTCAGACTTGTCCACTTTGATTTCTCGAAGCTCAATCGACTTGTTTTTCACTGGGTCATAAAAAACCTGCAAAGCAAAGCAGGTTGGTGGGTCAAAAAGCTCACCAACACACTGTAGCACTACTCTGATTATACCACATATCTAGCATCAGAGAACAAATACTGACTATATCCTGACCCAGGTTACCATTACTTTGACGAAAAACACACAGCACAGGAAACGCGGATCCCGTATTTCCTGCGCCGTCACGGTAAAAACACACGAGGTAATCGGCCAGGTGAGAAAGGTACACTGCGTTAATATCACAGTAAACTCATCATCTACCTGTCCCCGCCACGGTAAAATTATCAATGGTAAAGTATCGTATACAAGCGGAAGTTATCTCCCCAAATAACAACATAAAATGCAGGTTTATCTATATTCAATGACGATATTAAACCAGATCTTATTCACAATACATATTGCCTTTTTTAATATTTTTTTTTATTTTATAGCTATTAATTATTAAAGCATTTAATATAAAAGTTGTGCAGTAATTGCAAATAAACACAATATGTTAATAAAACACTTATGCCCCCTCCCTTTGAAACATCTGTGAAGAAAATGAATGGAAACTTCAAATAACTGAAACATCTGCAAAGAAAATAAACAGAAACTGCAAATAATTGGAATTTTTCTACGCCAAATGGACATAACCCTGTCGAAAATTGCTCGATTGTACCCTATATCAAAGTTTACCTACTAGATACTATCATGGTAAACCAGTATATCAAATTTCATTTCAAAATGTGTATTCTCTGTGAAGAAAATGGACAGAAACTGCAAATAATTGCAATTTTTCTCTGTCGAAAATTAAATGCTAGATTGTACCCAAAATCATACTTAAAATTGACCTAGATAATATCATGACAAAACTGTATACCGAATTTCATTTCAATATGTTCATCCTCTGCAAAGAAAATGAACAGAAACTGCAAATAATTGGAATTTTTCTTAGTCCAAGGGCACATTTCTGTCGAATATTGCTTGATCATACACAATATCAAACTTGACCAAATTTCATTTCAATGTGTTCATCCTCTGCGAAGAAAATGAACGGAAACGGTTGGTGGACTGACCAACCAACTGACAAGACAGACAGACTCCAGCAATGCAATATGCCCTGCCTTCTTTGAAGGAGGGCATAAATATTCGCAAGTCATTATTCCATAATCATAATTTAAACAAGAGACCAATGGGCCACATCACTCACCTGGACAATAATAGGCATAGTAAAATCTGCTTTATGGAGTCATATACAAATTAAATATCTTAACAATGTTGTATGATAGATCCTGTATAAAGAAAATTTCCCTGCATATTCTTGTTTATCATTGAGCCCCTTTGTGACAGGATGCTTTTACAGTCATATTCCATATTACGCGTTGGCAGTTCTTGAGAAGATGATCAGACTTAAACAACTGTTTATATATGGATTATAAACCTACATCAAACTTTGAACCCCTTGTGATGCCCAAGAATTGTCCTGTGTCCAGAGTCTAAACAATTCTTTAAAGAATCAACAATATGTCAAAATGCTTGCATATAATTAAAATTATATATTATAACATTTGAGTGTTTGTGAATAATTTAAATGCTTTCCTTTGTAAAATTGGAACCCTCCCCCCCCCCCCCCCTTGTGTGGCCAAACCTTATACTCCTGAAGAATATGATTTTGACAAATTTTAATCTACACTATCTGAACTGATAAAAGTTAAAACTTCTAGACATGTTGTGTTTTAGAAAATGATTTTAAAGATCCCAGCCTTCATAATTGTAGAAAATTGACACAACGGTATATTATGTAAAATAATAAAGACCCCAAGGAAAAATTTTAAAAATTACTACTAAACGGGAAAATCAAACAACTATATCAAAGTAGATAATTTAAATCATTAGAGTTATTCAATTTTGTGATCCAAGGGAAATCCACAAGTCCGACGGTATCCGTAATAAAAGTTTTATGAAAACCCCGAACATTTGTATACCGATAACAAACACAGGCACCTGACGTTAGAAATATTTTTTTAACAAAGAAAGATTCCAAGAACTTTGACAATAAAAATATTCGCCATTTTGTTTTTTAAGACTGATTATCTGACACGATTGTCTTCATTTGCGATTCATACAAAATCAATAGGTAAAAATAAATCCGTTCACCACTTACTACTTTTTTGTGTAAACTCGTGCATCACCTACACAACCGTTCCTTTCATTAATCAAAGTACTGAAGTACTGACAGGAGTTGATTTTATCGATTATCATTTATTCAAAATCAACGATATGTGATTTTGCATGGCAAGTAGTATCAGTAATCGAAATATTTCTGAGAAATTGTATGGATCCATGCAAGATTGAACTCTTGTCTTGTTCAACCAAATGCTCGGCTGTCTCGTTTATCTCCGACAAGAAAGAGAGACTCTGTTTTGTCGGATATTAACGGAGACAGCCATTAGCGTCTGGTTGAACGAGACTACATTGAACTCTAGCATAGGAATACATACGACTTTAAAAAATATCTAAACTGTTTGTACAATTTAAAATCTTACTATTTTCATGGTATTAATAAATAAATTTTCTTGAAAAACAATGCTTCAGAATACATAGCATTGCCAAACACTGTTTCACTTTCGCTTTGCCCGAGTAAGTGCATAGGAGAGTTGATTAAAATCAACTCCCAAAAATCATACTTCGAAAATCAGAGACATAAATAAAAGAGATTGTCAACTCCGCCATTAGCGTGTAAATGTTACGGGACCAACCTTACTTTGAGAACTACAAGTGCAACAGCAAACTTGTATAAGTCATTAAATTTGAACCTCATAGTGAACATTAACATGAACCTGTAAATATTCTAAGCATGTTTTATTTATGGAATATTTACAAAATCTCTTTATTTAGTTTTTTAATTATTTTTTTAAAACTTACTGACTTTTCACAAAGTAATAGTATTGCATTACTTTACTCATGTAATGGTAATGTAATGCATTACTTCAAGAAAATTAAGTAATGGTAATGGTAATTTAATGCCCTAATTCATGAAGTAATGGTTATGTAATGCATTATTTTACAATGGAATTCACCCCAAGCCTGATTCCCACTAAGCTGGAAAACATGAACATTAACATTAAACTTGGTTCTTCAATCGATAAGATTGTATATATTATATGATGTACAAGTCTTCCAAAATGTATAATCTATTATAGATTTCGCTTACAATGCATTGTTTAAAATTTAAATTCAGTTTAATCAACTAAAGAGCCAACGAACGAGAAGGCAAATTCAGACTTGTTTTTATTTTCTTTGTACAAAATTCCTTTAAAGACGAACAGCAGTCATACCGCAAGTAGACTGGAAGCCAGAGAAACACCTATTTAATTCTCGTCGAGAATCTTTTCTCTATCTCCTCGTAATAAAGAGTTCCAATAAAAAATATTAATTTTTTAATTACTTTAAAAATGTTCAAAATTTACTTGAATTTAGTTACGTGTCTAGATGGTCGAGTGGTTAGAACCCTGGCCGCACACTGTCAGAATTGTATAGGTTCTAGAGTTCAAAGCCTCGCCCCGGCGGAGATATATTTCTAATATAGTGAATTTCGCTGTGCTGTAGATGCATTTATTTTTATATCAGCAATTCAAGTGTATTTTCAAGAAGATTATATAGGAAATTGCATACTCTAGTATTTTGCAGAAATGCCTGGTAAGGTACCCTAATTTTTTGCAAGAAAGCTTGTCAAAGAAGTAGTAAACCATTAACAAATTCCTGGAAAAAGTTATCTAATATTGAGGAACGTGTCGTCTGACCTTAATTTGTAAAATATCTGTGTATAACCTGTCCCGATTTTAACTTCGGTTCGCACATGAAGTTTGGTAGTATTAAGGTGAAAGATTGTCAAAATAAAATTCACAACTTTTCAAAAATGGCACATTGCGTTTGGGAACTTTAATTTCGATTCCACCATCAACCTCTTCTACTGATTAATGAGCTCTTACACCAACTGAATCGTCAACGGCGCTGTGCATTTAGTTACGTAACTCATTCCACACTTGAACCCAGGCAAGAATATTTTGATCAATAAAATTATTTATTTATTTTCTAAATAGAATTTTGTTTATTCTATTTGTTTATTTTCTAAATAGAATTTTGTTTATACATAGATGACTTAAAAAGATTTAATTCATGTTTTAATAATACATATTTACTGAAATGCATGAAAACTCTCTGCATTATTTTCTTACACTTAGACTCAATTCATGTTTTACGCGTGCCTTCCGGTTTGAGACTTTGGCTGACAGTAAACCAATAGACGGGGTTACGTGACCCCGTCTAAAAAGAAATTCGAGGTGTATGCATTTAATATAGCATTGAATGATTTATTTTTGACGTCGTCGTGTCAATAACTGCAGTCAGGTGAGCAGACAAATTGAATAACGCGCGTTAACGCGTTATGATGCACGTCAAAAATAAATCATTTAATGCTTATATTTACATTCCCTTACTTAACAAACCAATTGTTTACTGAAATAAATCGATATAAAGTGCAGATCACAGAGGGAGTGAATAAGTAACAGCAAGAACAGCTGTTTTGTAAAACTGGTTTAAACTGGTTTTCACATAGACTGTTGAGATCGACGAGCATGAAAATATACTGGTTATCCATGATAAATAGCTCTTGAAATGTTGCTTTTAACGATAAAGTAAACTTTTTTGTGGAATAATTATAAAACAGGGTGTTTTGACAACATTCATGAATTGCATTTTTTAACCAGTAACATAGAAATCACTGTTTGAGAACTACTTATGTAAATTACTTGTAAATTCATACACAGTGAATAGGTGTTGCATTTAGAAGCATTTAAGGACGTTGGATCCTGCGATTAAAAGTCTCTAAGTTTTTTTATAAAGCATTTTTTTAACATCTACACATATATCTAAACCAAAATTCAAAACAAAATGTTGGGGTCTATATGCTCCTTTCGGTACTACGGTGTATTTGATATGACCTTTCTGCACTGATTGTGCGAATTGCACATAAATTGCTTTTCCCTCTATAATTTTTTATCGAAATGAACCATGGTATCAAATACAAATTTACATTATTTAGAATTAATAAAATTAAAATTATCATAGTGAAAAAGTTTGCAATTACGTCACCTTATGGATATTTTGACCTTTTTGCACTGAAAAAATACTATTTTTATTCATAAACGATTCAACATTCAATTAAATAATTAAAAAGTCTCAAACTTTTTCTCAAATTCTGACAGACTTGTCAAAAGAAACTTAAATATTCAGAAAATAAAACCAAAAGTATGAGTCTTTAATGTAAATTTTGAGATATGGAATAAAATAAGCTAATTTTAGGGGAAAATTGGAGTTGCTTTTTTCTTAACTGTTATGAAATATTACTTATATATGCCAATATATGTCGATAGAAATATTGAAATATTGTTGAAATATGTTTTTTGAAACAACACGAAGATATCCCAATGCATAAACTATCTGAAAAGTTGGTCTGCACGGAAAATAAGAAAGCCAAAATGACGGTACTCTAAAACAACTGAGTTATGAAAAATGTTCATTTTCTTCTTAAAAACCTTCCGCCACAAAATATAGTTCCTTACTACACTCTCTAAATATGGAATTTTTCCTTCACTATTTTAATCAATATAGTTTATTTGGCATTGTAAAAAAGGAATTTACAAGTAGAATTCATATATGACACATTATTTCCAGACTAGAGGTGACACGAAATGGCTACCCAAAATCAGAGGATCCAACCTCTTTAAACATTACAGAATTTAATGGAAAAACACAGTAGAATGTAAATATTTACATGTACTGTACAGTTCCCCATATTGTTTTTTGATGCGAAATAAATATCTCCTTCCATTTCTTGTGAAGAATAACGAGCACGACTATCGCATACTGACATAACACGTTATGATTCAATGTGCTTTAAAGCAATAACAACAGTTTAGGGCGCTATGCATGTTTATAAAATGAGAAGATGTAAATGCTCCACAATTACAAGAACAATTAATAAAAATATTTACCCTTAACACTGTTCTAAAAAGGTTAACAACTAATAACAAGAGGCCCATGGGCCACATCGCTCACCCGAGGAACAATAGGTATGATAAAATCAGCTTAAAGGAGTCATAATACAAACAATCTGGACAATGTACAATAATACATGTAGATCCTGTATAAATAAAATCCATTTTCCCCCTGGATATTCTTCTGTTTATCATCATTAATCCCTTTTCTAACAGGATGATTTTATAGTCATATCACATGTGAAGTATTTCAGTTCTCAAAAAGATCCTTAACTATTGTTTATAAATGGGAAATAAAGCTACATCAAACTCTCAACCTTCTTGTGAAGCCAATGAATTGTCCTGGAGCCGAAGTCTAAACAATTATAAAGAATCATCTGGCTGATTAGTTTCTGAGAAGAAGATTTCTAAAGATTTACTCTATATATTCCTATGTAAAACTTTAACACCCCCCAATGCATGTGGCCCCACCCTACCCACAGGGATCATGATTTTCACAACTTTGAATCTACACTACCTGAGGATACTTCCACACAAGTTTCAGCTTTCCTAGCTGATTAGTTTCTGGGAAGAAGATTTATAAAGATTTACTCTATATATTCCTATGTAAAACTTCGACCCCCCATTATGGCCCACCCTACCCCCATTGATCATGATTTTTACAACTTGGAATCTACACTACCTGAGGATGCTTCCACACAAGTTTCACCTTTTCTGGCTGATTAGTTACTGAGAAGAAGATTTTAAAATATTTACTCTATATATTCCTATGTAAAACTTCGACCCCGATTGTGGCCCCACCTTACTCCTAGAGGTCACGATTTTTACAACTTGGAACTACACTACCTGAGAATGCTTCCACACAAGTTTCAGCTTTCCTGGATGATTATTCTTTTTAAAGGATATTTTTAAAGATTTACTCTATACATTCCTATGTAAAACTTTGGCCCCTATTGTGGCCCCACCCTACCCCCAGGGTCATGATTTTCACAACTTGGAATTTACACTACCTGAGGATGCTTCCACAAAAGTTTCAGCTTTTCTGACTGATTAGTTTTTTAAAAGAAGATTTTAAAAGATTTACTCTATATATTCTTATGTAAAACTTCAACCCCCCATTGTGGCCCCACCCTATCCCCAGGGGTCATGATTTTCACAACTTTGAATCTACACTTCCTGAGGATGCTTCCACACAAGTTTCAGCTTTCCTGGCTGATTAGTTTCTGAGAAGAGTATTTTTAAAGATTTACCCTATATATTCCTATGTAAAACTTTGACCCCCATTGTAGCCCCACCCTACCCACAGGGGTCATATTTTTCACAACTTTGAATCTACACTACCTGAAGATGCTTCCACACAAGTTTCAGCTTTCTTGGGTGATTAGTTTCTGAGGAGAAAATTTTTAAAAATTTACTCTATATATTCCTTTGTAAAACTTCGACCCCCCATTGAGGCCCAACCCTACCCCCACGGGGGGGGGGGGGGGGTTCATGTATTTCACAACTTTGAATCTACATTACCTGAGGATGCTTCCACACAAGTTTCAGCTTTCTTGGCTTTATGGTTCTTGAGAAGATTTTTGAAAATTCTCAAAATTTTTCCATAAATTTTAATTATCTCCCTTGAAAAAGGGTGTGGCCCTTAATTTTCACAACTTTGAATCCCCTTTGCCTAAGGATAATTTGTGCCAAGTAGTTCTTGAGAAGATGTTGAAAATGGGAAAAGTTTACGGACAGACGGACGGACAGACGGACGGACAGACAAAATGTGATCAGAATAGCTCACTTGAGCTTTCCGCTCAGGTGAGCTAAAAATAATAACTGAAATAAGCACACCAAAAAGTCATATAAAGACTTATAAGTGTTCTTATTTATACAGCGCAAAATTAACCAGCGTAATTATTATGTTTTGTGGTAGTTCTAACGTATTTTCCAATTCTATGAAATTGTATTTTATAAAACTAATCTAATAATTTTTCATTAATGTAAACCACAATTGATTGGAATGCTTAAATCTGAAGTTGCAGATTTCACGTGGATTTACGGCACCCGCTTTGCCTGTAATGTACAAGTACTGTAATGACAACAAGCAGCAGGAATAACTGTAAATCACACTGTCGTGATTTTATCACAGTCGCCATCAATACCGCGATCAAAAACCGCGATGGTGTATCGCAGGAATGATAAATATACAGTGGCGGTAATGCGGGCCAATATGGGATCCGCGATGCCTGTTCTGTGCCTGTCAAAAAAGTGCAAAGTACAATTGAAAATTGATGAAAGTGGAAATATATCTTCCTTATTGACATGCCATCCCTTTTTGGTTTGAAAAATTCACTGGAATGAAAATACCGTAGATATCTTGGGGAGATTTAAAACAGAAAAATCCAACGTCTTTTTCAATTTGAATAGAAACTAAAAGAGAATTCAGGGAGAATTCATGGACTATTTTCATTCCAGTTAATTAATGTAGTTTGAATGTAATTTATGGAATCGAAATATTTCGCAAAAAGTTGGAGAAATGGGTAGCAACTTTTTTATGAAGACTTTATATAGCAATAAATTGAAGTTAAACTCATTCGTGGCTATCTATTTTCTCGACCAATTGAGCCTTATCAATACCCAGGTTGTTATTATTCCAAAACGACAAGGACTGGTTTTTAGAGAGAAATATTGCTCTTGCAAACTTCAAGAAAATTACTAGCACAATTATAAAAGTTTATAGCATTTGGAACAGACTGTTGTGCTGTAAAATCTGATAAAAACTATCATCTAACATATTTCATGTCTTACCTGTATAACATATCCATCAACCGTTCCAATATAGAGAGTTGTCAAGTTGTTGATAGCTGAACTTCCAACGACTGTGCCTCGATGAGATTGGGTTGAGTACACTGCATTACCTTGTAGTGGCAGAAGTCCCACAATAATACCAAACTGGGGTATTTTGTTTGTTACATTATTACAATAATCTCCCTTGTGAAAAGCATCATAGAAATAATCAGATGAAACTGACTGAAAAAAAACGTGAAAAAGTGTTGAAAAAAACCTTAATATCCTCTAGAGTTCTTACTAAATTTGCATACCGGTACATCCCTGTATGAACCTATAATAAATTTTTTTCATACATGAAGCCCATGTGCAGGGGTCGAAAAAATTGAAACCAATAAAATGTAATTAATGGTAAATCTACAAGTTTTACCATACAATATTAAATCATGCACATTTTTATTTGCTTAAAAATCTTCTTCTACATTTTATCATAGTACTTACCTCATTCTTAGTGATACAGACTTTTGGTTTTACATCATTAGCGAATATCATATCTTCCACTGAAAGATCATTCTTTGGACACATATACCTGTGTTCTCTTGACTTTAGAAATGCCTGGTAGATCTCATTTTCTTCAAAAACACACATTGCAGACAAAATGGGTTTTGAATTTGAAAAAAGACCAACTAAATAGCTCTTTCCTGATATGGTAATAAACATTCCATGCTTGACATGAGTCAAGTTTGTCCCCCCTGCATTACAAGATATAGGAATGTCCTCATACACTCTCTTTGGATCCTCACTATCTATGGACTTACAGATCTTAACAAGCTTTGATTGTGAATTCTGATTCACCAGAAGGAAAACAAAATTCTCATTTTCTATCACAACTCTATAGTCCATTGTGACTTTTCCTTGGGTTTTCAGGAAAAGATCAAACACATTTCCAAAATTAGAAGTCCCCATCACTTTTTCTGTCAAATCAGGTGACACTGAGAATATAGCACTTTCTTTTAGTTTTGGTAAAGGAAGTGGTAAATCTGTGTACTGTTTCGCAAACAAGACAATATTTTCAAATTTTCCAGAGAAACTTCTATCCCTTAATTTCAAAAAGGTTCCAACAGCTGAGGCTTTGTCACTGGATACTAAACGAATATTTGAGGAAGAACTGCTGGTAGTTATTGTAGTGTTTAGAGATTCTTTATCACGCCTCATACAAAGTCCACCTCTCAGTGTACCACAGGTAATCAAACTATCAGGTGTCACAACCATCACTGTATTGTAGTCATCTCCACAGTATTCTTTTTTTAATTTTTCAGGTGGCAACTGTGGCAAACAGTTTCCATCTGGTCCAGTTTCTTCTGCCACTTTCTTAACCAGTTTGGTGCCATCCATACTAAACCTGTACAAAATATTCTTGCCACTCACAAAAACGTTCTTAGTTTGGTTATCAATCTCGATGTTGAATAGAGGAAATTTTTCTATAGGATTATCAAATACAGTTTCTAACTTTCCACTGATTTGGCCTTCAGTTAAAATGGTTAAACAGAACCATAGTGTACAGAGGATTTGGATTATCACAGAAGCTTCCATGTCTGGTTGTTTATTGATGGTTTGGATCCAGCCCCCTTAAATAGATGGATTCTTCCTCATTGGTACCCAGAGTTCCCAAGACATTATTGTGCTTACTTGATGTCAAATTTGAATTTCTCAGTTTGCACAATCATTTGCACATTCTACAAGAAAAAAATTAAATAATTTTAATTTATTCATGGACATGTTTAAACACATGCATGTTGCAGATGAGAATCAAGTTCATCTTTTAATTTTTACCTGTTACAGTATCTAATTGGTCCAGAAAGTCATGTGACAATTAGCATATCTAAAAGGGACTAAATAACAAATTCCACTTTGTATACACTTCACATACATGCATAAACTTGATGACAATAAAACTTACCTATTTATGTCATATGATACAAATAAAATGCCTTTAAAACTCAAAAACAATAATTTCTCGCAAATACCTTCAAGAAATATTAGAGTTGTTACAGAATTGCTGTTGTTTTTTAGTTATAAGTACCATTAGTCTATGCTTCTAACAACCAAGCTCCATTCAAATACACAATGACATTTTAACTTCCTGTTGATGTCTATATATAGAGCTACTGTAAGTCAAATGCCCATTTTCTTGGGGGTTCTTTTCCCCTTTTCTTTCAGAAATTACATGAAGTATGACACTTTAATTATTAAGAAACAGGATACTTCTTAACACTTATATTTATGCTAAACATATGCAAAACATTACCACCCAAAGCATTCATCTTTACTGGCTAACACGGAAGGAAAACCACCCAGTTTTCTTGGTAATTTAATCTCCTTACAGATGCTTTAAGATGACACTGTCAGCAATTAAGCCATAAAAAAAAATGTGGCTTAAAGTAAAGTGTCCGTTCTAGACTTCCTTCTTTCTTGATCCAATGACCTTTCATTGACACACACAATAGCTGAGACTGTTGGAACTACACATGATTCCCAACCAAATCATTAAGGCTCCTACACCCAAACCCACCATAACAGATTTTTAAATAACACATTCATGGACAAACAACTTCAATGAAAACATTATTTTAACATTTTCATTGAAATAATATCTATTTATCATTACATCAGTTTTTTTTCTAATTCTATAAGTATAATTACTACTTTTCAACGATCTCCGATCCTCAGTCATGTTCAATAACTCTAAATTAAGCAATTTAGAGTTTAGAAATTTTAAATTTCACTATACATCTGCCTTTTATATAAACAAATGTAATATGTCTTCTAGTGTTACCGTTATATTACGATTAGTTAATAAGGTATAAGGTCCCTACTCAGGATTTTTGTGGTTAAAGTAATTAACTTGGGTTTTATTCATTAATCAAGTAGAATAATAACTTATGTAATAAAAAAGTTCATAAAATACATGTCTTAACTATTTACTCTTATAACTAGAGTCTCCAGAAGATGCATACCCCCTTCTTCGATCACATAATTTCAACCAAAATCATTATTTAGCTCATATTAAAAAAATATCAAAGCAAAACAAAGTTTCAAATGTTTTAATTTATCATTTATATGTAAGAAAGTAATAACAAGTGTGAATAGTATCATCTAATTGATTAAAATGAAATGTTACAAAAATGCTATTTCAAAATTTTTACATAATTTCACATTTTTTAACTTACCTTAAAAATTTTATGGTTAAACACCATTTTTTAAACTTTAAAATATTAGATTTATGTCTACTGCAACCAAAAAGCAAAAAAAATATAGTACTTCACATACTTTATTTTTTTCTACGACCTTTAGAACACATATACCCCCTTATAAAATGCAGCTAAAAAAGTGTCACAAACACACCTTAACAACATATCAAAAAACAGAATTTTACTTGTTTGCTTTGATAAACACTAAAAGTCTTCTTTCAAAACTACAGCCTACTCCGGATATATTGAAATTCAGGGGACCATGCAAATTATTTCAATATATCCGTATTTCAATATAAGCGAAATTGACTGACGTGAAGCCGCCATTTTTAAAAGTTCAATCCCGATGTAAGCATAGAAAACCAAACCCGAACAAATTATTAGATCATCATTTATCTATTACAATAAACGGATTACATGGAACATTAGTCCTTAAATCACCACACTCAAACGCTTCAAATATTGCTGAACGCTGCTCGTATATCATCGTAAGTGTACACGCGATAATCTCAAAATCCTTAGCTATTTCGAATTTAGGCTTTGTTCTTTCATCAATAGCCATAACTAGTTTGTATTTAGCGTCCGGAGATAAGGTATTTCTTTTCCGTGAGGTTTCCATATTACGTCTAGCCTCAATACATCCGTATTTGTAAAAACAAAAAATTAAACAGTGAATAAATTTTACTTTTTAATGAAAGTATAAAACACACAGGAAGAGAACTTATCAATTCACACCTTTGTATATCAACCGGTCAGTCTGGCATAATTACTGTCACCAACCGTGACGACAGCCGCCAGGGAGAACTTTAATATAACCGTTATAAAAACAACTAATTATCACCTTTGGGGACCGATCAGTGGCTTCAATATAAGCGATATCCGTGAAATCAATGCAAAGAATATGAGAGGCAAAAACTGGGGATTTATTTCTATTTCAAAATAAGCGGAATTTCAAAATAAGCGAGTTCAATATAAGTGGAGTAAGCTGTACATGTATTGAGTACAAATTATTTTTTTAATAAACAGTACCTTTCCTCTGCATATATAAACACAAACGTACTAAAATCTCAGTACAAAAATTCACGATTTCCAACTATTAGACTCATTGAAGATCAAATCCTTTATATACTGGTACTGTCTAGTAGACATTATTTACACTTGACTGCTTCTATAAAATTCAGAATTATCAATTAAACATTGAAAATTTTTAACCAAAAACGATAAATCCGAACAAATATCGTTTCAATTTTAAAGTTTATTATATCAGCTAAATTGATGACGCGTCTGAGGAGGGACCTACCTTAAACAAAATGCTTGGCTTAGTGGTTCCATGGAGAACTACTACATATCGGTAAAAGAGTTCAAGCCACCAATGCACCAGTAAATTCTTTTTTATATTAAATAAGATTTGATCTCAACTTGCATATTCATTCCATAATTGTTTATATTATGGACAAGTATGTTTGCAAGAACTTTGTAAAATGCATGGATACTATCAATAAATTTCTTTTTATTTTATTTCATTTATAAAGCTTAAAGGACAAATAACATTAATTTATGATACAAAAAAATACTTTGAGGCTGAGGGTCAAAGAAACTTGAAAGATCAATCTGCCGTACATAACAAAATTTTCCATAAACCAAACGTTTTCTTAGCAATTTTAAAGAAAAAAATAATGGAGCATAATACATGTATTTCCAAACTTCCTCCTTTTTCATGACCCATTACATATGTTAAACTGACAGTGTGACTTCCGTTACCAGCTTTAACGCATGCATATAAAGGTGATCTCGATACTCTCACTGAAATATATATGAGTCTATTTTCTGTAAACAACGAGACTCAGTAAGAGATATAATGACACTTGTACAATCTAAGTGTTGCAGCTGTGTTATGTAACTGCATGCAGTTTCATGAGTATCAAGTGCCTATGTAGTTTGCATTAATGCATTCACACATTATATATATTTAGTTTATAAAATATTAAAATCATTATAACCACAATGAGTTAACAATAAAAATAACACCCCCCCATTCTCATTTAAACCCACCCTCTTCTTCCCTGAACACCTTCAGCCTACCTTAAAAAAAACACACACAAAAAAAACAACCCAGAAACTTATCAAAGACACTTCAAACATGTGGAAGTCAGAAAATTAACTTCTGAAATCCCCTCAAATCTACCAAGCATTATCTTAATGTATCAGGACCCAGGTGTAGAGTTCTGGTGATAAAATAGTAAATCAATTTAAACCATATAAATGCCATTAAGACAGAGATAGACATTTGACACAATGGAATACACACACTGGTATTTTCTCTGGCTGATTTTTTCCCCCCAAGGTCAATCCTTCCATTTAAAACTGTTTTTTATGAACTTGAATTTTTTCATACATGTTTCAGCTGTTAAAAAACAGAAAACTGAAATACAGGCAAGATCCACTAAGAGGCACCTAGTTTTTAAATATCAAAACCTAATTCTTCTTCTTTAATTAATTTCCATCTCCATTCTTCAAGGCAGCACTCAAAATAAGAGATGGTCCCACCAATGGTCTGGGTCCCAACAAATTCTTAGATCTAAGCTAGTGCTTTGTTAATGATTTGCTTTGGTAAAGTAATTTTTAAGTCAGTCACAAATATCCAGTGTGACTGAAATCTTCTAAACTGACTAATAGTGACTATATATAAATTCATGCACTGGCTGAAAGCTCCAAATGATCAGTAAGAATCTAGCGACTAACCCCCCCCCCCCCCCCCCCCCCTCCTTCTACCCCCACCACCTGTAATCACCACCATCTGTAACCACCACCACCTGTAACCACCTCTACTTTTCCCCCTAAACTTTCAACCCCCTTCCCCAATGTACTTTAATTCAGAGAAAACAGAACAATATCATTTTTAAAAGAATATTTCTGGCTCATATCCTCTTAGTCGAAATAACTGATAAATGAATTAATAAAGCTGTACAGTGTTTGAGACTTGGGGAGGGGTTGATCAACTTGGAAGGGAAAATGCAGCATTCCACATGTTCTGGTGTATGGAAGGAGCAAGGATGGAATATAATATGTCTTCCTTGTTTACTTGGGGAGGGGTCAACCAAAATAATTCAGTAAAATTAGGAGGTGAACTGCAGTGTTCCGCTTATGAAAGTAGGATGAAAAATATTACATTCTTGTAGATTTTAAATATCACAGACAAAATATGCATTTTATGTAATGCTTAAAACATTCAGGGGGAGGCTAGACACTATAAGGGTACAACTGCAGACTTGGGAAGGGGTATATGAGAATCAGAATTTGTTGACTTACAGTTGGCAGTGTTTGGTAGAGAGAGAGAGAAAGAGAGAGAGAGAGAGAGAGAAGGGGGCTTTTGGCCTTGGTTCAGAGAACAGTTGGTAAATATGGTAAACTAGACTACTCTTGTTGACATTATTTACTGGTGCAATTTAAATATTTCGGATAGTTTTGAGTATTACACTTGTACAGGGCTGGTCCTTGCATAAACACACAAAGTTTTTTTTCCCCTCACTCAGTGACAATTTCCGTTCCTTTAACTAAAACAATTTGTTAACAAAACATTTGCATGGTCATGGTTTGTTAGTTAAGATAGATTATGAGAAAGAGGTAGAGAGAATGAATTTATAGCCCAATGTAATCATAATACTTACGTACACTCGTACATTTGTCTCCCGTTTGACACACGCGTGTGTAAGGTCCTATCCACTTTAACACATGACACAGATTGTTATTAAGTCTGCATGCTGCGCACCTTCTCTTTTTTTTTTTTTTTAAATTCCTTTTATAAACAACACAAGGAGGCTTTTTCCAGTGAGTCAACAGTTGTGACACTTATTTATAGGGTCACTCAACCCTCGTATAGACACTTCCTATACAATGGCTTAAAGTGATTATCGCTGGAATATCAAATGCCTGCGAAAATTCAATGGACCATACCCAAGCTACTACCTTCTCCAGAACAGCAAAACAGTATCTGTTATTTAATTCTCAATAATGAAATATCTTATTAGGCAGTGAGTCACATTATATATATCCACATTACATATATGCATGTACACACTACTCAGTTTTATTAACGTTTGCAACATTACATATATACCGGTAAGTAATGTAGACAATTATTTTTTATAAAGCTGCTTTTTAATTTGTAAATAGGTATCATATATTCCAAAGGTGTGATGATTTCAAGTCCAGTGTGCCTTAAATTCGAAGAACAATTTTTAACTTAATCATTAAAATATTTTTGCATTTTTATACTATTAAATCTAAGTTTTAACCTTCAAGTTCATTAAGTGCAACAGACTCGATCATATTAAAGCACATGCAATTTATAGTAGTTACCAAGGTGATAGATCAATCTATTTAAATATTCTAACCCCCTTCCCCCACCCTTCTCTAACATTCTAAAGGAAAAACTTTTTCAAACATTACCAAGGGATTTGCCACGCTGGCTCAGTTTAGATAATATCATTTACAAATTCTTGTAAATTTTTGTTTAAAGATAAATCTTTTTCATCAAAAATTGCATCAAAACATTTTGACTTTGAAGAGAAATTTTCATCAAACAATTAGGAACACTCAACATGCTCATCCTTACATTTCTCTAAGACTTGCAATGCTTAATACAAATTTTTTTTTTAAATTTTTTTAAAAATTACTTTACGGAAGAAAATTTTCAAATATTCAAGAGAAAATGAGTTTCCTCCAGTTATTTTTTTTTTTTCAAAATAAAGCACTTCCTGTATCATCTTATTGCCCTTGAAATACATGTAATAATGTTACAGGTACTTCAACTATCACTTCTTATATAATCTATATCATTTCTAATAAACAAAATAAAATCAAGTTTTTGTATATTAATATAATTCACAGAACATTATAAGTACTTGTATGTAAAAGTCATGATCACATACATCATAGCCATACATCATACAGTCTAGCCTGAGATCTGCACCTAATGTAGCACATTAGTGAAACACATTTCTCATGATCAAAAATATTTTTACGCAAACACAATTATGTCAATTTTCCTATTAACTATGCATGGAGCTTCACATGAGGTGGTATGCAACCTAGTTACACACACATTAACTTTGCATTCCACAACAGAATGGATTGTACATGCTGATAATGTACAATATATACTTCTATGTATTAATAGTAACACAGATACAGGTAACTTGTGGGGGTGAATAGGCAATTACTGTAAGTGAATTTGCCATTTAATAAATAAGACATAAAAAAACCCTAACCCCCCAGTCAAACTACATTTAACTGCTTCAATTTGTCTTCTGATTTTTATCTGCAGACAAGAAAATGAAATACATTTGATGCTCGGGTAATCTTGAATGTTTATTTGAAGACCAACTTAATTTCATTATAATATTCCAACCAGCCCCTCCCTAATACACCTTTTTCGTATTGAACACAATGAAATTATATATACATAATTTTGACAAATAATTTATATTTATATGAATATCTGCAAAAATCAGGAGCATGAAACTATAATTCCACCCAGGGTTGAATCTAAGACCTGGGAGGTGGGGAATTCCCCCGCCTAAAATGCCTTTAATTACTCGGCTATTATTGCATTTCAAACACAATGTAGCTATAAGCAAGACCCCATAACCCCTTCTACTTTTTTACTTCTTCCTTCTACTTCAATTCTTAGAGACAATCCTGTCCACCCTAAAAAAAATTTAAATGAAATATTTTCGATTTCTATTGAAAGTTTGCATATAAATGTTTTTCCACAATACCAAGTAAATCAAAGAGATCTTCTTTTTTTCAAATATTGTAACAGTTGCCCCCATCTTTCAACATGTTAAAATACAATCTTTTTCATCTAAATTGGATATTGCACAGGTGTTTTGCTTTTCATTCCATTTTGTGTTATGGTTCCCTTTTTACAGGGGGGTGTTATTCCTTTTCTTGGCGGGGAGAGGGATGTTAAGGGTAGGTGATATTTAAGCAGTAGTTGATGATGTTCTGACATTTATCTACCTAATTTTCAAATTTCCTCGTATTAGAACTACATTGTAAACAGTTCCAATATAGAGAAGCAGTAACTTTTTTTCTCACATTAAAAAGACATCTCAGGCTGATCACATATAGTAAGAGCTCTTCAACAGTTTTTAAAAAAGATTTGAAGTAGATCTGTGAAAAGCAACAGGAGTTAACCAATTTCCTTGATGACATCATGTCATGATGAGGTCTACAGCTGGTGATAAAACTACATGCATAATCTTGAGTCACATTTATTCCTCAGTCTTCCTGATTGACAAATAAAGGTCAAGACAGGGTTGTCTCTAAAAATTGAAGTAGAAAAGGAGGAAATGAAAAAGTAGCAGGGGATTTGGGGGTCTTCCTTATAGCTACATTGTGTTTGAAATGTAATAATAGCCGGGTAATTAAGGCATTATAGGTGGGGGAATTCCCCGCCTCCCGGGTCTTAGAGACAACCCTGGGTCAAGCAAGTTCAGGCTCAAAAAAAAAGGAAGTTTCACATCAAGACGTATTACAGTATCTTAATAAACAGTTAAATTTACAAGACGAATATAAACTGTGTACAAAGCAATATTCACCCCCGTCTTATTTTCACCTCTTTCGTCCTCCTGGCCGGCGAGCAAATTTTAGACTGGGAGAATTAATTCAAGTGCTGTTTTAATATTAGAGAGTGTTTCTCTCACATGTCCCATTGTCTGGGCGAATTCAAGACGGGGCAAGAATATATGTTCACAAGTGTAGTAAGGCCAACAAAAAAATAACATGGGGCAAAAACAACCCTGCATACAGTATGTTTATATATTAAAGTAAATCGATGTAAGAAAAGTGACTTTGAATAATCCGGCTAGGCTACCTAAATACACTCAAACCAGAGGGGTCATTTTTTTCAAGATGACTGAGGCTACCCAAAACACAGATACTGGTTCCTGCATGACAACATTAGAATGATGGATAACCTAAACCTGACTAAAATAAGGGGGAAAAGGGGGGTCTTCTAAGAGGATTAGTTTACCTTTCATAATAACCAATATTGATTTTTTTTTCCACTGCACCGATCTAGATCCAATCAAAAAACCACTGTGTCACTGTCAACTTAGTTTGAGAAGGAATTACATTTCAAACAAAGTTCTGTTTTTTAAGAAGGGGAAGGGGAATTTTTTTCCTTTTTTTTTTCTTTTGCTTGGGATAGAATAGAATATGAAACTGATACATTACTTTTTAAATTTATACACCCCTATAATCATGTCTCTTAATATTGTCAGGCAAAAATCAAATTTTATTTCGTGGTTATCATCAACAACAAAAATACAATTTAAAATGTCAGTACAATTTAAAGAATGTGTGTGGTTTCACATACAATTCCCTTTAAAAAAAAAATTTAACATTTATTTGCATCTTTATTTTTTTTTCAATTTACATCAAAAAATATCCTTGTATATTTACATTTTCCAGTGTCTTTGCCTGTGATAACACTACGTATCGATTTTACTATAAAACCCATAATACAAATTACGCCAAATTGAGGCGCCAGCGGGGTTTGCTAATATATATGTATATACTTAATCTTATGATGGCTTAAAATTATATAAATATAAGTAATAAGGAATCATTCTTTGAATATTATGTGGTGATAATTTCAGTCGGGGCGTGATCAAATCTATCATAAAGCCCTTTGGGCTTTATTAGATTTGATCACGCCCCGACCGAAATTATCACCTCATAACACTCAAAGAATGATTCCTTATTCCTTATATATTTGAAATCATAGCATATCCCTTCCAGGAAAAATTTGTTAAATTCCTTTTTTTAATAACATTCCTGTATAAGTAACTTCCTTCATGGTAATTTTCCTTTATCGAAATATTTTGTTAATTATATACAGTGTATGTATTTTTTTTTTATCCAGAAATACATGTACAGTCAAACCTGTTTTTAAGTGGCCACCTCATGGCAGTGTTAAAAGCGGACACTTATTAATGACAGGTGGCCTAGCTTTATTCCAGTTTTCCTTTGAGAAAAGCAATTAATTGATCAATATCATGCCGTATTACAGTGTATAAATCATTTCCAAAATATTAATATCCTTAGTATCTAATGCACAATACGGAATAATGAGGTGACCTTCTCGAACAACTTTTTCCATGAGAACAGTGTTTATAACGTACATAAAAGTACATTGTAATTTTCATATTTTTATCATTTACTTATTTAAAAACTATTGAAAACAAGTTCAAATTTAATTGGAAATGCAATTCCATTTTGGCTCAGATAATTACTGCTATCAACAATTATATTGTCTGCAATGTAAACAAGGATCATTTTGTCACACACACTCTTTTTAACGTCCCCTAGAATATACCACAGGCACCTGAATTTTTATCAATCAGTCGCTTAATAAGTCAAATATTGAAAAATTCTACCCCTACTATATATAAATACACTATCAGATATTTATTTATAGTAGATGTAGAATTTTTTAATATTTGACTTCCATGTAATAGGTGAATGATTGATAAAAAATCAGGTGCCTGTGAATATACTATGTACATGTATATCTTCCATTACATGCAAAACTGCTAAACATAAGCCTTTTTTCCACAATTAAGAAAGCAGTTGACAAAGATGAAAACTATAGGGGAAGAAAAAAATAAACCTGATGATGATCTCCAAGAATTATTTAACCTATAGCAAGTTTGTACATATTATGCATATATTAAATATACATATAGTACAAAAGTTTGCATTTTTAACACATATGGCTGGTGATTATTTAAACAATAAAATGCTTTCTTTGGTGATTCATTCAGGATATGAAGGTAGTGACATTGCAGAAAAAATACATGACCCGCGTTAGCGGGTTATGTACATTTTTTCTGCAATGATCACTACCTTCATAACCCGAATGAATCATCAAAGAAAGCATTTTATTGTTTATGTTAACATCTTTCTTTAAGCTAATCGTTAATTGATTAGGAAAAGTACGTAAAATTCACTAAATTACTGTTGATGTATGTGAGTAAGTTAGCTAAAAGAAACAGCCAAATCGTCTCCTGTGAGACTTTGAGTCTGACATCGTCATGATTATTTCGTGCAGTCCGTGATTTTTCCTCGGTCGCTATTGGTTTGCACCAATCGATAAACAGGGCGTGTCGATATCTGTCCTGTCATTTTCTTGTCAGTTTCAGCCACTGTACATTTTGACCAATCGATAAATGGGGTGTGTAGATTTCAGTCTGGCTGTTTCTATAGAGCTATGAATTAACTATAAGTTTCTGTAAGAAATAGAGGGAATAATACTTGCTAGATGTAAATATTATAATTGTTTATTAATCTTCCTTAATTCACAGGAAAAAGCATCTTGAAGATAAGTATTATCATGTTCTATATATATATCTCATTCTAAGCAGTACATTTCGATCGATGATTCCAGAGCTTTATACACATGTCTGAGACTGTATAAATTTGTAAATAATGGGGTTGTCTGTAATTATGAAAATTATTTTCAAATTCAAATAATGCAAAGTACATGCATTTTAATTCTTAAAAAAATTCTTTTCTGCAAAATCTGAAGGCAAATAGCAAAAAGTATTGTTATACCCCTGATAAACAGTTACTATATAACTCTATACAAAAAAAAGTCCAGCATTTTGACTGTTGGACTGGAACTGTTAGATTGGAACTGTTAAAATCGACTGTTAAAAAAGATTGTTATATTTTCATGTTAAATACTGAAATCTGATTGGTTAAGACGCAGTTCATGACAATGGTTTTCTCGGGGTGTCAATTTCAACTGTTACCCTCCCAAACAGGCACTATTTATATACTGTTGACCGGTGACATCACATTCCGTGAAAACGTGTTATTGATTAGAAGGGGTATAACAAAACAGTTGTTGACTGTGTCTCGGGCAACAGTTGATCTGTCGGATCGGCTCGCAAACTGCCCAAGGCCGAAGGCTGCTGGCAACTGTTTGCAAGCCGGTCCGACAGATCAACTGTTGCCCTCGACCCCAGTCAACAACTGTAAACTGTTGACACAAGTTAAATAAGAAACTGCATAAACTTCATACTGTAAGAATTTACTAACGGCAAAGTCTTTGAGGCACAAATGACAATCGATTATTAGTATTATCATAAAGTTACATTTCAACTTTGAGTTATTAAAGGGGAAGGGAACTATAAATATATAAATGTAGTATATTACGTCAAATACTGTGATTGTACTACAAGATTTAATTTTTTTTTCATAAAAACCCTTTAAAGCAATATGAACTGCAATTTTCGTGTTGATTTTTTTTTTTACGAAAATGTTATTTTCTACTAAAATGACAAAAAATATCATGGCTTTTAAATTTCTGTTTGTCATATTTTTGTTGGAAAAGCCGGTGAGAAGCCTTAATTGGAGCAAAATTGAATTATTGTCGTCCTGACAGTGCTGACACAGGCTGTACAAAATTGATCTGCTATATATTCCTTAGAAGAGATATCTTTCTTCTGACAAAAAAATAATGTTTTTTCAAGTCTTATTTATCATAAAAGTTTAAGCTATATGCAGACTTATCATACCAGCAGGTTTTTGCAACAATATAAAATTCTAAATAATACAGCTCATATTACTTTAAACAATCAATAAATCCAGAAATATTGATATTATATTTAGACTAATAAAGCATAATTTGGGCAAAAAAATAGCAATTAGTTCTGCTAAAGTTATGATGATTTTCATTCTAACTTCATCGTCACAACATCAGGGGTCCTTATCCCTCTTGTTTTTCAGCCACAAGTGGCCTCAATTAAGACCCACGATGTTGGGATGATGGCATAACTTGTAAATTTATTGACTGTATGTGGCTATAGCATATTCAGTGTCCAGTTTTTACAGAGTCCTAAACTTCAATCTTACTATCAGGGCCTCATGTAACATTGTCAATAAATATTAGCAGATGCCAGTGGGTTTGGAAAATGTTTCAATGTTGATTTTTTGCACACTCTGAATAAGTGCAAGCTCAGTATAAGTTGAACTAGAAATAAACCATCAACAACAAACAATAAACATAAAAATAGAATGGTTATGTAATTCAGAGTGAATTAAAAAACAATACTCTACTTTTTGCATGCTCTTCATGCTCTTAGATTTACAACAACCCCCAGTGTTCTATATTATGCCCCTAACTGTTTCGACTAAGAGTCAAAAGATCAAGTCACATTTTTTTAAAAAGCTTTCTTATGCATAACATATTACCTTTTGACTAGTGATCCACTTTAAAATGTAAAGTTTAAATCTCTATTTATAAAAAAGAACTAGATCTATAGAAGAAAAAAATGCTCAGAATGATTTCATGTGCACACACTAGCTATCATCACCCATACACAAAAATATCAAACAAAACATTGCAACAAAACCAACACAGGTAGAACATTTGTCAACATCGTATATCAAAATGACGTTAATTTATTCCCACGGATAACGAAGTAGATTTTCGTCACGCCTATGAAGACAGTAACACTGGAAGAAGAGTTAACCTCAGTCAACTTTCACTTTTTAAATTACTTATTAGTACCATTAAACACAATATCACTATGTCTAAAATAGAATGCAATAACTCAATAGTAAAATATACACAACTACTTTCGTTAGACACGTCAGTCATTAAATGAAATGTGGGACAAGAAAAACTGCAAAAATATTAAATAAACCATTGTGAAAGTGAAAGTAGGTTACAATATGTAGTTTTCGAAGTTATGTCGATTCAATATTAAGTGGGATTTGATTTGAATAAATAAGCATACCTCGTACAAACTGACGAACGGATTAGTGACATCGGATTTCAACGCATTGTGGCAAATGAATTCCGGTTTATTCTTCCTTGTTGTGATCTGGAAAAACACATTACCGACAAAATGCCTTTCCTTCACCGTTTGATAGCGCCCCCTATGAAGCTTTATCTCCTAACCGAAAATATTTTATGTGGGGTTATTGTTTCGAGGAAAAGAAAACTTCATCATTTCATCTCAGATTGCTCTTTTTAATTTTTTTTCAAAAACGATGGGCGGCTTATATTGAACAGACACAATTTTTGCACTGATAAAAGTCGTAAAAGATCACTCGTTCCCGCCAAAATGGCGGATCCAAATTCTGGCAAAAATATTGCAGTGAAAGTTAAAAATCGATGCATGGAATGTTCGCTCATTCAAAAGCTTTATGAATCGTAAAAATATCTAACTCTAAATCAACAGAAACACCCTTATCTTACATGCACTTCGTGAGATTTCAAAAACACCCAATGTTTTTTTCTTCTTCTCCACTTATAATAAAAAAAGAGCTTGCGTTTTAAAAGCACGTGTAGAAAATTATCTTTCCGAGCGATTCCCTCTGAAATGGAGGGTATAACAGGAAGGAACAAGTGCACAATTATCCAGAGCGTTTTGATATCTAACTGATAACAAAGTTTGGAGCTCTATATCAAACAGACAGGCAGACTGTATAGCTGTTCCGATTCAGGCTTAGATCTATCTATATATACTCAGTAAATTTGGGACAACGTAACATTATGCAATTATATGTATGTTAAACTTATTCATCTGCAATAACGAATTTTGTCGTTATGAGAGGTAGCGCGATTGTAGGTCGTTGAGATTATATGTTGTATCGTGAGCCAATGGGAGATCCGCCGGAGTCATGTGGAATGGTGGAAAGGTTGTCGACCAAAGTTTGTGAATGAACTGACGCGACTTTATAATCTGCAGCTATGTGTAGACTTTAGAATTATACATGTGCAATTATACAGAGAGAGAGAGAGAGAGAGAGAGAGAGAGAGAGAGAGAGAGAGAGAGAGATTAGCAGGTGGTGGAACCCGAATTTCAAAGTCGAATTATACTTTAAAAGTTGAGTTCTACTATATATAGTTATACATGCATGTTATTGTATATAATACAAGTACAATGCAGTGGCATCAAAAGCATGAGAAAAAAAGACTTTGGTAATGGTTATGTATAACATGGCTTTAAAAAAAGCCCCCCCCCCCCCCCCGGTTCCGACGCCTATGCAAAACGAATGACCTTATGAACATAAAAACGGTCGATCTTTAGCTTCTTTGCAAACATATGCATGCAAATGCATGCTATATATATCCAGATTGCACATAATGCCTCATGAATTGATTGCATGGAAAGTTTTAGATTTAAAAAAAAATTATTATAATTAAATTGGCCATTGGTTATTAATTAAAGGCGAAGGGAAAAATAATAATTCGAACCTCGGTCCGTGAATCTCTATAGTCAGGTGCTAAATACCCATTGGGCTGACCAGTCGATCGTCACATGTAAATTATAAATACATTTCAAACTTACAAACATTATACATGTTATTCTTCTCTTTTTATAAAGGAGTCTGTATAATTATAGTTCAACATGAAAGACGTGAAATTATGACTAGTAAATTTTTTAACGCCCTATTACATGTATCTTCATTACACATATTTTCAAGTGTTAAATGTACCTGATATACACAATAACATGTATACGCACACATGTTGACTGATCAAATTCCCTGTTGACGTTATAGAAGGAATTTGCAATGCATCAGTAGATTTCATCTTAAACCCCTTACAACTCATCATGTGCGCATGAGATTAATCATAACATTGCACTCGAAGACATGCACTGTGCATATGCAATAGTAAATGATATGCAAGCATGTATATTCAATTGTCACCGAACCTATTTTTAGAAATTTGAACATGAATATGGAAGCCGTTTATATGAATGCTTTCTAGAATTATAATCTCTTGAGTTTTTCAGTAAACATTCGGATATGTATACTTAAAGTTCTCAATATGCGTTCTTTATGTGTCTCAGTATTATGCGGATGTACATGTACGATGTAAAATTATAGGGATTAAAATTGATCATCCCAATTTAATGAAGCCACATATATGCAAAGCTTGCTGAAAATGTTCCATTGATAACCCACACCTTTAGGACCTATAGATGCATACTAACGATATTCATGTTTTCAATTTGTTAACAACTGAAACTTGTGACTTTTGTAAGTATTTTTGACAAAATTATAAACATAACGAGTAAATATCAGAGCATTGTGAGCTCTATATTAGCTTCTTGCTATTAATTTGTAAGAACAATTAAATTGCGACCATTCAAGTTAGCATTTTAAGCCCCCCCCCCCCCACCCCCACCTCCAGAAAAAAAAACAGCCATCCATACCAAAAACAAAAACTAGCTAAAAACAAAACAAATAAATAAAAATAATAGACCATGCAAACAAACAAGCCCCAAAAATGAAACAACCCATAAAACTACCACCCCCCCCCCAAAAAAAAACAACAAAAAACGCCCGCACTAACCCTCCACCCACCCAAAAAAAATGAGCAAAATAATATATTATATTCATTAGTCCACAAAAAATGAAAACAGTGATACATCAACAACATCCATTCATTTAAATGAACCACTCAAACACCGTGGCTATATAATTACATGTACTCTTATATCTGTTTTTACTGCTATGCTTAGGGGCTTGATTAAAGTCCGTATTTTTAAGGGTCCTTCACACATTTGGGTTACAAGTTACGCATATACCAGCCCATATTAAAGTTCATAATGTAAAGGATAATGATTGTTATGGCATAAGCAGTTATTTTAGCGTTAGAATGTCAGAAAAAGGTAAACAAAAAAAAAAAAAAAAAAAAAAAAAAAATGGGGGGGGGGCCCAACTTTTAAAATTAATCATTTTTTCCTGCTGTATTCGAACTCGAACCTGCGGGTCAGTTGAATGAAGCTGTATACACTGCGCTAAAATTATGTTATTTTATTATCAAAATATACAGTTTGATATAATAGTCTGTCCTCCATTATTATACTTTTTCCTATCTTCATTGTATATATTGTATATTTATGCTTATTTACTATTTATCTACCACTTATCTATTCATTTATACAATGTATCTCTGACTTTTGAACTGTATATAATGATTGACCTCATGTACCATTCCATGGTGTGAGCGAAATGAACTGAACTGAGCTAAAAAGAACTGCCGGATAAAATAGTGATATTGTGACGTACTGAAGCATGATACAATTTTTAGGGTAATCACATTAACTGTTTCAAAAATTATCCAGAAAAACATATTTACGGGCACATGACGTTATATTTTTTTTTTCATTATACTCTCAATATACGATTGTGTTTCTCATTATACCGTCTACCTAATAAACGTAGAGGGTATATATTTTATTATGTATTTTTTCAGAAAATATCTAACATCGGGTGCCAATGATTATATGCTCTATTATACACATAGTACAACCTAACATAAATAAAATCTTTCGTACGAGTTAATGCAAACTGAGTGCAATTTCTAGATCAATAAAGCGTTTAATGATATGAGAATTCCAAAGTGAATAATGCGTACATCCGCGATTTTGATGAAATATTTGTTAACGACCGTCGACGCGAAACTTGTTTGAGCTAAGAAAATGTCAGAAGACAAACGTCGTGGAGAAGATGTGGAGGATGGGGGTCCTGGTCTTGTTTACATGCCATTTGTTATCATGGAGGAGATCTTGGACAAACTTAGGCTACTCGATTACGAACGACAGTTCCAAATGAAGATGAAAATGAAACCCATTTCGAGACACTATTTTGCCATCCCAACAAACCCCGGCGAACAGTTCTTTATGTTCACATCCATATGTGCATGGCTTCTTCAAAAAGCAGGGCGGAATTTTGAACAACCTCAGGAATACGATGACCCCAATGCTACCATATCCAGTATCTTGGAAGAGCTTCGTCACTTTGGCCATTCGGTGGACTTTCCGCCATCAAAACTAAAGCAAGGCTGCGGTGAACACTGTATTTATGTGCTTGATAAACTTGCAGATGAGGCTTTGAAGTCTTCTGGGTTTCACTGGGACAAACCTGATTATCCACAGGAAGAACTCGAAGAGGAAAATGTTGTCGAAGATGATGCAGAGCTGACCCTGAATGAAGTGGAAAAGTCCATTTTTCAGAACGAAATGGAGGAGGAAGAGTTTGAAGAAGAAGAACAAATATTGGATTTGGAGGGACTGAAAAGACTCAGCCAGAAGAATCAACAAGTGGAACATTCCAAACCAGAAGAAATAATGGAATCAACAACCGATGCGGCAGCTTGGAAGCTAGAAGTAGAACGAGTCTTACCCCAGCTTAAAGTGACAATCAGGAAAGATAACAAAGACTGGCGAGATCATGTTGAACAGATGCATCAGCACAAGGATGGCATCGAATCCTCGCTGACGGAAACTAAATCCTACCTTGACAAACTCCATGACGAAATTAGCCGCACTCTAGAAAAAATTGGAAGTCGAGAGAAATACATCAATAACCAACTGGAACATTTGCTATCAGAATACCGTGCTGCTCAGGATCAGCTCTCAGAAACAAAAGAAAGGTGAGGATTTTTCAGTGTTAATCTTAAATAGATTATATTGTATATATATTCATTGTTTATCATGGCTATTTTTATCCAGTTCACCTGCTTATGAAATTGGCATATATTCTTGTAATTGATGAATGAAACATTCAAACATTAGTAGATGCTTTTCAAGCTTGGTTTTATTTAATTTTAAGACAAATTTATAGTTAAGTGAGATATTATATATATGATATTTTTGACATTCCTTCTAATTTGTTATTGATCTCTGGCAGTGATTATTTAATTTTTTTATCTTTTTGAATACATAGACATTGAGAAGTATAATGTTCCATGTCACAGTCAACATCTATGCAACTACATTTACATGTAATGTCACATATTTTCTGAGAGAAATAGATAACCATAACCATGTTTTTGTAGTACAAGGTTAAAAAAGTTTGGTATGTCATGATTACTTTTGTATCTAAACAGGATACAAACATATTTTAGTTTTCAAAAGAAAAGAAATTTGAAAAACCTGTTATAATTGGAACGTATATTTATGTGAGTGAATAATTGGAATGAGTAATAAATGAGTTCCTAAAAAAACACCAATATTTTAATTTAAAAAAATGTAACACTGTGTTACAGATACCGCCAGGCAAGTGGAGGCGTGACGGAACGATCTCGCATGCTGGCCGACGTGACGGAGGAACTGGAGCGCGTCAAGATGGAGATGGAGGACCGTGGGAGCAGCATGACAGACGGAGCTCCGCTGGTGAAGATCAAACAAGCCATCCAGAACCTCCGGAAGGAAAACGTCCAGATGGAAATCCGGATCGGAGTGGTGGAACACGTTCTTCTTCAGGCAAAACTGAAAGACAAAACTTCGCAGAATAAGGAAGTGCACAGTAACAAAACACAGGACACATTTGACTACAATGCCTATTAAAGGTTTTTTCTGTGAATTAAATTCTTGGTTGTTCAGTTATTTATATGTGATAAATTATTCCATCCATTTACTAGTATTTTTTTATATTGTGCAAGATTTTTCATGTATAGTTTTTTTATGTAGAAAAGAACACTTGATATTCTCTAAGATCTGAATAAAGCACAAACTAAGGTATTCTACTGCTTATTTGTTACTATATATGTAAATAGTATAATTTAAAAAAAATTGAAATATGATTTTTCTCGTGAAAATTTCTTTTCTGTTAACTAAAGTTGTATTGATCTTGAATTTCTATGTAAAAAGCCTAAATAGGAGTAAGGAATGGCTTAGGACATACAATCTTGATATGTACATTTAAGTACAGTAAAATATAGTTACAGTCAACACGATTATAACAATTGTACACGTAAAATGAATTCAGTGTCATTTTCCTAATTTTAAAATTGTAAACTTATCTGATATAAGGAATTACAATTTAAAACAAATCAAATTGCTCGTCCATGGCTTTTCACTTTAACCATATATTCTACATGCATTGCTTTACAATCATATGTCAAACTCCTGAACTACAATCATGTACATTGTAAATTAAGTCAAGGAAGATATTCTAGGCCTGGGGGCCATAAAACTTAAATGGACTCATTTTTGTTCTCCGTCTCACTTTTCCATTTGTATTATTCCTTTTTATTTATTCCTTTTATTCCTTTTGTAAAAGTGAAACTGAGATCAAAAGTGAGCTCGTCTAACTTTTATGGCCCCGGGCCTAATGATATTGAAGTTATAATACATAAAGATCAATTCGTTGGGTGTATGCACAGTATTCAACAGTCTTATGATCGGCTGTATTTTTACCCTGTCCATATACACAAATAGTAATTGTGATTTTACATTTATACCTACGTGTTGTACCTTTAAAAATTTGTTATCATTTCCTTAATGAAAAAACGAATTCACGGGGTTTAACACTCCCATTTGTTAATTGATTACATCAAATTAAAAATGAATATACATGTAACATGTCTTATCCTAGTTTATCAGATATGTGCAATAAGAATAATTGCCATTATATTTAGTATATATGTATATACATGTAAATGGTTAGAAATAAAGGAGGGTTGGCTGTTTTTTAAAGAGAATCTGAATACACAAGCCGTTAGTTTTGCGAGTAATCTATCAGAGCTGCTCAATGTGAAAACAAAAAAAAAACAACAAAAAAAATACATACTTATATTTTACTGGCAATCAACCCCTCACCCCCCCCCCTAAAAAAAAACAAGAAAAAACCCCAAAAGAATATTCATTAAAGAACAAATTAAACGACAACACTGTATTCATATAAATTGAATCAGATGGAAACGTATGGAAGGCTTTACTTGTATGGAGAAATGATCTCTACAGTCAGTACACACAGCATGATAGTACACAGGCACTGAGCAAACCTTCGCAAATAAAACCTATGTTTAGTTATGCCTTTCAAATCAAAAATTCGTTTTACTGGTGAATTTTTTTTATTCCAAATACATCATTTATTTACATGCTCCAGTGCATTTGTCTTTGATAACACTACTAATCAATTTTACTTAGTCCAATACAGTTCATCAATAACAATTTAATACTTAATCGTACAGTTGCTAAAAATTAAGTTAATATAAGTGATAACTTCATAAGGAATCATTCTTTGAGTATTATTTGGTGATCAAATACGGTCGCGAGTGATCGAATCTATCATAAAGCCCTTAGTGCCTTATGGGATTTGATCACGCCCGACCGTATTTGATCACCTCACTCATAATACTCATAGAAATATTCTTTATTCCTTAATTTTTTGTTCTGCAACGTGATGCTGATTTTTTTTTTTTTGGTAAGCTTATAAAAAGATTGAAAATGAATTGAAAAGAATGAATTCCTGTTTGTCGATTGCATAACTACATGTACCCCTCCCCACCCCCCCCACCCCCCCAAAAAAATAGATCGCCATGTGAGCGATAATAATTATATTTCGTATTCTTTAAATTGCTATATAAATGTACTCATACTGGCAACCTCCTGTTATAGATATATATTTATACGACCTATCGTTATTTTTAACATTGTCAAACTTTGTGTATTTGAATAATTTATTCAACCCTCATAATACTTACATCGCATACACGTAATCTTTTCATCAGAAATATAGCATTACTGTATTGCGATGCGGCAATTCACCCGTGACCATTCTAATGTATGGACAACTTTCAGACAACAGACAGTGCATGGCTATACTGATCAAACGAGCTGCGGTACTTATAAAGATGATTAGTGCATGTTAAACAATCGAGAGGCAAGTCACCTTTGTCATAATTATATAGATTGGCAAATATTTTTTTTACATTGTTACAATTATTTGAAAATAATTATAAAAACAGGTACTTCCGGGTATGCATGTGTATGTATACAGAGCATTCTACTGAACTGTCTCTGTCTCTCTCTCTCTGTCTCTCTCTCTCTGTCTCTCTCTCTCTCTCTCTCTCTCTCTCTCTCTCTCTCTCTCTCTCTCTCTCTCTCTCTCTCTCTCTCTCTCTCTCTCTCTCTCTCTCTCTCAATTCTATGATGTCTGCAATTCGCATAAAAACAAATTTAATTAAAATTAACTTCACCGAGGAAAAAAAAGTCGGCTTAACAATTATGTCAGCAGACTTCAATATCAAAATTAAGAATTACCCGCGCGCGTCTAATTTCTTTTCCGCAGCGCAACGGATTACCGTTTTTACATGTATTTGTTCTGCATGCAATGCCATGCATTGATCTCGTAATATCCGGGGCCGGGGAGTTCTCAGACTTCTGGCGCAAAATGGCGATATAACTCGACATCTCGATAAACGAGTGATACGATATGTAGATAAGTCGCGACACCTCATTTCCGATGATGCTAAATATATATATACAATGCCGTGGAGTTTGAAATAAGCGACACACCCATCCAGTTATAAATGAACGCACCGTTTGTTTTGTTTTTGACACAAGTGCAATTATAATAGTTCTTTAACCTTTAGATGTCTGCGTCATTGGTTTACTACGTGAGCATTCACTCTCATAGCCATTCATTGTATGTAACATATTTTTAAGGTCTTCCGTTTCCAACGGAAGACCTTTCTATTATTGTGCGGGTTAAGATTATTCTTATTTTTCTTTTTTTTTTTTTTCTTCCTAGACGCGAACTTTGAGGCTTCATATCTTGCTCATTTCTGAACGGATTTTGCTCAAATTTTCAGGGCTAATGGACTTTACAAAACACTATCTTCATCAATTCAGACAAAGGCTCCGAGACTATGATAGCAGGGAATGGGAATCCAACGAATTTGAATAACAAAGACATTGAAGTTGTATACATCGGTTTTTGTTTTTGGATTACGTTCCTTATTTAGGAAAAGGTAGGGGGTCAAAAAACAGGATTCCAAAAAGTGCAAAAATTTAGACATATTTTCCTTTATATCTTTTTAACGAAAAATATTTTGCTTAGACATGTAGAATAAAAGTTGTGCAGAATATCAAGGGCTTTCATTTGACACCAATAAAAAAGGGCTGGCCCCTTAAATTAAGGGCCAATAGCCCCTAAAAGTTTTTGCTTAATAACTCAAAAACGGTTTGGATTTTGATATGGATGTCGCTGGAAAAGTTGTTTGTTGGGATCTCATAAAGGTCGTAACAATATTTTTTTGTAAGTGATTTGTGTAGTATGAGTGTAAAAAGCTTTACATGTTGACATGTACCTGTTTTCATTTGACAAGTTAACGAAAGTCTTTGTGCGTACAACTGGCATAAAGTTGCCGCAGAAAGTATGCTGGTTTATACAGGAGGCATTAATTTATAAGAATTTTTTTTTTGTTGGAGTTCATGCTTTTTTTTAGGAGTTTAAGTCATTGTTGTTAAGTTCTTATAGTGCACAATCATTAAAAACGGCAATTGGAAAACAAAACATTCTTTTTCTTTTCTTTTTAACCACAAAATATGGAATTAAAAAACTCTATGCATTACATTTTATTTATTAACTCCATGCATTTAAAATCTACCTTGAATCAGAGCTGTGTGTGTGTGTACCATTACGTAAGCTCTCCCTCGCCCGCGGCCGAGAAAATCGGTCACCATGCTCGCGGCTGGACTACGTAGCGGTCAGCGGTTATCTAATACACGAGAGTTGCGTCTCTCATATATGAGTTTATTTAGCCGCGAACTCAAGAATTGTTTTAGTTTTGATTACACAAAATCTTTTGTGGATTAAACGATTGGATGTCAAGTAAGAAATAGTTCATTTAATTAATAAAAGCAATGTCATTCTCTAAAGCAATAATAGACAAAGATCAATTGTGGGGTTTAAGTTTAAAATATATAACTTCTATTTGATAGAGTAAGGTCATTATATTGCAAACTTTTCAAATCTTCCTTGGTTGTGAGCTGTGCGTTTCTGTGCGTTGTACCTTTACGAAATATATTCTTTGCCCACGGCCGAGGAGATCAGCGACGGCTGCATTACCTAGCGGTAAGCGGTTATTTAATACACAAGATTCGCACACCGCGACTTACACTTACATGCATATGAACGTGTTTGAGTTAATATAGCCGTATATACAAGAACTGTTTTAATTTTATGTTATAAAAGTTTGTCCTACTTGTATATATTTAATTAAATATTTGAGTGTAAATGAATATTAATGAACGATATTACTCCAAATCGGAAAAATCGTTAGACATAAACTAATGGTTGGTTTGTTTATGTAAACTACTTTAAAAACTGTACAATTAATGTTTTAAATCAACACCCCCCCCCTCAAATATTAAACATTTAAATGATGATAATCCCTCGCACATGGCTGAGGAGATCCGGCGCGAGTGGATAAGTGATCCGCGGTCGGTTCGTGTTCTTCTACATGTACCTTATGACGCGTTTATGTTTCATATTTTGCACGGACACAACTATATTTTATTATGTTTTCAACTATTATATTGGTTTAAAATGAAAAGATAAATTTATTTTACTTGTACAGTTGATTAAGCATTGATTTATACGATAGCGTATAAGGTAGTTTAAAAATCAAATCAAATTATAATCAAAGTTCCATGTTACATGTTTGCGGTAGGTGGTAGCACGATAAAGGAATGCCCTGAATTGAGGCATTCGATGATTATTTTAAAAAATATTCACATGAGTTTAAACAACTTTAGATTAGATTCTATCGGTCACATATTAATCACTACTGTAGTTTCATTGTGGAAGCGAACTCATTGCTGCCCCCCCCCCCCTCCTCCCGCCCCGCTGACTGGTGCTCGCGCTGGATTTTTTTTTTAATTGGAGAAAAGATAGCAAGATCTGTCGAAAATCATTTTTGGTGGTTTCTTATGTGTAACATTTTGTTTCACTTTCCCACCCCTTTGTTTATTCGGCCAGTCTGTGTTAATTCAATTGCTGCATGCGACCGAAAATCTTGTGTCGCTTCAGCGCACACAGCTCAGAACATTTATAGCCCCAGGTCATCAATTGTTATGTAATTGAGTAACAGTTGGAAGGGTGATTTTACTACATAAAATAATAAAATCATAATATAATCTATTTGAATTGAGTACCATGCGTATAGATTCCCATAATAATTAATTTTTTTATTACCTTTCTATGTTTACATTTAATTTTGTTCAAATAATTAATAAATTTTCTATCATTTAAATTGTGTGCTTCATCACATACGTATTCCGATTACCTTGAAGTCATTAATTTTCCATTGGCTTTTGACAAAAGAGAGACGCCTGACCATCCAATGAAAACAAATACACAGAGTTTGATTGACAGGTTTAGCCAGGTGCAGGTCTCACCCGATGTCCGAGGTTATGTGTGCTGCTTGTACACAGCCGAATGGTCTCAGTAAGAGTTATCGATGTAAATAAATAATAAAAATACATGCTTATCAAAACATGATCGTGCAAGTTAAAGTTGATTTAGGTTTGTTCCAATAGAAATCATGTTTCACTAACTGTATTTAATTTTTATGTATAGCGAATTTTAATATTGTTTCAGTACTGAAACATCGCATGAAAACGTTAAATATACATGTAATTATCTGTTACTAGTCGTCTTTTAATATATATACCTTTCTTTTGTTTGTTAAAAATTCGCTCAATTTTGTTAAAGTAATGTAAAACACGGGCGCCATTTTGAAACAATTAACTTGTCAGAGAGTTCCGAATGAAATCTGATGAACGTTTCACACGGTTCTCGCACGCTTTGCTCGAAACGATTTACACGCTTTGCCCGAAACGCTAAACGGTTTACATGAAACTCTAAAAGGTTTACACGAAACGTTTCTCGCACGTAGGCCGCACGCTTTTTTGGTGTAGTAGTACGTTTTAGGGTCTGTAAATTTTGTCAGCACGCAATTCTAAACTTGCACATAGTCTTCAAAAATTTAGAAATATTTTAAGGTTCCTCGACACACCAAAATTTTATTTTATGGATCGATAAAGAATCCTTTTTGAAACATGATTCCACAAAACAGAGATCAATATCGGCTTTCAGTTATTTTATACGAATTTTTTTGTATTTTTTCAGTGAAATAGGAAAAACTGTTTTGCAGACAAACAGAATATATCAGAGCTTAAAACTTGTTGTCAATTAATGTGTAATATAATTATAAATAAATTCATGCCAAAGATCGTTTGGTCAAGTGTTTAATTTTTTAATTAAAAAAATATTTCTGAAAATCAAAATTGTAATTCTTTAATATCTTTTTAATCTATGGATAAAATTTTAAAAATAACATATAGTCACATAAACTATTTACTAAACAATGATATTTTACAAAGAAATTGAAATGAAAATGAGAAATTTTGGAAAAATTGCTATTTATCAAATTTGAACCGATCCCGATTGAAAAAAAACTGATCCCGATCAGAATTATTTTAAAATTGAAATTTTACAAATAAACTGCAGTTTTTTTCTAAGTAATTGATATAAATTATAAAGTTAGTAAATGACGAAACCATTTTACAGCTAAAAAACGTGAAATTTTTGCAAAATTCTGATTCATTCTAACTTTATGTGATTTCGTTCGGGATCAGTTTAATTACAATCGGGATCGGTCCGATTTTAAAATTTTCCATTTATACTTTAATTTCACTATTTGGTTTCAATTTCTTGTTGAAATATGATTGTACAGCTATTGTTAAATGCGAGTAACAGTTTATCTGCAGTTTTTATCCATAGATTTAAAAAATATCTACAATCCTTTTTTTTCATTTTCATAAATATTTTTTTTACAAAAATATTTAAAAGATTATCTGGCCGTTTTTGATATGTATTTATAGATAATTGTATTTTGCATTAATTGATAACAAATTTTTAGCTCTAATATATCTTGTTCGCAGCTAAAACGATGTTTCCGGTTTCTATAAAAAAAATACAAAAAAATTCATATAAAATAATCAGAGGCCGATATAGGTGTCATTTTTGAATAATCATTTCTCAAAGAGAATTCTTCATCGATCCATCAAATAATGCATTGGTGTGTCGAGCCACCTTAATATAGAAGTTATCTTTGAGAAAGGTTTACGTGTTTTGTAGGCGGGTTCAGTTTAAAAAAGAAATACAATTCCTGACATGAATCATGAGTAAACATCTCATTTTTTAAAGAATGTTTGAAACGATTACATAAACTCTGCTCGACAAATAGTTTTCCTAAAATATTTTCTTCCTTTCTTTGTTTCAAAACACGTTTTATATACAGGCTTTCAATCACAACACGTTTTTATAACAAAAGCAGAACTGAAAGTATAGTCATTATAATCTTTTGACACCATATAACATATATTTTCAACTCGCAGCAACAACGGAAGACCTACTCGGGGCTTTGCCACGAGCTCTGCTCTAGTTTTTCTTCATTTTTTCTTCTTTATTTGACAGCTAGATGTAGCAATGAAGATATCAAATATAGTGCTAGTAATTGGTATCTGGTATTCATGTGCCAGCAGAACTGATAGTATAAACTCGTCTGTAACATGTAAGTATGCAAATGGAATGTATGACAGGCTGCTCATACATACCATCCCTACCCTAACGGACCACACCCCTAACGCATCATATTACATATACCTGGTACAGAGAAATGCACATACGCGTTCATATAATGGTCATATATGCAATATGTATGTACCAATTACCCAAAAAGCAATACATGTAACAATAAAAAAACAAAAAAAACAAAACAAAAAAAACAGAAAACCTCCCACCCTCTCCCTCACCTACCCTATGAATATCAACAAAAAGTGAAGACTAAACATTCGTTTTACCGTGGCCCCTTAAAAACAATCATAAAAAATAGCGAAACAAAACTAAAGCATCCCAATCATATGCATACTTAAATATTTGTGAATATTCTGTAGTATTTTAAAGCGACATTTGTTATAAAACAGGTGCATGATTACTTTATGTACAAGTAATTCGTATACACGTATACATTTATGTATACTTGTACAAGAGTATACCAGTTCTAATGTTGTCTGTACAATTTTATTTTTATTTAATCACTGCCTTCAATCCTGATAGATGATGATGAACATTATAGACATTTTTTCACTTCGACGCACAGCAACACAAAAAAATGAAGACCATCATTCAAGTCTAAAATAGATGTATATGTATACATGTAAGTAACTTTTAAAATTGAGGACAGCTAGCTCAGTCAGTGCATGATGTAAATCTCCCGGTGTTAGTCAGATTTAATTTGGAAGACAGTCATCTACATGTAAAGGAAACAAGAGAGGCGTGCATGTATCTTACTCAGATTTCGTTAAAAACAAAAACAATATGAGCTGCAAAATTTTCATGTAAGAAATTTTATAGCAAAGTTGTTATTAACTGCTAATATGTGAAATCCTATCTTTGCTTTTAAACTTCAGTTTAGTCATATTTTTGTGGGAAGAGGTATTCAGAGACCTAGCTAGCTGCTTGAAGCAAAATTACAGATGACGCTGTTGTTGTCGTGTAAAAAAAAAATGTGTTGACTTGTTTGCTACATATTCCTTAAATTATAGTACAAAATCTGTTTTTCTAAAATAAAATTTAATGACATATATATTTATTTATTTGTCATGAAGATTTAAGTTTCATGCTTCATTATCAAAATAGCAGGTTTTTGAGGCAAAATTAAATTGATAAAAAAAAAATACAGCTTGTATTGCAGGCACCTCACGTTATATTTCTGGTCTCCGTAAAAAAAAGTTATTGAACAAAAAACTATATATATATTGCTAATACTAAGACATATTCGAAGCAGGCCTTGTCTTAATTTATTTTAAATTTTCAACAATTTCCACTAGAGAGAATATACCAGTTCTGAGTTTTGTTTTTGTTTTTGTGTCGTTTTTTTGTTTGTTTTGTTTTTGTTGTTTTTTTTGTTTACAAAGTTTTGACTTAGCTTGTCTATATTGTCATCCAGCGACATAAAAGTACTTTAACCAAACAGTATTAATTTTCTCCAATACAGCTCAAGTGAGAGGAGTTATCACTCTTTGATTAATTTTATAAAGTTAACATTCTCTTTATTTCCAATGTAAACAAGTATAATGATATGATACGCTTTCACAACGTTAGATTTATTTCGGATTGATTATTTCACACTTGATACAGTACATGTACTTGTTGTAAGATATAAAATATTTAAATGATAGGAGACTGAAGGACAATGTTGTATTTTTCAAAATAAATAAAAAAATAAAACAAAACATAATATAAAATTAAAATTTAAAAAATCTATAATTCAATAGTTTTGATTTTTTTTCAGATACAAGCGTCGATGAAAAATAGAATTTACATGTATTATTTAGAATTCATTTTCACAGATTTCTATGGCTTCAAATGCTACTTTGGTCACCAGCAGTTGACCGATAACTCCCTTGTTTTCCTCCAGTACGATGGGACCCCCATTCTCTGTGACGAAATCAGCTTCCTGGCGGCCCAAGGCGACAGATACCAGCTGTGTTTTACACCTGTATACTATCACGACCCCTACTGCCAAATTTTCATAGAGTATCTGTCTTATGAAACGGGTGATATTCTTCAGGTACTTGGAAATGTTAATGAGTATTATTATATATAGTCCCCCTCTCTTACAATATTTATGAAATTGACATTGAATTTAGCTATATACGAGGTTATCCATATTCTTAAATATTAACAATTCTGTGATTTTTTCTCTCTCTATATTCCAGATTCTTGAATGTCAGGACAACCACACCATTACCTGGTGTTCTGGGGGAACTTCCACCGTAAACGTCAGAATCAAGATGACGTCATCTGTCCGACAATGGACGGTGGCGAGGGTAAAGATTAAGCTCGAGGCCAAGCCTAGACCGACGGCGAAAGGTACATGTTTCAGTTCAGGTCATTTGTTGGTTTTCAAATCGTGTGCTCTAAATCCCCCCCCCCCCCAAAAAAAAAATTTTTTTTTTTAAAAATAAGAAAATGAATAAATAAAATAAATAAATGAAAATTGAAATTGATTTTGTTCTCTCAATTATCTTGGTGACTGTTTACAGATAATATTTGTTTAATTCATTTCAATCTTTGTTAAATTAGATCTGTCTATCATAACTGTCGTTTGATCGATTATCTTTCTTTAATTTTTATTGAGATTTTCGTATTCTTTTGACATTCTTTGATTTTGTATCCATCTTTCTAAAAGTCTTCCTTCTATTTTCTTTGGTCCTGTCTACATTTTTACATTTAAACCTGCTTTCATTTAATCAGTTCAAATTCCAGTTCGTGCCAAATCTAAAATATAATATAAGGTTCTTACGGTCATTTAAACATGCATTATTTTATGTTTAATGATTGTGATATAATCAAATGATTTTAGTTTTTATAATTGATCTTTTTCAACTTCTAATCAGCTCATACATGTAAACTGTACGTAGAATGGGCTAGCTTTTCTTTTAATGATTAATTTTCTTTGTTTCAGTATCAGGGCTATACAAAGAATATGGAATTCCTTCATGGTGCTTTGTCATTTTTGGGGTCGGAGGGTTAGTTTTCCTTTTGATTGTCATCATGATCGTAGTCGTCAAACATACAGGTGCCCGGCGATGGGTGAGTATACGTACATGTACTTAACTTACCTCTTGTATTAACATAAAATCCAAAAGGTCTATATAGCTAATATGCATGTTGAGATATTAAAGAACTGCTTTCGGTATTTGTTCTATATCATATTCTTTTTCTTGAAATGCAATACAACAGGATGGTTTAACTTGAGTTGTCTTGCTTAATTATTTTCATTTTGGACCGTCCGAGATCATATTGGGACATAAAATGTAGATAAAATGTTCTGCCCGAATTGAAAATTTTGTACATAAATATTGTTAATCTTTAACGATTGCCTGTCACAAATTTCAATGTAAATTTAACCTCAAACTTATATAATTTCATGTAAACTGGATGTTATGTGGACTTTTTTCTATTACTTTAAAGGTAAACAAAACTTTCAATGCTGGAGAAGCCGCGACGAGCAACTCTGACCTCCCTCCTACATACCAGGAGGCCACCAACTCTAGACCAACATGTAGCCTATATATACGAGAACCGCTGCCTCCCAAATACACCGACATATTCAGTGACACGCAAAGGAGTTAGTGCATTCGAAATACTGCACTTTTAAAGACGTGCAAACTTTTAAATTCGTGCCATAGAGGCCCGGACGTTAATAGTGAATTGCATTTCCCGATTTCTTTGAAACGACCATACCCAATTACTATGACCTTACCATTTTTAGAAGTTAACCTCATGTGGTTGGTGGCAAATAATAAAAAAATATTAGATCATATCGGTTTTTCTTTTTTTTTTTACCAGTCACTGAAAAGTGTTTCATTTTTTGATTTTAACATCTTGATTTGAAATAATAAAATGATCGGAAGTAAATAAACGTGTTGTTAAAAAGAAGAAAACAAAGACCAGCCTTAACGGTCACCCAAGTACCATAACCCAAACATAGGCCGTGAGGAAAATCTCGTATATATACATGCAAGTACTACATGTAGTATGTATTTGATTCAACTTCGTGAAATCGAAAATATGGCAATTACCACCCCGTTTTCTTACTGAGATTTTGCGACAAGGACTATGAAATCTATAATTTTTTAATAAATGAAAAAACAAAACTTTAAGATAATAAAAGTACATGGCCGGATATTGACATGGTGCAAGACTCTATAATGGTGAGAATAATTTCCCGATAATTTGTTCGAGATAGCTAGCTTTGAATTCATTAATGAACTTTTATTAAACAGAAATTCTTAATTCACTTCGACATTTATAATTGAAAAATAAGTAGACTGCCTTATTTTCTCACCTAATTTCATTTAATTCACGCGGAAGTAGAGAAAAGTTTTGAAATACGGTCAATAATGAATTAATGTCAATATACTTTTGTTTGTATACTAGTATATTCTATTAACTGTTAAAATAATAATGTACAAAAATAAATCTAATAGAATTATAGCATAAATCATGCAAATATTATGGTTAATTCAGTCAATTTTGCAATTTTACCTTTTAATTTTTTAACCTTTGAAACCCTTTTTCTAAAAAAAAATACACTGAATACATACTATAGTACTCAATATCTAAAAGAAAACAACAAAATAACTGAGTAAATTTTACAAAATTTTATACAGAAAAGTTTCATTTCAAAACAACTTTTTATTGTATAAAAAGAGTCTTTTTAAGTGCAAAATGGTCAAGAAAAAAAATTCAGTTTAATGCTGATATTTTTTTTCCTATCCTTCTATTCTATTTGATCATTGTGCATAATCTAAAACAATATTTGATAAAATAATTAAATTGCGTAATAAAAAATACTGGCAACACACAATGTATGCCAACCCGGCTGGAATCATCAGTTGTATTTTAGGCGTAAAATAGTCAAAGGAAATGCGCCATACCTCAGAGGGATGACAAAGACCCCCCCCTTATTATATTAAAGTACGTTTTTTCCATTGATTTCAGTGATATACATGTACTTTTTAAATAAGAAATTCTTGATACAAAAACTTGGCGTACATGGTGATTGAGATGCCTTAACAGAACACAAGGAATAAAGGAACAAACAAAACTAAATATATAATAATTTACCATAACTATAAAACCCAGTATACAAATTACATAAACAGTTGATTTTGTTGATATAATTTTATAGAGTGGAAGTTGATAAAATTAGATATCGTCAAAATGACTAGGCCTAATATTGCAAGATGTAAACTGCTCGGGATCGGGATCCTCTTAATTAAATATCAGGTGGGTTTTGTTTAGTTTTGTCTTTTCTTGAATAGGTTAAATTATCTTAAAACCTTTATTTTAAAGAATTGTTTGAAATAATAAAGAAATTTCCATCATATACAATGCAAAAATACGCTGTAAAGTTATTTGTAAATATTAATAAAAAATCGCCAGAGTACTCCATGTTCTCTTTGGAGCTTTGGAGTTAGTTCTGTGGTGTGGTGGTTAGTGCCTGTCATCTGATTCTCGCCTCGATACTATTTCTTACAGAAGCCGGTATGTAACGTGTAGAAAAAAGCATACCCACTATTTTCTTGATAATTTCACCTTTGTGCATTCACAGGGACTTAAAAATTATGTAGAAAAAAAGCAAAGTTAAGAAAGTTGGTACCCTTTTTCTACAGAAGCCCATGTGCACTGACTTACAAGTCTGCATGGGACAATCATTAGATTTAACTATGTAGCTTAACGTAGCTTTAGTTGCAAATAATTTTCATATGATTTGATGTTGTTAACATTATATATTAAGTTTACAAATGATGAAGTACATGTAGCATATTTTTACTTTATGAATTTATGATATTGATTCTTTCAAAACAACTTGATTTGCATGGGTACAGTTGTTTTTTCTTCATTACAGAACTTTCTCCATTGGAAAAATAAATTCTGAGAAGACATGAAATTTTATCAGTTCACTGCACAACTCTTTAGATTAAAAACAAATTAAGTAAATTTTATATCTAAACTTAAAAATTAAAGAAAAAAACCTGTCAGGCGATTGTATTTTACATTCAAATGTTTATAAACATGATAAATTTACTCTTGAATAATTTAGAAGAAAGATATGTAATAATGTTTGGATGTCCTTAAGTAATCTTTTCAAAAACAAATTGGCATGTTCATTAAATAATCTTTTTAAACAAATTATGTAATCAAGTTGGAGGGGTAACATTATATATATAAATATTGTTCATATTCACTCCTGGTCATCACTGGAAGTTTTACAAAAGATCCACTTTCTAACTTTTGTTGATTTGATAAAATGTAACAATTAATTGTAACAGAGACAGAAAATATGTTCAAATTAATTAATGTGTATATTTATATTTTTATTTAGGGTATCGTTTAGACTGCCTGTATAATACCTAGCCATTATTGAGGATTTTAAAATGGACACAGGATCGGGCTATACAACTGATACAAGCAGTATAAGTACTGAACCTTCTGAAAAAATGAAAGTTAAACAAAGACCACGAAAGAAAAGACAACGTTCTCCTGCTGGACCTAGTTGGGGTCCTTTAGAATCAGATACGGAAGAAGACTGGAAGTTAAGAAGTGTGTCGACCATCTGGACAATGAGCAAAATAAAAGACTGCGGACTTCATTATGAAAACAAAACATCACCATTTTCTGATTTCTATGATGTATTTAAAGCTTGTGATGGAAACAATGATTCTGGATTTATTTTTCCTCTGGAAGGAGAAGAAAAGACTTTGTTAGAAACATTAGTAGACCAAACCAACTTGATGATAGATCAATATGGTGTCGAACGAGAAGATCCTATGATGTGGAGCTCAAAAACATTATTCAACTGGGTTAGATTGAAGAAAAATTGTAAGGAGGCAGTGAAAAACTTAACACAGAACATTCCCACCAGGTATAAAACACTTCTAATTTATCTTCATAATTAATATTAGCTCACCTGAGCCATTGCTTTTCTAATCAAAATTTCTAGTTTTTGTTGGTGTTCATGGTGTTCATCTTTTAAACATAAAATGTCTTTGCAAAATTAAACATTCTGGAATGTGGGCTACCTTTGGCCCAAGGGCTTTCTTTATACCAAAATAAAGAACATATATTGGCTCTTGAATAGAAAATATGATAATGAAAGGTGTTTTAGACCTATATCGAAGTTATTAATTTTATTCACTTCACCAAACTTTATACTGATGGTGCATTTTGAGATAGATATGGACTAAACAGACTTGAATGCTGAGCCTGAGCCCTGGGTTTCAGATGCTGAACGAGGTTAAGAATTTTGGCTTTGGAGCATATCATATATTTAATTAGTTACTGGTAATTATGTACTCAGACTTCTTTTAGTGATGCTTCTATGTATATGGACTTAAGAGAAAAATTTGGATACAGACGCTGATCTTGATTATTAAAATGCTAGGACAGGTTGAAGATTTTTGGTGCCAGTCATAACATGTTGAGTAAGGAGCTGATTATTTGAAAGGGAAAAAGGGAAAACAAGGGTCCTATCAAACCCAATGAAGCTTGCATAGTTAAGGTTTTTATACAAAACATCAGAATCACGAAATTAAGTACTTATGTAAAATAAGGAATTTACAGTATAGTAAATGCCTTGTTTAGGTGAGATTTGTATTCTTTGATTATACAGTCATGTTTTTGTATGTACCTCTGTGCATGTGTCAACAGGAGTTTTGGAAAGAGTTACATAACTGCTGCTAAAAACAGATACTGTAAGAGGCATAGAAGATATGGTAAATGCTATAACACATTAAATTAAATGGAAATTAGATAATCAGCATGATTTTAAGATTTAAACCAGACTGTATCCTCAGGGATAAGAGAGAAGACACTACAGGAGCTCAGCGTCATCATAAATGTATGAACATTGTTCCTCATGTGAGCAGTGTGGCCCATGGGCCTCTTGCTTTTCATGTTGCATGTATTTGTAAAATGTATAAGATTAATTTTTTATTTCAGAAATCCATTGTTGCAGGAAAGTCACTTTGCCTTAAAAAAGTTTTATCATGCAATGAATGATCACTTTCAAGAGAGGATAGAGAATTACAACTCATCAGCTGAAGTTACAAAAGAATGTTACACTGATTTATTGTCAAATTTTCTGGAAGTTTTCTTGTTGACACCAAGGTATTTCAATTCACAGTCTACAAATTAGATTTGCATTAACATGATGAATATATCATCTTTGTGTACATGTTAGTTTGTTTAGTAAGCTCGCTTGAGCCAAAACTTGATACATGTATGTGAACTTTTCTGATTAATAGTTGTTTGTTGTATGTTTATGCTATGTCCTTTGTTCATGTGCAGTGTGTTAACATTGTGGTATTGCATGCCTATTGAAGAGCCATTCTCTAAGGTTCTCTTTGTTTCCAATGAATATGTTTTGTTAGGCAAACTTTTTGAAAAGCTATTATTTGTATACATGTATATTTAATTTATAGTTTGACTTTGTTTTTATTATTACAGGCGAGGTATGCGGAAGTCAGTTCTGGAAATAACAGGAAAAACAGAATCAAGTGTGCCAGACCTTCGCCTGACAAATGATACCTCAATGAACCTCTTTGTTATAGAAGTTGTTGAGGTAAGATATGCAGCTGCAAATATTTCTTACTAGAGAAAAACAAGAATTGTGTCCAATCCTATTGTAATCACTGTTTTTCCAACATCCATCCACCTACACACATTCCTTTAAAAGAGATATGTCAGGATAGTCAATTCAATTTCATTATTCCCATTATGCGATTTTGTTATTTGAACACTTAGTCAAACATATGAAACATTTTCAGTAATAAGTATTTCATTTAAATAATTTATGTCTTTTGTGTGGTTTTTGTTGTCGTTGTTGTCATTTATGTCAGCATTGTAAATATTTCACATTTTCATCTTCTCAAGAACCAGTGGGCTAAATCAACTAAGCTTAGAAAACAGCATCCTTGGGCCAAGGGGTTTTAAGTTTGATCAAACAAAAAGTCATGCTTTATTTCAAGGGGAGATAATTAAGAACATGCTATTGAAAATTTGTTGATGTTTTAAAAAAAATGTAGTTCTCAAAAGAATTCTCGGTTAGCGTATACTATTATTCAAGTTTGTAGAAATCATGATTACTGATAGTAGAAAGGGGCCACAATGGGGGTCAACTTCTTACACAGGTATATCTTTGGGGGGGGGGGGGGGGATTTTTATATGGTAGCATTTTCAGGTAGTGTTAAATAAAGTCTGTCCAAACTTTGATCCCCTGAGATGTAGAGTCGCCGGGTCACAACAAGGGGTCAATTTCTTTTTGTATGACTATATAGGAAAAAATAAGGATAACCTTTATTAATTTTGCCTCGAACACCACATGGCTACAAAATTGTCCTTCAATAGTTAAGATAAAATAAATGTTTGAAATAAAATTTAAGCTTTGAATCTTGAAATAAATTCATTTTTTAAGAAGTATGAAATCAAATTTTGAAAGTTTGAAGTATGACTTTTAAGTCAAATTTCTCAAAATGTCTTTTTTAGCAATTCAGAAGTAATTGAGAGAACTTATTTATCCTTTGTCATCTTTGTTGTCTACAGATACCCTGTGTGGTAATTGTTAAGTTTTAGTTTGACATGAAATTTAGTGTACACATTTATTTAGGTAAAAAATGTTCAGTGCAACCTTGATGAGTCTGTATCATTTGATATCAACAAAGAACTTAATGATAGACTTCTCGGTCAGCATGCTAGAGAGTTGCTGATAAATTATCAAAAGACGTCTTTTGGAGATTTAGAAGCTGCATTAGGAATTATCTGCATGCAAACTTCGGTATGTACATTTCGCTTTTGCTTTAAACTTGGTTATTTATCATGCATGTTGGATTAAAAGAGATGTTTAACGTACTCAATTGATATGTGTGTTGAATTTTCATGATAAATAAAAAAATTTTTTGGGGGGGGATTTGTTGTACATATGTAAAATTACCATTTCAAGACCCAATTGTGCTTGAATATATTTTTTTATTAATTATAAAGCAGCCAAAATTCTTTAACACTTATATCAATAGCTATAGCTGATCTGCTAAGGAGATCTAAAAACTTTGAAAATACTGGATGGCATGTCCATAACTACAGATCAAAGTACTGAGAGTACACTTGGGAGTTGGACTTATATCTTATATTTTTTTCTGTTTTAATAATAGAAATATAGCATTTGCTGTATGTTGTTCTAAACTTCCACCCCAATCAGCAATGAACTTGCCCATGTAGTGTCCAGTTTTACTGCTATTTTTAGTTAAGGGAACCCTATCACTGAACATTGATCTTAATGCTCAATATATAAAGTCAAAATATCCTGCAATTTTAAAGCCAAGTTTTTTTTTTTAAAGATGATTACCAATTTCTTTTCACAGATTATTTTCACTTGCTTGAAGATGTCCTTGGTGCATTATGCTAATATACAACAATATGGTACAGATCTGGTGTCCAGAGAAATAAGAGGCAATGATATGGCATATATGCTAAAAGATAAATCAGATGAAAGGGAAGAAGAAGAAGGTTTCAATTATAAAAAGTCAAAACGGAGGAAAGTTGTGTTAGAACAAGCCACGGAAGATGAAACTGATAAAGAAGCAAGAAATAGTGGAACAATATTTTACACGAAACCGTACAATTACCTTGTGTCAAAAGACAGAAGACAAATAATGAATTTTTTATTTTGGATCGGAATTAATTCTCGTAGAAACTTTTGATGGTACTAAGATTCAGATTTGATTGTAAAAAAGAATACAGTAGTTGATCTTTCAACTCGTTTTATTTTGTTTGTTTGCAAAGCAATAGGACAGCATTTCATAAACTATCTTTTATTCACATTAAATGTGACCCGGTGCTTCCTACATGTACAGGATCATTGATGATACAAAGAGAAGCGTTTGGGAAAACTTCCATTTTCCAATTTGTATGAGGATTCTGTAGCTTTAGAAAACAACCTATATACATGTACTTTATATCTTTCAACCGACTTACAATTTGATCGCATGAAGGAGTCCACTGATATTGGTTTCAACAATCTTGGAACTAAATGCCCCATTTTAAAGGAGAATTGCTATTTCAGTTGGAATTTTGCACAACCCAATTTAATTGACTAAAGTGTTTTTTAAATAAAACTTGCTCTTCAAGGGATAGAATATCCTGTTTAAATGTTATTGACCGGGTTCTTCATTTTTTTAGAATTTTCAAAAATTGTCTGCTGTATTTGAATAACCTTTATAACTTTAACCAAAATCAACATTTCATGCATTAAATCGAGAATTAAATTTTTTCTTCTTCAAAAATTGCAATTATTAATCCGGATTTTCGATTTATAGGTTCAACTTTGATTATATCCATTCAACTTTGATTATATACCGGTAGATTCATTGGCTAATGTAGTTTCAAATATCATATTCATATTTTAATTAATAAATAATTATCCTGTTGCAATGCGGCAAGTCAACCATGACCAGTTTTTAAAACGCCATATGTCACACTCATATTTCCACTCTGACAATACATATTTTTACATACCAGGTATAGAGTTGGGTTATGCTCGTCACTTACTCGATTGCGCCCCTTTAATGTAAACGCATATTCATTACCGACTCTGCCTCTTCTTCAAGGTATGTGAAATCATGTATTGTTTCATATTGCGTAAACTATTTTATTTTATCTTATTTTCATTATTTTAAAAAGTTTTTACAATCAGAAAACGCAATACCTCTAAGAATAAACATGTTTATATTATATTATGTATTTTTTCCAGTATAAATTACTTTGTTTTGTCTGTGTATATAAAGGTAGCGATACTGTATTATAACTTTTTATGGGTGCAATCAGCTAAGGTTTATCGAGCGCTTTAAAACAATAAGAATTCTTTTAGGAAGAGAGATAGGCCTTTTGTTTGCCAATCGTTCCACAGGGGCTTGTGTAGAAAAAAAAAGATTAAAAGTGGGTATATCGGAGGAGAATTAACAAGGGAGGAAGCGAGGGAGTATCAAAGATTGCGTCTATCGGTAACAGCTTATTTCTCATTTAAATAGTTCAACTGGCCATATGCGCCGATTAGTATTCCTAAATGATTCGGATATGATATTGTATCATAATATGATATTGTATCATGTGAAATAATACAATATGGTATAATATGATACAATATTACAAAATATGCTTCAATATCACATGTTTTGAAACAATATCATATTTGATACAAGGTCATATCATGATAAAATATCATATTGTATAATGATATTATAAGGAACCATTTTGTACCATATAACATAAAGTTGGACACCATTTTGTATAGTATCATAGGAAACAATATCGTATTGTATAGATGTATACAATATAAGGTATAGAAGATATTGGTAACATTGTATCATGCTATACAGTATGGAATTTACTTATAATATGGTTATTATACAATTTTGTATCATATGATTTTATATGATATTGTGTCAAACCACACTTCAGTACCAGATTATTAAAAGCCGAACATTTTACAGACGCCCCCTTTTTTTTACCTGTACAAACTTCAAAATGATGCCGCTTGTCAATCAAGTTTGAAACAATAACACTCAGTTTGATTGACTTCACTCCGTTAAAAACGAACTCCATTAATATTGGCATCGTATAAATTAGGCTCTTTACATTCCGCACTCCTACTGACATAGTATGTTTTTTTTATACAATTATATTTATTATAATTAACTTCCTAAACAATGTCAAGTGCTAAACACAATGTACTTTTAGACTTTTAGTTATATTCTTAAAGCAGAATGAATTTGCTGATTTTTTTTTCAATTGTACTTTACACACGTGTGCTTAGAGAAAATTCAGACGACGCGTATATAACATTTCCGTATGAAATCGCTTCGTATGGTCATTAGAACAATAACAAACATGTATTCAAACTAATATCAATTCTGACTGATTATTTATTTCCTGTGTATTAGTTCGCTGGAAAATATTTCAGCCAATGATTATCATCATAAAAATAATGGTGGTCTCAAGAGGGGGATGCATATGCCTCGTCTAGGTGAGCTTTGTAATTTGTGATTTACTATGTATTTCTACGTATTTAGATCATGCAATTTAAGATCGTGCGATCAAAGATTTATAAAGACTGACTTGAAGATACCGGTGCATTCTCTTTCACTATGTCATCTTGTGGAATAATCTGATGTATATGACGTAATAAGTTGCTATATAGTTTTATTTGTTTATATATTGTTTATTTTGTAATTAAGCATGGTCTCATTCTTTATTAATCACATTTTTATTTCACATTGTCAACGAGACCGGGTTGTTTTCACACTCTGGGCGTGCTTGATAAACTTACACCAGTGTACATCGGTGTAAACAATTTGTATTGAATATTAAGTGCACTTAAATGGTGTAGTGTAACGTTACATGGTGTAGGGAAGTTAAAAGAATAAATATGGAGGAAAATGAGAGAATCTGATGTTCCGCGGTAATTGAAGGCTTTTTTCCTGATATAAATGCTATTAAATAAACACATTTCAAATACGGGTTTCGTAAAAAAGACAACTTTTATGCGACTTCTAATCTTATATTATTTAAAATCATTTGTCAAGTTTCCAATCAAACAAATGAATCATTTGATCTTCATATTCAAGTGGTTTCAGTGCAACACCCAACAGCATATGCCCCAGACTCGGTGTAGAAAAGTGTACACCCGGGGCTTGTTTCATAAACAGGCCCAAGTGTTTTGGGCTTTACTTCAGTCTAGTCCGAGGAATTACACCGAAACAAAGTCGATCGAGCGTACTTTGTATTTCACAAAGCAGCGTAACCATGCAGAGGCGTAAACATTTGGCTATAGCTACTGAACCAGTCCTTGACAACGCAGCACTGTACATATATAAAATAGTTTCGATTACGCCGTTATGTATACAGGTTTAACAGAGACATAGGTAGCAGGGGACAGTTTTATGATGCATGAAATTGTGAAGTGGGGGTACCCCCATTTACCACTGTGTTGCGGGAAAAATATTATAATTTGCACCTGGATCAAAATGACTTGTAACTACCTGTTAGACTTAAGGAAGGACATTAAGCTTAAAAATTTACCCAAAATGACACCCATATCTTTTTCTGGTCAAATAAAATGTATATAGTCTGTCTCAAGTTATTGCTTCCATCACTTTTTGATGATTTTTAATAAAAATACACATACCTGTGAAAGAAATACAGTTGAAATCGATGATAGGGAAAATATCAAAGATTTCTTCATTGAACAATTGTCATTTTTCACTCATGAAAGTTCACAGGAACGAAAACAAATTTCTTACGGAGATTTATAATGGGAATTGTTTACATCTTTTCTCCATTCGGAATACACTCGGGATACCTCGTGCAATTTTTCAACGTTATCATCCTGGCTTATTAATGGCTGATGCAATGCAAAATCTCCGTAGACTTTTTATTTTGGGATGTGTATTGAAACCTGAAGCGGTAGAGGGGGCGTTTCAAAACAGATAATCTGGACATTTTTCATATTAGTGGATGAACGTAGTCTGAGCACAAAGGTATTTATTATTATCGAAATATCAAGCAAAAAGTGGTGGAAGCAAAAACTCGGGACAGAGTATGATTGACCCCTCTCTGCAATGTCAAAATTTTACCCATTTTGGCCCATTTAGACCTTGCCCTACCGTGTTCCTTGCAGAGAGATGACCCTCGGGACAGGGTGCAACCTGTAGTCTAACATGTCCCCTCCCTGCCAGTCTGTACCGCCCAACCCCCATCCATGTCAGTTTCACACTATTTCACTTACCGTCTGCCCTACTTTCTTCTTGTATGAAAAGTGAGCACATCTGTCAACAGCCGCCATTTCGCATCTGACTCCCACACTTTACACCAAAATACAGAAATGACTCCCTGCAACCATAAAATTATCACCTATAATCAATTCACTAATTTTCAATTACAAACAGGCCTTCAAATACACTAACACTCATTTTTACTAAAATATTGACAGGTCCTTTATGCAAAACTGTCCCTTGCCACTTGTACCATAAATAACAGTTTGAGAGGTTGGCAACTCCGCCATTAGCGTGTTTTGTTGTCGAAAAATGTTACGGGACCAACCTTACTTTGAGAACAATGTACAGATTAGTAAATTAATATATTGATCTCAAACCAACCGTGTATTGATTTTATATGTCTCTGGGTCTATGTAGCATGTGGAAATAAAAAATATTAGAGGAACAAGCAATTGAAATAATTTTACTAAAAACATGAAAGATTAGATAAATTCTTTGTATGTATTTGGGAAGTTCGAAAAAAAATATGGTTTCTTTTATCATTTTGAAAATTTTGAATTTACTGGATGGGTGTAAATTTACAAGTTGTCATATTGTAAATTTAGTGTTTTTATCTACCCAGTTTATTAATATACTCATAATTAACAATATGACAATTTTCTGACCTTAGTCGCCTTTTGTCATTGCGCATTTTAAGTGAAATGGATTTTAGGGGTTCTAAAACAAAATTAAACAAAATTAAAGCATTTTAATTTTGTTTTCGATTATTATGAATGATTTTTTTAAGGTAAAGTTATTACTTAAATGTAGAAAGAAATAAAATGGTTAAGAAAAATATTATGTAAGTTTATAAAATGTAACACATAGTCGGGCGTAAAGATGCGTTCTTTAATAAAACGCAAATATTCGAACTAGCGCTAAGTCTGGACGTGCTACCCCTTTATGAAACGAGCCCCCGGTTTACACGAAAACGCTACACCACTTATTTACCATTACGAATAATAGATTATCGATTTTTCCAATCATATCCTGGAAAATAACGTAAACTGATACCTCAAGGAACATGGGGTCATTATGAAAAAAACCCGGGCCATTCTAAATGATATGCCAAATTGCCTAGCCACTTTCTAACTATATATATATATATATATATATATATATATATATATATATATATATATATATATATATATATATATATATATATATATATATATATATATAAAACACGGCCTTTTGCGCAAAGGCTTTGCTATTCTCTCGCTTGCTTCAAGGTATAACACCGGTAATCGGCCAATCAAAATGAACTTAGTCAATTGTAGTTCCATATATACTTCAGAATTATTTTTTTCCTTGACTGAATTTTTACATTTTCCTTTACTCAGTTTTAAAATTTTTTGTACCACTGAGTAGGATATTTCATGTATTTTGTTAGGTGATGATCTTTTTTCACAGGGACTACTTCTTTCAGGGCACATGCAGCAGCTTCCTGGGGAGTGTGCAGTCTGTTTACATACAAATGGAAAACACGTGGTTTTGAGGGTAGACCTGTTTGGAGCTAGATATTTTGAGAAAATGCAGTATCGCTTGCCCTTTTTATGGTGTTAGCTGATGAGATAGGTAACAAATAACATTTCCTCCGAATATTTTGTCATGAAAAATACAAACTGATTTTTAAGAATTTTTTCCCCTCTATTGTGTTATATAGTGAAAACAATTACCGGTGTGATACCTTTACTCGCCAGATATATTATGGAGAACATAATAAGAGCATATTCATGTATTCTTTAAATTGTCATTATAAATTTCAGGAATCCAAACTAGGTATCCCTTGCTCCTGCTGCTTCTACAACTGTAACCACAACAAAATAATAGTAAACTTTAATTACGGTGATTATGGGAATTTCTGGATTAACAACCTTCATGAAAAATAATCCACAACTGGCTAAGGAATTTCCGCTGCAATCAACAAAGGTAGTCATAGATGGCAATAGCCTGTACCACTTCATATTTTATTATAACCAAGTTGATTCCCTTCACGGTGGGGATTATGACCATTATGCCCTAAAAATCAGAGAGTTTTTTAGCCTCCTTCACACCTGCAACATCCAACCATATGTTGTTCTTGACGGTGGAAATGAGCCAGATGGCATGAAATTCGAAACGATTCAAAACCGAATGAAACATAGGCTTAAACTTGTTAACCAATTGGCAAAAAATGAAAAGGATATTTGCAAAGTTATGCCAATCCTGGCATTTGACACATTTAGAGCAGTTTTGCAGGAAATTAGGATACCGCTTGCAGTTTGTGATTTTGAGGCTGACAAAGAAATCGGATTACTGGCAAACAAGTTAAATTGTCCAGTATTGTCTAATGATAGTGATTTTTATATCCTACCCTTAACAGCTGGATTCATACATTTTGACTGTGTAGATTTCACGTTGCAGGAAACTAAAATGGAGAATAAAAGCTCAGAATATTTTCTTTCTGCTCGGCTATATCATGTTGATAATTTTGCAAGTTTCTTTCCGTCGTTGGGTACCAAAGTTTTACCCTTGTTAGCTACTCTTCTAGGAAATGATTATGTTAAAACAAGTATATTCAAGCCATTTTATTCATCAATCTGGAAGTTGAATGGGAAAAAACAGTTTCGTTTTCTTGAATTTGACCATAAGATTCTTGTTACAAAGTGTGAAAACATATGATGAAGCTATTTTTACAATCAAATCAAAGGCTCAGAATTCAAACGACAGAAAAACCATTTCAAATGCGTTCAGAATTATTACAGAAAGATTTACTTTCAATAAAACAGAAAACGAATCTTCTCTGTATTCGCTTTTATTCGGAAAGCAACCAGATATTGTCAGAAAAACAATACGAGGGTTCAATAAATCAGTAATTCCGGAATGGTATGTTCGGGAGCACAGAAAAGGGATTCTTCCACCACGTTCAATGGACATTGTCACATTACACAGAACATTTTTAACTCCACAGGTCGAAAGTTCAAGCTCACAAGCATCATCTTATAAGTGCAGTGAAAAACTTCGAGCATTTATGTATTGGATACTACTTTCAGAAGACATTGCTGTACTGGAACTGAAAGAAGGGTTGATTACAGACAAAGAGTGTGCTGTCGAGGAATATGATCAAAAAGACGATTTCAACATGAGTAGATTTGTCCACCCTCTTCAAACATTGACACAACACTGCACTCTCCCAAAGCTGTCAGAAATTAAAGATCTTTCAACACCAGACAAAGAAAATATCCTTCGCATGATATTAAATACCGATTCCTTAAGAAAATATCGAATGACCAAAGATCTTGAGCTGGTTATTGGCATTATTTTATTTTGGGTAAAAGAAGCCGAGCCGAAAGTAACACTACATCATTTGCAAAGCGTTCTTGTGTGTATGATAATGCTAAAAGTTAAGTGGGTTCTTCTTCAGGGAGGCGACACTGGAAGCGAAAAAAATTTGATAGAAACTGCAATTCTGAACATGACCGACAAAAGTTTAGAAGAGGTCGGTGCGAATCTTATTACATATAATACCGAACTTAAAGACAGTGTGAACAATCCAGTAAAGAGTGAATTAATCCACGGATTTGCACAGCTCCAGACTTGCATCATGGCTACAATGCACTTTAACTCTCTATTGTTGCACCCATTTCCAAGTCCATGCATACCACACATATTTTCAGGGACGTTTTTGTACAATTTTTGTCTGGAGCTAAAAGAACAGAAAGATCCTGACTTTTTCATACATGAACTACTTGTAAAGGGCTCACAACTTACAGAATCATACCAGTGCCTCTTTGATGCTGTGATGGAGTCTATTGACCCAAACAGATTAGAACAAGCGACTAAATATTTAAATGAGAAGTTGTTCTGTAAAGGCAGGAGACCAAAGCTTGTTGAAAACGTTCTCCTAACCACTAGTAACAAGTTTAGCTGTCTTTATATGAGGGACAGTGAGGATGACGACTAAGACACTTTTTAACTTAGTCCAGTGGCATATATTTTGAAAACCGGACTAGAGATTCATAACCCTGATTTGCAACAAGGGTTTATTAAAGATCATATGAAACGATTTTTAACACTATGATTTTCTTTCATAAATATAAAGCTTGGTATAAACAAATGTTAAAATACGTGAAGTAAGATTTTTTTGCCTTTGCATTAATGAGAAATAACCGTGAAAACTCAGCACCTAAAAAAATTCTTCCCCGCTTATTGTTCTTGATTTTGTGGATTAATGACGTCACACAGACCCACCGTTGTAAACAATGCATCAAAACTAGTGTAATTTTACAGTAGTAAAGTAATTTTTGCATATATAAACGTGTCTTTAATTATTAAAATATATTTGCGCTTTAGTTTGAGCCGTTGGCATTTTAACTATGTGCAGTATGTCGTCAATTTAATCATAAAAACACCCCGTAAAACAACTATGGATCGGGTAGTGAATGATTTTAAAGTGTGGTATGAATAATTTAGAGTTTTGTGTTAAATGTATACTGTTTTGTTAGATGAAATTTTAGAACTCGAAAGAACACGATCCGTATCACTTAATTTTGGATGTCGTGGCACACTCTCCTAAATTCTATTCTGCAGAACATTTTGTATTTTCTTCACTTAATGCTGGATGTGTGTAGTGTGCTCATCGTTGTCATATATTATACACTATAACATGTAAATGAATTGCCTGGTTTACTATCTTCTATCATTCAGGTCAAATATAATTAACAGTGATTTTTTTGTTTCTGTAAAGAAAAGTATTTTTATAAATTGATAATGCCTAATTATTCTAGTACAGAACCATCTGATGCTTATGAGACAGACATACGAAAGACACCTTGATGGTAGGTTTTATTGGGAAACTTTAAGAAAGTTTATTTTAGATATAATAGCCAGTATATATATGGCTAAATTACTGCCTCTGATTTTTTGAAATAATCACGAAACTTGTAAATATTAGATGACAAAATAAAGATCAAAGTTATATCCTTAGTTTTTGACAAAATGTACAAGAACCGAAACAATGTACATGCTCAGTAAGAATTACAAAAAAAAACCCCAAAACAAAAAGATGTGTCAAGCCAAAAAGACGTTACACAACAAACTGAAAAATACAAATATGGGGTCTCGAGGAATCAATGGATGAACAAGAACAATATAGTAGATGAACATCCTAACGATTCCAAATTTGTCCTTAACCATATTCCAGCAACAGCACAGACAGTATTATTAAAGATATTTGCAAGGAAAAACTGGGGATCCAAATATCAGAAAACGATATTTATTGTTCCCATCCCCCTGGAAACAGAAACAACCATGTGGGCATCCAAATTATCCGTCGTTTACAAAATTGGAAAACAAAGAACGCAGTATACAAAGCAAAAAGTGAACTCAAAACTCTGATATGTTATTAACTGTTACGCTTGCGTAAAATTTACTCTTTTTGGATCAACGACGGGAGAATTTCTACTAAACTGTCCGAAAATGGTCAAAGATATTTGATCAAATCCATCAGTGAACTGCACAAAATCGCACCTCCACCGAGTGACGAACAACAAGGTTAAAAACTCTAATCCCTTGCTCTCCTCTTCTGAACCTCAAACCGATGTGAGCTACATGTATGTATGTTATAAATTGAATACAATACAATGTGATATTATAAGCATTGTGTTCCTGAATGGTAGATATTTGCAAATGTATGAAAACAAATATATTTATATGTACAACCAAGTTATATTTAATGGCTGTGGCTAAATTACATAGCTACATTTGTGTTTGCTATATACAGCCTACTCCGGATATATTGAAATTCAGGGGACCATGCAAATTATTTCAATATATCCGTATTTCAATATAAGCGAAATTGATTGACGTGAAGCCGCCATTTTTGAAAGTTCAATCCCGATGTAAGCATAGAAAACCAAACCCAAACAAATTATGTGGTCATCATTTATCCTATACAATGAACAGATTACATGGAACAATAGTCCTTGAAAGTTTGATTAAAAATTATATCCGAAAGTTTTGTAAGTTTCATTTTGTTACTTTCTTAAACCTCATCATAATCTCCGATTGCATTCTTTTAAGTTTTAGAGAATAATCACCAGACTCAAACGCTTCAAATATTGCTGAACGCTTCTTGTATACCATAGTAAGTGTACACGCAATAATCTCAAAATCCTTAGCTATTTCGAATTTAGGCTTTGTCCTTTCATCAATAGCCATAACTAGTTTGTATTTAGCGTCCGGGGATAAGGTATTCTTTTCCGTGGGGTTTCCATATTACGTCTAGTCTCAATATATCCGTATTCGTAAAAACAAAAAATTCAACTGTGAATTCATTTTACTTTTTAATAGAAGTATAAAAACACACATGATGAGAACTTTATTCACACCTTTGTATATCAACCGGTCAGTCTGGCATAACCGTGACGACAGCCGCCAGGGAGTACTTCATTATAACCGTTATAAAAACAACTAATTATCACCTTTGGGGACCGATAAGTGGCTTCAATATAAGCAATGTAGCAACCTCTAATGATACAACGTCCACTAATGATATAATGTTGCATTAGTGGTCAGGATGTTGACCACTAATGATATAATTTTATCATTAACGAACAACCTAACCGTCCGCTAATGATATAATTTTAGATTTATATCATTAGCGGTCAAAAACCGTAACCTCTAATGATATGGGGAAAAAATGAGAAATAAGGACTACCTTGACCACTAATGATACACATTTGCACACATTTTTAATTGCATTAGTGGATGGATTTGCAACCTTTAATGATATAATATGATATAATTTAATATAAAATTATATATATATATTTGATTTGATTTTCATACGATACTGCATAAGAATTGGTTAATTTTTTTTTTTTTTTTTGGTGGGGGGGGGGGGGGGGGGCGTTATTTGATCATATACATGTATTTTGTCCTTTAAAATACACCATTCTGACATTACCCTGATATTTTGCCTTTTTACTTGAACTGAAATAGTCGCATACAGACAAAATACATACCATTTATGACTTCGTCTGTTTACTTGAAGATCCAAATTGATTATCATTAATCAAAAAGGAGTTGTGCTAAATATTTTTAGTTGAAGAAAGTTTGAAGAAAAGCAATTTTACGATATTAAAACATTATTGATAAACTTTTAGCGGGATTTTATTAACATGAAAAAGGTCCAATTCATAAAACTTATTCTGCCTGGTGCAGGCAGATAGCTAACCTTGCACAACGCAAACAAAAGTCACACGGGTTTCATATTTTATTTTGTGTGGAAACGTTGCCGTCATGAATAATATTGGTAAAAAACTACGACAAATAGAAATAACAAATTACTAAATAGGAAAATATAGAATTTAACTTTATACCTTTAACTGTAAACTACTTTAAAGACCATAATTTTAAGAATGTTTTATCTGTAAAATAAATTTCCATCTGTAACTATACTTCAAAAATACAATTTAATACTAACAAATTTGAGCAATGACTTCAATAAAAAAGACTTACTTAGTGGTTCGAGGCACGCATCTAACAAGATTGAAGACGATAGACAAAGTGAGACCGGACTGGTCAGTAAGGCTGACAGGAAGTGAGTGATTGACCAGATATAGTAAACTTGTACCAAAAATGATTACCGGGTATATTAAACTCAAAGTGGTTAGCTTGTAAAAAAAATATTTCTGAAGAATTTTAAAATTAAACCATAGACAACACAAGACTATTTGCTATTATGGTCTGTAGCACAATTGAATCACTAATTTATTGTTAAGTTGAATATGTGGGTTTGTTAATTATACCTTAGAACAACAAAGAATATGAAATAATGTTGGTTGAATTAAAACTACTTCAACAATGGTGATTATGTCGGTGTAACAAAAAATGTTAACCCGGGTTGAAAATTGACCCAGGTTTGATAAAATTATATCATTAGTGGTCAACATTCTGTCCACTAATGCAACATAATATCGTTAGTGGACAGTGTATCATTATATAAATAGTGCCTGTTTGGGAGGGTAACAGTTGAAATTGACACCCCGAGAGAACCATTGTCAACCGACGCGAAGCGGAGGTTGACAATGGTTTTCGAGGGGTGTCAATTTCAACTGTTATCCTCCCAAATAGGCACTATTTATTTTATTATACTGAATGTCTTAATTTTAAAGAAATTTTTCTGCTTTTGTATAGAAATGACGTGAATTCTACGGCGAACTGTACGCGCATAATTTACGCGCATGTAACAATTCGTTGTGTTACCCGTTGCCAAGTGTGTTGCTAACGCTGAGGGTAATAGAACAAATTATCAACTGCGTCTAAACCAATCAGATTTCAGTATTTAACATGAAAGTATAATAAAAGAGGTTGCTACATACCACGTTTTCAGTCAAATGAAATATTAAATGATTGAAGTCAGAAAAATCAACCTTTGAAATGTCAAATTACCCAAGACGGCAAATATAGCGGATAGTATGAAAGAGTTAAAGTTTTGAAACCGAAACTTTTAAGTACACACATGTACAATTAAACTGTGAAGAGCAAGTTACACTTCTGTTCAAAGACAGTTCAAAACTCTGAAGTCGGAGTCAATTTTCAACAGGGTCAGTTTTCAACGTGTCGATGTCCTTAGAAGTTTGAAAAATATTTTTCAAGCTGTTGAAAACTGACCCCAGGTATAATTTCACGACTTTTGGTATCAATTTTTCAACGTTGAAAAATGATATCCGGGTCAAATTTCAACCCGGGTCAAGATTCCTCGTTACGCCGGCGAATGCGTCATAAATGTCCAATACTCCCTAAACACACCCACGAAAAAGTTTCTGTGTAGTGTTTGTATCTGTATTGAACACAATATTTTTTTCTGTCAAATCAATATAAGTAGCTTATTAATCATAATTTTGTTAATCTTGCAAGTTAAAGAAAAGTTATTGTTAAGTTGAATTAATTAAATAATCACTGATCGCGACTTGTCTGATAAAAATATGAAAACTGCTCATTATTGTGCTGTCAGTTAATTATCATGACTTCTCAAAATAAATTAAAGTTGAAGCGATTTACCGGAAATATAACATAAACGGCCGGTATTGGTTTGACAATCTTAGCAAACCACGGTCAACATGAACGATCATGGTGGAGAGAGATATATATATAAACGGACACCGGACCATGGCTTGAGACGATGTTGTTTGACATATATTCCTTTTAGCTCTATCTACACAGTTTAACAACAAGAGACAGAGTTCTTAGTCTTAATAACAAACTGTTGCTATCGGGAAAAAAACCCCAAACAAAAACAAACAAAAACAAAAATCCATATCGGCATGAATATCGGACAATATTAGGAATTAAAACATGGAGCTGAAATTTTTTATCAGATACAAAATAATTAGGTAGAGCAAGTTCCATTTCAGAGACAGTTCAAAAACCTGTAGTTGGTCAATTTTCAACGTGTGAGGTCATCAGAGATTAGAAAAAAAACCTTTTTTGAGCTGTTGAAAAATGACGTTTGGTCGCAGTTTTAACGTTAGAAAAGCCCCCGCCCCTCCCCCCCCCCCCCCGCCCCCAATATCCCAAATCAATAATCAATGTTGAAATATGAAATCAGGGTATACATTTCACGACTTTTGGTCTCAGTTTTCAACGTTAAAAAAGCCCCCCACCCCCACCCCCTCCCCGAATCAATAATAAATGTTGAAAAATGAAACGCGGGCCAATTTTTAACTTGGACTAATATTCTTTGTTACAACGACATGATCCCTATTGTTTAAGTAGTTTTAATTCAACCAACTTTAATTGATATTCCTTGTTGTTCTAATCTATAATTAACAAACCCATATATATATATATATATATATATATATATATATATATATATATATATATATATATATATATATATATATATATATATATATATATATATATATATATATATATATATATATATATAATCTTTTATCATGTTATATCATTAAAGGTTTCAAATCCATCCACTAATGCAATTGAAATGTGTGCAAATGTGTATCATTAGTGGTCAAGGTAGTACTTATTTCTCATTTTTTTTTCCATATCATTAGAGGTTACGGTTTTTGACCGCTAATGATACAAATCTGAAATTATATCATTAGCGGACGGTTAGGTTGTTCGTTAATGATAAAATTATATCATTAGTGGTCAACATCCTGACCACTAATGAAACATTATATCATTAGTGGACGTTGTATCATTAGAGGTTGCTACAAAGCAATATTTCAAAATAGCCGATTTCATTATATCCGTTAAATCAATGCAAAGAATATGAGAGGCAAAAACTGGGGATTTATTTCTATTTCAAAATAAGCGGAATTTCAAAATAAGCGATTTCAATATAAGTGGAGTAAGCTGTAGTAGTATTATAACTTTTGTAAGCCTAATTATATAATCAATTAGGTTTCTTGTCCAATATTGTTGTTGAGGCCATAATGTTTATTTTTTTTCTACATATTCTTGTTTTTATTCATTTGTTCCATTCTTGATTCTTCACTTTGTATTCTTTATTTGTATGCACACACTTTTTCAGGTTTTTGCGTACTTTATTTTTGACCTTCAACTTGTGTCCTGATATTAGGCAACAAAGGTTATGGTCGTTAGGTGCCTGTATAAATTCACTTCTGTCTGCTCTCTCTTGAAAAAATGTTTTAATTTTAATATTTTCCTATAAAGACTACTTTTCAAATGTTTACTTTAAAACTTACAGTGGTTTTGAAACTCGTATAAAACATTGGTAAGGTGTTTTGAAAGATTAAACTGATCTTAAAATCTACTAGTACACAACTCTTAATCATATACATGTCAATTGCATATATTTAAACAGCTGCCATTTTATCCACTGACTTTTATTTTTGTTGTGTACAGATCTATTGTATTATATGTTTGTATTTGGAGAGGGTGCGGTCTAAGTTATGGAATTTGTGCCCAGTCCCAACTGTATTTTTGGACAATAAAAATATGTTCAAATCTAAAGAATCAAAATAGACGAAGAACAAATTGTCAAGATGTATCAATATGCAACTGACACTGCTTGTTTTACACTTAGGTCATCAGCATATCCTAATGGTATTTAAAACAAAGTCATTGGATTAATATGCAAATAGATCTGGCTTAAAGATAAATTTTAATAAGACATAAATGACGTTTATGGATGTCAAAATGTTTGTAAATATTTCTTTATCACTGTAGATATAAATACAAAGGAAACTTGATTTTCTGCGATTAATTGAAAAAAGTAAAACATGAATAAGATTTAAACTAAGATAAGAAATAAGTTCTGAAGATATCGATAGAATTTTAAAAAGTAGTATTTACTTTAATAGATGGGTCATCATCAGCATCTCTTAGATTATTTTTGTTAAAGAAAAATTATTGGATTGATATGCAAAACGGTCTAGCTTTAAAAAAAAATTAACAGGACATAAATGATGTTTATAGATGCCGAAAAGAATTTAAATAATTATATAAAAAAATGTTTTCTTTTTTATTCTATTCTTTAATGAGACCAAAGCGTTACTTTTTTAAAATATACCCTTAGTAAGATATCTCTATCGAGTGAATTATGTGCACTTGATGCAGTAATGTGAAAATCTTAAATAGCATCATAAGTTATACTGCTTGTCCTTTTATTTCATAAATACTTGGTAAACACAATGAAAAAATCATGTTTTAAATGTCACTTTGTAGGTAATATAAAAGAAATTCGTAACCAATCTCAGCGTTTTGTTTATTTTTACTAATGGAATATATCTAAATTGCTTACAGCCACCCCCCCCCCCCGCCACCGAACGGCATCATGGAAGATCTTGACATCCCCTCCAAAGTGATTTAAAATTGAATCTAGGTATCGGGATTACTTTTCCTGATTTATCGGGTAATATAGAATATAAAAAAAACTGTTTCATTTTTTACATGCTTTTAAAGCCTTACAAATAAATTATGACGTCATAATCATAGAGCATCAAAAACGACACTTTGAAATCATTTATTAGATCCTGACCTTAGAGCTGGCATGAATTCATAAAAGCATTTACACATGTAGTTGCCATAATAGTTTTGATCGCTCTTCTACTGCCACTGGGGTATAAATATCAGTTGAGAAAGTTACGGTCGGTTGCTTTCCAATCAGGGAATTCAGGTTTAACGGACTTCTAAATGCATGAACTACACGCTGTAGTAAAATGATTTAAATAAAGAATTAAGGAAACAACAATCAATAAAACAGAAAATATATTTATTCTTTGAAAGAATTTCAAAGGTATGCATATTTTTGTGCTGAGCTAGTGCTGCCTTACTTCGCATGCACAACGAACACATGTGTCGTTCATACAAGGTGCATGGCGTCTACATCTTTTTGAAAACCTCGGCGGCACTACATCCAACAGTTCAACTCAGATAAATGATAGTAAAATCAAGAAAGTAACAACTTAACATAATTTTCATCGTTTCCTACAAAAACGTCCCGTTTCTAAAATCCATGCCATCATTGACATTCCTCGAGCTACAACAATTTGTGGTTTGCGCATGTGCTATGTGCAATATACACACAAAAGCAGGTTACAAATATCGAGGATTTGTGAAATATGTGTGCATAGAGTTCAGTCTGTCTTGTTTCGTCGTTCATCGGATATTCCTTGCCAGTGCAGTGGTTGTCTTATTTTTTTGTTCAAAACGCGTTTCTACAAGACTTTTCGTCGAATGTAACGTGTTCAGGTGTACGAAATACCTCAATGCACTGAAGCATAGATAACCATATCGGCCTTTTGAATGGGGTGTGTAGAGATGAGCAGAACTACAGAAATTGACTAATATGGCGGTAGTCGAAGATAAAAGGGCAATAATTCGTATTTATGAATTCACGTCAGCTTTAACATGTGTATTCAGTTCCTCGGATATGTATAAAGTGTTTCAATGCAGTGCTAAATTTTGCTATGAAAATGTTAATGTAAGGGACATATAGAGATTCTAAATAATCCGGAAAACGAAAATACATAATCAAATCAAATGTTCCGAGATTCACAGATATCTTATTCTAAAATGTATTATTACATGGATTGGTTCAATTTCTAAAAAAAACCCCACCTAATTATTTTATTATAGAAGCACAGGTAGAACATACTGAATATAAATATATACATAGTTCATAAACTTTAAAATTCCTTTGATTGTTTATGCTTTACACAAGTATAAACTAAGAATCAAACTAAATGTATCTTCTTCTAGAATATAGAGAATGGAGATATCCTATTTTACAAGATTATACAAGCAATCTGTGGCCTTAAGTGTTGATCCGTAATATTTTTGTCGTCTAATGATTGATATGGAATATAATTACGTAACAAGAAACAATCCAGATTTTAACGATTGTGTCACATGCTAATGTCTTGCTTTGACTTATCCTACTTCATTGTCTTCGTTGTCTACTTAGGGTCGTGTATCACTTTCATAATGTTCACAATTCTCGTCTTTTTTACTTGATGTCGTCTGTGTACCATTACAGCAACAGACACAGTGACAATGGCAATTGACAGCACAAGGAGCACGACGACTATGATACTCAAGAGTCGGAGGTTGGTCGATGTACTCTATTATTCCCACAATTTGTTCACCTGACAAAAAAATTAAGCTGTAGTAAAACAAGATGAGAAGTTAAGAAAATAAATTACTCAATTGTCTCAACAAAGTATTGATTTTGCATTACATACTGCTCTACAAACAGAACAACGATACAGTTATTTTACGTCTGATGAATTCAATGATCTGTGATTGGCTGTAATTTAACATTTACATGTAAGAAAAAAAACCATTTTATTTACCCGTATTGACCAAAGAGGTTACACTAATATTTGATTTTATATTAAATGCAAGGATTTATCATCACCATTCCTACGAAAGTTCGTGTTTCTCATTCCAATGACTTTAGCCTGATGTTAAAAAAAACTAGGTTAAGGGATATTTTCCTCGCTTTTCAACGCTGACTTGGATAAGTCTGTATTAATTTGTCACTGAATTGTAAGGAAAAACAAGTCTGCTGCTTTTTCATTTGATACAACTATTCAGCTATACATGTATATGTATACTCAAATCCGTTTAGCTGAAAACTGAAAAAAATATTCTTCCCGAAACAAAATACATAGTGGTCTTTAAGATCTCAGAGCTCACATGGACAATGTATTCGGTTTAATGAGTGCATATCCCGCCTCTCTTCCTTTTTTTTTTTTAAATTATCACAACAATGGTTTAAAAAATCATTCTGGTTATGATGCATTCCTTTGATTGGGTGAAAAAAAAATCATCTTATAAAGAATCTTGCCTACGCCCTAAAAAGATTAACGTCAAAATAATATCAATTTGCTTAAAGTGAGAGTTAATTTTTTGTTCAATTTTACAGTCGCTCTAGTGGTATCAATTGGAGCAGCAATTTATTCTCCTATAGCTAGGTGGTAGCTTTGGTACCCTGGACGCCTACATGAGGTATAAAAAAGTCAAAGTAAACTAAAGCACCTTAACTGTAAATCCTGTTATTTTGTATTAACTACATATGATTTATGTTTGTAATTTTTGAATATTTTATCAAATGTTTAGGGCTAACGACAATAAATATTATTAACTTGATATAAGTTTTGGCTTTGCATAGTCAAAAATAAAGAACCATCTCACCCTGATGAATAACTTGTCCTCAGTTAACCTTGTTGTAGGTTCCTTGGTAGGAGGCCGACAGACCAGTTCTGTTTCGGTCAAGCTTGTAATAGTGCAGTGCCCAGGGCCGACAAATACTGTGGTTTCATTAATTTTCGTGGGTATCAATTTTCGTGGATTTTCTGAAAACCACAGTTTCAAGGATACGCAATTTCGTGGCCAATGATCCTATCAATACAAAATGTTAGTTGAAATTGCACTTCAATGAACATTAATTTTCGTGGATAAACTTAACAACGAAATCCACGAAAATTGGTATTCAACGAATATTGATGAAACCACAGTACCAGATAGTCTTTCAACTCTGTCGCTCTGGTCAAATTTTTACCCTATAAAAAGCAGCGCAATTCAATGGCACCATTTTTGACAAAATTTAGCATTTTGAGATTTTTAATAAGATCACAGGAAAACTGTTGTAATGAACAGGAAACTAAATCAAATATGAAATTTGTTCTCCTAATGAAAATATATTTCAAAATATTATTTTATTCTCGTTTAGGATACATGTATTTCTTTAAAAAATCCAACAGAAATTATCCAAATATATGTTCAAACGTTAAACAACCGATTTGATATTTTCAGTGATTTTTTAAAATAACTGTCCTTAATCAGAAAAAAGTTATGTCTCACGAATTTAAACCATTCCACATTATAAAGTGCAGCTAACAAATCAAACGACTTACAACTAGTTTGATGGAATCTTCTAAACGTGGATTAAGTTGTATGTTGTGTTATCATTAAAAGCCGCGAACAGAGGGTCATCCACATACAATACACTAGACGTGAAGGTATGAGAAAACCCATCAAGGTATATGGCGATATTGGACCTTGTGCCCTCCTTCTTTCGTAGCTTTTCGCTTTCTTTGTTGCTTGGATATGTGCATTCAAGTTTAGTTTGGGTAAGAATTCTGCATCCTGAGCCTCTTTCCTGTAGCATATATTATGTTTGATGTACTACAATTAAGCAATACGTATACATGTAAAAGTTTTTGTTGTACATTTTTACAACATTATTCATATTTTAAAAAAAACCCTGAGTTTCATTTGCTTGGCAAGTGAGTTAGTTGTTGATTACACATTGAAATTTTGATATGGAAATAAAAAAAAATTAAGGTAACTATTTCGCGATATTCACAGTCTCGATCCAATGTCTAAATTCTGCATATACATAGGCAATTTCGCCACATATGATTCTGATTCTTTTCATATAAGAATCATATCAAAATCACATAAGAATGATATAAAAATTGATTCATATAAGAATTATATAATCCCTATCATATGATTATGATATGATTTGAATTATATGATAACAACTTCATATCATAATCATATCAGATTCATATGATATCAGAATTATATGAGAAGCATATCATAATCATATGATTATGTCTATATATGATTTACTTTAAAGTAATAATGACAGTTTGGATTCAATGCATCCATTTATTTGATAAATCTGGTTATAAATTAATGTCTATCATTGATGAACAAAGATTGTATATGAAAAGGTTTGCATGGAAATTGTAAATCTTTGTAAAGTTGATGCAGTGCATATCATATGCTTATCATAATCACAAATCAGTTTGTGTTTTTGGATAATGCTATGAAAGAATAAGACTGTAATGATAATAAGAAGAAGAATGTCATTCGGCTATAGCTAGCACAATTAGTTTTAAAAACTAATTTACCTGTTGTCATTAAAATATACATAATCTATAGACAGCAATTGTAAACAGAAACTAAAATAAAAACATGTAATTCTGAGAGATAAATACAGTATTCAATTCATATTCTCAATTCAATTCGTATTCTCATATTGTATAAAACACCATAGAGAAAATAAACAATACAGACAATATTATACAAAAAGCAAGAGTGTATACTGTACACATCAGCCTGGAGAGTTGACTCTCTTAAATATAACTTTTCAAAACCCCACAATTCAGAACCATACAGTAAAATTGAAACAATCATTTTATCAAACATATCAAGTTGACAATCAATCGATAGATTTTATTCTCTAGACTACTTAATTATTGCGTACATAACTCGGGTATCTCTCGTCACTACTTATTTATTAGTACTGTAGAAAGAGTCTGTTCTTAAAAATAAAACTCCTAAATATTTAAATTCCTTGACAAGTTCTATTTCATTACCATTGTACAGAAATGATACATTTGAAGATTGTCTGTCTTTACCACAAAATATAATATTTAGTTTTCTCAACATTCACTTGTAATTTCTAATTTTCACAGTACATTTGAAAACAATGAAGCTAATATTGCAAATCACCCTCATAATATGCATGATGAAAAAAAGTGCATACAATATTAACATACCTTTAAATATAAAATTTCTATTAAAGAATGTCTACCACACAGTATAACAAAAACATCTCCTAGGCAAAAATACTCTCAATAATAAAAAAAACCCCACTACATGTACAAACAATGTTTTTTCATCAAACCATTGAACTTTGAAAAAAGGGAATACATTTTATTCCTTCAAAGGATATTGAATCTTTAACAGTAAGACCTGTTATACATAGTAATTGATACTCTTGATGTACAATTAAATATGTACACATTTTCAGACAGCAGAACGGTAAATTTACAATTTTTTTGAGCAGGTTTTTAGATCTGAAAATGGAAATTCTGATGGACATTTAAGAGAAAAAACATTAACTACATAAACTCTTATGGCATGATTCATGTTATGTACAACAAATCTTTTATACACATCTTTGTCCTCTTGTTCCACTCTGATAGTAGTTCTTCCTTCTCTGATGGTGCAGTGGGAGTGAGCGCAATGGTGAACAAGAGGGACATAGGAAAGAACTCTGTGAAGGGGGACTACATCAGTTTCGTTCTTGAGGTGCACAATAGGGCAACCTAGAAATGATGTTGTCTGGATGTGCCCTTTCTCTACAGTAATTAACGACTTCCTCTGATTTTCTAGAAGTATTAAATATCCTCTCTTGAAGAGTCCGATTTCAACCTGAATATGAAATTTTAGACATTATTTGGGAAACAGCATGCATAAATCAAGATTAAAAGAAGAGTGACCATGCAAGGTCACATAATTCACATATTATTACGTATTCTTATCCTTAACATTAAGTCACTTTGTAATGGGATGATTTTACAGTTATCATATATTGAGCATTATAAAGCGTAAACTGCCCCAACCCAGGTTATACGAGTATAACTTAGGTAGACATCAAGTTCATTTATTAAATACAATAACATATGAGTTTTCGAAAATGTTAAAAGTTTACAGACAGACAGATGGTCGCTGGACAAAAAATGATCAGAAAGCTCTCTTGAGCTTTCAGCTCAGGTGAGCTGAAAATGTTCAAGTGAGAAAATATTTCAAATGATGCACACTAACTTACAAAACTTGATGTGCAAAACCTGACATTCACTCACGGACTCTACATATTGAGAAGTTTTATTCATACCTCATTTTCCCTGTTCATATATGCTAAGGACATCCCCTCTTTGATTACTGATCCATCCTGACTCCTACAGCCTTGGTAAGTTATCATCTTTCCATCCACAGTGGGACTTGGAGTGCCAAGGTCAATTAGTCCTTGTAACAATAAGCACTGTGGATGGAAAGATGATAACTCTTGGAGAATTGCTTTCTTGTTGTTGCAGCGGATTGGCATCAGTAACACTGGCATATGGCTTTCATAGTTGGGGTCTTTGGTTGACAAATGACCTGCATGTATAGAATATATGATGTATATCCTGTAGATATTATTCCTAGCCAGTTAATTTTGAAAAAGAAAAATTTCCGTACAAACTTATATTTCAGTTATTGACTATTTGTCTATACAGAGTTATATGAGGCAGTGAGAATATACTACTGAATATAACAAATGTATTTATATCATAAATTACCGAGAAAGTCTATCATTTCCTTCCTTTGAGCAAGTTCTTGTACACTCTTTGTGCTTTGGGTCCTGTCAACAAATTATCAATTATAAAATGCTTATAATACCAGTAATTCAGGTCAGTAAGAATAACAAAGATTTATGACTTAATACTTAACAACTCACTCTCCCCTATTACTTGACAATATACTCTTAATAAAAATCAGGGTATGCATCACATACACAAAATGATTGGATTTTAAAAAGGGCATAACACCCAAAAGATAATTGCACAAGAACTTACATTTATGTATATTTATATACATACTTTTAAAATGTCTTTAAAGAACAGACCAGGTTTCGAACCCGGGCCCCCTGAATCTCTAGTCAGGTGCTCTACCAACTGAGCTATCTGGCGCTGGTATTCGAACCAGTCTGACCGTCACATTTATGACACATTTTGTTCTGAATATATATAGCTACAATTTTTTTATAATATTCTGTGCATGGATGTTATAGGAGCTAGTTACTGCCAGCTCAATTACATGGCGCAGACTGACATACAGAGTGACCGGTTAAAAAACATTCAACTCCTTTACAACTTTGTTGTTAAGGGTATAAAAATATGAATAAGTAAAATATGCACCGACTTGTTCAATAAATTAAGAACATAATGAAGAGGATGATTTATGCAGATAATATATTTGTTCTTTTCCTTACCATGTTGCATCATTTGTTTGGAAAAAACCACCCATTAACACATGAAGGAAAACACAGCTTTTTCCAAATAAAATGGCCGTATCTCGACTTCTTGCGAGTTGATTTTCTTGATTGAAGAGCTTTGCTCTGATCAGGCCATGCCTCTTTTCGAAGACATCTTCAGAATATCCAAGAGGTGGACCATGGCGTGATATTTCATCTGTCTGTCAAAGTAAGAATAGGGATAAAATTCAAAAACATTGGAAGATACCCCTAGCTGGTACATGTATGGATTTAAGATTGAATTAATTAATACGAGTTGAATTATGTGTAATGGATCAACTTACCAAATGTGTCAGCAAGTGAGTTTTCACTTTGTTTTTAAGTTGAGGTAAATGCTCTTCGACTATTTGAAGATACTTTTTTACAAGATTGTCTAAGAGTTGAATGTCCTCATCGTCAAAGGAATCTTTGCACACCATTCTATTTATCTGCAACCAAATAAATTAAACATTAGACACCCATAAGCCACATTTCTCTTCAATATAACAAGTTTTCATTTAATATTACATGAAAGATACAGAGCTCACAATTCTTTGTTATGTAAACAAGGCTCATGCCTCTCATAATTACCAAAGCTAATAAACAGGTCATCTTCAAATACACTGTATTCAAACCAGCAAAAGCTAAGCTGAAAGGTGCGACTTGAATCTAAATGGAAAAGAAAACCACCATTACCTATCTTTTTGGGCATCAAAGATGCTATAAAAAAATTTTTGAAATATACAACAAACGTTTCCATTAATTTTAAACTTGAAATATCATTTAATAGCTTGACATCATTGAAATGTTGACAAGGTTTCATCAAAGGGCCCTTTCTATATATACTTGGTTCAAGATCACTGCACACATTTTAACCAAAGGCAGTCTGTGGTTAATTATGAGCTAAATTGGGCTTTAGGGGAGAGAATTATAAGCCCCAGACAAGTAACTGACGCACAGACTGATCACTGTAGGGCACCTGCACAGTTATAATGCTTTTGAGGTTTATATAAAGCATCAACTGCCCGGGCCAGTTTAAGCTAAACTCGTATAAGGCACAACTTTAATTCATTCGATCCATATAATGAATTTCAGACAATTAAGTACTTACAAATTTTTTCAAATCCTTTCCTTGTCTACTGTTTAAGTTCTTGCAGATGTTGAAAGTTATTTGCTGCTGAGAATCAAGTCCCGACAGATGACTTTCAAGCACTGAAACTTTATTCTCACTCAGTGATTCAATGCAAACTTTCAAAAGGTGCTTTGATGTGCCCAAGTGAAATAAATGAAGCACTCCAGATGGAATATCTCTACAAGAAAAGGAAAGTTAAATAAAATTATAATAATTAAAGAGTAAACTTCCCAAATTCATATTATACTCATATAAAACCTTAGTTAGGCTATATAAGTCAATTAAAATGTTTATTTTTCACCAATCAAATTTAAAAAATGAGGCAAAATTTATACCGGTACTTTTAAAAAAAAACAAAACACCATATACCGGTATGTCAATTTGTACAAAACTGAAATGCAATATCTTTAGAATGTTATACAATGCAAGCATTATATATTTTGATATAAAGGAAATTTTATTCAATCATAGATGCAATTATACTGTATCAATCAGATACCTTTTAACAATGTTTCTTGTTCAATGTTTAAAACAAAGTGTACAACAATTTAAAAACAATGTCTAAATACCTATGAGGGTTTAAAACTTCCCAAAAAGGATTGTCATAGTCCTTCACACCTGTCTGTTTCTTAAGAGATTTTTTTGATTGTTCAGTCCCTCTTAATCGCAGTCTTTCAACAGTTCTCATTGTCTCTTGAGGGAATCTTTCTCTTTCTTTAGAAGAACATGTATCTCTGTCAGCCTGTAAAAAATATTACCTCAGAACTTGATTTTTTTTTAGAGAAAATTATATAGATATATGTATATTTTCCAATTGTATATGATCTTTATAAAGGGGTTTCATGACCACCCAAACATTTGAAGCAGTAAATAATTCATGAAGTAGATGGGTTTTTTTTATTAAGGATCCTCTACACCCCGTGACTTCTACTATTTATAACAATTAACTGTATGTCACATCATAACGATTTTAATGCATTGTGAAACAATTAATTTGCCATCATAATATATGTCTATCTCTGTGGAGCAATGGGTGTAGCTTCGATTTACCGATCGACCTGCAAATCGTGAGTTCGAATACGGCAGGGAATTTAATTTTCACGAGTAGCTGTAAAACTTTTGATTTTTTCCCCTAAAGTTGATATTTTTTTTAGTCTTTGACAAGTCGAACACATGTTAAATATCAAGATCTTTAAATAATCAATTCAGAATAATGGGCTTGTATGCAAAACTTTTCAGAGGAGTGTAGAGGACCCTTAATCAGGCAGTCTAACAAACTTTATTACAGTGATAACATACATGACATTTAGGACAAAATTTCAATGCTGTTGCCCCAGCATGGTTGCAAGCAAGAGAAAGCATGTTAAAATCAGCGATCAATGAAGCCACTTCCATCTTGATTGCTATGCAGGTCTTCATATCGGCATCAAACGTTTCAACTGGATTTCTTAAATATAATAAGAATATGATTTAAAATTAACTTGACATCATTGAGCGGGGCCCTTATAATCAAACATGCTAAACAATGTATCGAATTAAAGGTATGACTGATGTAATTACAGTTCTATATTCAGAGAATTTTTTTCAACTTACTGTTGAGTAGATTCAATGTCCTGCAGAATTAACTTTGAAATGCTCAACACTGAGGCATGCTCAGAAGCTCCAAGAAAATTGGAATAAATCTCATTGTTACGAAATTGGAGAGGAACACCTATAAAAAAACATTTCCTGTAATGATTAGATATTTACATTAATTTGGCAAAAAGTGTAACGTTGCTGCAGTAATTTTTGAGAATACAGTATTAACTGCTTGTCCAGGGTTAAATGTTTTAATGACCTCACAATAATTAACGCACATGCAATATTGTTAACATAAAAACATCGTTAATGATTCTGAACGATTTGCCATTCTCAAATGTAAATACATACATGTATAAGTAATATTCAACAGCAATGTAAAAAGTTCTCTAGGATATGAACTTGTTTAATTGGTATGTGATCAAATCTATATAGCTTCTAAGAAGCCCTTTGGGCTTCACAGGATTTGATCACGTGACCAACCAAGTCTATATCCCGGTGAACTTTTTAACATTGCTGTTTACTTCTTAAATATTTCTCTCTAATTATTTCTACATTGAAATTTGAACCCTACTTGATGGACGGACAAACAGATGGAGTACGGACAACTTGTGATCAGAAAAGCTCACTTGAACATTCGATTCAGGTGGGCTAGCTTAAAATTATTCAAATAGATTTTGGTTCTTAATTTGTGTACCTGCTAATTGCATTTGGGCACAATGCATTGGTTGCCATCTTTTACTGACATTTGTTGAGGTGTCATCAATGAAAAGGTTAACAGGAATTGAAACTTTGGGAATCTAAAATTCAAATTCTGGTATGAGTATAATAAATATACATGATCAAGTTTAACTGATATTAAAGTAATATTATCATGTAATATATAGCTGGCCACATATCTGAGTAAGATACTGGACACAAAACAAACCTCCTTTGGTTTTTCCACAAGCTGACCCGATGTTGTTATTGAATCATTCATGACTGAAGGTTCCACATCTTTTGATAAACTTGTTAAAGGTACTGTCACCAGTCTACTTCTCTCCATCAAGCTGCTAAAAATATCCGAATAATTATGATCAATCTATATCATAATAAATTATTTATTGTTACATTCTAAATACCCGTACTTTGAATGGTTGGTAGAAACCATGCACAGCAAATCTTTTTACTGGGGTATTGTTTTAATTTATTAATAAGCGTTGTTTCAAATTTTGTAAATAAGAATAAAAATAAAATGAAGATTTGATACTTACTTGTCATCATTTTCGTAATTTCTGTCTCCCTCTGCAATTTTAATTTCAGCCAAAACATTCTGCTGGTAAAAGGAAAATGGAAAAAAATTCTTAACTTTTAAAGACTTTCATGGTATTTTAATTTCAATGTTTAAAAGTAAAATAAAGTAATTACCTCATCACTCTCATAAAAGGCTCTTATTACACCTGCTAAGGCATTGTTTGTTATTTTTACTGGCTCTCCTACATGAAAATGGATGTCATTGACTGATGCCCAGGGTGATATAATTTCACGCAGTCTGGTCCCATCTCTTTGTTCTTTTATAACTGTTGTTTTCCTAGGATACCTAATTTTAATAATAATTTTTGATTTTAGTAACCATTAATCCTGCTATCCTTGTTTTGTATCATTGATCTGTTTATGTGATACTTACCTTGCAATATTTGGTGAAATAGTTGGATTGCTCATATTAAGTTTGGCAATTTCACTAGGCTTGATGATATAGAGTGGCAAACCAGAGTCATCTTCTCCCTGAAATATTCAATCAACATATTAATTATAATGTTGATTGTTAACATTGATAAACTTTATTATGTTTATCAAGGCAAAAAATGAATCCTAAAATTCACAATTATATGCATATTGTATTTATGAAGATATGAAGTATTACAGTATATATTATATACCTTTATGATTAAATCCTCAACATTCAAATCCCCAAACTTCATATTCCGAACTTGATTGATTGGTGGTATATTTGGCACCCCTACCTCGCTCAAAATAAACCACACATACTTGGCTACTTCAAGGCTCTAAAAACATTTTTAAATATAAAAATGAAAAAGTAACATTTTTAACAATTCCACTAGCATCTGGCAATTGTAATGTTTTAATGTATATCTTGCATGGATCAAAGGGGGGGGGGGACCAGACCCCTCCCCCTGAAAAAAATCAAATGTAAAATTGTTAAAATTAATATTCATGGGTCAATTTTATATATCAATTCAAATGTCATGTTTTAATAATAATTCTTACAATATGATGTGTTGGACTGTGAAGTAGGCCATAAAGAAGAAGACTGAGTTTTGAGGGAAACGGAAACCACTCATCGTTGCTACCTCTGATTTGTGTTGTGTTTGTATAAGCACCGCCAAGCTGAAGGGAAATAAAATATCGTGATACATGTATTAAAATTGCTTGTTCAATTTTTAAATCGTTTCATTTTTACATTATATTTTTACATTAATTAACCTGTGTATACTAATTTAAACATTAAACTATGCAAATCTATCTTTTGAAACGTTTTCTAAGTGTATAAATACCTCTTCGACACCATCATCGTCCTGAATTTCAGCATCTGAATCACTACCACAAAAAACATGGTCATTGACATGTCCATCGCCATCGTACGGACCGGTGCTTCCGATGCATGTCTCGTGTACTTGCTCTCCGTCTACAGTTTTCTCCGATAGCTTTTGAAAAGTGTCGTTAATCTTATGTTTCTTAGTCTCGAGGTGTCTCTTGAAGTGATTACATTTGTCAAATTTGACATCACAGACGACACAACGAAATGCCATTGATCTGTCAATATTTACGTCGAAGTGTTTTACACGCTTGAAATCAGAAACAATTTGACGCTGTCTTTGAAGCGTTTAATTAACTAAGATGCATACGAAGCACGTTCTCAGCACGTTCTAGCAGACGAGAAAATGGAAAACGATTTTTTGGCGGTAAGTAATTTTAAGGATTACATATACGTAATATTCGTGTTGAACTATCAGGTATTAAAAAAAACATTTGAATAACATTAGTCTACACCTGTAAATAGTGTGTAAACAAAGAGAGACAACTCAATATGAAGCGGCGGATCCAAGATGTTACATGTGCATTTGGGGGGGGGGATTCTGTAGCCTATATCATGTCTATATGTGAGGTTTAGAAACTCTTCATTTCTTAATATTTTGTCTCAAAATAGTAATTTTTTGGTTCTCTTATATAAATTTCTTTCTGCTTTGATTCCTCCTTCAGTATTATGAACTTTTAAAACAGACATGCATTAAAATACAGTCATTTCAACATTGGTCTGTATTAAGTAAAGATATACAATTATTTTCTGCGCATAAATTTCCTGAAGCATTTTCATATGTACTTTAAATGCATTTTTGTTTATACCCCCCCCCCTAAAAAATACATAAAAAACTATGTATGTCCATGTAATTATACATATACCGGTATGTCATATAATTGTATTAAATTAATTGATACAAATCTGTCCTGAATAATAAACTTAATTCATATTGAACTTTTTTTTAAAGAATGCAACAATTGACTTTTTATTTTTAACATATTTCAGGACTCGCAACAATCCCAAGAGCTCTTCTCACAAGAGGCCAGGGCCCTACCCCCATTGGCAGCCTCAACGGAAGTGACTAGTGTAGATAAAACTGCTGCTTCCCGTAATGTGATGGATGTCCTAACAGAAATATGTAAGCAATTAAAAAGATTATTTTTGTTACTTAATTATTTATCTGATGATTTAAGTATATAGTGAATTTATTTATTTTATTGATGACAAAATTTTTATATTGTGGGAATTTTCTTTATCCAAATTAGTGAATGAGCAGAAAAAATTAAGAGAAGAGATCTACAAATTAAACTGCACTCTAGAGGCATCCCAGGCACAGAAATGTGCCATAGTAGAGGGATCTCCCATAGAGGTGACTGAAAAATTTATCCTTATTTTATTGTTAAGATTAGAATATTATTAAATTTAAATTAAGTTAAAATTAAAATTTTAATTATTTTTCATTTATTTATTTGTTATTTCGCAGAAGGAATACATTAACTTCTTGAAGGAAAGATTCAGTTTAAATCCTTGGATTTCTTTCCAGGAGCCAGAAACACAGGTAAATTGATATACAGTAAAAGATGGTTATAGCGAACACGCTATTTAATGAATTGATGCTTACAGATAAGTGATTTTCATTCCACAAGACTTTAGTACATGTTGTAAATTTGACGGATATAACGTACAAATTACGCTTATATATCTAAGTAAAATCTGCCTTCCCTGGCACTTAGTTATTAGCATGTTTTTAAGTAATTTATTTAAATAATAAATGGTCCCCTTATAATATGCATGGTCCTAATTTTATCTCCATCAAGCAATTTGTCGCTTTGTTTATGTGTTGCTTGGATCTAACTTGGTTAGGATCAAAACTTGTTTAATAAATGATAGTCATATTGTTTTGCAGAACATGTTACAGAAATTGATAAAAAAGGCTGGCTGGTCAGATTCCTCTGGGAGGTCATTGAGTGTCTTAGCTACATTTGGTTCAAAAAAGTTCACTCACTACAGAAATCAAGTCAGATCAAAGGTTTGTCTGTACTGTTTGCAAGTTTATTTTTACATTGGGAGAAGTTGTGTAATATGACAATTGAAATCTTATGTTTTACAATTATATAAGATGAAGTATCATATTTTTATATGATCATCATGCATGTATTAGCTATGATCAAGTTTTTGTATAATATTTGCATCTTGTGTAACGTGGATAATGTTGGATTATATATATTGCTTTCAATAATGTACCTGTACTGTAAATTAAAGTAGTCTTCTTTTAATAATAATTGATCTACATGTAGTGCAATCCATAAATTTAAGCTTTTCAATTGCCACCCTCAATTATTTAAGCTGCTTAACAGTTAAATATATTTCAGGATTTTAAGTAATTTTTTTTTATTGTAGTTGATGGGCAACAAAGAAGTAGATGTGGAGGGACTTGCTCTGAAGTCCCTTCACAACTACCTTTGGAAATGTTTCCTGCCGTCCCATGTTCCAATTCTTGATACACAGAGACAACATCTGACATTGATGCTGGTAAAGCCTTTCAGACTTGTATAGAAATTATCTCAGTGCTCCTGTTTACCTAATTATGCTCCTATATGTAGAAGAGCCACATGTATAGAACTATTGAATAAGGCTGGTGTTTAATTTTATTTCTGATTTGATATACATGTAATATATTATGTAAATACATGTACGTAACAGTACTATACTGTAATGAGGGTCTGGAGCCTTAAGGGCTTTTATTATTTAGCTGATCTATGCACCTATGTAATAATGCAGTATTTATAATATATATCTAACCAATGACTTTTTTCAATATATACACATTAATTAATTGTGTTAATTTCCGTGTTATATTTTTCTTGTAGAGATCTTTCTGTGGAGCTGAGAAACTGTTCCGAAAGGGAGGAACAGCGGGCTATGCCTTCTGGAAGGAATTTGAGAAGTTTCACAAAGTTGTTATAAATAACACCAGGGACGACAAATGGGAGAAGCTTGAAGAGAAAGAGGAACGAAGAATCAAGAAATATGTGGATCAGTTGTAAATTACAAATAATTATGTTATTAATTAAGGAATGCATGCAATATTTATTAGTTTTATGCGATATAAAATGGTTTGGGACAGTTTACGCTTTATAAACTGCAAAGCGGTTTATAAAAAAGCGTTGACTGCCCCAAACCATTTTATATCGTATAAAACTAATAAATATTGCATTCATTTAATTTTTAGCTATTAATTGCGAATAAAAACAGTCATTTGACCATTAAAATTACGTATAATTGTACTAAATTCAAATGTAACGTCAGGGGGATGTAGGCAACATTCTTTATACAATATAAAATAATTTTTTAGCCAATCAGAAAGCGCGTTACAACCAAAATTGAATTATATTGGTGTATGACAAGGAAAATTCTTAATCAAAAAATTATTAGATTGTAACTTTTTAAAATTCATTTAATTTGCTATGTGTATTGATTGTAAAATAAGCTTTACATATCAATAACAATTATTTGGACTCTTTTGGCTGCACAATTCTCATTGGCAAACTTCTCTTGTATAAATATCTTATTGCATAGATTTTTCTCAACACTGTTACTTTCAGACTATTTTTTTTTTTTAGCTTTTTGACATCTTTGATCAAGTGGTTTTTATATTGCCAGTAAATGTGGTATATTAAATGTAAACCACACGATTTTGAGTAGTTACATGAATGTATTCTAGTATCATGGAGAAAACTCTTTTAAAAATTGTTTTTATATTGTGTCAATAGTAAGTAAGTGTGCATATGTTTATATATTTGTTCAATGACCACCATTGTTCTGTAAAAAAAAAGATCAGAATATATGTATCGACAATTTCTTTACTGTTTTGAGTCATTTTTTATTCTAATGAAATTGATATTGTCATCACAAGATGTTATCCTTATCATATTAAGATTCAACATTCAAAGACCAGAACAAACAAGATAAATATAGTAATATATATTGATAAATTTGCTTTTGAACGAAAAAGGCTACAGCCTTCATCTCCACATATTTTCTTCATATGATTCTCACATGATGTCAAAATTACATGATTGTCATATAAGAATTATATAATCATTATATAAGCGATCATATAATTTTGATATGATGCCCTTATCATATAATTCTCATGTCAGAATTATATCATTCTCATATGATACCGATGATATGATTCTCATATGATGCCCTTTTTTTATCATCTCATATCAGCGCAATTATATAAGAATCATATCATTTTGATATGAGAATGATGTGTGGCGAAATCCCCTGTGTAGCTCTCGCTTTCCATTTGCTACTTTGTTACATAAAGTATACATGTCAATAGCTTATGAAAATTTACGATATGATATTTATTGTAATGTTAAACTTACCGTACGAAAATAAATCGTTAAAATTTTTACATGCAGTATGCGTTATACACAAATAAATTTAATTGCAGACTGTACTTAGATACCAGGTACATTTTTTCTTAGGAAGATCATTTTTTGCAATTTGAATTTGCCATAATTTTGCACTTCAATAATAACAGTAAGGATGCTTAAAACACATATTTTGTGGTTGAGATAATATTACAAAACTGAGCCGAAAATAGTTCTCGCATAAAATATCATCAATTGTCAAATGGTGACTTATGGTTTTACTCCCATTGATCAATATTTTAATGAGCTTTATTCTCATTTAATAATTGATTTAAGTTGTTACTGATTGTTAAATTAAATTTCATCCACCCATGTGACATTAAATCAGATGTACAAGCTAATCTTGTCTGACAAACCACGTATTATAGTTGATAACATAAGATATAACGATTCCTTAAATCAACAATCTTACCTCACTGTCCACAAATCCCACTGTTAGATTATCTATGGCAATGAATCCTTCACCAATCACTTTAAAAGTTGTTCCGCCGCTAGGATAAAATTCAATTTGCTCATAAAATCAAAATTTCTGTCCATGAATAAAATTGTAATTTAGACATGGAGACACAATATTTTAATTAAGAACATACTGAACTATAACTGACTCATTTACAACATTAAGCTTTATTGGTTAGCAAAATTATACAATGATTGCAGAATGAAAAAAAATTACAGGAATAATTAGATTTTAATAGAGGAAAACTAGAGATAACCTCTAAAATGAAGTTTCAAACGGTGACCTGTCTATTTATATAATACTGATCATCTGCTCTTTCGTGTGAAACTTTGATATCGTCCCTTAACTTTCCACCCACCTGCAAAAAATAATTTAGATAAGTAAAAAAGCTACCTGCCGATGGATTTCAACTCTGCAGGTTCAGTTGAAGTAATGATTGGGTCTGGTAGGTATTCAAACAAAAGGTTACTATCTACTTCTGTACTGGTGTCAAAATTCACCTTCAGTTTATACATCCCTAAGTCCAGTGCCCTTGTGTGTATACAAGTTATGTTTCCACGAACTGACAATGCTTTAATTCTAGAAATGACATGTTCAGTACTTATTTCATTATATTTACAATTATTTCATTCTAAATTGGTTTACATTAATTTACCAAGACGAAAACTTAATTATACTTTCTTAACAAAGAATCTAGTACGCTAAAAATATTATTTGCCTATGCAAATATATATTTGACAGGGAATGAGATAAAAACAGGTATTTCATTACTGATTTGCCATTCAAAAATTAAAGTTTATAAAAATCATGCATCTGTTTACCATACCTGTTTTTTTAAGTAACCGTCTTTTGATAAACCCATATTTTCAATTATTCTAATATTCCTACACCTACATGTAGAACTTTAAACAGGATAACACGCCCATTCCTATTCCTTTCAATCGCACTATAGACAAAATTTTAGCCGCACCTATTTCAACATGTATTCATGAGAAGTTTTTAGTCCATCAATGGAGAGTTAAGAAAAGTGAGAGCTAAATTAATCTACTTATCAATCTGCATACTAACAAGGTACATTCTAGAGGTACTTGTGATTTGACTAGGTCTACATTGGTTAACGTTACTGCATACTCCATGTTGCCAATATTTAGATTGTTTCCACTTAGATGAATGGTCCTTCCTCCAGACAAGATACCTTGGGTAGGGGAAATACCAGTTATCTTTGGAACCTATGGTAACAAATCACTGCACAAGCTGAATTCAAACATAATAATATCAGAAAACACAGCTGCTAATTTTGAAAGTTAAGGTGCATAAAAAATGAAAAATGTTGACATTAAAAATTGCAATAATTGTGGTTCAATTTGCACCTCACACGAGCTATGCTACCCATAATCTTATAAAAGGCATAATTAAGTTAAACTTTCAATTTGATCAAAAATGTAATATTACAAAAAACTTTCTATAAGATACCCACATATAGAGCAATATTTCATGTTTTGAACTGAAAGAAGCTTAACTCAGAACAAATACTTAGATGCTATTGCCTTTTTAATGTATTGATTTCATTTTTAACACACATCTTTACATGGGCCCTGTACATTGGCATTAATACCTTGTATGTAAACTGAATGTCGTCTGACGAGTTCATGCCATCCACTGTCACAACCACCTGTCCACTTTCCTCAGACTTCTCCGGGGAATCAAAAGATTTGCTTAATGTGATGCATCTCATCCTGCCATAGATACATGTGATATATTGATAACTAGGTGTTCATCTCTGTTTACTGTAGAATGTGATAATTTCATGAGGGCCATTTTTCAATTTTTCATAAATTATGGGTTTTTTGCTTATTTGTGGGGATGTAATTTCACTGATACATCAGTTTCAATGTTAAATAAGTGAAAATAAGTGAAAAACTAAATCTTTTATGATTAGTAATCTTCAGTACTATGTAAATTCGTGGGTGAGGGCTATACCCATGAATTCTACAAAAATTCAGCCAAGTCAAATTCTAATGATTCCACTGTACTTGACATAACTGTATAACTTGCAATTGATCATCTGTTTTGCTTTTTTATATATTTTATGCTGTGTTGTTTAAAATTTCATCAACAAAATAATTAAATATTTTGTTGTGCTTGTTATATATTTTTAAAAAGTGTAGTTTAAAACAATATATTTATATTTGCAAACATGTTTCCTAAGATGAACCTAAAGAATAGCAAAAACCTTCAATTCCGTATTTTTTCATGACGTCACAATGATCATGGCACACGCTTATCGCTTGGATTATTATAAACATAAAATCTGGGTAATTTTAACAATTCTGTTAATTAATAAATTCAATTTGCCTTTTTTTAATGTAACTTTAAGCAATAAACAGCAATGGTAAAAAGTTCACGAATATGAATTTGGTTGGTACGTGATCAAATCCTCTCTTCAGGCTTCAAAGGATTTAATCACGTAACCAACCAAGTTCATATCATGGTGAACTTTTTAACTTGCTGTTAATTTCTTAAATCACTGAAGCATTTGACCAAAACATAATTGTTTATGATTATTGATCCATATTCATGATGGATGGATCCAAATATGTTTTGTGCGGATACTTCCATTTAACAAACCAGACACGAGTTACAAAAATTGTTTGCAACGCTTTTCACTTTGATAGCATGTATAAATCACCATTGGAAGTTGTATGAACAAAGATAAAATACTAAATAACCCAACAAAATCAAACATTACCTGCAACATTTTGTTACAGTCCTATCCTATCGTATCATGTATCTATCCTTTCCTATCGTGTATCATTTCCTATCATATCGTGTGTGCATACTGTTCTATCTTGCGTTAATCCTATCCTATAGTGCGTGAACTCTATCAGGTTTATCATTCAATTTTAACAGTTTTTCTGTTTATCCTATCGTTTTACTGCGGAATGATTTTTATTCATAGGGGTCAATGTTCATGGTTAGCCCTCCTGGTTCGTGGGGATGTCATTTCGTTGGTAGAAGGTCCGGATAATTTTAATAAACATTAAACAAACGCGTGTGTATACATTCATGGGAATGTAAATGTGTGGGCAAAGGTTACTAACGAAAGCCACTAACATTGATAATTCCACAGTAATATTTTGTGCCTTTCCATAACAAGTAAATTTATTTCAAAGTTACAAGTCATTCCTGTCGCATTGTATATTTTATTTCGCACTGTATATTTTAAACAAATAATGTAAAATTCTATTCAGCAGTCTATAATGATATTACATGTAATTGCTTAATTTTTTCTAGATAAAAAAATAAGAACATTATTACATGTAAATCAGATCTGTAAGAAGTGAAAATGAAAAATTAATGTAAACTATCAAAGTTCTTCAGAACAAAATAGCATATTTACCTGTATATCAAATATATGAACTTTATATATTAAACTTATTTCTGCATGGTGTTTCACATACCTCCGACCCACGAATGTAACATTTTCACATTGCACCCCAGCAATTGTAACTGTCACATCTGACTTAATTCCAAAGTTGAATCCCTCTATAGTGACCTCTGTGCCTCCTTCTGGAGGACCATCTGTTGGAGAAATCTGAAATACAGCAAACATATTTCACTTCATAAAATCAATAAAGCACATTAAAAATATAGGAACTATGATATGTGTTCCTAATATAATCTTGAAATTTAGTATCAATCACATATATTATAAAATATTGGAAATGTTCAATTTCATAAATTTTTGGGGGGCATAAATTCGAGCGTTTGAACCAAATTTTAGAAATATGCCAAGAGTCTTCCAACTTTATCATTAAGTTTCTGAAAAATTTCAAAAAATTTAACAACTGGAAAAGGAAATTTCCAAAGATGAATCCAAGGCTACAGTCCCTGAAACGTTCTACTTTCCCACTTGAACAGTGAGTTAACGGTGAGCGCACTCTGGGTGAACGGTGAGTGCATGCTGAACAAAATTTGGTGAACGCATATGAACGGTGAATGATATGTGAACGCTATGTAAACGCAAGATGAACGATTTATTTAAAGTGCCTCAGGAGTTACTCAACACTGTGGTTCATCAGTAATCAGGAAAAAATAACAAATTATCTACATGTATGTATTGTTATCAGCCTAAATATAAAATGATCTGACTGAACGTGAAGGTTTTGTGAATGGTGAGGGTGAACAGAGAAGCGGACACACTAAGATCAATATGATTCCATTTTTAGTAAAAAGTTAAGAAAAGTCCTCACTTTGGTAACTGTAGGTCCACCACAGGTGTCCGCCTGGCTGCACTGGTTATTATCTACGTCCACACAGCCTGTATTTTGGCACCACTGACACTCGTATCCCTTGGATTGATTCAGGAAGTGGCAAGTGCTACAGTCCTCTCGGTATGAAGAAAGTGACTCACATTTGTATGCTTCAAGACAGAGGGTAGACATTATACAGTTCTTTGCTATGAAATCTATGAAAAATTTAAAATTGTTAAATTTATTTTTTAAATTTACCGGTACCATTATGTCATCAAAGAGAGTGATATAAATTTTCATAATTTAATTCTGCATGGTTGAAGTGGGCTATTTTATTACCTTAAAACATAGGTAATCACAGATTACAGAGCTCACCGAGACGATGCATCACCTTTCTGAGACCACCTTTATCATATTACATAAAAATCATAGTTGATGATCTTGGATACTGTGGTGTGGTTTGACACAATAGAGTATATCATATGCTTCGAAATTGTTTGATAATGATAAAATAATTTCACACGGTATCGTAAGACACAATATAACTCAAAACAGTAATATAAAATATGATATTGCACCCTATGATACTATACCGAATGATCGTATGACATGATAATGTATCATTTATCATACATAATAAAATATTGCATCCTATGACACAATATAATATCATGATATTGAATCATATATAATATTATGTGATATTGTATAATATAAGATACGTAGAATGATATTGTATAATATAATTCAATATAATTTGATACTATATTGTATCATATGATATAATACAATGTCATGTCATCAAATTATACATGAATATTATATAATTAAATATCAAATAATACAATATCTTATCATATAATATTGTATTACAATATACAATGTTATGTTTAACAATATCATATCATAAATACAAAAAGTTTGATAAACTGTCATATCTTATCATATAATTTTTTTTTACAATATAATACTTTGTTTTCCCTTGGACTGAAATGTCACACTTTCATTGGTTTAAACATGGCACGTGATTGCCTCATATATCTCTATGTAGGCACCGTGAGGATTAATATTAGACAATATGGCCGTCATTGGCCGCCGCTTCGCCTACTCATCTCGACATTTCATATTATTTAATTCAGAAACCGTGTTCCGTAAGTTCTTAAAATATTTAGAGTTGTTGCCCTTTGAAATTATTTTTAAATTAGAGTAGGTGAGTAGGTGAGGCGAAGCCGAGCCATCTATGAGATAGTGTGTCAGTAATATGATGTAATAATGTATCGTATAATGCATAGTGTATCATATCATACAATATTGTATTATAGAAATCATGTTAATATATCATCAGCTATCTAGCAAGTTTGATTAAGGTAGGAGTTTTTTAGCATCCTTGCTAATGGAGATCAGGCTGTGTATCTGAAGCTACATCTGCGATTCCTTTATATTTTAGTTAAATCAACCATACAAGTTTAAAATAGTACTATTATCTATTAAACATGATACCTATTTAAAAAAAATAGACTTCCTCCAGCATCTGAAACCTATTGCTAGGATTCAGCATCTATGCCTCTGGAGTGCATCAAAATCACAAGATGCACCATCTATTCAAATTTGATAAATATGAAATATCACACTCTTGTTTTTATCTCGGCCCTGGTATCAGCCCGAGCGGTTGGTATCGGCGCGGGCCGATACCATCCGAGGGCTGATACCAGGGACGAGATCAAAACAAACGTTTGATGTTGTTTAAATTATATATCAAAAATCAAAGACTTTAATTCAAATTTAAATTCCAAATAAGAAATATAATTTATCATGAAGTAGCTATATATTTTTTTCGGATTTACAAAACTTGTTCGTTTTTATTTCTTTTTATATGTATTAAAACTGTAAGAGTTGTTTTTGACAAACCGTCGTCATTTGAAATACAGTAGAAGAGAGTCTGTCGTCAGAAACGAAGCACTATTTTCTAGAATTCAAAATAATCGAGAGAGAAACGTCCCTCCTACGCAGCTTCGTAATGAGTCAAATTCTTTCGCTGGGATTTCGAAAGTTTCCCGTCAGATTCCATTCATAAAGATCCATACTGTTATAGCAACTAGTATAGAAAGTTGTTTGAGAACGTTCATAATAGCGTCCATTACTATAACCATTTAATTTTTACAGTCTAATCTCTGGATTTCTAAGATTAAGTCTCGTTCCATCCTTCTCTATATCCTCAATAATTTAAACGTTGATTGATATTAAATAAAGCATGCTATTGTTCTAAATACACAACCGTTATGTAGGTAACCTCCCCTTACTTAGATACACATCACTCTTTGGCGCTATTTTTGAATAATTATTTGTTCAATTTTCGGTAATGAATAAAAATATTCAGACGTGTAAGCTTATAATTTGTATTATATATTCGTTATTCTATCGTTATTTCACAAACTAGTCTCAATTTAAAGCAGAAATATATATTGAAATTATCGATTTTAATTTTGAGGGCTATACACCCCCTTAACGACGGGCGGAGACAGAGAAATATCAGCCCTGATGGCGATACAGTCCTAGCTTCCGGTTGCCGTCTCAACTAGTCCAAAACTAGGGCTGATACACTACTAGGTATATGATATAGACTGAACCAATTATAACTAAGACTTGTCTATCAAAGGACACTTTAAACAGCTAAAATCCATAAATACACCCATGCCCACCCAGTTGGGTGAAGTAAGGACCAGTAATTACTTAGATATGGCTAAAAAAGGGCACCTGCACCAAAAACTTTAACCTGCTTCAAAATCTTAACCTCCTCCGGTATCTGAAATTTGTGGCCTAGATTCAGCACCAAAATCTTTCCAGTCCATTTTAAGTAGGTCCAAGTGCATCATCCATGCAAGTTTGGTTAAGATAGGACAAGTAATAACATAGATACAGGACCTGCAACAAAAATCTTAACCAGGTCCGGATGCCGACGCAAACGCCGGAGTTATAAGATAAGCTCCCCCTGACTTTGCATCGGGGAGCGACATATTAACTTATATCATTTAGAGTGGTGCCTAAAGTCACACCAAAAATAGCTTAAAAGACAGTGTTAATTTAATTGGTATTTGCCTTGCTTTCTACACTAAGTAACAGAAAATTAAATTTTAAGGGATAAAATCATTAGATACTAATTTATAATTTATAAACAAATAAACTTGATATGAAAGTTTATGCTTTTTTAGTTAAATATTTTGCTGTTAAAAATAGCCTATGAGTAAGATATTTGGTAGCCTTTCAATTAAGGCTCTGATTGATCAAACTGCAAATTTTCATGGTTCTATAACTTTCATCTCTGATCCAATTTTTTTAAATTCCATTTTCAACCCTTGATGTTGACAGTACAACCCACATTTATCAATCATAAGTAACGATTGGTTTAATCAATGATCAAAGAGATGGAGAAAAAAAACTTTAATGGGTGGGTCTCTTAATATAAAATGTTTTGTTTACTTTGAATGAGAATTTCATAAATTTATTACACAATTGCTATCTTGCTTGCCACTTTGAGAGTATAAGATTTGAAGAAGATTATATATTGAAAATATCTTATGTTTTTGTTAATACACTTAATCTCTTTGCCATTAAGTTTTATTGATTTTTTTGTTCACATGGATATTCGAAATCCATTTATTACAAAAATTGTAACTGCTGGTTTTTTGATATTAATACTAATGAAATCATCTACATGTAATAATTAAAGTTCCTTTTTGTTTGCTAAAAAACGAAACTGGGTTATTTTAACATAAACTTTATCGAAGAAATTTGAATGCTCAAAAAAATCTCTTGAATATATATGGGCTTTAAACACCCCCTTGTCTTACCATTGTATTAAGTATTTGCAGTGCTCTTCTTCAATAACTCACCATTCAGAGCAACAACTCCATCAAAAACTTCCAAAGAAACATTCCCGCTTGGTCCATATTTAATTTCCACACTTTTGGAGCCTTCCCCCGTCGTCTGTGAACATAAAAATCCTCAAGATTGTAAATAATAAATATATTAAAACGTTTTTAATTGACCAAAAATATGAAGTTGATTTCTCTAAGTGTGTTTTGGAAAAATGGACATTCTGAATTAATAAATAAATAAATAAATAAATATAAATAAATAAATAAATAAATAAATAAATAAATAAATAAATATATATATATATATATATATATATATATATATATATATATATATATATATATATATATATATATATATATATATATATATATATATATATATATATATATATATATATATAATGCCTGAATAACTCGTATAGCAGAACATTTATTATATGTTAAATCCCGTCATTTTAAAAAAAAAATGTATTATCACTTTCATACAAGACTGATAATATACATCATGTAAAGAATATTTTGTTTTAAATTTTTTTCTGCAAATGCGTTACTTAAATATCCTACCTTTATACCTAAACACTGTATGTTGTTTGTTCCTTGTATCTTCTCCCCAATAAAATAGCCTTGACCATCAACGTAACACCGGTACGTAAACTGTATGCATTTAAACAACAATAGGTATTATTCCCTCATCTCCTACAAAAATTAAGCCCTGTAAACCAGCTAGTGTATCTCAAGTTAACCGTGAAATGAAGTCGTTGCTAAAAAAAGTTTTCATTTTCTTACTTTTCTTGCTTACTCTTGAATTTTCTAATCCACCCCCCCCCCAACATGACATGACTTAACATGTAAATGTGCAAAGTATAATGTTTACATGCAGGAAAATATTCGACCTGTTTTATTTTCGCCTTCGTTGGCAGCAGGTGAATTTAAGACTGGGCGAGTTCTAATGTCTCAAATTATCTTTCTTCAAACACAACAGTTACCATGTCTGGGCGAATTCAAGACTAGGCGAAACCAATTGCAATTGCAAAAGGGCAAATGTGACACAGGGTATATAACTCTGTACACAGTATATACATGCACAGTAAAAAATCTTGTACAAGCCACCTTGAATATCATTACCACAATTGTTTTCAGGCACAAAGCAATGTGAGAACAATAAAAAAATCTTACATTTTCAGGTACTGAAAGATTCTTTCCTGTGAATTGTAATGTCTTTGACCGTCCAGATGGAATCGACACAGTCTGGCTTAAAATTTGAGGGCAATCAGAAACCTAAAAATCGAGCAAAGGTTTATATTTTCTCTAAAGTTCTATGCCATGATTTGTTTAGAAATACTTCTAATGGAAGCATGTGTTTGTATTTTTATTTGTATTAAATTTATACTTACCGAATAGAGTAGTTTATAAATGGCCTTATTCTGCAAAAAATCACAAATTAAACTAAACCTCATTGAGATGGCAACCATCTGAGATGGATTAGCTTTAATAAAGGACACTACGATGGGAAGCATATATGGGGACTTTGTTTTGTTTTGACCTTGCCCTCTGACTTAAAAATTCAGATGAAGATCGGGTATAAAAATTATATTGGTGATTGCGAAAGATTAGGCAAATATGGCAAAGGGGAGAAAAATAGGTCCAGGCAAGAATTTTACCCAGACATCTGACACAGAAACTCAATTCAAGGTCAATCAGACTCCTTCTGTACAGGGCAGTACAGGCAGTGATTTGGTGAAGTCCAAGAGGACTGGGCCAAAGTGAGAGAAATTATGGTTCAAACATAGAAGTTTATGAGATCTGACGAAAAAGTTTGGTTCAAACATGGAATTTTATGAGATCTGACCTTGTCACAGAACACCCTTTACCAACCAGCACTTTTAAGTTATGTATGACAAAGATGGGAGAGTGGTCAACCGAGGTCTAAACTAGGTCTATGGTCAAAACAATATTTTCTTAATTTTATTACAAAAGTCTGATATAACCTGAAACTTTTGATCTAGAAATATTGTATCAGATCACAGAATACTAAAGGCTTTCCCTGAATGAAGTATAAGTGAGATTGGTTCAGTGGAAATGAGTATATGGTCTGGACATCGATTTTATACTTAGGTCTGCTATGACCTTACCCTTGGACTTCGAAAGTTTATTCAATGTCACGTACCGCACACCTTTCACTTAATGCTCTGTGTGGGTAAAATATGATGCAGATAAATGGCCAAAATAGAAAGAAAATGTCCTAGGCATGTGATCTTGGATAGACTGACTTATTTATCTCCATAGTGAGCAGGCAGAGCAGGGTCTTAATAACTTATGATGGGAATTTTTTTTAAAGAGAAAGAATCATAGGTCATAGCGTTATAAAAACAAATTGTTCAAACCAAAAATATCACTTATCCAAACTCTTTTGGCATAAAGACACTGAAACGCACTACTGCACCAGGTGTACATTTCTCGCACGCTTTTCACACGCTATACGGTTTGTACGATACGATACGTTTCTCGCACGATAAAATGCGCTTCTCACACGGTAAAGTACGTTTCTCATACGATACGATACGTTTCTCATGCGATACGATACGTTTCTCATACGATACGAAACGTTTTTTATACGATACAATACGCTTCTTATACGATACGGTACGGTTTATACGTTTTCAATACGTTTTATACGATACGATACGATACGGTTAATACATTGTTTGAAAACGTTTTATGCGCTTTTGATACGGTTTATGCGCTTTTTATAAAGGTTTATGCGTTTTCAATACGGTTTAGCGTTTATAATCCGGTCTTTAGGAGTTAATTGCGTGATCATGTTATGCATATTGTACATGTACAAATAAATGAGTAATTTATATTTGTTGTATGCGTATAAAAAAATTGCAATATGCACTTGTAGCGATTCATACTGAATTTTTGCAATAAATTTTATAGAATGAATGCATATAAGTTAAAATATTTGATAATTTTGCATGGAAATATATCAAGGATAACAGTTTTTTTTTGGGGGGGGGGCAAATAAGAAATGAATGGACGAGACTCTTCTTGTGAACAAAAACCGGATTAACTTGGTATACGAAGCTTGGTATTCAGTGGTTTATTGCCTGTACGTGTACATATCAAATAAATTACATGTATTATGCTTAATTAAGATGAATATGGAAGCAAATGACAAAACCATTGTTTTCATTGTGTACAGTGTTTAGTATCCAGAATCCGAGTTCTGTTTCATTTCACTGTATACCTACAATTTGCAAGGTGATCGTAATTAGCTACTGTTTGATCCCAAGAGACCCGTTAGACTATGTATACACCTGTATTCAGTCATCCGTATAAAGAGAGACGGGAACGCAGTACCACGAAGCCCTACCTCTATGTGTACTCTCTAGTCATGATGGGGTAAAATTAATTAGGAAATAGCACCTTGATTATACCCCTATCAAACCACTGTGACATACATATGTGTTTACCCCCATCAAACCAATTGTGACATACATATGTGTTTATATCTAGTCAACCAAATCCAGGTACACCGTACCCCATTCATTTTCTACAACAGTCATTCAGAAGCTGAATCTTAAAGGCTGAGGAACGTAAGTATTTTTTTCTTTCATTAATGTCCTTAAAAATCAAAGTAATACATGGTCTGCATGATTGTGTAGTTATTCAGTTATGTACATTATATTAATTAACTTCAATTACTTCAATTAATTGGGTCATTGACTATTAAAATGAAACTGTACATACTCTCTTATCGTGGACACTTAATTCATCATATACTTTTCATTCATTCACTGCATATACGTGTACTACGTATATATATGCAAGGTATTCATGTTCGACTTTTAATGTTACATGTGTTTAGAATTTCATCTTCTGGTGGTTTTATCATACATACATTATTTAACATGTCACAATAAAATTCAATTTTCATTTAAATCCAAAGATCCTACACGTAGTACGCTCAGTTTACTTTTCTTTCATGAGAAAAAAAATCCCTTGTCATATTCGCAAATATGGCAGATACCGATCATAATTTGATTTAGATAACACGATTTGTCATGTTCATGTCTGAAGTTACCTTCCTGGCCACCCTTTAGTAGTATTGTTCCATTACAACATCAACTTGAATAATAGCCCGATACACAACCACCCCGTCCCATACATACACACTGCCGATATGGGATACACCATTATTCACGTAACTCTTCTTTTTCTCTAAACGATTGAATAAAATTCATTTATTTTGTGTGTTACACGTACATGTAGTGAAAATTTGTGATTAACTTATATCAACATTATGATCTATATACAATGATCATAAAAGTACTTACAATTTACGTTTATTGAACACATAAAAATAACTGCATCATAACATGTAACAATTTGTTGCAGGAAAGTAGGATTTTTCACTTTACCGTGTAAAGATGTAGTAACAAAAAAAAGTAATGTTAAGTAATAAATATTCTAGATTCATTCACAAATTAAGCTACTTTCAAAGGTCAAGTTTTCTAAAGGCAGAAATCACCTTTTCCCAGTTACGGGGTTTACCAACAACTATTTTGTAGGTTTAATTAAGAGGACTGCTAGTTCTGTACCTTCACGATGTAAACATTAAAAAAAAACAGTCGTAAAACCTGTGTATACACATGTGACAAAACTCATGAGGTTAACTAATTCGATTGACATGATTTATATTTCAGATTACATTTTCGTTTGAGTCTTCAAATTAATCGAAATACTTAAAACAGCGCAGCGTGCAGGGACGTGCATATACATGTACATGTACTTTAGTATGGCCAAGCAAGAAAGATGGTTGAACATGAACAGACTATATAAAATAGCTAATTTATGACATGCATACATTTAACTTTATTACATGTAAATACATGTATTTTCTAAATTCCTAAATATGTCTGTCAATACCAGTTTGATACTTTACTTTTCCACATGATATATCGTGAAATTCGGAAACATTTCGCCAATCATAAAATCATTAGATTAAAATAGCAATCGGAAATCGGAAGTACGTGAAACTGAAAGCATGGTTGTGAAGTTTGATGGCAGCGTTTTTCGGCATACAATTAATGTTCCTACAAACTATGTTAGACTTTATAAAGGTATGCAAAACTCGCTATTCTCAACGAATTTATCATTTGGTAATTTTAAAACTTGATAAGTCTAATACGCACATGCATAATATGTATTACGGTGCGACCGTTGGGGCGAGCGCAGCATGTGATAAAATAATGAATTATGATAAAACAATAAGAATAAATTAAAAGTAGTGACGTAAAGTAAACGAATTTGAATGCAAAATAAAATAAACATGCCTTTTTTCCAGTAAAATTTCATTATTCATAATTCATAAGATGTTGTTATCTATTTTATATATAATATATAGAATTTATCTCGGATAAAATGTTGTTGAATAATAAAGATTTTAACACAATGTACATTACAGTTTATTTCCTTTTTTCTTGCAGCAGATATTTTTCTTAAACTTACATTAAAAAAAATGACATATCACAGAGTCCCCCATCCCTGTTTAAAAAAATCAAATTTACATATAAAAAAAATTGCTGATCATATAAGGAAAATGGATTCCCCGGGAGCATGTAATAAATGGAAGTGAAAATAAAGACACTATTGAGCAGTTAAAGAGCTAAAGGCATACTCTTCACCCGGGTTAGAATTTTCCTGATTTGAGAATTTCTTTTTCTTTTTGCTTGCGAAGATTTTTTGAATGATGTTGCCACGCCCCCTTTTAAAAAACATTCCTGGAAATTACCGTAAATATAGTGAATAAAATTAATGTGAGCATTCATCCAAATGAGAGCAAGTTACAGCTGTGTCCTATCTTTGAAGAAATGTCCCCATTCGTTAGCTCTGCAATATTTTGAGAAGATTTTGTTAATTATATTTCAGCAGATTACAATAACTACTTAGAGTAATTTCCCCTTATTGTGACGTCAAAGTTCACGTCGTTCAAGTGTCGTCTGTCTCTTTGAAAACACCCTGAAAAAAACTACGCAAAATATAATGTTTTGTTCACTTTAAAGCATTATGTTCTTGAAATTACATAATTTATCTGTTTCTATAAAGTTTTACTTTGATTCTCACGAGATGGTATCCAGTGTGACGTCACTCGAAAGTACGATAACTCCGTTAGTCGTATGTAATGGAATTTGCGTTGTGTCAGCAGTATATTTACAATGCATCTACATAGTCCTTTATCTTGTTCTCGTGAGAGTGTGAAATGGGAAACCATAATTACAGGGCACTACTGGGACGATTAAAACAAGGCATTACTGGTCCAATTTACTGACGCCAAAAAAAAATCCGTTGAATGAATGTGCAAATAGTCCGAATTTTCTATTCACACACGCCCTGCCGGTAGAGCTCGCTTCGCGCCGGCGAGCTGCGCTCGCTATTAAAAAAGGCCCAGATTTTGCATTGACGTGACAGGTAGGCCTACATCGTTTATCAGCTGTAGTGTATCTGTATAGCTTGCATTGGAGGTACAAAGTTAGGGTATAGGACTGTTTCGTGTGATTTTACTTAATTTTACTTTTTCTTATTTTTTACTTATTCTAATGGATACTTCTAAAAAAAACTACAAGTTGGGGGGGGGGGGGTCTATTATCATCTACTTCTTGTTGCAATGCGTTATTTTCATACTGTATGGTTTGATCATTTATAACATATTTAAATGGCATTATATAACAGTCAGTCTTGGGTAATAAACAATGTCACTGCCAGCACACTTCAGTTTTTACTCTTAAAAGGATATATTAAAATCAATTAATACCTGTTAAGACCAATTCTATGTAAGAATCAAAATTCGGTGGCCACGCATAGTCACGGATTTTCTTCATACTTGACAATTTGATAGACTTTGGTGAATAAAAAAGCCCAACACCATTTATTTGTTGCTATGTGGTCCCGTTGCCATAACCGCGGGTAAAGATGTAAAAATGGCATTTTAATGCTTATTTGAGGACATATTGTGAGTAATGTGCAGAACTTCGAGTTTCCAGGGTAGAATATATTATTTAAAATAGTTGTCATTTTTCAAAAGAAAGAAAAAAATTCATGGAGAAACGCATATTTTTAGAGTGTTTCCATGGTTACCAAACAGAAATTTTAAAATCTGTTTTCTTCATTTAATTTGAATAAAAAGTGCAAATCTTGGATATTTTTGGTAAGCACTATTATGATTGTGCAATTAAGAATTTAAATAGGAAATTTGAGACCGTTGCTATGGTAACAAGCTTAAAAATAAGGAAAATTATAATATTTTTAGGCATCTTTGAATGGATATTATTTCCTTATAATGAATAAATATATAAAATCAAATGAAGAGAAAAAATAAAGTATGTCCTTAACTTTAATGACACTTGAAAAAAATCTGAAATTTTCAAAAAATAACTGCTGTTGCTATGGACTTTTCCAAAAGTAAGAATTTCTGTGTGATTTTTTACGCAACTTAATTTTCCATAGCAACAGCACTTCTCTGTTGCATAAAAAAGCTTTTTGTGGTATATAATGAAAATATAGATATAATTGTACAAATTCCAACTAAAACAATTGCAAAAAAATTCTAAAATTTGGAATTAAAGCATATCAAAATCATGTTCAATTTCTAGTTTTTCCTATTTTTTGGCCTTGTTGCCATAGCAACGGATGTTAATTTTCATAGTAAAATATATATAGCATGGACATTGATATGAATGTAAAATATTAATTCTTATTTCGACTTATCAAAAAACTGGCAAAAACAGATTTCAAAATTTCGTAACGGTTTCCATGGTAACATTTTAATAGTATTTGTTTCTCCATCAATTTTTTGATATAATTAAATAATCGAAAATAGGACAACGGCTGTTTTTTGTCTTCGGTAGTTTACATTAGTGGGCAAAACCTTCTAATATGGCTTCAAAGTAGGTTAGTTTTGCTATTTTTCCATATTTAGCTTTGATTACTATGGCAACGGTTACCCCTAGCAACCAACTTTTGTAGTTTTTTTGCATTTTACACCTAGGTGTGTCCATGTATGAAATATAAGGAAAATTGGTGACTATGCGTGGCCAGACCCTTTTATATCTTTTATTAATTAGGAAAGTTTAACGTGTAATTATCTTGATAATCTTCCATAAATGTATAATTGTTGTAAATTGAATTAAATAAATAACGTAGTTATCAAAACAGTGTAAAAGCAGATAATTTGCTCTGTTAATTCATATAACATGTACATCCAACTGGTAAATAGGGGCAAGTAATCCCTCTTTCATAAATAAAGAATGCACACTTCAATGCCCAGAGCATATAACAATTTCCCTCTTTTCTCTGTATTACATCTATTAATTAGCTTAAAATGTTTGTGTACAGTGTATATGGATTGGTGTTTTATTGCCTCTTCCAGTGTACTATGTCTTGTTCAATTTTACACCATCCCAACAAACCAATACTCTTACACCTGTGACCTAGGTAATCACTCCTATAGCCCTTTTCACAAAAAATCTTACGATTGATTTTTATCGTAAGTGAAAACTTAAGTTTCATAAAACATCTTATGAGATTCTTACGTGTAAAATGTGTCGTAACTTTACGATAGCACATAACCTCTCGTAAGTATTTCAAAACTGTAAATAATAATCGTATTATGTAAAATATACAAGAAAAACAGCTAAATTTAATGTTTTATAACGCATTATACCGTTATTTCGCATTATATAGCAGTTATTGTTGAAAAATAATACACAAGTATTGAAATAAATTCTCCAAAAATTTTTACGGCAAATTTTTCTCGTAAGATTTTCCTACGTCACACTAAACACACATTGTGATTGTGACGTCATATTTTGATTTCTACTTCATCACATTAGTTTCACCCGATGTAAGTGGTATATAATTTCAGTTTTGCATCTTTTTTTATGAGAATGTTGGTTAATTTATATGTTTCTCCTGTTTTATAAGAATTATTAAGTGAATTCAAGTCGTTGCTAGGGAAAGGATAACTCGTAAGTAAATTCTTAAGTGAAACCTTTTACGAATGCGTTCGTGAAAAGCAGTTAAGATTTCTCGTAAGATATTCTTAAGGAAGGGGTCTTTTCTGGTTTTTGACTTGTCAAACGTAAATTTGATTAATTGTTCATTAAATCAAGATGAAAGGAAATTAAAATAGTGTATTTTTCTTTCTTTTTTACTATCATACAACTTTGCCTAGAAAAAAGTAATCAATGTTTAGAATCTAACAAGGACTATATTTTTGGCGTGATATTGGCATAGGAAAATATCACATGTTTCGCAATTCAGGATTGCTGCAGATTACTGAGTCTGTTTTAGCATTTTAAAAGCAATAACATTTATGTTGGATTTTTTTACTAATGTGAACTAATTATATGATACTTGGGTTTCAGAATATGTTTTTATAATATGATTTGCCTATCAAATTACATTTTTATAAGCTTTTAAAAGCGCCCTTTCTATACATTGATTTTTGTGAAAAAATCACTAAAATTAGTTTTTATCTCTTATTAAATGGTCAAAATATTAGCTTTTCTGTCAATTTATGTCTTTATAAAAAGTCTTCATAATACATAAAAGTCAGAAATATTTTATTATTGAAAGCATAAAAAAATAATCTAAAATCCTTCAAAATTTAAGAAAATTAGAGGAAATGCGGGCTAAGCAATATCATTTTTAGTATACATATTTATTCCAATTTAGTAGTATAAGCTGAGAGACATTCTGATATTCTGTCATTTCATTGAAGAATAGAATCTTCAAATCTTTAACAAATGTCTACAGAACTACAAAGAGCTACACTTATTTTTATTATCCTTTACGTTGAAGAAAAAGGTAGTGACCTTGACCTGACTTTAGTGCAAAAACAAAAAGGTCAAATTTGATACAAATGATAGAATTATTTGTTAATATGATCCGTTTGACTGTGTCAAAATTTCATGAACTTCTTATTATAAGAAGTATGAAAAGACTCCTTCCTTAAGTTGAAATCTTACGCAAAACATTAAGATTTTTTGTGAAAATGGCTACAGGTTATTTCATTTTCACACCTTAGTATGACTATGATCACAGTGTATAATTCATTTCAAGCTGAATACATGATTGCATATATATAATTTATGACCAAAACAAATGTTATTTTGATTGCACTTATTAATTTATTATTATACATCATGTGGTTTAGAGTTAGTAAGTATGAAAAAATAGTAGTTATTTGAATTTTATTTTAATATGAAATTTTTCATAAATGCCACTTACAAAGTATGATGTTTTAATAACAAGGAACCACAAAATGTTACTGTACACAATTTTCCACTGCAACTTGCTCTTAGTTTACAGAACCTTGCCAAATAAAAAATATCGCTTGCTATGTCCCCCTAACTTAGAATAAAATAAGATGTAAGTTATATGAGAATACAAACTCTATTTTATTGGTCGTTTTTATAAGTTTGTAAATTGATTATTTTTCTTTTGTCAAGCAAGATCAGTCTGATAGATAGGCCCATGACCAACAGCATTGGTCTGTTGATGCATCTCTGATAAGGTGTCGAAGTAGCGTTGTGGACAATGCACTCGCTTCTCACTGCTTGCGAGTTGGATCCCTGTGATTGACAGTGGTTGTATGTGATAGGGTATGGTGATCGCCAGCTTAGGAATGTGTTTCTCTCCGGATACTCCAGCTTCTTCCTACACTAATGACCCCTTCGCGCTAACATCCGTGCCAACTAGAGATATTAAATAAAGTATTTAATATATACTAATATGTATAATTAGATGCAAAAAAAAATCAAATCAAAAATGTAAACATATAATCATAATTTGTAGCTCGATCATAATATCTTATTTCCATTACCTGATAAAGCCGAAAACCATCAGGGTACTGTGCAGCCGCAACACCAACTTGGTAACAAGTTGTCCTCTAAGATTTCTTGATAGATTTCAGAGTCCATGATTCCATTGAAATGCACACATCCGTTCGCCCTCTGTAGGATATCCCTCCCCATACATTGACTTTGTAGGAGTGTTTTTATTTTGGAGCCTTCCCTGGTAAGCGGTCGAGATTCTGTCCATGCTGGTGGAAATATAAACGACCAGAGGAACACATCTCAACACAAGATTCGTCAACATATATTACATCCCTGTAGAGGTCCTCCAAACCAGCTCAGCTGCTGAACACACCAATCAAGTCTATGCTTCACGTTTCTGACTGAGATCAGCTGGCCATACTTCATTGTCTTTGATGACGGGTTCAACCGCCTTCTAAGTGCACACACATATTCCTTGGTCACCATTACTCTACACTGCCTTTCTAGTCTTTCCAATACACTCTGAGCTGTCATTTCTGGATTTCGAGACATCCACATGATGCAGATGCACCTGGTTTATCTTCCGGAAACAGTCACTTTTGGGCTTCCTAAATAGCAAAAAAAAGTTGATTTACTCAGCTGCTCAACTCTATTCATTATGAATGGTTGGAAATTATGACATGTCTGAAAAAAGCAGAATATATTTCAAGAGGTTTATTATACAACCTCTACTTGTTTTTCGTTAAGTACATGTAAGAGTAATTGTTTTACTTACGTTACGACAATTAGCTTAGGTGATCTAAAAATGATTTATTTCGCTGATTCCCTGAAAATCACTGAAAACAGACTCATTTCTTGTAAAAAGGTCAAAAGTTCAATGATCGAATTGATACACACCAATTCAGAATACTTAGTAATTTCTGTGAACTAAAGTTCTGGAAGTTCTGAAATATTACTGATAAAATCATGAACAATATGATTTAATTTTAATTGCAATGTCCATCTTAGTTGGCTTTACCATATTCATCTCTATATTATAACATGTATAACATGTATAACATACATGTAACTTCCCAACATCACAGTAGGACTTGCATGCCATTGATTTCCAATCATTTTGATGTTTAATATAACTTGTTGGATACATGAAGAATTATATTAATTTAAACTTTTTCTGATTGATTGTTTGCATCAATATAATAAAACAGTTAAACTATACCACTGAGGGAGTCGTCAAGATTTCAGTTCCCCTCCAGCTAGCCAATTTCCATTCAAATCAGGAAATAGACTTGCTCGCAACAAAACTGAAATCTTGGCGACTCCCTCAAGGTTATACTTTATCTGTAGATTAGAACATGCAGAATCACTAGATTTAGCAATGTAGCTTGACTTACACGTGCACATAGCTTTATTAACATACATTTACCTTCCAAAAAACTCAGTAAATGAGAGCTTGCAAGCAAATTCTATTTTAAACAATGAGAAGTACACTATAGTTTTAAACTTGAAATAAAATCTGCTGAACAAGCTAAACGTTTAACAATGCAGCAGCCTGTATTCTAAATCATGTAATTATACTGTGTGCATGTGTATAATGAATAAAAATATTTCTATCATGTTTAATTTTACATGTTCACTTTCATTGTACATGTATATATACAATAGCAATGCTTTTAAATGAACGTTTAATTGAAATGTTTTAATACGTTGGTGTATTTAAAGAGGATGTCTAATTTACCGTCGGAATCGATATCCATATAAAAAACAATAGAAAATGATTTTACTATTCAACATTTTTATTTTAAATTAGATTTCATACTGAAGAAAAGAACGTATTGATTTATAAAACCTTCTAGTATAGATGCAAACTTGTGAGCTAAATAGAAATTCTTATAAAATTTCTTCTAAATCGCATCTCATTTCATCCCTAACAAGCTCTGTGAAAATCAACTAACCTGTGATCTAGCACACTTCCATTCGTCTCGAAACGGATGATGAAACGTCTTAAGCTCTGTCTCGTTGTTTTGAAGTTGTGGTTCCTTTTAAGAAGGTCACAAATTTTGACAGTCGATAGTCCAGAAATGTGACTTTTAATGATAACATAGCGAATTCCTAACAATAACCTCCTTCCACCTCGTCCCGACGCCATTTTCAAAAGGTTGATCTCGTTCACTTCTCGCCTTTATTCAGCACATGGTTTTTACATACGATACCTTCTCACACCGTTTGCTTACACGGTTCTTACATGGTTTATATGATACCATACGGTTTCTGTACGATACGATACGGTTCTTATACGATACGATACGGTTCTTATACGATACGGTTCTTGTACGATACGATACGTTTATTACACGGTACGGAACGCTTCTCATACGATACGAAACGCTTTTCATACGATACGATACGTTTCTAATACAATTCTAAAGTCACACGCTTCTTGCACGCATTTTAGGTGTATTAGTACGTTTTAGGGTCTGTATATTTCATATTTGATTTTTTTTTCAAATATGTCCCCCAAATTTGAAGGCAATTTCCAATGATAATAAGTGCCTGGAAAAAGTTTTTCAAAAAATGTTTTACTTACATAACGGCAGATACCCCTGCCTGGTTTACATAGAGCCTTTTCTGTACACCAGTAACAATCTGTTCTTTCTTGCTCAATGCATTTTCCACAACTAAAAAGTTGAAACAATTCAGATCATCAATACTTGTATAATGATCAAAGATAGGTCAATATTTGAGTTGCGCCACTGCAGTCCTCAACTACCAGTTTTTTTTCAGAGCTGTTTTAGTCCAAATTTCCTCTGTTTTTCTAAAAGTCCAACTTTGTTTGAACCTAATTCCATAACATAGTGAAAATATCGAATGGTTTGTAAATAATAATTCATTAATACTTTTAGTGTTTACAACAAATTTTACCCATGATATTGAACTTTATGACAATCCGAATTTGAGAACTTAAACCATAAGTAACCAACGTCCTTAATACTTTCATTTTCGATAAACCAGCCTAAAATAGCAAATATGAGAGTAAGTGGTGGACACGCTTCGGTGGATCCACATTGGTGGGATTTAAACCATGACATATTGGTATTATAACTCATACATTAATTTGTGAACCATATGAACAAATTGTGTTAACGTCTATATGAATAAATGATGCATGCATAAAACGGAGAAGTTAAATTCGGGGATGAGGTTTAGTTTACAGTCTTTTATATGAAATTCTCATTTGCGACAGTGATAAAAAATTTGTAGTGAAATTTGACCTAAAGATCAATATTTAGAAAAGAGATATGATGCACTATATACTCTGAAATAAAATTTAAAAAAAAGGTGATTTTTTCCAGTCTGCTGCAGCAAAAGGAATGAAGGCCATGTACATGTGTATGTACTATTTATTGATTAATTTTAGATTTTCATCACTGCCAGCTTCTCTCAATATCCAGCCATGCAGTTTCTTTTTTATTTCAATTTTATAGTACTTGAATACGTTAAGTAAAGCAATTAAGAAAAATTTTGGACACAGTACATACAAAAATGAACCAAAAAATCTGGTTCAACATATCAAGCAACGTTAACTTATCATATTAATGTGAATATGAGTTAATTCCAACGCTTGCCCGCGATATCATCTGTATGTACTTAACAAAGTCCATCCATAGGAAATTATAATATTAATTCTAAAGACAAAAAGTTGACATGGACCTTGATTTGCACACAGCATCAACGAACCAAGATGACAATAAATTATAGAAAATTCTACTACAGTTATTGCCGAGATCAAAGAGATGCCGCGGACATTATTCTCCAATATACCACGAACGTCATCAGTAAATTATCAGATCAGAAATACCTATTTGTCTCGCACTGATCATGAAAGTACAAATTCAAACCGTAATTTTTTTTAAAACAATGTCAATTTCACGTGTTAGTTCCAGTCAAAAGAATGTGTATTGCCTCAAATGTTTATTTTTAAGAGATCAATGCGGCTGTTCCTAGGACCTCCCTAACACATTTTCACTGCATGTTTTTACATAAAATATATCACGCGTCGTGTAGTAGTAATAATCGTATTAAATTGCCCTTAAAATATTAGGAACATGATTCAAAGATAATTTATAAATAAGTGAAGAGTATTAAACATCCAAAGAAAACGTCTGTCGTCTGCATGTGATTCCTTTGATCGATACACATGTAAACATTACTAACAAAACCGTTGGGGTTACACGGAACAGCCGTCAAAATGACCTAGATCGTCTCTCTATAGAAGAAACGATCTGTAGAAATACTGGGCTGTTAGTAGAATAGAAATAAAGTTCTTGTTATCGTGAATGTTGCAGGATAACCTCCTCGGTCTCGAAATGTTGTTTGAAATATAAAAGCCTCGGCTAACGCCTCGGCTTTTATATTTCAAAACAACATTTCTCGACCTCGGAGGTTATTCTGCAACATTCACGAAAACTCGTACTTTATTTCTTAAGTAGTTAGATCTGTTTATAGAATTTCAGAATGGATCGAAAATGGATATAAAATTTGTTTTTCTTCATACATGTAATTCTATGTCATTGCAGAAATCTATGATCTTTTTCTACTTGCATTCTTTTCAACTGTGTCAAAATAATCATAACAGTTATCTACAACAGACTCCAGTCATACCTGGGAAATCTAGAACATCTGTAGAACAGTATTTGTCTTTCTGCTATGACATTGCCGTTCAGCAAGATCTGAAGTGGAATATCTCCCTCTATGTCTAGAATATGAAGTATTGAAAAAAATGTACATGCCTTTCTGATGTTTTATACTTATGATAGAAATTGCAAAAAAAGAAAAAGCTTTACCAAACTGTTTTGGCCGATTAAGTATGTTTTTGTGAAATATGAGCAAAATGGGGTTGAGAATAATTGCTCTAAAAAGAGGACTTTTGCATTGTCTGGTATGATCTTGACCCTTAAATTTCATTCAAGGTCACTGCACACCCTTTGAACATAGACACTATTGTGAGTGAAGTATAAGCAATATTAGACCAAGGGGAGAGAAGATATTCTCCAGACAAGAGATCTCGGATGGGCAGATGGGCAGAAGGATGGAAGGATGGACATATAGACTGATCATTATAGAGTGTTCGCAGAGCACTGTACAAGTTATCAGCCAAAATTAAAGTCTTCTTTTCATATTTTCTTATTTCTGGGTATTTTTGGATAGAAATTGACATACTTTAATTGATGAACTCCTTATTCATCCATCTGTTAGATTAAAGCATCATTTACAACCAAAAACATCTTGTTTTTGTGCTTTTTAGCAAGCCCCAAGTTTGCCAGGTTTTTGCAATTTACTGTACCAGTTATCAATTTCATGATGATAACGTGGTAAAAGCCCTGAAATTTGAATTATGCCCTTGTGAGGTCAGACTAAAGGTTGTTAGGGTACATGTAATGATGCATAAACAGAACTCACAAAATCATTCGCTTGTTATTATACTGTAATAAACAAAATCGTAGACAATTCAGTACATAATTGTGCAATCATGCCTTGAACTTAGCTATGAATCTCTCAGAATTTAGTGAATTCCTTTTGTTTAAATACAAGTTGTATGTATTGATATTATGCGTTGAATTAAATAAGGGATATAATTACGTATCACAAAGAGGTTATATCTTTTTTTAAAAATTAATTATCAGGTCACATCCCCCACTGCTGTAAGTGCAAAGATGTAAAGTAGCAGTAAACAATGATTGTTTAAGCCCATGTTTAAAACTTATTTTTATTTATTTGAAAAAAGATGACTGGATTAAAAAAAATCTTGGATAGTCACGTGCTATAAACCCGAACTCTCAGTTTAGCCGATAATAACAGGTACAGCAATTAATAGTAGTGATTTCAAAATAAGGTACAGCAATGGAAGTCAAATGAAGTCATACCCAAACCTACTCGTACCCAAACAGACTAATAATCCATTGGTCTGGTGGTAAACAATGATATTTAATTGGGTTGTAAATGTTAAAGATAATTTGTTAAGGTTAGGTTTTGTTATAATGTTATTTGAAGGCAGGCAGAATTGTATAATTGAAGTCATTTTTCACTCAACTGTTTGATTACAAGTCGTTTTGGGACTTTAGGTACGTGTCAGTTTGACTGTAATCCAAGCAATGTATTTTGAACTTTTGTATTTTGTAAAATTATAAATTGTAAAATCTCTCATTCCTAAATTCTAATTTTCACTACATGCAATGGCTTATGGTTAAAGAGTTCATGATACAAGATATTTACATGCAATGGCTTTTCGCTAAAGAAGTTCATAATACAAATTCATGATTCATGAAGTTCAAAGTACTGACGTTAGTTGATTTTATTAATTATCATTCATTTAAAACCAACGATATGTAATTACTTATGACAAGTAGTTTCTTAGCTGTATTAAAATAATTACAAACATTTTCTTTTCGAATAAGAATTCTTAGGCTTTTTTCAGCAAGAATTCCGAGCTATAGGTGGAAAACCAAATGAATCATGTATTTCATGTTGTGTAAGCTAGGCCATCAAACTCTACAATGGCAGGTATCAGTACCGGAATCAAAATAATTCTAGAAAAGAGAATTCAGGCAATTTTTTAACAAACAAATAATAATAACTAAAGTATAGTCTACTCCAGTACTGGTTCTATTTTGAGATTGGATAGTCTGTCCTTGATTCCAAACGCTAGCTACTGCTGTAGAAAAAGCGCTTAAATTTGGTAATCAGTCTTATAGAACTTTGTTGTATGAATTCATACGACTAGAAAAAAATAAAAAATATTGTTTGTACCATAAAAAACCTGAATATATTCAAGGTATTTATAATAAAATAAGTTTCATTAAAAAACATTGCTTCTGAATACATTACATTGAGCTTAATGATTATTTTCAAGTACTAAATCTTGATGATTTGTGCTTAGGTCCAAACATTGTTTTATTTCCGGTTAACAGAGCAACTGCATAGGAGAGTTGATTAAAATCAACTTCCAATGACAATTTCTACATAAACTTTACAATTAACAAATTGAATAACGTTACAATTACGTTTTGTTATAAAAAATATTTATCATTGAAGCAAAGAAGTCGAAGAGCCTGAACATTGCAATTGATAATTGATCAATGCCACAACAGTAAAACTCGTTTATTATTTTCTCCCTCGTTTCACTCCTCCGAAAATAAATCTTTTCTTGTCTAATTTAAAAAACAACAACAAAATGAAATAGGTAAGGTTCATTCGTTACAAGATCGCATTTGATAACATAAAGACACAAAATGTAGACTGTGGAATCATTTGAATTCATGGGGGTCAATTTTCGTGGATTGTTGGTTTTTTACTTATTCGTGGGGGATTTAATTTCGTGGGTGCGTCCGTTTTCCCTTTCAGTAAAAATGAATACTCTTTCTAACAATTTTTCGTAGAGGACATACATTCGTGGGCAAGGGCTACCCACGAATACCACGAAAATTGAGCCACCACGGTTTATAATGATTCCACAGTATATATGTATAAAAAAATCGCATACTATATAGACAAGTATGTAATCTGTGCAGCACAAAATACAGGGCGATCAGGGAAGGTTACAATCAACCAACAATCTTATAACAAACGTCGCAATGACCAAAATAATACACGAAACACTATTTATACTACGCGCCAAGTCACTCAACTAGTGCGTGACGAAACTACTAAGAATAGAATAAAGATTTCCGTTATGTCGTAAAATCAAAAACGTTAAGAAATTCATTTATTTTCCCCTAGTTTCACTCCTCCGAAAATAAATCTTTTCTTGTCTAATTTAAAAAGAAAAAGGTTAGGTGCGTTCTTTACAAGATCGCAATTAAACAAAGGTGTAAAGTAGACTAAACGAATTCATATTCCCAAATTCATCGAAACTAAACTTTTTTTCTGAATGCTGTCGTCAATATACCCATTCTTAGCCTTATCAGAAGCCTAACGCCCATGTACTTTAAGTAATCTATCTGGAACGTTATTGTTCGAAGCAGCAGTAGCACCCCACTTCTTAAACTATGTAAAGAAAATTGTGAACCGTCAAGGCCAATGTTGCTTAAATCCAATAACAGAATCTATCTTGATCTGGTGTAGGACAATGGTTTAGATGCATTGCAGACTTTAAAACCCCCCGGAGATTTCTTGTAAGTTATAGCTGTAAACAAATAATCACTTGCAGAAACATTCAATTGCAATAATGAAATATATTTCTCAATAACAAAATTGGACACATATCATTTCCATTTTTGCAATAATAACTACATTTCCTCTTCTGTAAATGTCAGTTTTGCTTTTAGGTATATTAATTTCTATATTTGCTTCTTCCCACTTGATATCAACAACCGAATGTTTGATAATTCGCTGAACCGCAAAAATCCCGAAAATCCTAATAGGCTCAACAAGGAAACTCTCAACTTCAATGCATTGTCTTGATCCTTTTGATACTCCTCCTTAAGCTTTAAAAGAATGCCAATGGTTATTGGTTCTTTCCTATTAACTGGTTTCGCAAGAATTCGTTTTCCACCCTCAAGAGCAAGCTTTAGGAATTTTTCCTACTATCCAATTTATGCTATAACAAAAGGCCTCTAGCGCTGACGATAACACTCGTTGTTGTACAAGACTAGTCAGAAAAAGAGAATCTGTAGCTACTGAAGCCGGCAGTGGTTGAAAATTGTGCTGCAGACACCAGACTTTAAATCTTTTGAAATAACCGTCATATTTTTGGTTTGGTGCGTTGGACTTCGCCGCACTTTTAATAATATATTCATAATAAGAGATTCACAAAAACGCCAAGTTGAGGATGTTGTTATTAAAAAATTCAAGATGTCTCGCCAGTGGTCATGCAATGTCTGTAAATACCTCAGAATAATAACTGATTAATTATGACATCTAAATACAATAAAATATAATATAAATATAATATAAATATAATTATCGTATATTTGGCAATACAGTCTTACCACTAATATATACAAATCTGAACAAAAGAAAACAGTCATCTCTTTTTGATACAGTCTTTCACTTTTAAATGTTTATATATAAACAAGAGAAAACAGTCATCTCTTTGGGAGCACAGTCCTCCACTTATACACATATATACAATCAAGAGCAAGTCATCTATTTCGAAAGCAGTCATTCTTGGATGTATATTCAGGTTTTAAAACCATATGTAATACAATCAATCATGATAATGAGTACAGTCCTCCAAAACTTACTATGTAGCATCTATATTCAGCCCAAGTACTGTTGAATTTATTGGCTGCAAAAATACTACTCTTGTCAGAACCTGCACAGAAAAAATGCAAGGGTTTTTCATATTCGACATGCTGTTTGATAAACTATCGAACATTTCCTGATCTATCAACAATTCCTGGCCATAAAAGTGAAGATTTTCATTTCGGCACCACTAACACACCCTTTGCTTGACAATGAATAATATGCTTTATTGCCTTGCTTATTAGATTAATAGGCGGTACTAACCAATTCATATCTTGAGCCCAATCAAAAGCGAATGCGTTTACGCCGCTATTGCCCGGCGCCCAAAACTGAGAATAAATTTTTTTAACTTTAAAATTTGAAGACCTTGCAAAAACGTCACATTTGAAAGGTCCCAAGCTTGATCAAAATAATGAAAAATATTTTGATGTACGCCCCAGTCGTCAAAATAAAAAAAATCTTGCTATAAAAATCAGCCTCTCCGTTGTTTTTTCTAGGTATCCATGCCACGGAAAGTTCTTAACAAGACATGAAGAATAAATGGAAAAGGCTAAATACTGTAAATTTTGTTTCATGCTACCTGTTTGTGAAATCTTTATAACGTTTTGATTGTCCGAATATAATTTTATAAATTTATTTTGCAACACATGATTTTGTTTTGATTATTTTAATCAAGCTTGGGGACCTTTCACATGGTGAAGGTTCCCATACACTTTTTTCTTTATTAACAAGAAAACTTGCGCGCGCAAGATCCGTCTGAATTATGCTTGATATACGTTTACAATTTTCCTTTGTATCGCACACCCAACCGTCATCTTAATACATAATAACTGGAAATGAGTTAGTTCTCCAATGTGTTACTAATAGTCTCAGTGTTTTTGTAAAAAAAAATATCCCGCAGAACTTAAGCCAAAAGGCAGGACTGTATAAACGAAATAACGGATTTTACCATTAATTTACTGATGATGATCTTCATGAATATTGATACATGTATGATGATAACCACTCGTTAAATCAAATTTATCATGGTATTTTCTTTCTTTTCAAAGTTGATACCTTCATTTGTACCCTCAAATGTTACCTTTCTTTTCACAATGCAAAAACAATTACATGTCTTATATCTATTATCAACCTTGGTTTTTTGTTTACTGGTACAGCCACTGTCAATGGATTAACACAAAAAGGAGCTTGAGGACATTCCCGAATGAGATCTTTTCCCAAAAGTTCGAGAATTCATCTTTCTTCAAAACCTGAATTATCCAGAGCGGATTTGTTTTTTTTTCAGAAAAACTCTATCGGGTAAATCCTCAAACTCTAACCTGTTCTCCAAACCTAACTACATTCAAAATGTAATCAGACGGTTTTAACACATTTTCCCAAAATTTATAGGAATGTTTTGAACGATTCTTAACAGAATTTGCATTTTCAAAATCTGATTGAACATCTAGCAAACTTAAATTAGAACAGTACTCAACTTAACTGTTTTCTGGTGTCTGTGTCAGATGTAACGGTTGATTCTTGGGCTGTGGCTGGGTGTCCTCTCTGTTGTTGATTTGTATATGGACAGAATCTGGCGAAATGCCCTGGAAGTTGGCAGTACAAACAGATGACGTTGTTTCCCGGTACTTGATAGGTTCCTCTGAAATACGTAGGGTTTGGTCTGTTAAATCTTTGGTTATATTTCTGGAATCCCGAATTCCCGCGAGAAAGCTGTCTAGGAGTGAGACCATCGAATATCCCGGACTTAGCGGACTGATAATCCTTGTTGTCGTAACTGTACGGATTATACCTTCTCTTCTTAGCGGCTGCACGGGAAATAGCAGAACGAAGTTTAGAAGGTCCTCAGAATTATCGGCCAAATCCGAGTCCGTGTATTCTTTAACGGTGTCCCAACCATGCTTGTCGGCGATGCGCAGGATCTTATTTCTGTGACATAGAGCCTCTTTTTCTTTTTGCATGATGTCAAGTACTCCGCTAATGTCATCTATCATAAGCTTTCTTTCAATCAGCTCGAGACTTCTTAGCCTTTCCTCGTTAAAAGAGAATTGAATTATTATAGCATCGGCACGCAAAACACATGACTCAGAGCTCTTGGACTGGAATTTCTCGTGAATTTCCGAAACAATGGCAACTCTCTGTTTCTTGAGTGCTGACTCAATGCGTCGGTTAAAAAAACGAATTTTGTCTGTGGCGTCAAATTGCTCCTCATCAATAGTTCTTGTTTGGTCTGGGTTTAAATTTCTGCCACTCGAATGATGTGAATAATTTTTCTCCGATTCCCCATATCTTATAAACACAATACTATCAACTCCTAACAATCTTGTAAGGAACGTCACAATGACCAAAATAACGCATGAAAAACTATTTATACTACATTGTGCGTGACGAAACTACTAAGAATATAATAAAGATTTCCGTAATGTCGTAAAATCAAAAACGTTAAGAAATCCATGTACGAACACGGATAGAGCGAATTCTATGAAAGAGCGAAAGGTTTTTTTAGTCCCCGGTAAATTTCTTAAGAAATCTTTGCAAAATATTACGGTTATAACGAATTTTGAATATAATATATAATATTATATATATATTTTGAATATGATAATATAATAAATATATATAATGAATATACAGATATAACGAACTGATTTTAAAGTCCAAGAGTTGTGCTTCTCGCAATTTTTAGAAGATAATAATTAATTACATTTATATAAAATTAAGAATCTTAAGTTATTGTACTGAATTGCTGATACATTACATGATATCCTTTCTGTTCGACGACTTCTAGTTTCTCCCGGTATTGTACACTGAATCTGACCAGGTGTAATATCTTTTGGTATCAATCTTCCACCAAGTCTGCATGTCATGTTTTCATTAGTTTCCAGTGGTGGCACAAAAGTCACAGACAATGTTACTGGCTTCTGCATAAACAGATATTATTTATCAGAATGACTAAATATCAGTTTATAATGCAATTCTAGATAAATATATCATGAAAATAGCTAAACAAATAATTATTCATCTTTAAAGTAAAACATAACTGTACATGCCTCAAAATATGACACACGTTAACATCATTTTAAAAAAAAATGGGTTTGATTTTCTGATTTGATTACGTGTAATAGAAAAGTAAATTACAAAGGGATGATGTTAATTTCCACCAATGTTATACATGAAAGCAAAATATCTGGACGCATCAGTTTACGTGTGAGTTTATTTGGAAACAGATTTACCATACGTTATTTTGTCTTATTTATCTGGAATACCACGATCTGGATATGGACGGACCGTTTTTACCACAAAAACACAGTTCAACTATCAATTTCGTTTTATTTAACCGGACGGTAAAATTTGTCAATACCCGACTTAATACAACAGAAATTTTACATCATTCTGTCAATTGAGTTTTACACCTTTTCAGGTATTAAGCTCTCATAAGTAGCTTGTATAAACACTTTAACTCTCAAACTACTGAGAGTGCTTATAAGAAGACATGATTAGACTAAGTCACGCCTCACTGCACGTGGCTGGGGTATCTTTACCTTTACACCTGTCAAGTGTCATCCCTTTTTAAAACATCCTTTTTCCAAAAGAAGAATAACCCAAACAAAATTAATTTTATTGGTGGTCAATCAAATCAAAGAATTTATCTTAAACAAATTGTCTCATGAATGCTTTGTTGGATTAAGCCGGAAGAAGACAAGAAAACAAAATGAAAGCGTGTTAACCCATTGTAAGTGCATTTGTGGATCTTGCAATTTTCCAGCTAGTAACAAATAACTTTATTAATGACTGAAAAATAAATTTTCAAAATAAATCATCAACTATTGTGGAAATAGGCGTGTTGGGGAATGTAAAGTAAAAAAAAATATAATGTACATGTAAATAAGCACCTATCACACGAGTTTAGCTAAATTCAGTTATTATTATAATTATAGTCCGATTAATATTTTTCCTCATGAAATAACAATATAAAGCCATGTTTCTTACCGGTAATTTTATTCAAAAGATGAATTTTAATAGGCAACTTTAATTTGTTGCTACTTTGTATGAAAGGCAAAGAAAACAGTATTAACACTCATTATAATCAAATACTTTATCATTTGTGACAACAATAGACACATATCATATATCTGGATGCTTCACCTATCCGGACGATTTGACATGGGAACAAAAGCATCCGGATAACTGAGACTCCAATGTACCCACCCCCATCCCCCCATGTCTGCCCTTAAAGAGTATTCAAATATGTTTCCTTATTTGAACTTATAGAATAGCAAAAATGTTCATTTCTGTGTTAACTTTTTAATGACGTCACAATAATTAACGAACGTGCTTATCGTTGTACGGTTGCATTATTGTGAAATTAAAAACATGGTTATGTTAATAACTCTAAACAGTTTGCTTTCTCAAACATAAATGTATGTAATAAACAACAATGTTTAAAAGTTCAAAGGTATAATAAATTGGTTGGTATGTGATCAAATCTTCTAAGAAGCCCTTCTGGCTTCAAAGGATTTTATCACGTGACCAAAGTACATATCTTGGTGAACTTTGAAACATGCTGTTTATTTCTTAATGTTCATACCGTGGTTTGATCCAGTTTGTAAGCATATCCTGAGGGATGATCCTTTAACTCCAGACTAAGACATTGGTTTTTCACGGATGGAAGCCAGTAATCAGTAGCAACACTTGCACATTCCATTTTTGAGGTACATCTACATAAAACAACCCACCAAGTCATGCAACTGAAGGACTATTTTACATATCATTACAATACTCTTACTTAGCAACATCAATCTACTGTATGCAGGACTATTTTTAATTTCTTCCCCCCAAAATCTTGATAGTACATGTATATACCTATTGCTGGTCACACACCACCCACAGTTAGCGTCTCTGACATTCATACATTGCTGACAGTTATCAGAGTACTGTCCACACTGTGTCTCTTGAAGCAACTTCACGATCTTGAAACAAATATACGATACATTGAGTTGACTTTTTAATATCAATTAGAATCTGCTCTCAAGTTTATTTAACACTGCTAAGTACATGAAGATAATAATTAAAGAGGAAAAAAGGTTCAATATAATACTGCTTTTAAGTTATACATTCAGCACTGATTTTGACTCTTAAAAATGATTAAATGAAAGCCAAAATATAGATATACTAAAATATATACATAGCATTTTTACCAAATCTACCAAAAAATGGACACAAGCATTTCCAGATATACTGTAATCAATGTTACTAGTTCACACAACAATCAAATATCCATACCTTGTTTTGAGACATAAAGTATGTTTCTCCTTTCATATTTCTAACAGCTCTGATCTCGGACGACTTGTCCACTTTGATTTCTCGAAGCTCAATCGACTTGTTTTTCACTGGGTCATAAAAAACCTGTAAAGTAAAACAGTTTGGTGGGTCAAAAAGCTCACCAATTCACTGTAGCACTACTCTGATTATATCATATGTCTAGTTTTAAACTTAGAAAACAAATATTGATTATATCCTGACCCATTTTACTGTTTCCATAACCTTTGGTGAAAACACATATGTACCTTTCAGATATACCAAGTACAATTAAAATTGATGAAAGGGGAAATATATTTTCTTCAACGGCATGCCATATCCTTTTTTACCAAGAAAAATTCACAGGAATGAATACAGATTGGGGGTGAGGGGAGGGGGGGGGGGCTCGAGATTTATAACATGAAAATCTAACATCTTTTTCGATTTGAATGTTAGACATCAGAACACATAATTTTTCAACATTAACATCCAGGTACTACTGTATCCTGTCATTTGCAATGCAAAATTTTGTAATAATATTTATTTTTAGTTGTGATTTAAAACCAAGAGGAGGACTGTTCAAAAGGAAGGATTCCAATACTTCTTTCACTCTAGACTACTGAATTTATGAAAACAAAATATAAAGCAGAAAGTGGCGGAAACTGTGAGCACTGTAAAACAATTTTATTTGTGACAACTTTACAGGGCAATTTCTTAAAAATAATCGTGTTATTTGCGGAAACGTATTTTTGCAATCAAATTTTATCAATACTCATGTGTTTATTACCGGCATATCTAAATGACAATGACTGGTTCGCGGAGAGAAATATTCATAACAAAGAGGCCTTCGCAAACCTTGCAAAAATTTCTAACACGTGAATATAGTTTTAATTAGAGTACTTTAAATTAGGCAGACTGTAGTCATGTTTATGCTGTATAATATAACAAAAACAATCACTTATATATTTTTGTCTTACCTGTATGACAAATCCATTGTCTGTTCCAATATAGAAAATTGTTAAGTGGTTGATATCTGAACTTCCAACGACCGTGACTTGATGAGATATGGTGGAATACACTGCATTGCCCTCTAGTGGTAAGAGCCCAACAATAATACCGTACTGGGGTAGCTTGTTTGTTACACTATTACAATAATCTCCCTTTCTAAAAGCATCATCGAAATTCACAGACTGAAAAAGTGTGATTAAACTTAATGTAAATATAGTTTTAAACAAGAGGCCATTTGGCTACATTACCAACTAATGTCATGAATGTATTGTAAATTATTGTATAAAGTACACACTATTTTTAATCACTTAAAGGTGCGAGTGTATTTTACATATGGAAGCAAAATCTGACCCCTTTTATTCATGGAGTGTTTCTGGGAACCATGGGAGAAATTTCCCCTGCGTTCAAAATCAAGTTCCTTTTCTAACAGGATGAGTTTATAGTATTATCAGATGTTGAGCATTGCAGTGCTCAAAAAGATCCTAAACAATTGTTTATATATTTGATATAAACCTACGTCAAACTTTGAAACGTTTATGAGGCCCAAGAATCGTCCATGGGCCAAAGTCTAAACAATTATTAAGAACAAGAGCATCGCTAAGCGGAGCATCCCCTAGCGACATGACTTGTTGTAGGGGGAAATGCATTATTTAGGAAAATACATGTAAATTTATCAGATTAAAATAAATACATGATTGTATGTCACAAGTATTTCGTAAAATCACTTTAAATTCCTAATATCTATTTTATCTCGCTATATCACAGATTTCGTTATATCCGTGTTTGTACTAAACGAGTTTTATTATATATTGTTTTGGTAATTACGAAATAAAATATTTTAATATAGATTAATATGCATCAATAGTGTTCTTTTTCGACTCTAAATTATCTCTCAAAAAATGACAAAAACAATGCTAAGCTGTAAAAAGAGATTGCTTTTGTAAGGTATGGGATCTATAGGACAATAGCCAGGTTAATTTTCTTTAGAAAATCACTCGGTTGTGAAGCTCTGTGGCTGTGAAGTAGGTTTTGTTGTGATAAATTAAGAATAGATACTTGATTCAACTCTCGAAGCCCTAGGCTTCTTCATGCTTGGATAGGGAGGACATTTTAACATGCAACAAAATATGCAAGATTCTATGTTCTTTGATAGTATTAAAAACTTACCTGATTTTTACTAATACAGAATTGAATTGGTTTATCTCCATCAAATATCATCTCCTCTGTTTTGAGATCATTATTTGGACACCTATATCTGTGTTTTCTTGACTTTAGAAATGCCTGGTAAATCTTATTTTCTTTAAAAACACACATTGCAGACAACATGGGTTTTGAACTTGAAAAAAGACCCACTAAATATCTCTTTCCGGATATTGTAATAAACAATCCATGCTTGACATGAGTCAAGTTTGTCCCCCCTGCATTACAAGATATAGGAATGTCCTCATACACTCTCTTTGGATCCTCACTATCTATGGACTTACAGATTTTAACAAGCTTTGATTGTGAATTCTGATTCACCAGAAGGAAAACAAAATTCTCATTTTCAATCACCACTCTATAGTCCATTACAACATTCCTTGGTGTTTTCAATATCATATCAAAAATTCTCCCAAATTTAGAAGAACCTATATTTACATCTAACAGGTCTGGTAAAGCCGAGAATATGGCAGCTTTCTCCAAGTTGTCAGGACTCAGTGGTAAAGTTGTGTATTGTTTTGCAAAAAGGACGATATTTTTCAACTGTTGAGAGGAACTTGTATCGTTTATATTCAAATAGATTCCCACGGCTGATGCCTGGTTACTGGATACTAAACGAAGAAAACTATTGATACTTGTATGGTCTAAGGAATCTTTATCACGTCTTATACATAGTCCACCTCCCAGTGTACCACACGTAATCAGGCTATCAGGTGTCACAACCATCACTGTATTGTAGTCATCTCCACAGTATTCTTTTTTTAATTCTTCAGATGGCAACTGTGGCAAACAGTTTTTATCTGGTCCAGTTTTTCTGGCAACCTTCTGAATCAGTTTGATGCCATCCATACTAAACCTGTACAGAATATTCTTACCGCTCACGAAAACGTTCATAGTTTGTCGATCAAACTCAATGTTGCGTAGAGGAAAGTTTTCTAGAGGATTGATAAACTGATTCTCTACCAGCTTTTCTCTGGTTTGACCTCTAATTAAAACGTTTAAACACAAACATAGTGTGAAAAGAATCGGGACCATCAAAGAAGCCTCCATGTTATGCTGTTTACCAATGGTTTGAATTCAGCTCCTTTGTATAATAAAAATCGTCCTCCTCACATGTAGATATCAAGCAGTACTAAGTTTACTCAGGGTTTTTTTAAATTTCTTTGCACACTCCTCTACATATTCTGCAAAACAATTGAAATAACTGTTGTTGATCAGACAAGTAGTTGCTGTTTAGAAGAGTTTACATCTTTTCTATAATGACATGAACATTAAACAATTGCAAAATAAATATTTCTGCACTATGTAACAATTGTTAAAATTTGAAGATCGATATGCAAACAATCATATTGAACTAAAATATTTATGTGATGCAAATATATATGTTTTTGATATTGTATGAGCTAACACATATATACTATCAATTTTAGCAACATCTCTTCAATTAAATAATTATCACATAATTTTTTAACTGATTCAGATATGATAATCATTATTGAAATCAACGACAATACTTTATTTCATTTAAACATCATCTGAACTTGCCAATATGAATGCTATCTGCATTTTGATTCAATTTTTCAACCATGAAAAAAAGTTAACCAAAAAAAAATTTATATAACTTAATTTATGGTTCAGAATCATACTGAAAAGTTGTACATTTTTAATTATTATGCACCATAGAAAAATCTGCAAAGAAATTGATACTTTTCTAGGTTCATGTATAAGATGTTGATAAGATATTAGACTTTGTCCCGGGTTAACATTGCATATGATTTCTGACATTTACAAAATAGATACATTGAAACACCGTATTGTGGACATTTACATAACCAAGCTTTAAGCCTACAATAATGCTATTAATTTCACTACACTCTGCTCAGTTAGAATCATCTAACTATGTATCGGGAAAGGTTTGATTTCCTCGTAAGAGCAATCTGCTTACCCGATTTTTACCTATTCTGTGTTAATTAAATAATATAACATCAACTTTTTAATGTCTTCCGAAGACCTTGTACTGATTCTAATGGTAATTCTTCATTATTGTTATTCTTCTTCTAGACTTTTTTAAAACCTTAATAACTTTTTTGTTTTTCGTCCGATTTCATTCATATTTTCAGGGTGTATTGTAAATTAGATGTAGTTTTTAAGTCACAAAAAACAAAATGAGAAATCGTAAGTTCCGGGTTTGAGTTATTCCCTCATTTAAAATATTTTAGGAGTATTCGTTTTCGGACAAAGGCTCCGGTCTGTAGCAAAAAATCCAGTTAGAAATTTTTTAAAATTGACACTTTGAATGTTGTCCTCTGATTTTTGTATTTCAGTTTTTTCCAATTGTACCACTTGAATTATAGTAATCGAAATCTATGTTTAAAAAGTTGCAAATTTTTACTCGTGTTTTTTCTTCGTAACTTTAAAGTTTGAACTATTTCTAAATGCATATAGAACAAAAGTTGTCAATTAACTAAAGGGCTTTCATTTGAGACCAAAAAAAAGGTTGGTCCCTTAAAAAAGGGATCTAGGCGCCTGGAAAGCCTTTGCTGTATAACTAAAAAACGATACATGCTACAATAATGATGTCGCTGGAAAAGTTGTTCTTCATTATTTTATCAATCTAATTGTAATGATGTATTGTTTGGATATTGCGTAATATGAGATTTAAAAGCTTCACATGCGGACATGCATATTCGCTTTCATTTTGCTTATAGGAAATAGGTCCCTGTGCGTAATAGTGTTTTAAAGTCGCAGCTAATACTTTTCTTGTCTAAATATATCCCCAACTTATCACAGACATACCTTTATCTGTTTAACGAGAGGTCTAAGTCTCCAATACTCTGCAGTCTGGGGGTTACATTAATACATAGAACATAGGCATGAACAAATTGATTTTCTAAAGACCTGATTGTTTAAAAGTTAGTAGTGTGAAAATGACATCATATCAATAATTGTCAGACCCTGAAAAGTGTAAGGAGAAGGGGGATGGCTTTATTAAACTGATTGACAATCCTTTCTTGACTTGAAGCTGTATCGGAAGACGTCCTCGTTGCTTGCAACGAGCTAGGCTCTAGTTATTTCTATTATCATCTATTTAATTAAAAGAAATAAAATATCAAAGAAAAAATTCAATAATCCATCAAATAAACGGCAGGCGTCTAGATTTCCTCGGCAGGCGTAAGACTTCTACGTATGAGTTATCTGTCTTTACCAACATTGAACATTTTTGCTAATTTTGCGCTAAATAATTAATATTAAGACAACGTTTTTTCATTATGATAACTAATTTAGTTTAGTTAAATAAGATATCACAGAAAATATTAAATTTATCTCTCAGGTAAACGGCGGGCGCGTGGTTTTCTCTCGGCATGCATGTTTTCCCCGGCAGGCGTCGGAAGGCGTGTTTTAGTATGACCCAATGCGCATGCACAAGAATGTAAAATCAAAAAAAAATCCTGATGATTTCCGGATTTTTTTTTTAACAATTGTCGTTGATTATTAATTAGCGAGGGTTGGTTGAGAAATATTAAAATAAATTGGTAATCTTCAAGTACCAATGATGTTTAAAATATTTAAAATAAAAGACAATTCTCTTAAGATTTATCGGTATTAAAGGCCAAAAAATCGAGTATTTTATTTTAATATAGTAGTATAGATATTGAAAATTCTTTATATTACCCATGTTCTTAATTCCGCGATTCCACTGTTTTATATCAAATCGCGGGATGTAAAATCGCAAACGCGGAACTCTTCCCCTCATTTCTTATTGTCCAAAACTCTGCAAAATGATGGCGAGATTTTAAATTCCGCGAAAAGTGCTTCTCGCGATTTTACGCTGATAATGATTCCTCGCATTTAGTTAGGGATCTACAATATATTGTCTATTACTGCCTGCCATGTACGGTTTAAACAATTTTTTAATTGAATTCAGCTGTTGCAACTCCAGCAACTCTCTGAATTCTTATATATATTCTTTATTTCATTTACATTACTCGAAGTGTGTGAACACAACTATCAATAAAAAAATTATAATTAGGAAAACGATGTGTTACATTACATTATTATTTAAGTCGACAGCAGTAATTTATTCCAGTTACGTCATGCGACAATCAAAAGACCTTCAATAAATATTCGTCTGATTTGTCTTACTGGTCTAAACGATCATATGAAAGCGTAAGTTAAAGTCGCATTAAAGTATCATTGGGAATAAATATCATATGCATAGTTACCTTATGAGGCCTTGGTATTGTTTGGGTGGAAAGTGTCAGGTCGACAATGAGTAGACAAAAGGAAACTAAAAAATTGATTTATCCTAAGGATATCTTTTTTTAAATTTTCTAAAGTACAAAATCAATTAACCAAAATGATAATTTATTCATTTAAATAATAAGAAGCATGATTTACAGTATTTGTCGTGCTTTTCAATGCTGTGGATTCAGTTGCATGGCATTTAAATGCATGTTATTTTATTGCTCATTTTTTTAATCCAAAAATCGTGGCAAGACATTTGATAAAAATATCTATGAGTCCAAGCCTAGATATTCTGTGAAATGCTTCTTCTAAACTTTTATTAAAAAAGAATTAAATTAAACTTACCTAATTATTTGTTTTGCCTGAAAAACCCAACAATAATTTTCTCTTTGACGAAATACATGTACACCTGTGTTCATAAAACTTCAAATAGAGATACAATACTAATCTAAGCTACAGTCAAGTTATTCTTGGATACACAAAAGTACTTAACTTCTTTTTGGTGAATAAAACTACTGTAAGTCAAATGTCCTCTTCGTTTGTTTGATCCTCACTTCCTTATTTCATAAGAACTTTTAAGTGTAACAAAACGAATACTTACCGCTAACATGTATTCTGAACATCGGCTTATACTAAAAGTTTAAATCTTTACATATTAACACGTAAGAAAGTTTTCGAGATGATCAGTTTTTTTCAGTTGCTTTACGGTGACACTTTTTGAGATGACACCTTCCGCATTTAAAAAAAAACAATACAAAACAAGTGCTCGGTCTAGAGTTCCTTATTTCTTGATCGTTTGATCTTTCATTGACATACACAATAAATGAAAATGCAAAAAATTAATTTCCTGCCGATTAGCCATTACCTCATCCACTATGTGAATTTGTACGCAAACCAAACATCGATACAAAAATAAATTCGCTAAATATAAACATTAACAGATATAAAGAGTAACAATGTTTTTTTTTCTAACTCAAATTTAATCTAAAGCCTAAAAGTGCATATAGACACCTTAGAATGTAAAAACCCCAACATAATAATGTAATTGAATTAAAACCTTTGGGAAAAGTTATTCCATGTGTTTATGAGGTCTCGATCTCTAATCCTGTTAAATATTGTGTTTGTGGAAGCTGTCTCTCTGTCCTATCTGTCTTGTCCTACATATGTTCTGTAGGGTTGATGTCTAGACTACAAATGGGGTATGTTAAGACTTTATGAAGCGGTCCTTCACATGTTGTAAATAGTTAAATTGGCTTAATTGGTATATCTTCTACACCCCCGGTTCTATTGAATATCCGGATAATCCCTGAAAGAGTTTTGTGGTCTCTGTTAAAATATTATATTGACCCATAATAAATAAAACGAATTTAGATTACCTGTTTTATTCTTTTAAATAATAATTTCAAAGGTTGTAAAACAATTGGAAAATATAGGAAAACTATGTTTGGACCATGCTACATGTAACTGCTTTAGAAAGCTTTGGGGCAGACATGAGCCGCATGTTAATCAATCAATTTTATGGCTAAAGGTAGGGAACACAAGAATCAAATAATTTGGAAAAACACGCTCGACTAACATGTCAAACCCCCACTTGACGGTTTTGAAGAAAAATGAACATGGTTGGATACTAACCTACTCGATTACAAAATTTTTCTTGAAAATGAAGCATTTTATATAGCAGACGATAGTCATAGTGACCTAAAAAAAAATTAATGATGTCAATGTTTGATTACCAGATAATAAAAGTGGGGTGAAAACATTTTGGCCAGTTGTAAAAATGGACACGTAGATACTGTTTTTTTTTTAAATAACAATTCACCGAAAAAAAAATGACTCAATCTTCAGTAAACAAGATCGATTGACAAATAATTAAATTACAGAATCTAGACAACGCCATGCGTTACATCATATGAGTTCAAGTAATAAAACAAAAAATTATCATTTAAAAAATCTCAGTTAACGTAATAACAGAAATGGATAATTTGGAGATGTATTTTAAATAGTCTTAAAAATAAATCATAAGTTAAATATCCTAAAAAAAAACAAACAAACAAACAATGAATATAATGCAATTGATGATTAGCTATTGAGTAGGATAAGAACAAAACGTATATAAACAATCTTAATTTTTATATTGATAAATAAAGATAAATACAGCTACTTTTAATCAAAGTACTAAAGTACTGAAAGCCGGGCTCTTTGATGTGTCTTAGGCATATTGTGTAGTAAAGACTGAATCTCTCTCTCTCTCTCTTTCTCTCTCTCTCTCTCTCTCTCTCTCTCTCTCTCTCTCTCTCTCTCTCTCTCTCTCTCTCTCTCTCTCTCTAATGCTTTTAATGTCGGCATAGCGTCAGAGATCAACCTAATTTTGTAAGCGGCTATTAACAAAATATGTCTGTCTAGTAGAAAAAAAGTTCAACAGTTGCTGCCTTGAATTTTGCAACAAGCCTTATGTATTCAATCCCCAATTTCTTCAACGCGCAGCAAAGTAGTTCATGGAAATTCACTGGCATTGTATGTGTCAAAAAATGCATAGTCTTGTTTTTAAAACACGTACTTAATAGAAAAAACTAAAAAAAGATAGACAATTCTCTCGAAATTTAAAAAAAAGAAACAAAATGCCAAGACTTTTGACAAAACGTAGCTCTTTGTGTATCTATTTGGTAAAGCGGAAGCATTTACTTTGACGCTGTTTGGTTTTTTGTTTACTTTTGAAGTTGTGCTATTTATAGTAACATTGGCGATTTGCCTGCCTACAGCCAGGACTCCTGTTTTGAACTTTTAAAACCACATCAATTGGACACCCTGTATCATGTTAAAAGTGTTGATTTGGCTATTAATTAAAATGTAAACGAGTTAAAGGCTAATTGAACCCTCAGATTAAAAAGAAATTTCCAAAACTATTTTGCGCACGTACAGGACATCCCAAATAATATATCAAAGAAAAAATTAGATATTGTATACAATGGAAATCAGGATTTGAAGAAAACCCCATTTTAGACACAAAGTGACACTAATGATTTAAATGAAATTTTCAAAACCGTATTGTAAATCAACATATCATACTAAATCAAAGTATAATAGATGATAAGTTTAGTGTGTAAACATGTAAAAGCAGTATGAGAGAGCATCGTTCAAAACCCGTTCAGTCCATTCACAACTTTTACAGTAATCCCTCCTGAAAATGGTCTACTTAAAACGCGTATCTAGTTAACCTTCGAACAAAATGGTTATAGCTGATGACCTTGTCTAAAGCAGACAGAACCCTCATTCATTACTTAGTTCGATGAAGGATAATGTTAAACCAATATAATCCTTCTTAACAAACTAAAATATAAAATTCCTTAGATATAATACAAATTGAAAATTATTGAATACAAATGATATATATATATATATATATATATATATATATATATATATATATATATATATATATATATATATATATATATATATATATATATATATATATATATTTATTTTAATTACAAATGAAATATTTAACAATACAAAAGGAAATTAAACAATAAAATAAAATTAATACAATACATATGAAACGATATATTCTTTACGAATAAAATATCTAACAATACAAAAGGAAATTAAACAATAAAAATAATATTAATACAATGCATATGAAAATATAATAATATACAAAACAGATGTCGCATTTATATAATACAATTAAAAATTTTACGATACAAGCAAAATTATTACATACAAATGAAAATTATAAATACAAATAGAAAGTTACACAATTCAAATGAATATGATAAAATTTTGCAATGTTTTACATGCCATGGAATTGTTTCTCCACAATTGTTCAAAAATATAATGTCATAGAAAAATAAAGACATGCATAGAAGTAGAGGTTCTAAGCATTTTTACTACATGTCAGATGTAAACCGTTCAAAAAAGGTACAATTTGTATCCGGGTCGCGGCACTAATGATGTCCTATAAGAAATATCATCATGATTAATCAATATTTGATAATTATTGAATAAATACATGATAACATTATCTAACAAACCGGAATTAATCACTTCATACCATAATCATATTTAAATACAGCTTTAAAATATCAAATTCACATATTGATTGTTTTAGAATTTCATTTATAGTTCAAGGCAATAAATTTCTGAAACGCCAATCTATAAAAAAAAAATCACAAGTGTTATTAAAGAACAATTTTTATTAATTTTAAATGATTCTAGAGTGATATCACAGAAGATAGTGAATTCTACGCCGTGGAATTCAATGGTGTCCAGTAATAATTTTGTATAAAGATTTGCCTAGAATCAAACGACGTAAATAAGAAACAATCTAATCACACACTGGTGTCACCAACTGACTCAATTGGATTATCCTCGTGACCCTATTTTATCATCTTCGTGGTATCCCAATTTAGATCTTGCATCTCCTTCGTGGTGTTTACAATCATCCTTGTCTTTCTTGCTTGATTTCTCCTGTGTATCAACACAATACCCGGCACAACGAAAATGATTAAAACGGAGAGTACAAAAATGATGATAATTGTGCTATTAAGTCGGGTCGGGTACTCTATTATTCCCACAGTTTGCCCCAAGTTACCAACTTTTACCTGAAATAACAAAGAAGGAAAAGTATACACGAATGTTTCAATGAATAATATTTAATTTTTTGCTAAAATGTATTCCACCTCATACAAAACAAAATATATTAATATGTAGATTTCAGAGGTCATCTAGACCGCATCTTCTAATGAATAATTACTCTTTCTCTCTCTCTCTCTCTCTCTCTCTCTCTCTCTCTCTCTCTCTCTATGGTTAATTGTAAAATGTTTGTGTGAATAAAGTGTATTGGTATATCTATCAATCATGTTAGCACGCATTTCAATTATCTTAATTTACTGGAAAAAAACTCCTGCACTTTGGCAAGAGAATAGGAAATAAAATCTGAATAAAATCAAATTAGATGAAATAGTAGTTAAAATGTCAGTCACCATATTAACTTGCAATAACTTCTATTCATTCCATCCCCTATTTCTTTGATATCTTTGATAAACAGACGAATATTTACTCGTAGTACATGTATACTGGACTAGTATTAAATTTCATGCGCATACTGTATTTGACCAAAATGTGTAGTTTGTCATTACAATATGAAAAATGAAGTAGAAAACAATTTATGATTGTTTGCTAAATTTGTTTTTAGCAAAAATCCTAATATATTTGATTAGGTGTTGCTTCTTTAAGAGTTTAAGAGTAAGCTACCATATCGACGTTCATTCTTCTTTTCATTCAGTTTCACACTATTACTACAGATAGTAAAATCGACCTTTGCATTCTAACAGCCAGGGCTTTGCTTTTGCAAATCTTGGATTCAAAACATTATCTTGAGAGGTCAACACCGATGCTGAGGGTAAAGAAGAAATCAAAGATTGCTAAAGTGCATTTAAATCAAATCCTGTTTTTTTGCTAGCTATCTGTGATCTATTTATGCAAATGCAATAAAATTTAGTCAACGTATGGTATAGAACAAACACAATAAAATTCCATTATTTTCTTTCATAATTCTATTTAAAAATAGGTTTTGAATGAGTAAAGTTTAAAAAAAAGAAATAATTGCTAACCCTGATGAAAAACTCTTCCTTATTTACCCTTGGTGGAGGTTCCTTTGAAGGGGGTCGAAAGACCAGTTCTGTCTCGGTCAAGCTTAAAATGTACCTTCTGCAGAGCCAACAAGTACTTGATAGTCCCTCACTCTTGTCACAGTTGCCAAATTTCCCCCCTATAAAAGGCAGCACAAATCAGTGGCCCACTTAATGACCATATTTAACATTCTTTGAGACATTTAATCAAAATTACAGAAAATCCACTAGTTCAAAGGCAAGCTAAAACATAACAACAAAAATGTATTTTCTTTTATATTTCATAATTACTTTAAATAAAATTGATTGCCATTGAAATACGAGGGCTTTTCATTGGATAGTAGCACTACATTTACTCCGTTTTAAAGTATACCCCTGCTTGAACTGACCATTTATTGAAACGTTAATTATCACCCATACTATTGAATTGACACAAAACACTTTAAATATAGCGATATCCAAAGGAAGCACCTGTACCGGACCCAGCCTTAGAACACTGAGGGTATGACGACTTAACGGAAGCCCCGAATGAAATTTCGAACATCATGTCGAACAATAAATATCGTTAACTTATATAGTTTTTGCCAATAAACTAAAAATGCCTGCACCAGCGTAACTTCTTACACCTTCAGAATGTTAACAAGTGTTATATGAAGTCCGTAAGCTATAGTTAAATTACAGCATAATAAATTAGGAATCTACCTTCATTTTCGATAAACAAGCTCGAAATAGCAAAAATGAGAGTAAGGTGGTGGACACGATTTGGCGGATCCAAGTCAGTGGGAGTTTGCATCAAAATATATACTTGCAATGATATAATATTGAATCATTACGTAGACACCTGAGTTTAGTTATAAGGAGCCTACTTGCATTATATATAGAAGTTCAGATTTGACAAATGTTGAATAAATGAAATAAAGCAAATCGTTTCTTGAATGCACGGTTTTAGTTTTGATAGATAGACGCTGACAAAGTGGGACCTCGTGCGAGAGAATGGAATACAATTTTCCAGAAGGGGATATCCAAGAACGCGGTTTGACTAATTAACTTCGTGGCGAAAAGTGTTGGACGGGTTAATCATGCATCGCAGACAGATAGTCATACCTTGGACGGGACATCTTTGGTTAATACAAAAAAGTTGATGAATAAAATGAAACAATTTGATGCAATTTTAGTTTTGACCAAACGATTTTTTTTCCAGAACGGGGTGCTCAGGAACGCTGTCAATCGGAACATCGCTCGGCCTTTTCCGTGAAGTCGAGAAATAAAAACTCGACTTGACGGAGAAGGCCGAGCGATGTCCCGATTGGAACGCTGTTTGGCTAATTAACATCATGGCGGAAAGTGTAGGTCGAGTAAACTATCGGGCAGATACCTTGGATCTGACAACTTTGGTTTAAAATATGCTAATAAATATGCATAAATAAATGATGTATGCATTAAAGGTGGAAATTAAATGATGGGGGGGGGGGGGGGGGGGGGGGGTGACCAATTTTTTTTTTAAAACAGCCTTTCCCTGAAATTATCAATTGGGACCTTTATAAAAAAGGTTGTTATATTTGATCTAAAGAACAAAATTTAGAGATGTCCTAAATACCAACTCATTGGTTAAAAAAAGTCAGTTTACATTTTCCATCCATGCAGTTTGTTTTGTATTTCAATTCTAAAGAATAGGTTAAGAAAGAAATTAAGATATCAATCGGACATAGTGAATACAAAATTAAAAAAAGAATTATGCAGTTAAACTGTTTAGCATTGTACATGTATCATTAACGTGTAAAGGAAAATCATTAGGTTAATATTAAAGGAAACACAAAACACAGCGAACCTAATACAATAGCTAAACGCGGGAATAGAAGGAATAGAAGGAAGGTTCTCTACACAATTTTCTTTAATTGTAATGGTGTAGTTGCTCAGAACCCCCCCCCCCCCCCCCCAAAAAAAGGCTGAAGTGTTTCAAAAGGTGTTTGTATTCATAATATATTTCTGATGTATAAAATGATTACAAGATCAGAAAACTAATGTCAGATATGAGGGATGGGGGTGGGGGGTTAAACTTTCACATGCTATTCATTCTACGCACACGGCAAGGTTCATACAAGATTTTTTGCTTGAGAATGAAATACATCAATGCACTCCCCTACATATTAATAAGATTCATTTCCATGTATCTTTTTTTAATTTCCCAATTTGAAAAATAAACTGCTAACTGGAAACTGTTTTGACTCCTATCCGCACTAGGTTCATTGGTTTTTCAGTGTCTGAGGGGGTATATATGTACCTGTGTCGGAGAGGCGCATTTCAAAGCTGATATAAAGACTTAATAAGTAGGTTGAAGTTAAGGGTGATTATTTTGAAGGAACCTAAATAAAATAATAAAGAAAAGTTCACAAATTTTCATTTATAGCAATAGTCTCACTATTTAATTAATAGCCCTCTTATTTTTGAAAACTTTGAGTAACTTATAGAAAATAAAATGACCAATTTCATAATAGCTTTATTATAAATCCGTAAATTTGGAATAGTTCAGAAAAAAAATTGTGTCTAACAAATATAAACAAAGCCTTAGATTTTATAGCAGCTGATACATCAACGGACTTACAGCTAATTCAATGGAATCTTCTACACTTGGATCAAAACTGTACGTGACATTGTTATAGAAAGCCGAAAACAGAGGGTCATCCACATACAATACACTTGAAGTGAATATACAGGAAAATCCATCAAGGTAGATGACAATATTGGACCTAGTAGCTCTCTTTTTCCGTCGCCTTTCACTTTCTCTGTTCCTGGGATATTTGCACTCAAGTTTAGTTAGGGTGAGAATTCTGCATGTTGAGTCTCTTTCCTGTTTAAATTAACGGTAAAACAGATAATATACATACAAGCGTCCACCGTGACGCATTAATGACGCAGCAATAAGTGAAAAGTGTATATCAACACTTTTGTTTCATCCCTTAATGACGCAACTTTAATATATATGCCAATTAATAAATCTCTTTGAAAGTTGAAGCTTAGATTTACACTTAAAGTTGAATTTTAACTAAATGTTTAGATTGATAATATTCTTCTTCTTGACAATGTTCAGTGAAAACATGAAAAAAGATCACCAGCAAAGTTTGCACTGTAAATTAAATGTTTAAACGATGCAGCAAAATGAATCAAGTATTTTTTTGTTCAGCACTTCAAATTAAAAGACGTCATAACTCCCATCATATCACAACAATCCAATTACAAAATTACTTAATATATACAGATAATTATCTTCATAAATATTCGAACAACGAGTACACAATAGATATTCTTACCCTACTGTCCTGAATTCCCACTGTTAGATTATCTATGGCGAAAAACCCTTTACCAATCACATTAAAAGATGTTCCTCCACTTTGGAAGAAAACCACATAATTAATCATTTGATTTTTGGTGGGGGGGGGGGGGCGAATCAGATTATAGTCATATATATACTACGATCACTTTTGAAAAACAAATAAAGTTAATCCTTCATGAACTTTAAAAGAACTAGGTCACAAAGAGGCTGCCATTTTTTTTTTTGGGGGGGGGGGGGGGGCATGTATTCTGCGTAGTCAACGATAATAAAATCGTCTGCTGTCAAGATATTAAGCGACTATCTAAACATATGCACAATTGGCTTAAAGAGACAAAGAAACGAGAATAAATATTTTAAATTTTTACTTGTTTCCATTTTAATGTCCACAGTGCTAATTCTGAAGTACTTTAAGTAGTCAGCGCAAATATAAATGTCAGTTGTCAAGTAATAGCGGCTATCTAGGCAAAAGCAAATTTTTCTTGCACCAGAACCTTGAACTTGATTGTCTAATATAGTAACTATATACATTGGTACTTATTATAATCAATTAATGATCACGTTTGAGCGATACGCCCCGCTTTTAAACAACAAACCATATAACATTTCATAGCTTTTGAAGATTAACAATTGCCAATAATAAATATCAACTGAGTTTGTTAGACGAGAAGCACATATACATAGGGTTGGGAGACGATTTTTGCAAATTTATGATTTTATTTTACTCTACGTGATTAATAAAGCTCTTGATACAAGGGACAGAAATACCACCTTCTTAAAAAAGGCATAACTATTTAATTTTGAATTTGTGTGCAATTTACAAAGTTTGAATAATAAGTCAATCATTGTAGATATATAATATTTAAATGATCTGAAATTCACAGCAAATTATTTCTATGCATAAACATTCATGCAAATCCACAACAATCTATAGTTTAAGCACTGAAATACCCATAACGTCTGTTCGTTGTTTTTCAGGTAACATACCTGTTGATGGATTCCAGCTCTACAGGCTCAGTTGATCTAATTATTGGGTCTGGTAGATATTCAAACTGGAGGCTACTATCTACTTCTGTATTGATGTCAAAACATTTATACATCCCTGTGTCGTTTGCGCCTTTGGATATACAAGTAATATTCCCCTCAAGTGACAAGTTTCTAATTCTGCGAATTATATCAGCGGTGAATAGTTACAGAAGATTATCAAAATGCATGATATTTTTTACAATACTTTTTTTTACCACAACATTAAAAATATTAGTTTCTTAATGTAATATCATGCGATTATTTAATTTCGTAGAATCTGTGTGACTGTATCAAAACATTTATCAAAGGGATATATCTATACTACTATATTAAAATAATAGACTCGAATTTTTGGGCTTTAATACGGAGAAATCGGATACTACAGCCTTTTGTTTTATATGTTTTAAACATCATTGGTTCTTGAAGATTACCAATTTGTTCTTATTTTTTCTCAATCAAGCTTCGCCAATTAATAATCAAAGAATATTTTTCTTTAGTTTATGTTTCCACAATATCACATTTGCATGGATAAACTCAGAAACGATATAACAAGAACGGGTAAATTTTCATTGAAATTTTGTCATATTCTGTTCATCAAAGGAATATGGGAGAGAACTCTAACTCAATGCATCTATACTACTATATTAAAATAATAGACTCGAATGTTTGGTCTTTAATATTGATAAATCAGAAGAGTACTGTCTTTTGTTTTATATATTTTAAACATCACGGGTACTTGAAGATTACCAATTTGTTTTTGTTTTTTTCTCAATCAGACTTCGCTAATTAATAATCAACGAAAGTTCCTCAAAAAAATTCCGGAAACCATCTGGATATTTTGGATGTTACAATCTTGCGCATGCGCATTACATTCACGCTAAGTCACGGGAGGCTCTTTAGTTTATGTTTCCACAATATCACATTTGCATGGATAAACTCAGAAACGATAATACAAAAACGTGTAATTGTTGTTATTGGAAAGGGGTACAGCCCCTTTTCCCATTATTTCGTATACACCTGTGTTTGGACGGAAAGTATCTGTTACTAAAAATAGCTTCAGGTGCCTAGCTGTCGCAATATGATTTTCGAACGCTGAATACACTGTACTGATTTTATAATGGTGTCTGTAACAACTGATTTGTCATAAATTCGGGAAACTCTGTGTATAACAGTAGTTGATATTCTGAACCGTGATAAGTTCAAGCAAAGTGCAATGGATCTATAGTGTAAATAGAGTACATGTACAGTGTTAATGAAGAGAACTGTTTATACTGGTGTACTCATACTCAGACTGAATTAAAACAAGATAATAAAAAAAACCCAGAAGATTATATACGTGTTACTTAATCTCTCTATTCTGTTCATGTTTCAATTCAAGTGACAAAAATTACTACTACAGCGACCACAAAACCAAAAGACCTCCGCGTTACCACTAGGTCACGCATCTAACATTTTAAACAGATGCATTTTCAATATATATGGCTATAAACATATTGTATTAGAAAATATACTAATTGAAATATTTGTCTAATTTTCAGTACGAAGACCACATTAAACCAAAACTAATTCAATGTAAACGTGTACTTACAATACCTGTAGAACATAATTTTAATCGAATGTCTCTGGTTTAGAGTGTTTCAAATAGTCAAATATCCAATTTTTTATCGTATACTAACTACTTTTCTATATATCTCTAACAGAACCTGAATATTTTGATGATGTCGTGTAAGATAATCAAGACTCTGTGAGCATGGTGATTGTGTAATTTGCGTTTCTTTGAATATATTTAAACTATCTTTTAAATAAGTTATATTATAATAAAGATATATCTTCACAATAAATTACGAAGTTTATATCATTCGGGTTAAAAAGATATACTGAGTAGAAATAGATAATTTTTATAATTATTATGTAGTCGATAGAAATCCAGCATGTAGAAAATCCAGGAAATCCAGGAGACAATGTAGAATGATGGAATAGGAATAAGAGCCGAATTAAACTTAAGTTTATCATGAAGTTGTAGGGGTTTTGCTAGTTTAATATGAAATATCCCGAGAGTTCCAAATGTCAACATGGTGAGTAAATTCTAAGCGAGTAAAACACGTTGGTAAAAAAGTGTTGAATTCTTCATTAAAATGAATTTGATTTTTAGATAAAAATTTGATTGTTTTTTTCAATGCAACCTAATTAATTTTCTCCAAAATTGTTTTGGAGCGATTCTGCATTTTTTTTGCTACATTACGTGTAAATGGGAGGTATCTTAACTCTGGTGGAGGCCTGTTCCGAGACACAGTTACATTATTCTAACTAACTGATACGATGAATGAAATATTAATTCGAATCTATAAAGAAAATCTTAATTTTATTATTATTTGATGACCTTGTATTATAAAAAAAAACCGAAGATACTTTACAAAATGTTATTGAAATAATGCTTTTGAGCTGTCATCATCTGTATAATTTTTAGGGGCATCCACACCTTTGAAAAAAGTTTTGCATGCAACCCTATCTATAAGGGTTCAATTCATCTGAGATCAATATACATGTACATGTAGGATCTCTCATGATTTGCCATGGAATATGATTTTTATCCACCGAGTTGTATATAGAAAACATACAACGAGTTGGATATAAAATTCATATACCATCGCAAATCATGAGAATTTATTTTTTATCCCATGTTTTACCACGTCGTTTGTTACATGTAAACCCAATCTTTTCTGTAACCATAATAATGGTGAGTCGAAAAACTTTACGCATTGAAAAAGTTCCTTGGAGATTAGCAATCAAATATTTTTTTTTTCGTTTTCTCTCATATTTTTATCAATTTATGAAATAAACAATGAACCAGTGTTAAATGCTTCACATTTATAACTCTACACTTTTCAACTGAATTATTTTGTTACTTTTTCATTCTACGTCAATCAGAAAAAAATTCCATGTTTTGGAAAGAAAATCAACTTTTAATTACTACTAGATTTTTACCCGTGCGTGCAAGGGTTGACATTTACGAAATAGATACATCGACCAGGGATGTATATACTACTTATTAAAGTCTCTGCATCGACACAGGCCTTAAATCACCACCAGTTAAAATGTATCCCATATACCCGTAATGTAGAAGAAAATTGCAGAATCGCTCCATTGAAATTAACAGCCATTGAAATTGCATTGAAATTAACAGCCATCTTGTTCATAACAAACCATTTTGAAGCTATAAATACCTTAATTTCGAAAAGTTTAATTCTATTATTGCAGAATTCAACATTTCTTCAACAACGATTTTTACACAACATGTTGAAATTCGAAACTCTCGGGATTTTTTTTTTTAGTAAATGCACTGTGTTAGAGTTATCTCCCGTATTTTCTTTGATGAACAGAATAAAAAAATGTCCAATGAAAATTTACACGCATTTGTTTTATCGTCTCTGAGTTTATCCATGCAAATGTGATATTGTGGAAACATAAAATAAAGAGCCTCCCGTGATTAAGCATGATTGTAATGCGCATGCGCAAGATTGTAAAATCCAAAAAATCAGATGATTTCCAGAATTTTTGGAGAAATTTTCGTTGATTATTAATAAGCAAAGCTTGATTGAGAAAAAATAAAAACAAATTGGTAATCTTCAAGTACCAATGATGTTTAGAATACATAAAACAAAAGACAGTACTCTTCCGATTTATCGGTATTAAAGCCCAAAAATTCGAGTCTATTATTTTAATATTATAGTAGTATATATTCATTAACAAGTCCCACACTGGATTCGAACTCGGGGACTGCGGATGGTAGACCGATGTTATAACCATTACGCAACATTTAGAGACACCATGCAGCCATTGGCGATACGATAAGGTTCACAATGGGTTGAAATCGCTATGTTGTGATTTACTTTCGTAAAAAGTTAGTCACAGAATATCGAGGACCCTTACGCAAATTATTTCATATTAGATATTTAACACGTGTTTTTATTTAAATTTACAAAACAGTTGTGAAACATTGATGAAAAGCTACTAATTGTAACGTCTTATTAATTCAGCTTTGACGAGACTTATTATTTTGGAACCAAAATAAAATTCCCAATCTAATTTATTTGTAAATATATAAATTAAGTAAGTCCGCTTACTATCAAACCCTATATAGCTTGATTTAACAACCTATTTTGATATCCTTAATATCCCCTTCCCCCTTTGCTTTCTACGTCAATGAACTGGGATTTAAGCAAGGCAAGTCTAGTTATTTAATGCATACGTACATAGTACATCCTACGGGTACTTGTGATTTTGAAGATTCTACATTGGTTAACTCCACTGCACACTCCATGTTTCCAATATTTAGATCGGTTCCAATTAGATGAATGGTCCTTCCTCCAGACAAGATACCTTGGGTTGGGTAGATACCTGTTATCTTTGGCATCTATATAACCAACCAGAGCACAAATCGAATCACACACACTCAGTTATCATTTTTAATTTTGGTTGTAACGCGCTTTCTGATTGGCTAAAAAATTATATTATATCGTATTAAGAATGTTGTCGACGACATAGTAAGAAAAACGTATCAATACGCCTGACGTTACGTTTGAATTTTGTAAAATTTTACGTTATTTTAAAGGTCAAATGACTGTGTTTATCTACAATGAAGAGTAAAAAAAATAAATTATAAGCAATAAATTCAATATTTATTAGTTTTATACGATATACATGTAATATGATTTGAAACAGTTTACGCTTTTTTTTTATAAACCGCTTCGCGATTTATAAAGCGTAAACTGCCCCAAATAAACAAATAAATATTGAATTAATTCCTTAAATAATACAAAATTTAAAGCCACCCCTCACTTATAAAAACATATTTTAAAGTCACCTTACATGGAAAGCAATTGTGAGCTTTTGGTTTCTAAAATGTTTACTATTACAACCAATTATCACGATGGTATGAATTTGGTAGTATAAAAATTTGCTAAACACCTCTGCATAACTGTGTGTGGCTCTGAATAATGTAGGAAGTAACTGATTTTCTACATTTATTTTTCAAATCTATCACTCTTTAAATGGTGTGATCAAGATATTACCTTGTAAGTAAACGTTTTACTCCCTCAAGGACTTTTTTTGGCCGAAATACAAGGCATAAACTTTTCACAGAAGTAGATGTTTAAGCATAGTTTTCCTAGGATAACAAGTAGTTATTGCTTATATATATTATACAAACTATAATAATTATCTTCTTAACTTAATATGTCTCCATCCACTAGGTATTTTAAGGACATGTACATGTATTACCTTGTATGTAAACTGAATGTCGTCTGACGAGTCCATGCCATCCACTGTCACAACCACCTGACCACTTTCCTCAAGCTTCTTTGTGGAATCAAATGACTTGTTTGATGTGGTGCAATTGATTCTGTCAGAGAGATAAGTAATCTGTTGATTACAAGATGTTCCAAAATGTTCAATTTTGTTTACTTGGTAATGTTTTTTCTCTCATTTGTTATTCACTGCTTTTAATGTAACATTTTCCATTTTTACATTAATTTTACACCTTATCTGGTGAAAATAAATTTATTTATCAATTAATTATAAATGTTTATCACAGCATTTGTCGCTGGATACGATGATTAATTAACAGACTTTGAGTTGTTAAAAGGACTTGGACACGATTTGAGCTTAAAAATTTCAAAATTTATTTTTTCCAATATTTTTGTCTAGAATTGTTAATATAGATGTTTTCAATGGTTTGACAAAATTTGAAAGTCTAATATCGAGTTACAAGCGAGTAACAGAGGTTAGAGTTCTTTGTTCTGTAAACAAAGCTCGAGTCCTGTTAATGCTTACATATTTGTTGTACTGGTATGAATTTCAGTCTAATGTTGCTGTTTGTTGTTATCAAATTATCTATGAACTCAGTGAACCATTCTATCTTTTTTCCAAGTTATTTTGATAAAGAAATGGCAATTTCTTTACTTTACAGTATTTGTAAACAAATATAAGACTCGGGCTTTGTTTACATAACAACGACTTCTTTCCCCTGTATCTCGCTTGTAACATGACTTTTAACATCCAAATTTTGGTGAATCATTCAAAATACAAAATTAAACTATTTTATCCATAGAAATCAAAAATAAAATTTTCATCTGAAATCGTGTTCAGGTCCCTTTAAATACAATGCTGTTTGTATAAAAACAGAAAGCATTTACTTGCTAAATCATTTACAAAATCAGTTTTAATAAGTTTCGGAATGTTTTACTTTCGGTCCATGAATGTCACATTGTTACATGGCAACCCAGCGACTGTGGCCGTCTCAATTGATTGAACTCCAAAGTTGAATCCCTCTATAGTGACTACTGTCCCTCCTTCTGGAGGACCGTCTGTGGGAGAAATCTGTAAAATATCAATGATATTTCACTTCAAAATGAATTAAATACATTAAAAATACAAATAAATAATGGTATTTGTTCTGAACAAATGACATTTAAATATACATGAAACAATTAATAAAAAAAAAAAGTAGTTCTAGATACATACTATTGCTATTATCATATATCTCTAGGGGATTCAAGTTGAATATGGAATCAGAACAATGAAATAATTCCCTGTAGGTCATATACATGTACTAGTAAGCAATATATTTATACAAGCACGTTTATAACAAAGCTAGCCGATCGAGATACCATTGAATGGACTCATACAACCAAAATACACCGGTGTCCTCTAATAACGAAATTCAGTATATACCTACATGTACATTAAACTCTGTCAAAAATATTTAAATTATTATCAAAAATTAATTAAAGTTACAACAGCCAATAAGACTGACAGACGGGCAGACAGATGGACAGATCCAAATCAATTAACCTCTAATCGTTGGTCCAGTAGGTGAAATACTTACCTTGGTAACCACAGGTTTGCCACAGGTTTCCGCCTGTCTGCACTGGTTATTATCTACGTCCACACAGCCTGTATTTTGGCACCACTGACACTCGTATCCCATGGACTGATTCAGGTAGTGACAGGTGCTACAGTCCTCTTTATTTGAAGAAAGTGACTCACATTTCTAGGCTACATATAAAGACAGAGGGTAAAAATCGATATGCCGTCTCCAAAGAGGTTGTGTACACATTTAATAAATCATTAATTTTGCAATTCCAAATTGATTACAAAATACAACTACATCTCCTACACTTGTTGCCTTTTTGTGAGAAAAAAGTGGAAGTGTAAGACTCTAAAATTTGAATACTCAGATTTACAAATAAAATATAATAAATTTAATGATTTTGATGAAATATTACATTCTATATTATAATTAATATATGCTATTATACATAACATTTTGAACCAAAGGGATCTGACCATAAGCCTATACAAGGTGTGCAAACCCGGAAAATAATACTTTTGGTATGATACATTTTACATAAAAATCAAAACAATATAACGATTACAAGTATTATATTGAATTTCTTTATGAACTATTTATATCATGTGTATTGTAATTTATCATTTTTAATATCATAAATTAGAATTCACAATGTAATGAATGCAGTTTAAAACAGAGCGGTTTCGTGTCGGAAATGTGATTTGAACGACTATGTCGCTAATGATTCAAACATTTAATTGACTATGAGAGCGTATAATTATATGACAATAACTAATACAAGAATAATTAATTTCAGATTTTTGGGAAATATCAGTTAAAATCCTTGTTGAGAGACGAGGGAAAGTGACGTACAAATGTACTCTCTTTAAATATTATATATATAAGGAAGAGTGTGAATATAAAATGCTACCGACTCTGATATTTCTGTTATTTTTTGACTTGAGACATATATAAGGGGTTGTTAACGATAATAAATATAAAAAAAAATAAAAAAAAATTGAATAAAAAAATTTGAAAAAGGGGGGGGAGGGGGGTGCATAGTCTTGTCCACGAGTACCTGAAGCCGAGGCACACTTGGTAGTATGTTTGACTTATGCACGCATAAAATTAAAAAGTAAATTACGATGAAAAATATCCGCTCGTGACTAATGAGGAAATGAGAATCGAACCACTTAAGGACTGCGACGATAAAACATGAGACAGAATACATGCACACATTGTGTATTATAATTATTTACTTCTGTTCGGTGCATTTTTTAACTGATATCGCGGCGGTTCGGTTTAATCGAAACCGGAATTATCGAAATCATTCGTTTTGGTTCCATGCTTATATTTAAGAAATAAAGAATCATTCTTTGCGTATCATGAGGTCATGGATGTGATAATTTTGGTCGGATTTGGATCAAAATCAATAAAGCCCGAAGGGCATTATGATAGATTTGATCACGCACCCCGATCAAAATTATCTCTCATAATATTCAAAGAATGATTCCTTATTACTTAATTATTGATATAATATTCAGCAATAATATTGTATTATGAAACATATGGATAAAAATAAGCAACACCCCCCCCCCCCCCCCACAGCGCCCCAATCATTAGTCATGAGGCAACCCATGCATTTGTCTTTTACTAATGAACAATTTTTAATAATTAGTCATGGACTCATTGACAATTAAAATTTGTAAATTAGTAAACGACACATTGAACGAATAAATTTAATTCAAAGTGGTTTTATTATAGGGCGCCAAAATATACTTGGTAGCACAAAGAAGGAGTGTGTTGGGTTATTCCCTATTTGACCTTTTGGTTGACCCCCCCCCCCCCCCGAGCACCCCCCTCCCCCCCCCCCAAAAAAGGAAAACAAATCCACTTTTTGCAAAGTATGTTTGGTCTATAGTAATACAGGTTAAATTGTTACGGGTCATCGAATCCGCCATCAAATTAATATTCAAATATCGAAAATTTCAAATGTACATGAATAAAGAAGTATTATACAAAAGTGTTAAACAGTGTACTTGTCTATTGTCTTATTAAAATGAAATATCTATTCAAATTAAGAGAATCATGATGCGTATTACAGTTATTGTTCTGTGAGGCGATAACCACAATAGGCTTTATAAAAAGTGTTTGAAATCTTTTGGCTCTGGCTCTAGGCCTGGGCCCTGAGCCAGAGGAAAGTTTCACTAAGGGGTTCATAAATGCGAGACTACACACGTGCACTTACCGTTTTGTCCCTCGGTTACATCTGGAAAACAGAACCACAGAAGCAAGCAGAGAATGTGGAATATTACAGAACCTTCCATGTTGTAATTTGTCAAAAACCAATGTTCCTATAGGAAAAAGACGTCTTTTTCTTTAATTATAGAGGAAAAAATACAAACAAGCTAGAAAACTAAAACATGAAATGGTAAAATAAGAATGCAATTTCCCATTAAAAAAATGCACGATATACAATTTAAAAATGTCCTCTTTCAGTAAGTACTCAAATGCACACCCACGTTACTCATCCTAGAAGGTCTGGCAAGGTAACACTACAATAGACAAGATTTTTGGGCAGAATCCGCGCCCAATAAACTGTTGGCTAGCGAAGATGTACATGTATATTGTACGATTATATACATATTTTTCAAAAACCGCATAATTTGTCTGTTTGCTGCGGATAAAAAGACAAACAAAAAGATACACTAGGACATCACAACAGGATTTTTATTAAAACTGTAATTCCGTAAATGCATGCATGTTTGTTTCTATAAATAATTATATATACTTGAGCCCTGCTACATTCCTAGGTACGTTTTACAAACAATGCAAAAGTATAGGGTACCATTGATCTTACCCATATTCTGTTGCAAACGAATTTAAAGCTCTACGTTTGATTCTTTCACCGTATTTAAGTCCACGTTTGCGACTGTAATTTCCCACTTTGAAAAATTCCGGTCCATAGATTTCAAAACGCAATAATTAATTAACAAAAGAAATTTTCCGAAACGAATACGCTCTGAAATTTACAAACCAGATGTTTTAGATGAATGATACAGATTAAGTGTGACTTTAACATATTCAAATTATATACCGGTCATTGTGTTTTATTTAATGTGTGAAAATAAATGAAAAATGTGTCAATATGGCACAAATAAGCTTCTGTAAATACCAGATAATAATTTACTTATCAAAAAAAGTTTCTTTATGAATTTTCCCCCCAAAGTTAATGATAAATACATGTAATAACAGTTTAAACAAAAAATTAAATAAATAATCCAAATTTGACAAATAGAACTTACCCGATGTAAAATGCCCAAGAAGCCAAAAAAAAATGAAATAAAAATCAATATATAAAGTTTAAAAATCAGAGGTTGTGCTTATCAGACAATAATTACCATCTTTATTCAGTAGACCACATGTAACGTGAACAAACTACCGGTTTAGCCTGATGATACACTCAATGCACAATACAACTGTATTCAACTTCCTGTTGTTCGCCAACTTACGTCAATAACTGCCGAACACATCTTTGGGGTTTTTTAATAGTTTAAGGTCTTCCGTTTCCAACCTTGTAGTTAGATGCTAGGAAACGGGATACAGTACATGTATTATATTTATAATTATGTATCGTATTTGAAGCGATCCGTAACGTGAAAAACCGTATCGTATAAAACAAGAACTACTGTACGAAGAGTTATTTAAGACTATAACGTGCGAGAAACGTATATTAAGCTTAAGCCTCTAGAGCAGTTCTTTGCGGTCTGTAGATTCGTCTGCAAAATAAGGATCCTTTTTGGAACAACCCTAATGGTGTAGTTGGTTTAGAAAAGGGACATCCCGTTATTATTTATAGGTATGTATCTGCCTACGTATAGCAGTTAACGAATACGCTCAACGCTTAATGGTACATGTATGTACATGTAGTCAAATTGGTTACGAGTTAAGATGATCCGTCAAGGCACTACCCACGATAAATCAAAGAACTGAGTGTACTGAAATCGAAGCCGATTTGATATATAACTACATACAAATGCACATCTTTTTTTTGAATCAGTACAGGCAATTTTACCAGCTTATTGAATACTTTTAGTTATCTTGAGAAAGAGATTATTCATTTTGATAACTAGGCAAGCATTAACACTGCGCCTTAAACAAAGAGTTGGGCACGATCGATTAATTAAACAAATACGACAACAATTACATGTATGTTGTATTATGATTATTGTTATAATTATGATCAGTAGTTTGAAAAAAAAATATTTCTAAGAAAAAGATAAAAGATAATCGTACATATGTATGATACACGGATCCATACAATTACATGTATATTATAGTACTTTTGGCCTGCATGCATTATAGAGTGAAGGCATGCGCGGATTCAAAATTTTTTTTCCAATGGAGGGGGGGGGGGGGGGGTCCGACGGTTATTTGAGTTTGCCAAGGGGAGTCCTTGGCATAATTTTGGTAATTTTTTAATGTATTTAAAAGAAATTTAAATTTTAAGGGGGAGGGGGTCTGGACTGAATCCTATAATATTTCTGTTTCCTAAAATTCTATTATTTTCTACCTGAATTTTACCCCTTATTTTGTACCTAACCCTCCACCCCCCCCCCCCCCCCCCCCCCCGTTCAGTGTCTAAATACCGCAACCTTTTATTTGACCCCTCCCAATTTCATATCTTCCTCCCAACAAACAAGTACGTGAACCGGGTCCCCCCTCCCACGTGTTTTCTACTTGAACCACCTCCTCCCATTTTAAACGGAATAAACTTTCATACTCTTCACGTTTTGCTTCCTCGCTGATTTGAGAGTTCCACATCCAGGTGTTCCCTTACTACGGTTAGGTGTTATATTTATCTATCATTCATTAAATAATTTTTTTTTGTATGCGATAGAGATTATATGTATTACACAGGCCCACCAGGAAACTTTAAAACAACATAAAAAACAGAATTTATTCCATGGGTCAAAACAAGTTTTTCCTAATTTTCTGGGAAAAAAAATGCAACAAATAAATCATAAAAAGTGATTAAGAGCCAAAATCGTTCTCTTATCTGTGAAATCGTGATTCAAAATAGATACATGTACATTATAGATACATAAAATACCATATTAGGTGTCGAACTACCTTAATAAGTTCAAATATTTTACAACCATTGTGTTTTTTTATTTTATAGTATTCCTATTTTTTTGCCGATGATATATATCATTTTCTTTGTTTAGCGTATAATTAATTTAAAAAAACATAATTGCTGACTTTTTTTTAGAGCCTAATGTTTTTAAGAAGTTAGCGATCGGTTTAAGATTCGAATATAATTCATATGGAATGCTGCATGTAATTGCATGTATATCATAAATAAAATGTAAACGAACTGGTTGTCAAGGCCCCAATGAGAAAACATGTCACTGCCCAGTATGATCGGATTTGCTTTAATTAATTACTAATGAATACAAATTAATAAAACCCCTGTCACACTGGAGCTGCGTCCTCACGGCAATTCCGCTGCGTCCTTAAATAATGTAAAACGCCAAGGTAAACGCAGAAGAGTCTCCTACAGCGCCGTAAGAACGCAACGGCATCTTCGTGTCTTATTGAAGATTGAAGAACGCCATGCGACGGCGTGACGACTCCACTTGTAAAATTTTCAAATAAAACTGTACATTTTTTCTTAATTTTCCTTGCGATCCTACGGCAATTCCATGAATTTTACAAAGCCGTGAACACGCCGTGGGGACACAGCTTGGTGTGACAGGGCCTTAAGTGCGGTAACAAAGAGTATTTTACGCTTGTTTTTTTTTTTATCTGATAGTGTATACATGTATGCTAGAAAGCAAATAAATGTTTGGATATTAGGCACATTACAACATCGATAAAATACTTGAAACAGCAGATCTGGACCGGGATTCATAAAAATACTTAAGTTTTATATATGTAGCAAAATTACTACTTAAGTAGAAAATACATGTTTAGCTAAGGAAAATTACTTAAATCCCTTTCATATAAATTCTTAGTACAATTCTTAGCTAAGTATATGCTAAGATAGAGAAGGTAGGGGAAAACCGAGTCTATTTATAGATTCTATAGCAAACGACAACAATTTTTACGAATTTTTCTAATAGATTAGAAGTGTTTATACCTGATAGCTTATACACATAATTTTTAAATTTTTTTTATGAAGAATAATCAAATTACATTTTATGTAATGTTCTGACTTACAAACCATTTTTCATTAAGTTTTGTAGAGTCTTGGTAATACCTCACATATATGTGTACATGAATCTAGTTATTACGATTAACCGGCTTATCGGTCGAAACGAGTTGCAATTAACCCATGGCAATTACCTGTATGTTATCTTTTTACATATGTATCTTCAAAATTTACATGTGTTCATGTACTTATCAAGTAATTTACGCAGGAGATTAATTTTCAGTTTTCAGTTTATGTATATATAATGATTTACACATACTTTGTCTACATGATAAGCACAATTTAAGCGGAAGTCACCTAGTATGGAATGGAAAACAAAATCATCTAAATTAAATGTATCCATCTATCAGAGAGAGAGAGAGAGAGAGAGAGAGAGAGAGAGAGAGAGAGAGAGAGATACACACCACTACTTTCATTGCCTTCAATGAAAAATTTTACACTTTCTTTTTAGAAAATGCACGAACTCATAGTATAAAAGGATAAAAAAATGATTCATTCCTCAATGTTACACTGTTTTATAAAATGGATAAAGTATAGCCTTAGGCAAGCAGTATCGATATTAGGGAAAATGCAACAACAAAAAGGGGAGCGCCATATTACTGCCACAGGTAATTTAAAAAGTTCGCTTATAAATTTTAGAGAACGTTACGTATGTATTTAATTAGTTTTATTTATTTTTTTTAATTGTGTATCATTAAAAGTTGTTTGTTATTAATATCTATAACCGTATCGTGAAGTCACATGTATTCAAATAATTAAACTTTTTATAGCATATAACAACATTTATTTTACCGCCGTTCCTAATTTTTGGCTTTGCATTCCCATTAGGTATGGAGCTGCTACCAGTAGCATTCCCATTTCAGTTGACTGCATAGCACTGTCGTGTTCTTCTTGTAATTCAAATTCAATTTAAAAAAATAATATATAAGAAAAAATTTGGGGTTGCTTGGTTATTACGATACATGTTTAATAGTGAAATATTAATCGTCGAGTCGAAATGTCGGAGCCATGTTTTTTGGGAAGTCTACTATATATATATGATTAAAGTTAATCTGAAAATTTTCGTTTGGTGCCCTGCATGAATCCTTGACCATGTTGACGCTTTCTTCTTGTTTTTCTACATTATTTAGCGCATTGTTACAACGCTCTTTGAAAAATTACGAACTTGGAATTTTGTTAAGTGCGTTAAATTCAGGAACAAGTCAAGGCACTTTGAAAAAAAAAATTCAAAGTGCGTTGATAGCATCGAACATTGCTCAGGAATTTCATGCTGTTCTACAATGTAAATCATGACGGATTTGAAATAATTATAATAAGGAAGGATAGGAAGTAATGCTCAGCACGGAAAACTTTACACCCAGTAGGATAAATATTACAGCTGTTCATGTTGATATTGCAGCTGAAATCAAATCAAAAAAAAAGAATGTACATGTATATAAAGTTGAAATAGTCGGTTTATTGTATTGTTACACGTTCGTGTAAATATCTCTAGACAGCGTCTTCCCCGGTAGGCATTCTTGACACCTTCTTATTGTGTATATGGCGGGGTAGAAAAATTGCTTGACCATTTAAAAATGGATACGGATCGATGGGCTAAATTGGAAGCAAGCATTTAATTATTTAGTGATGAAAGCGTAGTGTCCACTCTGGATTGTTATGAATGTGGCTTAGAATGGCTGGATCGTAGACGAGTTTAATCCTGTTCAGTAGCCCGTGCATATTAATGTTTTCTAAACAACTTTGAAACATACATGTAGTAATGGTGAAAATATCATTGGAATCTACACGCTTAAAATCACACTGATTTTGGGAACAGTCGCTTTTCTTTCGTGCGCTTTGCATAGTGTATGTTGGTAAGTACTTAATATTATCTATACTTCACAATGTTTTTGTGCAATCTCTAATAACCGATGATTTCGGTTTGTATAATGCTTTATGGGTTTTTTTTTTAAGAAATTGAATTCTTTTTTTTTTTTTTTTTGAATTACGAATCGTTTTTCATAGCAGTTGTTTTTCAATGCCTGTAGAAACACACCGAACATCTTGGGATACATTGAATAGAGTACATGATTTGTAGATTAAAAGGTGGACTGTGACCTTATAACACTGTAGGGTTATATATGACTGGAAAAGATATCAAACCAACCGATTAAACCTCATACAAATACAGCATTTGTATTATAATAGTTACTGTGAGATTCGATATTGATCGGACTGAGTATATATGTACAGGTATAAAGGAATTGTATCGATTATTTTTTAATACTTTGGTATCTACAATATTATTTGCAGTACTGTACAGAAGCTAATACAGTATATTCATGTACAAAAAAAAATAGGACGGCATTTTCAACTTATAAGTATTTTAAAAGAATTTACTAGGCGAACCTAGATGTAAGCCGCTCAATCTACTGTTCAAAGGGTCAGGAACGGTCACTGGATTACAGAGCTATTAAAATTTTGGAACTAAGATTGTCAACACGTATTGAAATGAATTGCTGAGAGATCTTCATTTATTCAAAAAATATACGAAGCTGTTTGTTCCTCTTTTAATTACACGTCAGTTTAATTTAATTAGCACTGTTTGGTCTACTACCTTTTCAAATGTACTGCATGATGTATATATATCCAATTCAAGGGTTAGATGTTTATCAAACTATTTCATAACAAATCCAAATGTTGTAAAATTTTGAAAAACTGTTTAATGTCACAAACATAAACCAACTTACCAATATTTGTAAACTATTAGATAATATATTTGAGAGAGTTAGCTCTCTTGGTTAAATTATATCTGTTATCCCCTCATCATGCCTGTACCATTGATTTTCATGTATTATATATATATTGTAGTTTGTACATACTCTACATATGTATTTTCTCTACACTGTAAATTCAGTTATGAGAATAAAGTTCATTGTCATTGTCATTGCTATGGTCGGGTCTTATGCTAATTAAGTCCTGCTAATTACTGTAATTGTAACAAATTGTGTTGTAAGTAAACTTAAAACATGCAATTACATGGAAAATATGCTTCGACTTGTCTTTTGAAAACAATTATTTTTAGAAACACAATAGACTAGAGTCTGTTTTCAAAAGACAATTTGAAATCATTTCAGTTCAGTTCTTTATTAACTTTAAGCTATACATTTGCTGACCACTGTATTAAGCCGTCATTAAAGAGGACTGGAATGTCGTGTCCATTTTCAGACTGTAACAATCTCCTTTACAAGGAGAGCACTAGCTGTATTGAGATATAAAGGTTTATCATGCACTGGAATGGATTTTCTATACAATTGTTTGCTTTTTTGAACGGGTTTTAAAAGAAAGAGTTTTGTGTTTTCTTTTGTACGCAGAACTTAATGGGACTGAAACTGGATTGATGATCGATGACTTTGAGAGTAGGTTCAGACATGTTATGATTATCATTAAGAGTTTAATTGGTGACTTTTAATTGGTGTTAAGATTTTTGAGCAATAATTGGTGTTAAGATTTTTGAGCAATATCGTGACACGCAAAGATCACCCTTCTTAGAGATTTATTTGAATATTATTTCAGATAACATTTGCACCCATATAACTCGTAAAAGTAAGAATCTTTTATGAGGGCTCGATGGTCATGGCCAACTTAAGACTCTATTAATCTCCTTTTGAAGAAGAGCTCTATATGAAAATAAAGGAAAATATCCAAATTTAAACTTGGTCAAAATATATAGAAATTTCTTTCCTAAAATAATGTTCATAGCTAAATAACTCATACTAATCCGAAAAAATTAAGGTAGTTCTGATGTTTAATTTGATAATTTAATAATTTAGCTAATTTAGCTAAATAACTCTTACTAATCCGAAAAAATTAAGGTAGTACATCTAGCTTCCTTAAGAGACATGGTCACGATTTCAGCTAAAAAATAGATTTTTTTTTTTAAAATTCGAATGTCTAAATTGATTTACATGCCTGTGGGTGTTTTTTTTATATGCTTGACCGAAATTTGACTGTTGAGTTAACAGCAGGGGAACCAAGCTCTGCATTGATATTGTTAACAAAGTTCGTGTCATAGTTAAAGTAAAGACTATATATATAAAAGAAAATTACAAATATGTTCATAAATATACACTCCACAAAACAGACGAAAAAATATATGACGTACAATGAGATTTTTACAACGAAGTGGGGCGAAGTCACTGTTTCCTTTTTCTTTGGCCCGTAGAATCTGATCTAATGGTGCAAGGGGTTTGGGGTTGGTTGGTGGGGGTAATTTAGGTATACAATTATTATAATACGTGTTCATATACATGTAGCTACATGCATATGTACCACTTGGAAAGAATCATGATATGCACCTAAGTAGTTGGTCCCATAGTATTAAATTTGACAAAATATAATGTGCCTTTATTCCTGCCAGAATTGTTAAATTATGCCCGTGATACATGTATTTATTGAAGGTGGAATAACACATCGTCACAAAATGGCTGACCGCTGATCGAAACGACATTTTGTTTCATTAAAAAGATTTTATCGACGGCAATATATAAATAACATCATAGCCGGGTGGATAAAATGTCGGGCTTGTGATCCGTATATACCGAGTTCGAATCCCGCAGGGGCTATTGTTTTTTTTTTTACTGAATTGATTTTTTTTAGATTTGCCAATTTTTCGCTTATTTGACATATGTATAGTTTATTTATCCTTATATCTTTCATAATGAAATAATTTACAGTTAATTCGACTGACTTTTTCCAGGTGTGTTATTCCACCTTAATGAAAACAAACCCAAAGGAAACTTCCTTGAGACACAAATAATGACCCCCCCTCCCCCCGCACAAAAAAAAAACCCAAAACGAAAATACAAAAAATGAAAAGAAAAAAGAAACAGAAAACAAAAACAATGCAATTTGCTTGTTATTGGCTTGGAGATAGTGATGTACACGTATTTGTAAAACATGTAATTATAGGACATCGAAGTTGTCCACATCTGCGCGTTCAAAGTCAAGAACCTATCAATAGTACAAATGACATTGCATAGATAAATCACTTTCCTGGTCTTTATAGGAAAGTGTATCGGATCGGGGGGGGGGGGGGGGGGGGGTATTTATCTTCAGCCTTGAACTACACGAGCTTAATACGGTGAGTCATGCATCGCATATCTTATCGTAATAAGCCATATTATGCATTGTCAAATTAAAAACTTACACGTATAGGAACTAATTTTGCTATCCCACATCGTATTCATTAATTACCTGTAATTAGTAATTGTATAAAAGTAAATAGTTTCACCACTTGACGTCAAATTCATTTTTCACATTCACTGTCACAATAAACAGTTATAAGAAAAATCGTGCGCAAGGCCCATTCGCATAATTGAGAAATTAGATTCTTTAACCCCTCGTCCATGGATTCATGTCGATCAAGCTCCATGGACGATCCATATGGAGGGTAGTCGTGTTAAAAAAATCCAGACATGTTAACTTGTAAACTTTTTTTTTCTTGTCAAGATTCCTCAGTTCCTTCGTATGATGCACATTTTGCAGCTTTATTGTTTTCATTAGTTAATTAAACCTTCAACTTTGCACACTTTCAATCCGTTGTTTCTGCATTGTATCTTCAGAATCGGCAATAGCACATCTGACATTATACAAATTATACAAGTTTGTCGAATTTTGACATGACCTTATATGGCAAATGCCTTGTAACGGGAAAAGGCATGCCGTAATCGCCGGAATGGTCGAAAAACCCCACCATTAAATATTCAGCTAAACTGTTGCAATAAGCTTCAAATGAACGACACTTTTTCTATCGAAAATATCGGTATTATTTTTATAAAAAATTATGGAGATATGATTGAAACGGGACCAAACAGGAAGAGGTTCATGTATATGAAAATTGTTGCCGGTGGAACGAATGCGCTAATTTCTTTAATATAGTTTCCGTGGTATTATACGTAGTACGATAAAGGTTACAAAGAAATTCCTAATATCTTACTTCTCTAAAATAATTTGATATGTAATTTAAACTGGAATATAAGTTAATGCACATTCTTCTCTAGAAATTCCCTTAGTGGGTGAATATATTTTGAGCGGCATAGGGTTCGGAGACCGTCGTGAGGTCCCATTCAGCTCCATTGCTTCTGAATCATAAGAATTTTGAGAGAATTTTTACCCAGGTTTTCCGAAGGAAAAATCCGGTTATTGAAATAGTGAAAATGGCGGGCAGGCGGGTGGCTGCCAAAAAGATACCCTTATTGTACCGATAACTCCTCATACATGTAAAGTTTTTAAGATAGGCAGTTGTTCTTTTGCATATCATTTATACATATACCAGAGGTATGCAAATTGCTAGGATTTTGATTTCTGATAATTTATGGAGAAAAAAGAAATCAGCTGTTGAACTTAGTCATTTTTGGCAAAATATTGCAGATAGGTACCTTTATTGTACGGATAACTCCTCGTACGGTTTTCAAGATGGGTAGTTGTTCTTTTGCAGATCAATTATACATATATCAGAGGTATGCAAATTGTTAGAATTTTGATTTCTGATAATTTATGAAAATAGATACCAGCTGTTGAACTTCGTCATTTTTGGCAAAAAAATTTGCATGCATAATTGTAAAGTACCCCATTTCTCTGGATAGGCAGGATTGTCAAACGGATTATGGATACTATTCACACAAAAGAAAACCCGGTTTGCTGTCACACTGACAGCTTTTCTCCTTTTATTTTTCTCAATTTGTTAGAATTAAACGACTTGCAAAGATTTGGAAATTTTCCGCAGAAAAATGCATGTAACTATTCATGTATATATACTTTTTTAAAATATCAAAATGATTATGTTGTGCACGTGCAAGATAGGTAATAAAACAGTATAAAATTCTTATAATAGAAATTCTATAATAATTAATTAAAGCACAAAGTTTTGTTAAAAATTGAAAGGTTTTGAAAATATAGTAAGGGTATACTAGTATGTTTATGTTTTTGTAATTATGTTTATTCTTCGGAAATTGGATTTCTGAAACTAAGGAACGGGGTGGGTCAGATGAATTTGATCGTTTATGAACTGGAAGAGTATTTGAATTAATCAAAAATAATTTCAAATATACTGTATTGACGATCATTTCACAAAATTAAGTATACGTAGCTGATTTATGGTAAACAGTACGTGTTCACAAGTGGCCGTAAAGCTGTATTATATATAATAGCTCTCCGTAATTTTTTTATCAATCAACTCCACTATATAAGTGAGTCTGTATTGAACCGACATTCAGGACGTCATACTCATATCCCGTAATACCGGTACACGTAACTGTTTGAAATAAAAAAATAATTACCAATTTTTACCTACATGATAGGTTTTTAGGGGGTCTTGTCCTTACTTTGTGGTAGCAATAAGAATGCCTTTGGTGATATTTTCTGTATTCAGTCGAGCTCTATACTTAAACAATTTGTTGCATGTACTCTTATTAATAAATATTTCCATGTATATTCAAACAAAGTCATTATAGGGTTTTTTTCCAGTTCTAAGAAGATATCTGAGGCCGATCGAATTATTCACTCGCATCTTTTATACATTATCTCAATATATATTAAGCTCCTAATTTATTTTTCCAAAATAATCGTACTTCCTAAGAAAGGTTGTTATCCAGAGATAATATTATAGGCCTACTTAATATATATTTTTAATTTATTCCGTCCCCATTCCGGCGATTTGTAGACTTTACATTTGACGATTTGTAACATGTCAGCCGGCCGTGCTATTTCAGAAAACGGAGATAAAAATACAGAGACTACAGATATATAGGAAGTGTGTATAACAAACAACACTTTACAGCTGCATCTGTAAAAAAAAAAAGATTCAAGGCCTGCCGGGTAACTCTAAAGTGTTTATGCCTGAGTTTTATAGGTTATATATGGTGGATTATTTATGCCATCCACATAATTTTAATCAGCATAGCATATCACGTCAAGTCGAGATAACTATCTCATCAAGTCAAGATAACGTTCTTGTTTCTCAACAAACTCCGACTTCTATTTTGTCCAGTCAACATAAGCTATTACATTTTGTTGCGATAACTATCTTGATAAGATGAGATTATTTATCTTGTATCTTGACTAAAATTTGTTGCATTGGCAATTAAATGATGCCACCCACAAAACGAGATAGTACATGTATAACAATCGTATAATCGTATTTTGAAACTCAATACCCGATCCCCTTACGTTTATAGAAAGGCACGTAATCAAAATGAAATATACAATGTACCTAATGGCCCGTCAATTAGTGTCTCATTAATTATCGTTTGTTATTTTATCCCCAGGTGCAAATTCATATCTAAATCTGTGTTTAACATGAATATATAAATACATTGTATGCTGACTCATAGAGCTTTAGACACCTTGGATAAAAAACGGATGACGCAAGGTTGATATTGAACTACATGTAAATTAAATTAAATCGTACGATTAAAGATTAAAATAATAAGCAATATAAAAAAACAACAATTTATTATGTTTTAATTAGGAATGAATACAAACAAAGATTACTGGTATTAAGATCAAATAGAATTCTCCAAAATAGAACCAAAAGTAAAAAAGGATTAATTTTAATTCTTAGCATAACACTTTCAATCGCATAGAGTTTAATGTATTTAAGACAGTACAAATTTATAGATATGATATAATGACGCTAAAAATAATGTGTTTTAAAAGGCAAAATAAAAACCAACATATTTATATTTTTTTGAAGACGGCCTTATAATTTTCATTAATTATCTTCTATGCTGAGTAATGAGTTCCAAACTTCTATTATCAAATATATGTTTATAACTTATTTTGTTTTGTGAACGGCAGTCTTTGCAAATGTCACGAATTTAGATAAATTATCGAGATAGCTATCCCAACAAGGAGTCAGTCTTGATCGAGACACTAGAAAGTTGTCTCGACTTGACGAGAAAGTTATCTTGACTTTACGTGATATGCCATGCTGACCAAAAATTATGTGGATGGCAGAACTATGCCACCATAGTTATACGATTAAAATTACACTCATTCAGACTCAGGCTCACACACCAACATGATTGCATACACGAATTTACACGTTTACAAGTCTGGATTTTTTATCCATGGATCTATCCAGTAGTACGCGTAAGTAGGAGAAATCCACTTGCGAATTATAATGTAAAACATATATATTCCAAAGTTGAAGACTCGTTCCCTCTACACGTATTATAGTTATAAATAGAACAATTATCTTGTGATATATGTAACTGGGGGTTGGAATTTGCATGCATTTTGTGTATACTGTTACATGACTTGTACAGTACAGGCAACGCGGATCCCGTGTTTCCCGCGCCCCGTCACGGTATATACACATCGAGGTGATCGGCCAGGTGAGACAGGTATACTGCGTTCCCATCACGGTAAACTCATCATCAACCTGTTCCCGCCACGGTAAAATTATCGATGAAAAAGTATCGTATACAAGCGGGAGTTATCTCCCCGAATGACAAATAAATTGCATGCTTCTTTATATCTAATGACGATATTTAACCAGATTTTGACAGATTATAATCGAAATACTTGGATTCTTTTTTACTACCTTTTCTATTTCATAGCTATTAAATAAAAAATTGTGCAGCAATTGCAAATAAAATATTTTCGAATTCATTATCATATTTTAAGAAGGTCGTTTAATTAAAAATTATCATGAAATGATTTTAATTGCCAATAAAATTATAAATCTGTACGCAGTGTGATTGTGTTTTCTTAACAATTCATTTGTCGGCCTACATTTGTATTGTTTGTTGTTGAAGTCCATGCGTGTCTACTAATGATGAGCAAGTTGTTAAAAATTAGGGCTTCCTATAAAATTACCAACCCGGTATTTTTAGCACGTTCCGTTCATTTCTTACAAGGTCTTCTACGTGTAAAGAACATTTTTTGTGAATTCACGTTTTAGTGAGTTTGTGTTGCGTTACTTTAAGTATGGCTCGTCGTATATCCATGTCCTGTTGTCAGATGTCAACAGAACAGGAGGACATCATACAAGAAAAGGACCAGCAATGATATATAATGTAGTGATGACATCCCTATATGATTAGGTTGTCAGCGTCCCACCCAATCGACTCGACGCTATGATGTTGTTCTCCACTGTCTTTCATTACTTTCTGCAAAATGAACTCAAAAGTCTCGATTGGTGTCATTCTCTATTAGCACGAGTGGATCTAAGTTGGGGTGAGGGTCGAGGTCGGGACTTACTTCAAAATTGAATATCATTTATTTCATATAGTAAATTAACCTAAAATAGGCGTTGAACCATCCCCACTCCCGACAAACATATTAATCATATCTTGGACCTCTTCCTTCAAAGAAAAATGTCTGGATCCGAGCATGGATATGCGTGTGTGTGGGGGAGGGGGATGGGGGTGGGGCTGCATGGATGGAGTAACATTTTGGTCGGATAGTATATGCTCAAAATGCAATAACAGATACAAACTCTTTCTGTTATTGAATATACTCTAACTCTTTTCGGATAAATTTTATAATTTCATTATAAGGTGCAAGCGAACCGCTGGAAACTTTTGAATATAACAAAAAACAAAAAACAAAACACAAAAAAAAACAACAGCAAAACCCCCACCAAAAACAAAACCAAAACCTCTCTCCCAAACAGGAAGTTAAAATTCATAGCGTATTCGGTCAATTGTTAAATTATTTAATGAATAAACACAAGCTCTCTGACACTCAATAATTTTTTTTTACGAAAAATTTATCAAACAATATATATATGAAAACATGTACAGTCATGTAAAAGGACAGCAAAACCACAAACCTCCCCATTCAGTTAATTACTTGACGTATGATTTTTATCACCATTCATTTCCATATTTAGATTTGATATACGTTAAGCATGTTTGCGTAGGTTGAATTCTCTTTTGGATATATAGAAGGGGATTAAATTGCTTTGCACCATTTAAAGTGTGTATAGCTCAATATCACTGTCATAACTTCTAAGGACTCAGAACAAGTGGGAAAAAATCCTCACTTAGGCACTTAAGTGTTCCGAAATCAAAGGAGTGTTTAGTACAAAATAAAAAGATAAAACAATTGAACGGAGGAAGTGATTCAACTTTGTTTATGCGTATTAAATATATGTATTTTTTTTAATTTGAGCAAAGTAATGTTCTCTATACAATTGAGACAATGTGTAGAAGAAAGTTTAAAGTTCTTATTTTGCAATAACGATTTCACATTGTTCAGTGTCTTTGGAATACCACTACGAATCGGTTTTGTAATGTACAATCAAATAAATTCAAATGACGTATTCTTGAGCGCAAGGTGGGTTTGCATGATTAAAAAAAATTAAAATCGCATGAATATGTCTATACTCTCCTATTAAACGTACAATTGCTGAAAATTATATCAATATTAAGAGGCAATAAGGAATAATTCTTTGAAAATTACATATTGTATGAGGTGATAATTTTGGTCGGGGCGTGATTTGATCTTTCATAAAGTCCTTTGGGTTTTATTGGATTTAACCACGCTCTGACCAAATTACCAACTCGTAATACTCAAAGAATAATTCTGTATTCCTTAAATCAAATAATTTTATGTACATCTTATATTTCTATTATTTGTAATAGACTTTCACTATGTAAAAATAACTATTTTCTCTTGCAGGCAAAATGAGCATTAAACAACACATAACGACTTTCACAATTGTAATGGTGACGTCGTTCATTGGTTCTTTATTCTGGATTAAAGTACTCACATCTTTTGAAAAGGAGGACAACACTTTGTTAGGAATTTCGAACACGAGCACATATACGAGCAAGAAACCTATGGTGTCCAGTGAGACGTTCACAGTACTTATTTATACCGGTCAATCGTTTTTGAAGCCTTTTATTCAACATTTCAGAAAGAAAAAGTGCCGTTCTGTGCCAAACTGTATTATTTCGGAAAATGTAAGTGACATGCAGAAAAGTCATGCTGTTATATTCAATGATGTTAATCTACCAGGAAAAATACCGCAGAGAGCAAAAAATCAGCTCTGGATATTCCACGGCATGGAAACAGTGCACTTTATTCGTAAACCGTCTAAACATTGGGACGATCAATTTAATTTCACCATGTCTTTTCGGAAGCATTCTGACATTGTAAGACCATACGGAAAAATTGTGCGTCGCGAAAAGGAGATTAAGCGAAATTATACCGAAGTGTTCCGAAAAAAGAAACATGGCGGCGTCTGGATGTCAGGGCATTGCCCGGTTCCTTCTAAGCGCAAAGCGCTTGCGCAGGAAATCGGGAAACACATGCACGTTGACCTTTTCGGCAGATGCGGCGCCCGACCATGCGGGACAGCAAGTACCATGTTGAGTGATTGTTTAAAAACTGTGTCTCGTGATTACAAGTTCTACTTCTCATTTGAAAACACAATTTGCCCTGACTACACGACAGAAAAACTGTTCAATATATATTTGTATGACCTTGAGATTATACCTGTGGTGAACGGACCGGCGAATGCGGCCGAGTATCTTCCGAAAGGAACGTTTATCAATGCTCTAGACTTTTCCTCCGCGTCGGAACTCGCCAAAAAATTAAAGGAAATTGGCGCGAGCGAAGAAAAATACACACACTACCTCAAAGAAAAAGACAAGTATTACGATGCTGGTAATGCGGAAGTCTTTTCCGATGCAATGTGCCAGTTGTGCAATAAATTAGCTGGAACGAGTATGAATCCAAATGGAAATAATTCAAAAGGAAATTCTGAAAATTATTGGACGAGGCTGATGAAAAACAACTGTTGATTAATACTTATATCGTAAAGCATGTAGACCAAATGTATGTCTCAATTTTTAAGGAAAAATGAGACATTAAAGCTATAATTTATCAATTTTTGATAATATTGAAATGAAATATCGCCATTTACAATTAATTGTTACATTCTTTATTGTTATTTTTTGCAAAAAAATTGAATAAAAAATTCTTCTAAATTTGCTATTTACAAAGCATTTTATAAAAATTCTTTTTTCAAAGAACTAAAACTGATATGAAAAAATAAATGGTAAAAGCTAGGGGTTTATAGTCATGCTCGCAAATTTTTTTTTTCGCACGCTACCTGGCGAGACTTGTAAAGTCCATAGCATCATCAGCTTCCTGGAGAGCATATAAACAGAGCTGCCAAATTACGGCACTGATGCTTTTTTCATTCACATATATAGCCAGATCGTCTCATGTGCCAGGTACACATTTTAACCCCTGGGTTGAGAGAGTGCACAAGAAGAATAAAGTAATCTGCCCAAGGTTACAATGATAAGTTAAACACAATAAGAAAAAACCAGACTCGAACCCGGGGCTATCGCGTCCAGATCAGTCGACGCTATCAACTGCGCCAACACCTCTACATAAATATTAAGTGGCTCACTACACCTTGAAATATTTTCTCAAATCAGCAGAAAATTACTTGATTATAATAGATATCATAATTGATAAGAAGTATTTAAGTTACATAGGCCACAAAAAAATGTGCAATTTTGGATGAAACATTATATTTTTTGAAAATTCAATTCAGTAAGCATGAACAAAAGCTCCAAGCGGATTCGAACTCCTGATCTGCAGTTCAAAAGCCCAAAACTTTACCCACTGAGTTACGACGATATACAATCGAATCGAACGATATGAACAGTTTAACAAAACATTTAAATTGCCATCTTGATGCTCGGCATTTTCTCGAGTTCATTCAGTTTTAATAGAGTTTGATATCGCTGACGGAAATATGTAGGTATATACATGTATATATATGATTCTATATATAGCCTATACTTCCAAAACAAAAAATCTTTCCGGCCATAACAAGAGTCTTAAATTAATCTACCGTCACAAAATGCGATCTTTATAAGATTTTTTTTCAGTTTTGAACGGTATCGTAGAAATAATGGAATTTCAAAGTCATTTAATCATAATAAATATGATTAAAAATATGTTGAAAAAATTATGCAGCACGCTACATAACTCTGTTAAGCATTTACATTTACCGAATACGTCTAATATCAACTTGTTATTAAACTCCACAGTATAAATATATTAATACAAAAAGCGTCAGCTAACGTGCCCTATCGACAGACATTTGTTAATTTGATTTGAGCATATTTACATAGTACATGTACAAACAATTATACAATTGGTATTTGGCACATGTTTAGTTGTATACATAACATATATATACAGGTCAATAAAATTTACATATAATTTTTTTTTCATTTGATAACTACCAGTATGTTTCAGCTAATCTGTAAACGTTGGTTGGTCCTTGTCCAATAAACGTCATCCGAGAGGAGTTTTACAGGCGACATGATGACTGCTGGGTTGCAATAGCCAGTCCAGTTGGCAGTGCTCCTTATTCATTAGAGTAATGAAATTCTAGTTTGTTTACAAGTTTACGTCAATATCTGACGCATAGTTTGCTAGTTGCATAATTATATCACACAGTTACAGTGTTTAGGGTTTTTTTTCGCCTCGTGTGATTTTGCTTTTAAACACTTGCAAACGGTTTCACCCAGTCTTGAAATCGCTCAGACACGTCACAGTTGTTTTAAACGAGAAATCATTAAAGACACTCGAATTTGCCCAGTCTTAAATTTAACCACTTACAGCGAGGGTTAGAGTGTCAAAAACTAAACGGAGATGGAGAATATTTCCCTCTATAGTGTAAATCAGACACTAGTCTAGAGATTAATTGAGGAAAATATACATGTATCGTAAACAAAAATCTCTTGGTTTTTAATTAAGTACAGCAAATAAATTATTATATGTACAGAGTGTGCTCTTCTCTGAGATACTCAAATCCTTTTCAGAGAAGATTGTACTAGTAGGCCTATATCAAAACCGTCTATCCGAATAGATCGACTTCTATCGACTCACATTCTGCATGTAGTTTTCTTAGACACCTAATTTTGCAGCATGCAGTCTAAAAAATATGGCCAATGTAACTTATGCTTAAACTAATACTTTTTGAGACTGTTCATCTACAAAAGTGTATGTACATGTATAGCTAGCCCCCTTTATTAAATGGAAGAGACAGTTACGACTGTCAGATGTTTGCAGATGCCGGTAAGCTGGTACTTCAAGGAGATGGATTAGGCACATGGTCTTCAAGTGGATGTAAACGATATCTTTTGTTCAGTTTGTTTTAATTACTGATTGTTTCATGACAACCGAAATTGCACCAATTGTGCTTGAGTTGTTGAAATGTCCTTGAATGTCCTTATAATCATATTTATTTACCTGTTAGAGTTTTTACAAAAAAATATTCTTGAAGTTTATTATACACAGTGACCTCATCAAGGTTTGAACATGCGACGTTTAGATAAGTAACTAAAGGCTCGCTAGCTTAAAACCTGATATTGTGTTGTGTCCTTATATAAGAGATTTACTCAGTATCTACAATACATGTATTGGCGGAGGACACCAAGCTAAAATTGGGTACCGACTTGCATTTACGCTGGACGTCAACCTGCGATGGACTAGAGTCCCATCCATGGGCAGTCAATAACTTTCATCGGCTTAGCACCTTCATGGCTTGGAGAAAATTCTTATACTGCATTGCTTCTAAAATTGTACCCAAAGTATTCTTGTTAATTTCTTTTATATTCTTTTGATACTTTTTTTGTTTTAAAGAAGTAAAATGATTAATTATAAACCATTTGTATTAGTTATCAAATAACCATACTTTGCGTTGCATTTTTCTATATTTCATACAAATGAAAAGAATCGTAATTTAAGGGAAAAAAATTCGCGCGTACGGGAATAATTATTACTGTCCAATGATGGTCATATCTATATCTACTCTAACATATGTTGTCATTTTGGTTAGTGTATTAAATTCATATAAAATTAAAAGATTGGCATATATATTCATATAAGATATATAAAGAAAATATGATATTAATTCATGTATGATGCATACGAAAATTAACAAACACACATGGTATCGTTAGAATTCAATAATTTAGGTGTAATATAAAACCAAATAAAATATATGACCTGACGTGTATAATTCGAAACCATTTTATTCCAACAAATATTCAAGAAAAGATAATCGCAGGAAGAAATTGTCCGTTCAAATTTGTAATAAATGAAAATGAAAACATATTACAGTAACAAGATCATGACCATAATACTATACCATACTTATGAAAGGATCACTTGTATCTAACAAAAGAATTGACCTATAGGAAAGATTGATTTCCCGGAAAAATCACTCTTATAAATCAAAGTTCATTTGATATTTTCTACTTTACATATTTTTAGAGTTTTCGTATTTTCATTTAGAACCTAGTAACTATATTGTGCTTGTAATTCTTTAAAAATTAACCTTCACAACCTCCCCCCCCCCAAAAAAAAAAAAAATAAAAAAAAAAATACAAACATCGTTTAAACCTACTTGTATCACAGTGGTTTATATATAAGACTGTATAATTATCATGTTAAAATCTGAATGAGATTTATTCAAAGGAATCTCTTAATCGTATTGCGTGGTTTCGCATAAAGGCTATTTGTTGTTAGCTTTGAGCTAAAATACATGTTTATCATTATTCTGCGATAATGAAAAGATTAACTAAAGAATGTTTTTGACGATGTTAGATTAAAATTGCAAATTTTTAGACTGATAGAATAATTTATTTTAAAATCAAATTTATTACAAAATATAGACAAGGGTCGATTAGACCTGATGATAATATTTTGAATGACGACGATAGATATAATATTTTCTGACTCATTTATGACGGAAACTATTGATATCTATTCTTTGTCCGTTTATAATATGGATGATTCACAGCCAATGAAGTAAAGGATATGCTTAAAATCAATGTTTTGTCGTGAGAACATTGCATTTACCGATTCATATAACAACTCTGATTTCATTCTGATATGCCTATTGGCGTTCTCTGTTTATTTTAGTCAAAAATATTACACTGGAAAAGGTATGCATAAAAATGAGAGAAAAGAAAAACAAATCCAACAAAATAATGAATTTGCGAAGCAGTTGTAGTTTAGAATGAAATAACTTCTATCAATTTATATCAACAACTCTCTATACATTTTCAAATCATATGTATGTATATGTATTGAAAGTATGTATAAAAGGTGTCTTCCCTTTTAGCTTAAATTCCGAAAATTACACAGGTGACTGGTTGGTGTCTTCCCATTTAGCCAACATTTTGAAAAAAATACAGGTAAAATACAGGTAGATTTGTGTTGGCTAAGTGGGAATGGGATGCAGGTGGAGAACAAAAGAATTTAATTACAGGTAAGCCATAGTCTGTTTTCAGATGAGAGTAGGAGAATTAATATATATTTGTTAGCCTATAGACAAATACATAATACTTTATTTTATTTTATTTATTCAGATGCAAATTTTTTTTTTAAACGAACTGTTACATATTCCCCTATAATTCATGCCCTTAATTCGGGTACAAATATCATAGTTTGTCTATTTTCATCATAAATTTACACGATAAAAATATTGTAATTTTAAGAATCACGTTGGAAATTTTAACTATACATCATATTTAGATTCTTTTTTTTCCCCAAATATCTTTGATTCCTATGATTATTTTGATTAATTCCAATCTACAGAGTGTGAAATTAACAAAACATAAAAATGCTAGAGTAAAGTGCTTATATTTTTAATGGTGTATACTTCATACTTAATAAGATTCATTGTATGATGATCAATACATCATTAGTTATGAAGTTAAATCCTCCGTTGTCATTATGATAATGACAATTATGATAATTATGCTGATTTAATAATGATTATCTATAAAGTTGATCTGCACCTGAAGATTGGGCATTTTGATTATTTATGTCTTTCAACTAGCAGTCCGTAAAGCAATTAAAAATTTATAATTTTCAGGCTTTCGATTCTTGTAAATTAATGGCCATAATAATGCTTCTCAATTTGTTTATTCTCCCAAACCATTAAAATACACATGAACATGAGGTACAAAATTGTGTTATTTGCATTAAATTGTAATGTCAAGGGTCTTATTAAATTTAATTTGTATTACAACATAGTATTACAAATTTCTAGTATATTCTTTAAAAACGGCTGATCAATCTTATCTATGTATATATATTTTATACATCTAATTTAAACAGTTTGAAATTATTTACATATTAAAACCTTTTAATCATGCAAGAGCCCATATTAGTTTCAACATATAAAATGTTTAGTGCAATGATCTTGCAGAAAATTGCTGATCTATATTTCCAAAAAATGTGGTTATTTTTATTTATTTATTCTGATTATCATGTTATAGGCACAATTAAATGCTATTTTTTATTTGTTTTCAACAAATTATTCTCAGGTAATTGATAACAAATACATTAACATGTGAAAACAGACTATAGCCTCCTGATCATTCAGGTGTGAAAATCAAAATGTTGGCCAAGTGGGAATTGAGAATTTCAGAATGTTGGCTAAGTGGGAATAAACCGACTGGTTTTGACTGAGTGGTAATGGTGTACAGGTAAGGGGAGGGAGTGAACAAAAGAAATTTATTACAGGTGATCAATAGTCTGTTTTAGAACGATCAAAATATAAATGCCATTAAAGGCTGGTACTGCTTTGAGGGATATATATCCCTCATTGATCATTTATCATACATGTATATATATTTTACTTATGTATTTTAAAGTCTTTTTATAAAAAAGATTCAATAAAAAACATTTTATGAATCATCCGTTTAAATGCATGATTTAATTCATTTTTTTATTTACATGAATGTACTCATTTTTGTAGTATTTCTTTCAAACTTTTTCAAACTTATTTTATTGACAAATAATCAATGTAGGACTGGAAACTTAGGGTTCATTTCTTTAAATACAAGAGGATTACTGCTAATGCATTTAAAAATTAAGTACTGTTATAACAGTATCAAGTGAGATATAAACCCCTGAAATGAGCCAGAAACCCTGGGGGCACTTGGTGGTACCCCTACAGCCCAAATTTGAGACCGGGAAATAATAACCCCATTGGTCCCCTACATTGCCCTGGTATCCGTTTGATGCACACTTCAAAGATAAAAGAGATAATACCCCGCGCCTTTCACCCCTATATCATTGTCAAATGCTAACATATGACAAAGTTCGGGTGGGCCAACTACACCCTTGTAGGGATCATAGGTGCCCTCTTACGCTTATTATGAATACCTCCTGAGGTCCTCTACCCAATCCTAGTGTTTTCAAGTTCTTGTGGTCAATCTCAAGTGAGATATAAACCCCTGAAATGAGCCAGAACCCCTGGGAGCCACTTGGTGGTACCCCTACAGCCCAAATTTGAGACCGGGAAATAATAGTCCCATTGGTCCGCGACACTGCCCTGCTATCCGTTTGATGCACACTTCAAAGATAAAAGAGATAATGGTCCACCTTTCACCCCTATATCATTGTGAAATGCTAAAATATGACAAAGTTCAGGGGAGCTAAACCGTCTCTTTTCATTGACATTGTTGTATTCTTCGAAGGTTCACGTCAAAACATGGCTGGGACAAAATAATCCCAATTTCACCTGATGATTTTCGCTGTTTTTGACTTTGACATATGACATTTTTTTATGAGAATAAATTCCGAATGCTGGGTGTTCTATTGTCTCATATTCGTAATAATACGATGTCTTTTTAATTTTCGATTGATGTTGTTTCTGGGGGAGTGAAAAGGCCAGAGGATAAATTCTTAAACACGCACATGTTCAGCTTCGATGTAAACAAATTATCCTGCCACACTGAATAGGCTTGGGGTTTTTATTGTATTTGTATCGTTTTATACCTTTTAATTTACTTTAATTTATCATGTCTGTTATATCATAATACGTTTGCACATCACTTTATACGATGCATATAGTTTTTTTTCTATTTGTACCAATAAGACTGCACTTAGGATAACATTATTTTCATAACTTAAATTATGACCCGTATAGACATAATTCATTTCTATCCAACAAAGACGCATTTATAACTCTTATACAGGCGAACTTTACTGATACGGAAGTCGTCAATGCTCGTACAAATTATTGAGCATTAATCATTTTGATATTAATTCAAATTTGTCGATAATTAAGTAAAATATAATTTTCTGTTCGAGTACTCTCACTACTTTGATGAATTTCCTTATTGGCTGCTAGCTTCTACGGGCTTAGTGGCTGCTGTTAGTGGCTGCTAGCTTCAGTCTGGTTGCTCGACATATCAATAAATCATGCATCTACGCAGTAAGTTTGGAGGTATGTAACAGGTTTCACGAAGTAATAATTTTCAATCAAATTGGTATCAGTGCATGCATATAAATTGTCAAATAGTAGACACGCACACACTTTTCCATTTTAAACGCTAGGAAGTATATGCACTTGTTTATTCTATTTCAATAAAGAAATCACTGAAATTTTTAAAATTCCTAATTCAAAAACAACATTAATGTTATTGCAGGTACATTTTACTTTGAATTTCTAATGTGTTGTGGATTCAAAATGGAAAAACTTAGGAATTGTTTCATACTGTTTCCCCTTAGTCTCACTATTGCAGGTACTTACAATTACGTAATGATCTCTTGTATCATTGAGCCGTTCAAAATAACATGCAAGGAAGGAAGTAAAGAAGGGACATTTTTTAAAACTTTTAGTGGATTGGCCGATGGGAACGTATACTTTGGTGAAGCCAAAGACCGGATGTCCTCCAGGATGGATGGAGGGCTGGCGTCGCCAAGACAGTGAGGATAAAGATAATAAAAATTGGATTGCCTACGACCATCATTTTTATGGTAAGATTTTGAAATTGTTTATTTTTAAAAATTATTTATTGAATTGTTATAAAATATTAATCATAAAGTAAAAATAATCCTTATTGGACGTGCTGAAATATATTTCATCAGATGAACAAACATGCAAATTTATTTGACATAAATATTGCAATACTTACATACAATGAATTTATTAAAAAAATTCGACAGGCAGTTTTGGAAGACATTTTAAGTTTTATTACTGCACACGGAGTGCTCATGCTGTTAGTAGTGTAAAGAAATGGCCGAAAGGAAATTATTATGTATTAAGACATGGAGGATCTTGTCCATCAGGTGAGCAAAAATTGAGTACATAGATTTCAATGTATTGATTAGAGCATGTAGTCTCCGCAGTACAAAACAGATAATCTAAAGTTTTCCTATGACAGATTTATTCTGAAAATTGAATATTTATGCTTTTGAATAAAACCTATAAGTGTATAAAATTTGAAGAAAAAAAATCCGACCTCACAATTTTTTGTCCACATCACTTCAAACCTACATTTGAAATTCCTTTCAGTTGAGTGTAAAATGAAACGGTCATTGTTATGGTTTGCTTTGCCAATAACTTAATTTCTTAAGATATAGCAAACGTCTCAGCTGCTTTCATAAAACAATATAGGAGTATACTCAAAATGAAACGCTTAATCAAATTCATGGAATTTTGCTTTACAAATTACATGGAATAGGTCATGTTAACAGGTCACATTTTATAAACAAATTAAGAAAAACGAATAAAGTAGATCGGATGGCTAATTTATTGACCACCTAGACACTTTACTTGTTTTTAAGCAACGTGAATATTCATTTATCAAATAGGATTAGGCAGCAGTTAACCTATATTATATTTTTGAAATAAAAATAATGCTCTATTATCACAGTATCTTACACGTACATAAGAATTTTCTGTATTTTACTTGTACGTGTACCAGTTTGTATTTACTTCGGTGTCATTAAGAAAAGAAAATCTTTTTTATACAGAGCTATTCTTCTAAAAGGGACCAATGCTGTCTAAAATGGCCACTGCCATATAGACAGTCTCTACAAAGATATTGGTATTCAGCTTTGCAGAAAATTTAAAAGTATAACGGTCAAAACCCCATTGATAAGATAAAACCATAACTGCTATAGTAAAAAAAATGACGACGGGATTTAGATTAAGGAAGGTTAAAGAATATCTGACGGAGGTGAAAATCGATCAAAATCGTATATGATGTCTTCATATATGACCTTTAGATATGCCATTTTTAAATGGCAACAGCTCGATTGCACCAAAGATCAATAAAGTTAACATCACTCATATGTAGTTTTCGAAATTATCAAAATATATTGAATAAATTATGGATTCAATTTTTTTAATATCATAAGCCATCCTTTTGAGATTTCAAAACAGTTAACATAAATATATATATATATATATATATATATATATATATATATATATATATATATATATATATATATATATATATATATATATATATATATATATATATACACACACATACACACAGGATTTCAGTACGGCAGTGTGTTCTGGGATGACGAAGATTCCAAAAATAGCAATTCGTACGGTGGGATATTACCGAGTGGTGTGTATTTTTGGGACACACGTATAAATTATTGTTGCAGGTACAGTAACACATTGAGAGAGAGAGAGAGAGAGAGAGAGAGAGAGAGAGAGAGTTTTCCGCAAACGGTAAAAGCCTTATGTAGGTTGGTTTGAATTAAAATTGCAAATTATTGAACACTCATAATATTTTATAAAACAGTTGCGTTTTTTTAATAAAGTAAATATATAAAGACACGCAGGTAACATTAATTTCAATGTAAATGAATTCGCCCTCTCGATCCGAAATCCCTTGACTGATAAAACAAACTAAAGTCATGTACACTGTACATGAAAATTGGTTTCAACGCATATAGAAGTCAAAACTGTAAAATGTACATGTATTTATCACATATTACATTTTTTTAAAAACTATCGAATCATATAGTACAAAAAAAGGTTTCAATCTTAAAAATACATCAATAAACAAAAATATTCAAAGTATACTTAAATATAAACCGAAAAATTACCTGAATATGGATCAATATCTTATGTGTGAATGGAAGACACCTGCTACCTATTTGAAAAGGAGTTCACTGCCTTCCAATGGAAACTCGTACATATTGATAGAAAAAAATACCTTATCAAACAACCTTAAGATTTATTCAATACAAATAATTACATTTTAAAATGCTAAACATAAGTCAGTCAATGTGCTTTTAAGACCATGTTTGATAGATTTTTTTCTCATTCTGCCTGGTCATGTATCTCTCAAAACCTATAAAGAACTTTTTGAAACATATTTACATTTGTATTTTGCCTTACATCCAAACTTATGTTAGCCATTTGCACCTTTATCAATTACTAGAGAAAAAATAAAAGTTTTAAATCGGAAATGTAAATCTTTTTAGAATTGAAATGTACAAAATCTATTTATATCAGTTTATCTTAATGATATCTTAAGGATTATTCATACTCATATCCTTTCTGAAATGTGTATTGATCTAAGTTTTCTTAAGAAATAAACAGCAAGTTAAAATTACACCGGGATCAAATGACCGCAGAACGAAGGGCTTCTAAGAAGATTTGATCACAATCAACTTGTTAACATTGCTGTTTATTACTTATATTTACATTTGGAAAAGGTAAACCGTTCAGAATTGTTAAAATTACTGAGATTCTATGTTTACAATCATCCAACCGACAAGCGATAAGTACGTGCTATGATCATTGTGACGTCATGAAAAAGTTTAAACAGATCGAATTGAACGTTTTCGCTATTCTATAGGTTCATATAAGGATCCATATTTGTTTGTTCATTTAGAGATGATGGTCAATTTGGAAAAAGAATAAATCTTCCGACATCTCACCCGTTTTACCTATTGAGATTTACCTCCCACTGCCAGCGGGTCAAAGGGATGTACGTCAGGGAGGAATTTGCCCGTTTTGATGACGAAGACAGTGGAAATAAAAACTCACGCTCTGGAAAAACTCCAATGGTAGCTGGTGGACGCGACCACCAACTTCTGTACTGTTATTATTGGCGATGAATAAAATTATATAAAAGTTTGATCTTAATTACTTTTATTTTTAAGGAATGTTATGATATCATTGAGTGTTCACGTCTTTTTATTAGAACTTTGTTATATTATTGCATATTCTGTTTATCAAACATTGAACATTTAGCTTAAAGTTCATAGAAAAAGAATTTAACTCTGAAGTAATAATTTATAAATGTAAGATTTAGACAAGTAGAATGAAGAGTTTTTATTAAATGTGTAAACGATAATATTTGACCGACATGTGTTTTTTTCAATTCTATTAAATTTTCATCATTTATATTGTAGTTTGTAGATATATACTGCACATAAGTTTTTTCTCTACACTTTAACTTCAGTGATGAGAAAATATATTTCATTGTCATTGATACCTACTTACTGTTATAAGTTTTCAATTGAACCCTCTGATAGAACCATTGCAACAGAGTATATGTACTTTGATAGAATAGAACAAAGTTCATTCTAATTCTTTAATTAATCTTATATTAATGAATATGTAAATGACGACGGAGAAAATATCCATTCTGATCCAGGATGTAGATACAATGGTTGTTATTACATGTATCTGTTGTAAGATGTCTTCTGTGATACTACAGCATTCAAAACATTTTTTGAAATTCTAAATAAGTGTTGTTTTTAGAAGCTCTAAAATTATCAGCATATCATGCCGATGATTTATCAAACAAACATACGACTTTCTTATTAAAGTTGCATTGAGAATAATTATATCATTTTCCCTGGCATATTCTGATCATCTCACATCACTGATAAAAATTGTGTCTTTAATTCCTACCATAAATATTGAATATTATCGTAATATTAAATTCAGTTACCTTATAGATGTTCCTTTACTTGAGCCGATAAACTGCATGGTTCTATTCATCTTCACAAATAATATAGAAGACAGCTATATCACCAAGTTTGAACATCAGCAGGAGGATGTCTGTAGAAGAAAAATGCCTTTAATTTGCTTTAAATTTTTCATTTAAAAGTTTTGAGAACATTATTGTATAATAATCCCCCATATATAATAAAAATCTGTTAAAGAACATCTGCATACTTACATTATTCCTGCAGGCAGCCATGATGATAACATCAGATCGAGTTACTCCGATGGATTTGTCAAAAATGATATCACAGTTCTAGATCTTTTGGTGGTAATGTTTCATTCACTAGTGCAGAAAAGCTACAATGCATATATACTGCATTTCATTCAAAGTGTAGACATGTAAAATGCTTCATGATGGACACACATAATATAGTAATGTACAATTTAAAAAAAAAATTAAAAATTAAAATTTTAAATCTGAAATTAATTTGAATACTTTTATATGTATAGTAACCATTACATATTTATAATATATTCAATATAATATTAATCTAAATTAATCTTAACAATTTTTTAATTATAAAAGACTTTTAGTCAAAAGTTTTCTAAAGACAGACCAATTTTAAAATTATATACTTTGTTCATCTGTAAAATAATCACTTATATAAAAATTCAAAACACACAGTTAAGTCCGTCGGTCCGACATCGGTGCAGTGTATTCGCGCCCACCGAGATCAATTTGATATTGGACCAACGTTGGTACAATGTTTATGTACCAACGTTGGATGAACTACGTTGGTCGAATATTGGAACAATGCCAATGCACCAACAGTGATAAATACAATGTTGGTCCAACGTCGTTCTACCAACAGCGATATGTAGCCAACCTTACAACCATAAGCCAACGTTGGGCCAACGTAAGCTTGCTATCTGGGCAGTTCCAGAAAGTTCCAGAAATGCTCGGGGAAACTCTTTCTAAAATCATTTTCTTCGAAGATGTAAATTCGTTGGGAAGGGTTCCCAAAAAATACCAATAAAATTGAGCAACCACGAGTTCTAATGATTCCACATTATCCTAAAATATATACTTGCATCGGTCTTTTAGACAACAATTACTGTTATGTCAAGGAAATATCTGATTTCAAATTTTTAACAATGAAGAACAAGAACGACTGACACACACAAAAAAATAACAAACTCAAAAAACTTAAATTTTCTTTATTTAACTACTAAATGTTTGAAGAGGGTGACATCTTTAAGAAATATATAACTTTCAGCGTGAGGTATGTCTTTGTTATATATTGCCTTTCCCCCCTAGCCATCTTTGCTTCCGGAAAAATAACAGTTTATGGCTTTATAGCACTTACCCAAATGAAACATTAGCTATATAGTGGGGTTTCCCTCTTTTATAGCCAGATTAGCCCCACGAAAATAGTACTACACAGTAGATTTCCCCCCTTTTACATTCCGGTCATGTTTATTACGGACCATTCATGGCAATAATTACTCATAATAAAGGGTTATAAATACATTGTTTATTACACGGTATAAGATTGTAACAATCACATATCTCAGGTTAGCTTAACGGCCCTGTATTTTAAACCCGGCTGGGTATTACCCACAATTCTATAAAACACGTGATCGTGTGTGACGTAGTAGAATCGAGCCAATTCTTCAGGTGTGCGGTAGTGTTGCAAGAGGGGCGCACGATTTATCTGCTAGCATGTCTATGCATATAGCTGCTTGACTTCATAACACAGGCACGGACAACAGACCATTGTGAGTAATGTAAAGTGCATTCGATATGTATTCTTGTTATTTTTGCATATAAAGTAAAACTTTGTCGATCAACTTATTTCTAAAAATAGCTTGACTAGCATTCACAAAACTTACCTGTGTTGTTCACTCAGGTGTGACGGTGGAGAGAAAGTTTAAATACCCCATTCTCATTTCTATCGATAACTTTAAACGCCTTTTGTATTTGTATCTTTCGTCTCCTTTTAAACGTATTTTTCTACTGTGAAGATATTTTTTGGTAAAAGGAATTAAATGTGTTGGGCGGAAGTGAGTTTCCGGAAGTGGAAACCATACTGGTTTACACTTTGTTTACATGTTACCATGCTTATGTATTTTAATTATTATAGACAGCTATAAGATATTATATACTATAGTAATCCTATGGTTGTTGCCTATATGGATTTATACGTATCGTATATACATATGTATAAATAAATATATATAAAACTAGAGCAGAGCTCGTGGCAAAGCCACGAGTAGGTCTTCCGTTGTTGCTGCGAGTTGAAAATGTATGTGATATGGTGTCAATAATTTATAATGACTAAACTTTCAGTTCTGCTTTTGTTATAAAAATGTGTTGTGATTGAAAGCCTGTATATAAAACGTCTTTTGAAAAAGAAAGAAAGAAAATGTTTTAGGAAAACTATCTGTCGAACACAGTTTATGTAATCGTTTCAAACATTCTTTAAAAAATGAGATGTTTAATGGCGAGTTAAATTTTTAGAGGGTAGCAAGCATTGTTACATGTACTCATGATTCATGTGAGGAATTGTGTTTTTTGGGAATTGATTTTAATCAACTCTCCTATGCAGTTACTCTAGCATACCGAAACTAAACTGTGTTTGCACCTAAGCACAAATCATCGCCGCTGACAAGACTTAGTTCTTGAAAATAATTAAGCATTTTTTTAAAGGAAACTTTTTTTATAAATACCTTGGAAATAGTCAGATTTTAAATGGTACGAACAATTTGAAGTTTTTTTTGGTCATGTGTATTCCTACGCCAGAGTTCAATATATAGTCTCGTTCAACCATCGGCTGTCTCCTTACATCTCCGGCAAGTAGAGAGTCAGTCTATATTTAGAGGTCGCATCATCAAGCTATCACGTGACCTGGTATCTCTTACTTGTCGGAGATTAACGGAGACAGCCAAGCATCTAGTTGAACGAGACTAGAGTTCATTATTGGTTGGATCCATACAATTTTTGAATTATTTGGAATACCAAAACATAGTTTGATGAAATCAATTCTATTTTAAAATATTACACAACATGATTCATTAGAGGTTTTCTCGAAATTCTAGTCGGAAAAGTCCGAGAATTCATATCATAAAAAATGTGCATAATTCAAATGCAGATTATAAACTACTTGCCAAGCAAACTAGCATATCGTTGATTTTAAAATAAATAATATTCGATAAAATCAACTCTCGTCAGTACATCAGTACTTTGATTTAAAAACCGAACCCGCCTACAAAACACGTAACCTTTTCTCTAAGATATCTTCTTTATTTAAAAATATTTCTAAATTTTTGAAAACTATGTGCAAGTTTAGAATTGTTGCGTGATGACAAAATTTACAGACCCTGCAACGTACTACTACACCAAAAAACGTGCGACTTACGTGCGAGAAACGTTTCGTGTAAACCATTTAGCGTTTCGTGTGATTGTGAAGCGTTTCGTGTAAACCGTTTAGCGTTTCGGGCAAAGCTTGCGAGAACCGCGTGAAACATTCATCAGATTTCATTCGGAACTCACTGACACTTCAATTCACTTTCAATTGATGAAAGGGAATATATCCAACTTGGATATCTTCATTGAACAATTTTCACTCATAAAATTTCACAGGAACGAAAACAATTGTCTTACGGAGATTTATAATGGGAAATGTTTACATCTTTTCTCCATTCGGAAGTACTCGGGATACCTCGCGCAATTTTTAAACGTTATCATCCGGGCTTATTAATGGCTGATGCAATGCAAAATCCCCGTAGACTTTCAATATTGGGATGTGTATTGAAACCTAAAGCGGTAGAGGGGGCGTTTCAACACATATAATCTGGAAATTTTTCATATAAGTGGATGAACGTAGTTTGAGCAGAAAGGTATTTACTATTATTGAAATATCAAGCAAAAAGTGGTGGAAGAAAAAACTCGGGACATAGTATATCTTATACATTTATGAAACTTTGAAGTGTTTTGAAATTCTTTAACCAGGGAACAACGATGTCTATATATAGATCAGTAATAGGATAAGGTAATGTCAAACATCGAAGACTGTACAAATATTTAAGAAACTGTTTTTATTACAAGTGTTACCGTTAATAATTAAATCAAAGTTTGCCGAATCTTCCTGGAATTAAACATAGGTTGTAAATTTACTTTGAATAAAGACTTTCTTCATGGTTACTCAGTGTGAAACATTCTTTACCTTAGACGTTTTATTTTTCCACTAAGCATCCGCCTTCGTTGCCTTTCCTTTACACTACATCTAAATTCATCATGTTCATAAGTGATTATTCGTTCGCATTTTAAAATATTTAATGTCCGTATTCTCGGACTCCATGCTAGGAAATTTAGTTGAATATACGCTACGTCATTCTTATCCATGTGCATGTTGTCGACGGCGCGCGGCCAAAGAAATTTTTACAATCGTTCTTTAAAAAAGCTTTAAAGTTATACAATATAGGATATACATGTAATTTTTATATACAGACCTTAATTAATTTGTTTGCAAGTTTATAACTAATGATTATTCCTTTATCGGGACCACTTATAATTTACTCAACTCTCTCTCTCTCTCTCTCTCTCTCTCTCTCTCTCTCTCTCTCTCTCTCTCTCTCTCTCTCTCTCTCTTTTCTTTCTCTCATTCAAGTCACGCGCGGCAACGTGTCTTAACTCCGCCCAGCTACGATCTGATTGGACAAAAGTCAGTGAAAACATTAGGTAGAAACTTTTCTGGAGTAAACCCCTATTAAACGCTTCAATGTACTTCGCTGTAACTTAAACGATCATGTTTTGATAAGCATATATGATTTTTAAGATTTCTTAAAATATTTTATGCATATTGATGATTTCTGTTAAGTTCGCGAGAGTTATCTTTCCTGCGGTATTGTAAAAGTTATTCAGCATCTTCATATATGGACACAAAATCAACGTCGCCGGAGGTAACCAATGAATTTATTCCGCGGTAAAATCTTGGGAGCGTCATTTTAATAGCGTGGGTTCTCACTTCTTTCAGGACGCCGATAGCTAAGCATTGAAAATTTTCAAAGCGATCTATAAAGCGGTAAGGTTTATATTTTTGTTTTATTTTACTGATGGAGCCCAATAAAGTACTTATATTGGGTCATTCTATTGTACGCCGCTTTCAACAATTCCTAGTAAGTAATGAGGATGTTAGGTACTGTGAGGATCTTGGTCTAAGAGCAAATCATAGGATATTTTATAGAGGAGTGGGAGGTCGCACTATTTCGGGCATTCTCCGCGAGGATGCGAGTTTCATTGAAAAAGTAAAACCTCGCAACATAATTCTAATTGTTGGGGGCAATGATGTTCGACGTGCGACGTCTTCCGAAGAATTGGCAGCAAATATTGAATCTCTTGTATCGGTACTGCACTATAGATTTGGAGTCGCTCAGATCCATGTGTGTAAATTGTTGCCACGATTTAAGCAATGTTTTGATTACAACAGTACTGTGGATGAAGTAAATATCCTTCTCAAATCTTCTCTGCACAGATTTGAATTCGCTTCATTCTGGGAGCATAATGACCTCTTCCCTTCGCCCAAGTTCAAGGCGTGTGACCATAAATTTCTTTTTGACGGCGTCCACCTCAATAAACAAGGCAACGTTCATCTCTATAGAAGTTTGCGCGGACTTATTTTGTCTAGAATGCGTTAAAGTTTCGGGCGATTATCTCTTGTAATTTCAAAGTAATCATATATATATCTATAACGTTATAGATCTACATACATATTTAGTATTGTTTTATTTCTTGTAATAAGCAAGGAATGGAATCCCGTATTTGATATCCATCACATAGTTTTATCATAATTTACTTGTGTTTTCCTGTAAATTTTCAAATTTTTATTGCCTCACTGAGGCAGATCTCATTGCACTGGAATAAGCATAATTTACCAGTGTTTTCATTATAATTTTCATGTGTAATTTTTGCCTCTCTGAGGCGGATCCCATTGCACTGGAATCATCACAATTTATTGGTGTTTTCCAGAGATATTTCATATTTCTTTAGCCTCCCTGAGGCGGATCTCATTGCACTGGAATCATCACAATTTACTTGTGTTTTCCTGAAATTTTTTATATTTAATTTTTGCCTCCCTGAGGCGGATCTCATTGCACTGGAATCAACACAATTTACTTGTGTTTTCCTGAGATTTTTCATATTTCTTTAGCCTCCCTGAGGCGGATCTCATTGCACTGGAATCATCACAATTTACTTGTGTTTTCCTGAGATTTTTCATATTTAATTTTTGCCTCCCTGAGGCGGATCTCATTGCACTGGAATCAACACAATTTACTTGTGTTTTCCTGAGATTTTTCATATTTCTTTAGCCTCCCTGAGGCGGATCTCATTGCAATGGAATCATCACAATTTACTTGTGTTTTCCTGAGATTTTTCATATTTAATTTTTGCCTCCCTGAGGCGGATCTCATTGCACTGGAACTTGTGTTTTCCTGAGATTTTTCAAATTTAAAATTTTGCCTCCCTGAGGCGGATCTCATTGCATTGGAATAAACACAATTTACTTGTGTTTAACACAAATTTATTTGTGTTTTCCTTACAAATTTAATTTTTTTTTTTTTTTTTTCCCCGAGGTTTATTTTATTACATTACAATTTTTTTACAACAATTTTATATGCATGCGTTGTTAGTGGATTTTATTTTTAAATCTACTTTTCATTTATGCTTTCCTTAGGTTTGTCAGTTAATATTCAATAAACTACACAATAAAAAAAAAAAAAAAAAAATAATTAAGTATTCCGGAATTTTTATGTTTTATCATATATTTTCCGATCTATTCAGACCGGATGTTGACAATTGTTTACTAACCAATATCAGTGAATTTGTAATTTTAGTTATCGTCATCAAGAATAAGTATGCCACCAAAAAGAACAAGCCAAGCTCGCGCAAAACCATCAACAGTCTCAAAACAAAAGAAACGCAGGACATCAATGAACTTGGAAGTGGTTTCGCCAGCTTTATCCGTTTCGCCAGCTTTATCCCCCGATGTACTGGAAACCATCACAGCACAGGTGACCCAGCGGGTGACGGCCACAATTAGAGACGAGTTGACAACGCTGATAAACAACATTAACAGCAACAGTGCTTCAAATTCTCAGGGGAGTATTAGTATAAATCCTCTAGGGGCATCTAACAACAATGATAATGACGGGTTGGTAAGAGAATCTAGACATCTGGACAACGCTATTCAACACTCAGTTGAAGCGGTAGTTGTGGATCACACTGAGAAAATCGCTGGTAAGTGTCCGACAGGTTTTGTTAGTACAGCAGTACCAATCGATGCAAGGGTATCGGATCAAACTAAATCAAAAATTTGGTCAAACCAGTATATAGAATTTGCAAGCCTTTTGTCGAAAGACAAACAAAAGAAAGGTAAGTTATCTATACAGGTCGAAGATGGTGACAGTCCAGGCAAGCTTACAATCCACCAGGTAGAGAACGATTCCCAAAGCGAGGTAACTCTCTCATCCATGCATGACTGGCTTACAGCATGGAATAGATTTGCTGCAATTTATTGTATTAAATACCCAGAACAACAAGCTAAATTAGCTAAACATTTAGAATCAGTCAGAGATATTGCAGACGCCAAGGGCAATTGGAAAGCTTACGACACCGATTTTAGGATGCTTGTTGCCCAAGGACAAGTTTCATGGGGTGATGTACACATGGAGTTATATGTTAATGCCAGACTGACGACAGCTCTATCTTCAAAACCTAACAAAAGTCATAAAGATATGTCATATAGCTCTATGCCAAGAGGTGTCTGTTTCCAGTACCATTCAGGTAAGAATTGTTCAGCAGGCTTTTCTTGTCGCTTCCAACACAGATGTTATAACTGCGGCGGGTCACACCCTTTTATTCAATGTACAAAGCAAGCCAAGCAGCCCTTTCGGATCATGCAGAGGTATCAAAACCAAACAGGTAGTACAAATACAGGGAAACAATATAACAAATCAAAATTATTTGGCACATCCAAGCAAGGGCCCAACACCAATCAAGGTAAATAGACTTGCTCATTGGTTATCAGGGTATGATGAAGATGAAACTAATTTTCTAGTTCAGGGTTTTTCAAAGGGTTTTTATTTAGGCTTTGTTGGAGAATGTCCTGGAATAGAGTCAAAAAATTTAAATTCGGCTCTTACAAGACCAGAAATTATTGATCAAAAAATACAAAAAGAAATTTCGGCTGGTAGAGTTCAAGGACCTTTTGAAAATAAACCATTTTCCAATTTACAGTGTTCACCACTGGGTTTGGTTGAAAAGAAAGAGCCAGGTGAATTTAGAATGATTCATCATTTGTCATACCCAGAAAATCAATCAATTAATGATGGCATACCATCTGATGAGTCATTTGTTCAATACTCATCTATTTCAGATGCTATTCATTTCATAAAAAAGTGTGGAAAAGGTGCTTTCTGTTGTAAAACTGACATTAAGTCAGCATTTAGAATTATAAATATTCATCAATCTCAGTATCAGTTTCTTGGGTTCAAGTGGAAGAGTAAATATTACTTTGATACATGTTTGCAGTTTGGTCTAAGTTCATCTTGTAAAATATTTGAGCGATTCTCAACAGCCCTACAATGGATAGCACAAAATAAACTTGGTATACCATGTATATCACATGTTTTGGATGACTTTATCATTGTGGATATATCGCCAACTCAATGTGTATACAAGCTTAAATCTTTCTTGAATATGTGTTCAGATATTGGGGTTCCCATTTCACTTGAAAAAACATGTGGTACTAACCAAGTTATAACTTACCTGGGTTATGAATTGGATTCAACAAAAATGGAATGCAGATTACCAAAGGAAAAAATTGTAAAGTGTGTCAACAAAATCCAGTTTGCGATGGAACAATCTAAATTAACATTAAAGCAGCTGCAGTCAATTATAGGTTTATTGAATTTTGCTTGTAATGTAGTGTTGCCAGGCAGGGCCTTTTTAAGGAGGCTAATAGATCTGACCATTGGAGTAAAAAAGCAGTATTATAGAATTAGGATGACGAAACAAGTTAAGGAGGATTTAAGTGTCTGGTATGATTTCTTGAGTAATTTTAATGGTTCTTCAATGTTTTTCCCAGATATATGGTTAAGTTCAACTGAACTAAGGTTATATACAGATGCATCTGGAGCTGTGGGGTATGCTGCGGTTTTTGGTAGTCAGTGGTTCAAAGGAGAATGGAATGACAGTTGGCGAAATCAGAACATAGCAGTTTTAGAATTATACCCAATAGTTTTGGCTGTTGATGTCTGGTCAAAATATATGGCTAATAAGTGCATTTTGTTTAACACAGACAATCAAGCACTGGTTCATGTCATTAATAAACAAACAGCAAAAGATAAGCACATCATGTTTCTTTTGCGAAAACTGGTTTTGATATGCTTGAAGTTTAATATTTATTTTAAAGCTCAGCATTTGACTTCAAAAGAAAATTTACTATGTGATTGTCTTTCTCGTTCAAAGGTAAATCAGTTTTTACAACTGGCACCCTGGGCCGACAGCAATCCAGTCAACATACCTCCACTACCGCCCTTTCCAAATTAAGAGGTGACATACAAAGACTATTGGATGCGAGCCTTACTAATTCTTCTTTAGCTTCGTACTCTCATGCTTGGACAGTTTTTAAAGATTTTGCCGAGAAATACGAGTTAATTATTGAGTTCCCAGTGAAGCAACACATATTGGTATATTATGTTGCCTACCTATTTTCAAAGGACTATGCTGCAACAACTATTTCATCATATCTCTCAGCTATTAGTTACATCCATAAGCTCAACAGTTTTGGGGATCCATGCTCGTCTTTTTTAATACAAAAATTGCTCTTATCAACACGCAAACTTAAACCTTCACAAGATGTTAGAATACCTATTACAAAAAATATTTTGCATCAAATTTGTGACTTTTTACCAGTTACAGTTTCCAATGCATTTGAAAAGGCCTTGTTTAAAGCAATGTTTTTGTTGGCCTTTTATGGATTCTTGAGAGTTGGGGAAATAACATCATGTCAAAAGGTAATTAACAAAAATTTAATTCTGTTTAATCAAATTTCCAGGCAGCAAGATCATTTAATTATCAAATTTGTTACATATAAACATCACATGGGCAAACCATTTTTTCTCACTATTCACTCGGCAAGTAACAAAAAGTATTGTCCAGTTCAATGCCTAGAAGACTACATTAAGTTAAGAGGAGTACAAAATGGGCCACTTTTTTGTTATGTACCAAATATTCCAGTTTCCAGGGGTAAACTTTCGGCGGTATTAAAAAACTGTCTATCATTTGCAAAGTTGGATATGAGTCGCATTACTAGCCATTCTTTCCGGATAGGCATGGCGTCGCACTGTGCGGACATTGGCATGAGTGACAGCAAAATTAGACTGTTAGGTCGATGGAAATCAGATGCATTCAAAAGTTATATTAGACCAGTTAATCTAGTATAGAGAGAGCAAAGACTGACTGTGAACTTATGGATATACACTGTTATTCAGGAACATATGTATATTTCTTGATAACTTATAATGCGTTAAAATAATTTGAAATATAAGTTGTTATTTTCATTCAAAGCTTTGAATGGGTTAGACATATGTATGTTCCTACCTATGATTACTATATATTACAAGTATTAGGTTACATTGTACATCTTTTTGGGTGGGGCATATGTATATCCTTACCCATGCATGAATAGTATTTGTATGTGTTTGCATGTTGATGGGACTAAAGTTTGTAAGGCATATGTATATCCTGGCAAATATTAGTCCATTTTAAAGGTATAGGAATGCACTTTGCCACTTAAAATTTTCTCCCTCCCTCCTTGGGGTCTGAACTTGATTTAATTAGAATTAATCAAGTACATGGCGCTTTCAGACCACAAGGATTATGTTTGTCATAAATTATCTAATCAATCACATCATTGATTACATCAGTAATGGGAGTTATGGATTATTTTAGTTGTAAAATATTATGGGTAAAGAATTAAATATTCATAATTTTATGAACTTATTAATTATTGTTATATAATCATCTATTGTCATTTTCCTGATTATTTCAAACCAAATTTGGTTAACAATAAAGTCACAAAAGTGGCAGAGTGCAACATACCTATTTGTTATGTGATGTTTTGCCGTACAAAGATGAAGCGTATAGAGGTTAATTATTTCATGAGTGAGAAATAATGCTATATGCAGTAATGGTCTATTTTGAAAATTATCAATTATGGATAAATGATTTTTAAGATTTCTTAAAATATTTTATGCATATTGATGATTTCTGTTAAGTTCGCGAGAGTTATCTTTCCTGCGGTATTGTAAAAGTTATTCAGCATCTTCATATATGGACACAAAATCAACGTCGCCGGAGGTAACCAATGAATTTATTCCGCGGTAAAATCTTGGGAGCGTCATTTTAATAGCGTGGGTTCTCACTTCTTTCAGGACGCCGATAGCTAAGCATTGAAAATTTTCAAAGCGATCTATAAACCACCTCCACCCCTCCACCTTCCTTTTTTATGAACATGTTTATAAAAACGAAAAATTCTTGTGTATTTTCTTTTTTCTTTATTAAGCATGGCGCTTTCAGACCACAAGGATTATGTTTGTCATAAATTATCTAATCAATCACATCATTGATTACATCAGTAATGGGAGTTATGGATTATTTTAGTTGTAAAATATTATGGGTAAAGAATTAAATATTCATAATTTTATGAACTTATTAATTATTGTTATATAATCATCTATTGTCATTTTCCTGATTATTTCAAACCAAATTTGGTTAACAATAAAGTCACAAAAGTGGCAGAGTGCAACTTTGTCATAAATTATCTAATCAATCACATCATTGATTACATCAGTAATGGGAGTTATGGATTATTTTAGTTGTAAAATATTATGGGTAAAGAATTAAATATTCATAATTTTATGAACTTATTAATTATTGTTATATAATCATCTATTGTCATTTTCCTGATTATTTCAAACCAAATTTGGTTAACAATAAAGTCACAAAAGTGGCAGAGTGCAACATACCTATTTGTTATGTGATGTTTTGCCGTACAAAGATGAAGCGTATAGAGGTTAATTATTTCATGAGTGAGAAATAATGCTATATGCAGTAATGGTCTATTTTGAAAATTATCAATTATGGATAAATATATTTTTTTTTATTTACATCGATAACTCTTACTGAGACCATTCGACTTTGTACAAGCAGCACACATAACCTCGGACATCGGGTGTCTCCTGCACCTGGCTGAACCTGTCAAATCAACCTCTGTGTATTTGTTTTCATTGGATGGTCAAGCGTCTTTTTTTTTTGTCAATAGCCAATGGAAAATTAATGACTTCAAGGTAATCGGAATCAGTATTTGATGAAGCATACAATTCAAATGACAAAAATTTTATTAATTATCTGAAAATTATTTAAACCACTGTTAATGGAAAACAAAGAGTCTTAGAAGTAATTAACACACAGGGATTTGCCTACAATGTACACAGTCATGCAATTACTAGTAATTATTATGGGAATCTTTACGCATGGTACTTAATTCGAACAGATTATAATAATCTATACACTGTACGCCGTTACACATGTACGAAGCGCCGGTAATATATACGAATATTGAGTCAACAATTTAAATCATTTTTATTTCTTGTTCTTTTCAATACAATGTGATATTACTTTCAGAAAAAAAATTCCGAAATACTAATTACAACTTTCTTTTTTTGTGTAATCAAGAATTTTTTCTGGATTCATGTATATATATGTACAGAACATACTTATTTACGCGGGAATGATACGACATAGGAAAAAAATAATCGGTTGTTCGTAGAACATTTTTATCTTACGAATGTGACTAATTTAATTTGAAATATTTTTTAACATTATCAATTTAAATAATATCAGGTGTATTTACTGTTTGTGTTTTTACATCGTAATCTCTGAAACAAATAAAAATACTAATGTTTGCAGAAAAATCAAATCCCGCCGAATATTGAAAAACCGATTTCAGTTAGGAATCATACGGATTTTATTTTTGGTATTGACTATTGAGTTACGGTAACTTTTTTTCTGGATGATTTTATTATTTATTATTTTATGTAAAAGCACCATTCCCACAGTTACTCAATTATATAACAATTGATGACCTGGGGCTATATATGTTCCGAGCTGTGTGCGCTGAAGCAACACAAGATTCTCGGTCGCATGTGGCGATTGAATTTACACAGACTGACCGAATAAACAAACGGGTGAGAAAGTGAAACAAAATGTTACACATGAGAAGAAGCCACCAAAAATGATTTTCGATAGATCTTGATATCGTTTTGACAATTAAAAAAGTCCAGCGCGAGCTCCTGTCAGCGGGGCGGGAGGGGGCAGCAATGAGTTTGCTTCTACAAAGAAACGAACGACTATGTAGAAAAACTACAGAGGTGATTAATATGTGACCGATAGAATCTAATCTAAAGTTGTTTAAAATTCATGTGAATTTTTTTAAAAAAAATCATCGAATGCCTCAATTCAGGACATTTTTTATCGTGCTAGCACCTACTGCAAACATGTTACATGGAACTTTGATTATAATTTGATTTTTAAACTACCTTGTATGCTATCTATAAATCAATGCTTAATCAACTATACAAGTTTGATGAATTTGTCTTTTCATCTTAAACGAATATAATAGTTGAAAACATAATAAAATATAGTTGTGTCCCCCTACCTTTTCCTAAATAAGGAACGTAATCCAAAAACAAAAACCGATGTATACAACTTAAATGTCTTTGTTATTCAAATTCGTTGGATTCCCATTCCCAGCTATCATAGTCTCGGAGCCTTTGTCTTGAAACCAAAGGCCCTAAACATTTATAAAAGGGGAATAACTCGTTCACGGAAAGGGAATTATAACTTTTATGAATTGATGAAGATAGTGTTTTGTAAAGTCCATTAGCCCTGAAAATTTGAGCAAAAACCGTTCAGAAATGAGCACGATATGAAGCCTCAAAGTTCGCGTCTAGGAAGAAAAAAAAAAAAAAAAAAAAAAAGAACTAGAGCAAAGCTTGTTGCAAATCAACGAGTGGGTCTTCCGTTAATGTCGAGAGAAAAGCGATAACTACCTGTAAGAAGCAGAGTTCTTAAGCCAAGAACAAGAGTAACTAAAACAATAAGAAACAAATCGAATAATTCTTGGTACGACTTAACAAAATCCGAATGATTTTAAATACGACTAAACAAAAACCTTTCCGATTTCAAGAATGTCTTAAGAAAATAAACCAAAATGTGCTCATGTACGACTTGATACGATTATTTTTGGTACGAATTTTTTTTTAAAACCAAGAACGCGGAATCAAAATTTTCGGGAAAATCGAATTTTAAACCCCAATTTCTCTGTAGTGCATGGTCCGATTTTAAAACGAATTTCAGCGTTAGATTAAGCTTAAAAAGATCTTTGTTTTTGCTAAATGAAAAATATCAAATTATCGCTTATAAAAAGTTATCATAAAAAGACTTACTAGCCCTTTTAGCCCCTAATTTGAGGGGCCAGCCCTTATTTCTTTATATCAAATAAAAGGTCTTGCAAATGTTAACTTAGTTTGTTCACATGTATTCACGAATTCTTAAACGTTTTCGAGATATCGGAACAGCTGTGTTTTAGGGGCCGACCCTTTTACTCCGAATCGGGGCCACCAACAAATTTTTTTTAATTGCCATATTGTTAAGAACATTATTCTTAACATTTTGTGTTCTTCATTTCTTTTCAAAATATTTCTCCTTTTTCAGATATTAATGATCAAAGTTTTGAACTTCTGGCCCCTTGAAACCCCTAATTACGCAATATATGATTTAGCTATGGTACTGTAAAGATAAACAGCTGTACAGTAAACATTTTTGCTTCTATAATTAATAACAATTTTTTGTTCAGTAAAGAGTTATTGTAAGAAGATTTTAGAGCCCTCTTTGCCCCTAATTTGAGGGGCCAGCCCCTTTTTCTTGATATCAAATTAAAGGTCTTGCAAATATAAACATATTTTGTTCAGCGCAAATGTTCACAAAGTGTTGACCGTTCTCGAGATATCTGTATAAATGTGTTTTAGGAACCTACCCTTAAAATCCTTAGTGGGGCCATCATCAAAAAAAAATTAAGGTGGCATATTGTACAGAATATTATTCTTAACATTTTGTGTTCTTCATTGCTTTTCAAAATATTTCTCCTTTTTCAGATATAAATGATCAAAGTTTTGAACTTCTGGCCCCTTGGAACCCCTAATTACGTAATATATGACTAAGCTATGGTACTGTATAGATAAACAGTTGTACAATAAACATTTTTGCTTCTATGATTCATAACAAATTATTGTTCAGTAAAAGGTTATTGTAAGAAGACTTTAGAGCCCTCTAGGCCCCTAATTTGAGGGGCCAGCCCCTTTTCCTTTATATCAAATTAAAGGTCTTGCAATAATAAACATCTTTTGCATTACATTATTTAACAAAATATGTATACATCAAAGGATATTTTAGAAAATGTACAAAAATTTCGTAGAAAAATGTGGTGCTTATTATCAGGTTCAGGCGAGCTTCGAAGCCTTGCACAATTTTCATAAGTGAAGGCAATGCGGTGCATCTACATGTACATACATTTATCTACAATCCCTGAACATTTCAAGCTTCTATCTTGATTAGTTTTGGAGGAGATGCGTGGACAAAATGACCCTTAAAAATTTACAAAATCGTCAATTTCTGAAACCGGAAGAGACGTCATAAATTTAAATTACAATAACCTCGAGTATTTACGATACCAAACAAGTTCTGAAAATTTTGTGGAAATCGGTTGAATAGTTTTTGAGATATAAGCCACAAAAAAAGTCAGAGGAAGAATAATTACAATGAACTAGAGCAAAGCTTGTTGCAAAGCAACGAGTGGGTCTTCCGTTAATGTCGAGAGAAAAGCTAGAAGTACCTGTAAGAAGCAGAGTTCTTAAGCCAAGATCAAGAGTAACTAAAACAATAAAAAAAAATCGAATAGTTCTTGGTATGAGATAACAAAATCCGAATGATTTTAAGTACGACTTAACAAAAACCTTTCCGATTTCAAAAATGTCTTAGCAAAATACACCCGAATGTGTTCATAAACGACTTGACACGATTATTTTTGGTACGAATTAATTTTACATTTAACTTCACGCTATTTTTTCAACCAAGAACGCAGAATCAAAATTTCCGGAAAAATCGAATTTTAAACCCCAATTTCTCTGTAGTGCATGGTCCGATTTTAAAACGAATTTCAGCGTTAGATTAAGCTTAAAAAGATCTTTGTTTTGCTAAATGAAAAATATCAAATTATCGCTTAGAAAAAAGTTATCATAAAAATACTTACTAGCCCTTTGAGCCTCTCATTTGAGGGGCCAGCCCTTTTTTCTTTATATCAAATAAAAGGTCTCGCAAATGTAAACATATTTTGTTCAAATGTATTCACGAATTGTTAAACGTTTCCGAGATATCTGAGCAGCTGTGTTTTAGAGGCCGACCCTTTAACTCCTTATCAGGGCCACCAACAAAAAAATTTAGTTGTCATATTGTTAAGAACATTATTCTTAACATTTTGTGTTCTACATTGCTTTTCAAAATATTTCTCCTTTTTCATATATTAATGATCAAAGTTTTGAACTTCTGGCCCCTTGAAACCCCTTATTACGTAATATATGACTTAGCGATGGTACTGTAAAGATAAACAGCTGTACAGTGAAATTTCTGCTTCTATAATTAATAACAATTTTTTGTTCAGTAATGAGTTATTGTAAGAAGATTTTAGAACCCTCTTGGCCCCTAATTTGAGGGGTCAGTCCCTTTTTCTTGGTATCTAATTAAAGGTCTTGCAAATATAAACATATTTTGTTCAGCAAATGTTCATAAAGTGTTAACCGTTCTCGAGATATCTGAACAAATGTGTTTTAGGGGCTGACCCTTCAACTCCTTAATGGGACCATCAACAAAATATTTCAGGTGGCATATTGTACAGAACAGTATTTTGAGCAACTTTTGTTCTACATTGCTTTTCAAAATGTTTTTCCTTTTTCCGATATAAATGATCAAAGTTTTGAACTTCTGGCCCCTTGAAACCCCTAATTATGTAATATATGACTTTGCTATGGTCTTGTATAGATAAACAGTTGTACAATGAACATTTTTGCTTCTATGATTCATAACAAATTATTGTTCAGTATAAGGTTATTGTAAGAAGAATTTAGAGCCCTCTTGGCCCCTAATTTGAGGGGCCAGTCCGTTTTCTATGATATCAAATTAAAGGTCTTGCAATAATAAACATCTTTTGCATTACATTATTTAACAAAATATGTATTCATCAAAAGATATTTCAGAAAATGTTCAAAAATTTCGTGGAAAAATTTTGTGCTTATTTTCAGGTTAAGGCGAGCTTCGAAGCCTTGCACAATTTTCATAAGTGAAGGCAATGCGGTACATCTACATACATTCATCCACAATCCCTGAAAATTTCAAGCTTCTATCTTGATTAGTTTCGGAGGAGATGCGTGGACAAAATGACCCTTAAAAATTTATAAAATCGTCAATTTCTGAAACCGGAAGAGACGTCATAAATTTTAATTTTAATAACCTCGAGTATTTACGATACCAAACAAGTTCTGAAAATTTCGTGGAAATCGGTTGAATAGTTTTTGAGATATAAGCCACAAAAAAGTCAGAGGAAGAATAATAACTAGATTCGTTCTCAACAAACTCCGACTTCTATTTTTGTCCAGTCAACATAAGCTTTTACATTTTGTTGCGATAACTATCTTGATAAGATGAGATAATTTATCTTGTATCTTGACTAAAATTTGTTGCATTTGCAAATGCTGCCACCCACAAATCGAGATAGTACATGTATAACAATCGTATAATCGTATTTTGAAACTCAATACCCGATCCCCTTACGTTTATAGAAAGGCATGTAATCAAAACTAGAGCAAAGCTCGTTGCAAAGCAACGAGTGGGTCTTCCGTTAATGTCGAGAGAAAAGCTAGAAGTACCTGTAAGAAGCAGAGTTCTTAAGCCAAAAACAAGAGTAACTAAAACAATAAGAAAAAAAATCGAATAATTCTTGGTACGACTTAACAAAATCCGAATGATTTTAAGTACGACTTAACAAAAACCTTTCTGATTTCAAGAATGTCTTAACAAAATAAACCCGAATGTGTTCATGTACGACTTGACACGATTATTTTTGGTACGAATTATTTTTAAACCAAGAACGCGGAAACAAAATTTCCGGAAAAATCAAATTTTAAGCCCAAATTTCTCTGTAGTGCATGGTCCGATTTTAAAACGAATTTCAGCGTTAGATTAAGTTTAAAAAGTTCGTTGTTTTTGCTAAATAAAAAATATCAAATTATCGCTTATAAAAAAGTTATCATAAAAAGACTTACTAGCCCTTTTAGCCCCTAATTTGAGGGGCCAGCCCTTTTTTCTTTATAACAAATAAAAGGTCTCGCAAATGTAAACATATTTTGTTCACATGTATTAACGAATTATTAAACGTTTTCGAGATATCTGAACAGCTGTGTTTTAGGGGCCGACCCTTTAACTCCTTATCGGGGCCACCAACAAAAAAATTTTAATTGCCATATTGTTAAGAACATTATTCTTAACATTTTGTGTTCTACATTGCTTTGCAAAACATTTCTCCTTTTTCAGATATTAATGACCAAAGTTTTGAACTTCTGGCGCCTTGATACCCCTAATTACGTAATATATGACTTAGCTATGGTACTGTAGAGATAAACAGCTGTACAGTGAACATTTTTGCTTCTATAATTAATAACAAATTTTTGTTCAGTAAAGAGTTATTGTAAGAAGATTTTAGAGCCCTCTTGGCCCCTAATTTGAGGGGCCAGCCCCTTTTTCTTGATATCAAATTAAAGGTCTTGCAAATACAGACATATGTAGTTCACCAAGTGTTCGAAAAGTGTTAAATGTTCTCGAGATATCTGTATAAATGTGTTTTAGGGGCCGACGCTTAAAATCCTTAGTGGGGCCATCATCAAAAAATTTAAGGTGGCATATTGTACAGAACATTATTTTGAGCAACTTTTGTTCTACATTGCTTTTCAAAATGTTTCTCCTTTTTCCGATATAAGTGATCAAAGTTTTGAACTTCTGGCCCCTTGAAACCCCTAATTACGTAATATTTGACTAAGCTATGGTACTGTTTAGATAAACAGTTGTACAATAAACATTTTTGCTTCTATGATTGATAACAAATTATTGTTCAGTAAAAGGTTATTATAAGAAGACTTTAGAGCCCTCTAGGCCCCTAATTTGAGGGGCCAGCCCCTTTTCCTTTATATCAAATTAAAGGTCTTGCAAAAATAAACATCTTTTGCATTACATTATTTCACAAAATATGTATACATCAAAAGATATTTCAGAACATGTTCAAAAATTTCGTGGAAAAATTTGGTGCTTATTTTCAGGTTCAGGCGAGCTTCGAAGCCTTGCACAATTTTCATAAGTGAAGGCAATGGGGTACATCTACATACATTTATCTACAATCCCTGAAAATTTCAAGCTTCTATCTTGATTAGTTTCGGAGGAGATGCGTGGACAAAATGACCCTTAAAAATTTACAAAATCGTCAATTTCTAAAACCGGAAGTGATGTCATAAGTTTAAATTTTAATAACCTCGAGTATTTACGTTACCAAATAAGTTCTGAAAATTTCGTGGAAATCGGTTGAATAGTTTTTGAGATATAAGCCACAAAAAAAGTCAGAGGAAGAATAATAATAATGAAAAAGAATCCGAAGAAAAACAATAGGGTCTTCCGTTGGAAACGGAAGACCCTAATGAAATATACGTAATGGCCCGTCAATTAGTGTCTTATTAATTATCGTTTGATATTTAATCCTCAGGTGCAAATTCATATCTAAATCTGTGTTTAACATGAATATATAAATAAATTGTATGCTGACTTATAGAGCTTTAGACACCTTGGATAAAAAACGGATGACGCAAGGTTGATATTGAGCTACATGTAAATTAAATTATAAGATTAAAGAATAAAATAATAAGCAATATAAAAAACAACAATTTATTATGTTGTTAATTAGGAATGTAAACAAACAAAGATTACTGATATTAAGATCAAATAGAATTCTCCAAAATAGAACCAAAAGTAAAAAAGGATTTATTTTTATTCATAGCATGACACTTTCAATCGCATAGAGTTGAATGTATTTAAGACAATACAAATTTATAGATATGATATAATGACGCTTAAAACAGTGTGTTTTAAAAGGCAAAATAAAAATCAACATATTTATATTTTTTGAGGACGGCCTTATAATTTTCATTAATTATCTTCTATGCAGATCAAAGGAATCCTGGGTAATGAGTTCCAAACTTTTATTATCAAATATATGTTTATAACTTATTTTGCTTTGTGAACGGCAGTCATTGCAAATGACACGAATTTTAGATAAATTATCGAGATAGCTATCCCAACAAGGAGTCAGTCTTGATCGAGAAACTAGAAAGTTGTCTCGACTTGACGAGAATACGCGATATGTTATGTTGACCCAAAATTAATATGTGGATGACAGAAATATGCCACCATAGTTATACGATCAAATTAAGACTCATTCATACTCAGGCTCACACACCAACACGATTGCATACACGAATTTACACGTTTACAAGTCTGGATTTTTTATCCATGGATCTATCCAGTGGTACACGTAAGTAGGAGAACTCCACTTGCGAATTATAATGTAAAACATATATATTCCAAAGTTGAAGACTCGTATTATAGTTATAAATACTAGTAGAACAATTTTCTTGTAATATATATTTGGGTTGGAATTTGCATGCATTTTGTGTATACTGTTACATGACTTGTATATCCATGTACAGTAGTCAGATGTCAATAGAACAGGAGGACATCATACAAGAAAAGGGCCAGCAATGATATATAATGTATAGTGATGACAGCCCTATATAATTAGGTTGTCAGCGTCCCACCTAATCGACTCGACGCTATAATGTTGTTCTCCACTGTCTTTCATTACTTTCTGCAAAATGAACTCAAAAGCCTGGATAGGTGTCATTCTTTATTAGCACGAGTGGATCTAAGTATAGTTGGGGTGGGGGTCGAGGTCGGGACTTGCTAATTAAAAATTGAATATCATTTATTTCATATAGTGAATTAACCTAAAATAGGCGTTGAACCATCCTCACTCCCTACAAACATAATCATATCTTGGACCTCCTCCTCCAATGAAAAATGTCTGGATCCGCGCATGAATATGTGTGAAGGGGGTGGGGGTGGGGCTGCATGGATGGAATATAATTTTGATCGATAGTATATGCTCAAAATGCAATAACAGATACTAGTACAAACTCTTTCTGGGTATTGAATATTCTATAACTCTCTTCGGATAAATTTCATAATTTCATTATAAGGTGCATGCAAACCGTTTGAAGTTTTTGAATGTAACCAAAAAAAAACCCAAAAACAAAAAACAAAAATAAAACTCTCTCCCAAACGGGAAAATAAAATTCATAGCGCATTCGATCAATTGTTAAATTATTTTATAGATAAACACAGGCTCTCTGAAAATGAAACTCAATGATATTTAACGATAAATGTATCAAACAATATGTATATGAAAACATGTACATGTAGAAAGACACCAGAACCACAAACCTCCCCATTCAGTTAATTACTTGACGTATGTTTTTTAACACCATTCATTTCCATATTTAGATTTGCTCCACACTAAGCATTTTTGCGTAGGTTGAATATCATTTTGATACATGTATATATAAGGGGATAAAATTGTTTTGCACCATTTACACACACGTGTGTATAGCTCAATATCACTGTCATAATTTCTAAGGACTCACGACAAGTGGGAAACACTTCTCCATTAGGCACGTACATGTCCCTAAATCAAAGGAGTGTTTAGTACAAAATAAAAAGATACATGTAATAGAATTAACGGAGAAAGTGATTCGACTTTGTTTATGCGTATTAAATATATTTTTTTAATTTGAGCAAAGTAATGTTCTCTATACAATTGAGACAATGTGTAGAAGACAGTTTAAAGTTCTCATTTTGCAATAACTATTTCACATTGTTCAGTGTATTTGGGATACCACTACGAATCGGTTTTGTAATGTACAATCAAATAAATTCAAATGACGTATTCTTGGGCGCAAGCGGGGTTTGCATGATTAAAAGAAATTAAAATCGCATGAATATGTCTATGCTCTCCTATTAAACGTACAATTGCTGAAAATTATATAAATATTAATAGGCATTAAGGAATAATTCTTTCAATATTACATATTGTATGAGGTGATAATTTTGCTCAGGGCGTGATTTGATCTTTCATAAAGTCCTTTGGGCTTTATTGGATTTAACCACGCCCGGACCAAATTACCAACTCGTAATACTCAAAGAATAATTCTGTATTCCTTAAATCAAATAATTTTATGTACATTCTTATATTTCTATTATTTGTAATAGACTTTCACAATGTAAAAATAACTATTTTCTTTTGCAGGCAAAATGAGCATTAAACAACACATAACGATTTTCAAAATTGTAATGGTGACGTCATTCATTGGTTCCCTATTCTGGATAAAAGTACTCACATCTTTTGAAAAGGAGGACAACACATTGTTAGGAATTTCAAACACGAGCACATATACGAGCAAGAAACCTATGGTGTCCAGTGAGACGTTCACAGTACTTATGTATACCTGTCAATCGTATTTGAAACCTTATATACAACATTCCAGAAAGAAGAAGTGCCTCTCTGTGCCGAACTGTATTATTTCGGAAAATGTAAGTGACATGCAGAAAAGTCATGCTGTTATATTCAATGATGTTAATCTACCAGGAAAACTACCACAGAGAGCAAAAAATCAGCTCTGGGTATTCCATGGCATGGAAACAGTGCACTTTATTCGTAAACCACCTAAACAATGGAACGATCAATTCAATTTTACCATGTCTTTTCGGAAGCATTCCGACATTGTAAGACCATACGGAAAAATTGTGCGTCGCGAAAAGGAGATTAAGCGAAATTATACGGAAGTGTTTCGAAAAAAGAAACATGGCGGCGTCTGGATGTCAGGGCATTGCCCGGTTCCGTCTAAGCGCAAAGCGCTTGCGCAGGAAATCGGGAAACACATGCACGTTGACCTTTTCGGCAGATGCGGCGCCCGACCATGCGGGGCACGAAGTACCATGTTGAGTGATTGTTTAAAAACTGTGTCACGTGATTACAAGTTCTACTTCTCATTTGAAAACACAATATGCCCTGACTACACGACAGAAAAACTGTTCAATATATATTTGTATGACCTTGAGATTATACCTGTGGTGAACGGACCGGCGAATGCGGCCGAGTATCTTCCGAAGGGAACGTTTATCAATGCTCTAGACTTTTCTTCCGCGTCGGAACTTGCCAAAAAATTACAGGAAATTGGTGCGAGCGAAGAAAAGTACACAAATTACCTCAAAGAAAAAGACAAGTTTTACGATGCTGGTAACGCTGAAGTCTTTTCTGATGCAATGTGCCAGTTGTGCAATAAATTAGCTGGACTGAGTAATAATCCAAATAATTCAAAAGGAAATTCTCAAAACTATTGGACTGATGAAAAACAACTGTTGAAATATACTTGTATCGTAAAGTATGGGGTACAAATGCATGTCTCGATTTTTAAGGGAAAAAATGGGAGATAATTAAGTTTATGATTTGATAATCATGCATACTATTGAAATGAAATATCGCCGTTTACAATTCATTTTCACACTCTTACCGTTATTTGTTGAAATAAATTGAGTTTTGTTTTCTAATTTTTGTCTAAATTTTCTATATAAAGAGCATTTTATAAAACTATATTCTGAAAGAACTGAAAGAACTGAAATTCTCAAAATGACTTGAAAATATCTTCTCTAACAATAACAGGTAAAAGATAAATGTTAGAGGTTTATAGTCGTTCTCGCAAAGTAAACTTTCTCGCACGACTTCTACACATAACACCCTGGCGAGACCTGAACAATGCATACTAGCTTCATCAGCTTCCTGGGGATCATACAAGCAGAGCTGCCAAAGCACTTATATTTAAAATATTTTCTTCACCTACTTTGAGCCAATTCATCTCATGTGCCAGGTACCCATTTTAACCCTGGGTGGAGAGAGTGCACATGTAAAGTAAAGTAACTAGCTACCAAAGGTTACAATGATAACGCAATACCGACGGACCGGATTCGAACCCGAAGCTTCCGTGTCCAGATCGGTCGACGCTCTGTAGCAACGCAAAATGTAATGCCCTGTGCAATATAAATACGAAATTTGCCGACTCGTGTACGATAAATTCTTGTGATGTATAATATACATATAATATATTACATATTGCATTGAGGGCGACAATACCGGAATGTTTGCACCGAGATGACAGAAAAACACTGGTCCAGGAGTGATATGTTACCCTATGCCGAAGGGGTCGATATAGCACAAAAGGGCTTTTCTGTCACCGATGAACACATATTCTAGTATTGTTGTCCAGGAAGACAAGTAATATGAGTTAAAAAACATTTAAAAAATCAAAATCAGTTTTCTAACAAGCTAATTCATTAATAAATGTATTAAATTTAGACAAGCACATATATCTTGCAAACCAATTAACTAAACTTCATATATTTAACAACGATTGGTAAACAGATAAACAAGTTATAATACAACATACATGTATATTTATATCTCTCGTTCATCACGACTCAAATTCCCATAGGAGACGATTTGGCTGTTTCTTTAGCTAAGGTTAGCTGATGTACATTAACGCTACGCAAGTTAAGCATTATTTTTTTTTACAATTTCGCCACTTTAATGTCCCGCATAAAATACCAAAGAAAGCATTTTATTTTTTTAAAAATGTACGTGTACGTGTCCTTCTCCATATTTATAAAACTTGCTAAAATACAGAACGTATCAGGATTTGTTGAGATGCGAACTAAACTTCATTAAATTCAATGATATACCCTAAACAAACCACAAAAAAAATCATTCAATACTATCTCGGCGATTTTTATTAATGGGAGGCGACTCCATTTTGTAAAAATTTCCTAATCATGGTAATGAGGTGTTTTCCCGAGATTTGACGGAATGACTCATACAACTACGATATATCTTTTCCATTAAAATAATTGATCTTTGCTATGGTAGAAAACATCTATTTTGAATTATCTGCTACACATATGACGTCATTAGTTCATTTTGTTGAAATAGATTCCACTTGATCTCCCTGAAGGACTTGAAACGGGTTCAAACATCTTCATTTATAAATAGAAAAAATAGGCACCTTCAGAGCTTGCGGATTACGAAAAAAGTAGCAAAATCGATCGTTTTTCATAACTTTCCTAGACATTCTATTAAAACTAAAAAAATTAAATCAATAACATAGAAATTCGTTCGAAAGATTATTGAATTATTGAATCAAGCACCTGTACTGATTAGCCCAGAACAACTGATAGACAGCTTTATCTTTTCTCTTACATAATATTTACTGTGATTTCAAAAGCAGTGCTTATAATCCAAGTCACATTTGATATTGCTTTATTAAATCATTTGTCATATGAATAATCTGGACATGCCAATCAGATTATCGACCCTGAATTAGTGTGTTTGATTTATGGTTTAGTTTGATAACATCAAAAGTTTTAAAAGGAACTAAAACTGGAAAAGTTGACATGACAAAATCCATACTGCTTCACACTTTTTATCAACCAGACCTTCGATTGATTGAATTGCAAGACTCTTTTTAATATAAAAATCCGTTCACTGTGCTAGTTTACGTTGAACTTATAAACCTTCTTTCCCAACATAAACTCTAGAATTCTTTTATACATGTATCATTTAGACATGTTTAACCTATTTATAATTCATGAAACCAAAGTATCCTTGTCCTAATGTTTATTTGACGTCAGAAAGATTAATCTATTTTAAAATCGATGTTTAAAGCGTCCGGATATTTCCGTAATTATCATAAGATTTTGTTAAGGTACCATTTGTAGCTATGATGTTATGATAAGAGCAAAACTCTTGTAAAAATGGAACCGTACTTGAACAGTTTTGAAGGCCAAATATGAATTCAAAGAGGGGAGGAATAACTTTGTCATTAGTATATAAAATTGCTTTACATTTGTAATTTGTCCTGCTGTATATATACATGTGATGTTTTATAAATCACTGCATATATTTTACTCATAAAATATGGTGTTTTGATTTTGTATGCGTTGTTAAGAAAACCACTAATTAGTCCTTCCAATGCAATTCAATGTATAATGTTAACTGAACTCCAACTTAAATTCCGTATGCGGTGCATGCTCTAATCGGAAAACGTACATTCAATCCTTTAGGCCATTCCTAGCTATAAAAATCAACATTTTATAGCATTTTAAGTTGATTTTTAGACGGAGTCATGTGACCCCATCTATTAGTTTACTGTCAGCCGAAGTTTCAAACCGGAAGGCACGCGTAGAACACATCAATTGAGTCTACGCGTAAGAAAATAGTGCAGAGAGTTTTCATGCATTTCAGTAAATATATATTATAAAAACACGCATTAAATCTTTTTGAGTCCTAACGAAATTCTATTTAGAAAATAAACAAATAGTTTTATTGATCAAAATATTCTTGCTCAGGTTCAAATGTGGAATGAGTTACGTGACTGAATGCACAACGCCGTTGGCGATTCAGTTGGTGTCCAAGCTCATTAATCAATAGAAGAGGTTGAAGTTTGAATCGAAATTAAGTTCCCAAACGCAATGTGCCATTTTATAAAAGTCATGAATTTTATTTAGACAATCTTTCACCTGAATACTCCGAACTTCATGCGCAAGCCGATTAAGTTAAAATCAGGACGGATTATACACAGATGTCTTACATATTACACAGGTGTTTCGTTGGCTTGCAGTATACTTGCGGTTCGACTGATGTTCGTCTCTAAAGGAATTTGTTACATAGAAAATAAAAACAAGTCTGAATTTACCTTCTCGTTCGTTGGCTCTAGTTAATTAAACTGAATTTAATTTTGAACAATGCATTGTAAGCAAAATCTATATTGATTACTAGTACAGTGTATACATTTTGGGTGACCAATAGATCAAATAATATATACAATCTTATCGATTGAAGAACAAAGTTGAATGTAATGTTCATGTGTTCCGGCTTAGTTGGAATCAGGCTTGGGGTGAATTACATGGTAAAGTATTGCATTACATTACCATTACTTCATGAATTAGGGCATTAAATTATCGTTACTATTACTTAATTTTCTTAATGTAATGCATTACATTACCATTACATGAGTAAAGTAATGCATTTACCATTACCATTACTTTGTGAAAAGTCAAAAAGTAATTTAAAAGCTAAATATAGAATTTGTGTAAATGTTTCATAAATAAAACATGCTTAAACATATTTACAGGTTTATGTTCACTATCAGGTTCAAATTTAATGACTTATACAAGATTGCTATTGCACTTGTAGTTCTCAAAGTAAGTTTGGCCCCGTAACATTTACACCTAATGGCGGAGTTGCCAATCTCTGTTATTTATGTCTCTGATTTTCGGAGTATGATTTTTAATGAAAGGAACGGTTGTATCGTAATTCGTGTAGGTGATGCTTGAGTTTACACAAAAAGTAGTAGGTGGCGAACGGATTTATTTTTACCTATTAATTTTGCATGAATCGCTGCAAGAAAATCGTGTCAGATAAGTCGGTATAAAAAATCAAAATGGCGACCGTGACAAACCTTTTTTTATTGTTTGAGTACTTGGAATCTTATTGTAAAAAGAAATATTTCTAGTGTCAGATGCCTGTGTTTGTCATCGGTATACAAATGTTCACTTTGTTAATTGAGCAGTTTGAGAGTTTACGGGGTTTTCATAAACCTTGTATAACGGATACTGTTCGACTTGTGGATCTTCCTTTGGATCACAAAATTGAACAAATCTAATGATTTAAATTATCTACCTTGATATAGTTGTTTTGATTTTCCCGGTAAGTAGTAATTTTTAAAAATTTTCCTTGGGGTCTTATTTTACATAAAATACCGTTGGGTCAGTTTTCTACAATTATGGAGGCCGGAACTGAGTAAAATTTAGGCAAAGAATTAGACAATAGCAAAAAAGCCGAATTAAAATGGATTGAAACAACTAATTCAAACTCATAATTTGGGAAGCATATTCGAGGAAATCAAGGACAATTACAAGTTCAAAATTTCAGGAACCCGTCTTTCAGTACTCTCAGTACTTTGATTTTCTTCCGCTTTCTGTTAAACATGCTGTTTAGTAGATATATTTAAGAGCTACTGCAAAACTCATTTCTTATAATTAAAAGTTCAATTGTAGGACCCCGTCTTTCAGTACTCTCAGTACTTTGATTTTCTTCTGCTTTCTGCCAAACATGCGGTTTAGTAGATATATTTAAGAGCTACTGCAAAACTCATTTCTTATAATTAAAAGTTCAATTGTATCTACAGTACATTGTAGGTTTTTAAAAACTGATACATGGAACTTTCAGTATCAGTACTCTTGAAAAATAGAGCATCTAAATGATAGATTCTTAAGTGATTCTAAATGTCAAATCAAATATCCTTTATATTTCTCTCCATTGCCACAATTTGGTGTCTTTGCTATATTTAAAGTTTGACATTCTTAACACTATCTCATTTATACTCACACACAGTCAAAATGTAATGATTGTTTATGCATACAATTATGTACACCGAAGGAATCCTAAAGATTAAAGATGCCAATGTAGCTTAAAAAACGCATTCCATTTTGATTCAGAACGTGAATACAATATTTGTAAAAGTCTGCTGTCAGGATACGATTCGGACCGTCTGATGTGATAAAACGTAGTTTAAATGATTGGTTATTTGTAACCGAGTGATATCCGTCGTATCTCCATCTGAGTTTTCCTTCCTGATTAACCACCGGTAACTACACCAGCCTCCTAGTCAGTAACACTTTTCATGGTGTTTGTTTCTAGGAATGTATTAAGTATTATGCTCTAGAATTTATCATACAAAAGATGGTAGTTCAATATATGATAAGTGAAATAAACTTCATATATCAAAAGTATATAAACATCTGCTTAAAAGTTCAATATACGTCAAACATAAACCCTTTGATTGTCAAAGTTTCTTCGTGTCTATCTTAAGTATATGATTTCTTTAATATCGCCTTTTTTATACTCGCACACAAACAAGTTGTCATTGTTGTCCACGCATAAACCGTAAGGATCCTCCAGATCACAGTTATCAATGTAACGGAGAAACTGTACATTCTGATCCAGAATGTGGATACAATGATTTGCACAATCTGCTGTCAGGATATGACTTTGACTGTCTGTTGAAATACCATAGGGTTCAAATGGGTAAAGTTTGAATAAAGTGATATGACTGGTGTATCGATTTCGAAATTTTCCATTCTGATAAACCACCACTACTGCACCACCCTGACAATCTGCTACACAAATGTCTTGATTTCTATTCTCAGTGATGTACTTAATCATTTTACTCCCCGAAAACAGACTTTTTCCTTTATCATCAAATTGAATGGTTTGTTTCTCCGTAGATCCAGAGTAAAGAACAACTTTCGATTGAGTGGTATCTTCACTGTACATGGTACATGTAACCAAGAGGTCACCAGATTCAGTGACACAAAGATTACTAGGAACCCATCCCAGTATTATGATCCACTCTTCTGCCCGTCCGTTTACAACTTTATTTACTGATCTTGTAACTGCGCTAGAATACAATAGATCTCCGTTATTGTCAACAGCAATATCATTAGGCCATTCTTTCAATTTTGTTTTGATTGTTTGTTGAAGGCGTGAAGACTTAATGTGGAAGCATTTTATCTCATCGTTGTGTCCACTCGTCCATATTTGTTCCTCTTTTGATATTGCAATATTGCGAAGTTCTTTATATCCAGCATTCAAAATAGTAGCATGCTCAGGATTATCTAGTAGTTTTCATGGTTGTGGTGAGTGGTTGATGTAGTGACATAACTGTCAAAAGTTCTATGATATCTGCAAAATCCCTTTCAAACTCTCCACTATCTATTTGATGCGGTTTGACTTTTGAGAGAGAGTAATGCTTGCCCTTTTGGTATAATATATCTGAGCAAGTCCCTATTTTCAGAGATATATTCAACAGTTGGAGATACCAGCGTTGATTCCTCAATTTGTTTTAAAGTAAATAATTTATCCTTATTATGAGACTGCGTTTGTTTAACTTCATCTAAGTGTTCCTGTAAAATACATCTTTGAGAATCTTTATCTTGTTTTGAAATCTTTGTTGTAATATTCTCAAACCCTTTATCCAGGATGCTCAGTTTCTTTTCTAAGAGTTCAATATATCTTTGTAAAAGAGAGATGATGTTTTCTAACTCTTTTCTATCATTTTTAATAACGCCTTTTTTTGACTTGTATACTTGTAGAATTTCAACAAACATATGCCCGTTGTGATAGTTTGGGATACAAGATACAAAAACATAAACTTTATCGCAGTCTTTGCATTGAAGCTCACAGTCTTTGTTAGGGTGTGATCCACATTTCAGATAAATCAATGTGGATCTTCGTTCATTGAAAGGAACTATTTTATGTTTGTCATATCCATCCGAGATGTATTCTCCTATACATGGCGTGCATAGGTTGAAATGACAAAAGTCACAGTAGCTATCTACTATGGTGGTCTCACAAAGGTCACATCGGTGAACATCCTGGGCGGTAGAGCGTTGTTCCATAGCCGTTTTTCTAAAAAAGAATGTTATCAGAGGTATTGCTTAGAAGCCATGCAGGAATATTAGAGAAAAATTAATGTTATCAATTTCACTATCTAAACTGTGTTCGTTTGTCTCAATTTTAGGGATTTGGTCACGGATCGTCTGCTAACTCTTCATATCTTTAAAAAATATTTTGAATCATGAAGAGGGGAAATAGTTGTCCCAAAAATATTTTATTGTTTGTGCCGTTATATCTTTTTTGTTTACTTCATTTTTCATTATAAGATAAATTTATAACATCAGGTGCGTGTGGGTTTGGTATTTTAAGTTTGAATCGTGAATCTTTCAAATCAAACAAAAACAGACATAGATTGTTCTTGAATTTTAGTACTTCTTCAAACACTGCTGTAATAACATACCTTTGTTACTGTAAACAGAGCTCATGTCATTTTTTACATTTTTAATGCTTACACAAATATTAGGCCTAAAATGAATGTGACAGACGCTTGACATTGTTTTAACTATCTGTAACACGAATAAGCACAAAGAAAAATCAGCTCGATAACTTTTATTTCTATATTATTCCAATGTTAACAAAAGTATGACAAGAACCTTGTTTACATAACAACTGGTTGTTAGCTATGTTGCTGTTTAAAGCTCTACAATTGATACATATTTTAATTGATCTTTGGAAATTCATTAATTAAAAATGTACATGACATTTAAAAAAACCAAAAAAAACTAACATTGACCAAAATTGAACTTATGTCCGTTTAAGCTTTGTGTGTAAAATAGGTAAGTTAGTGATTAAATGGAAATGTCAAAAGTGCCAATTTTTTGTTCTGTTTCAAAATCGGGATTCCTCTTTTCATTATAAGATTTAATCGGGCGTACGGTTAAATCTATAATCTCATTCAATCTGTCAAATTTTTGTCATAGATGAAAAAACCAGTGGATACATGTATATAAAACAGTTGTTAGAAAGATTATATTTTATGCATTACAAATTACAACTATATGACCATGAATTGTTTTTCATGCGCACTTTAACACATTAACCCCCCCCCCCCAAAGTTACACGTAAGTTTAACTAATAATAAAAGACTGACAGAAATTTTGTTGTTGAAATGTATAAAAGTATCATTGATATTAGAATGATAGTATTGTACATGTCTATTTTACTAACATTCTTTAGTTAATGTAATGAATTGGTTAGCTGTAAAAATATGTACTGTAGCAAATGTATTCTATGTATTCTAAATTAAAACAAAAATAATATCCACAAAATGAGAGGAAAATAATTTCATCCCCCCCCCCCTCCAAAAAAAATCTTTTCTTAGAAAACGAATTTAATCAAATTCATGTTTGACAGCTTTTTTGCCTTAGTCTCGTCCGAAAAAGGCAAAAGACGTTCTGTATGATTAATGCTACGAGCAATTTTCTAAAGGGTTATAGTATAGAACATTAGAGGTAAAACACACATTTTGAAATGACTGATAATTAAAAAATAAAACAATTTGGCGGTTCAAAGCTTTGATTTGCAAAAATAGGAAGTCTAAATAAAAATACATACCGTGCTCAGAAGAAATAGAATGATGTTCTACCAAATCTGTCTTGTTAACGTAAATTCTACAAGAAATGAGGTAATGTGAGAGCAAATCGATAACACATTGATAAGGATCTCAAATGAAATAATTTTTCTCGTTCCCTTTACATTATGTCAAATCGCGTAAAACGTCTTAAGCTTTAATGTATTGAACAGATTTAAGTTTAAATATCTGTTAGAATACATTTTTACAGAAACTAACTTTTTGCTCTCCTTGTAATATCGTCAAAAATGCAGTACAAACAATTTCGTTTAATAAAAGACAGAAAAACTTGAACTTATGATTATGTATCTGTTCTCATCTACATACAAGTATGCTTAAATTGAAGGATATGATAAAAATCATACTCTAAACACCTCATTTCTATAGATAAATAGGGGTTTTTAATGTATATTTCAGAAGAATGGGAAAATTGATAAATAAGCTTATAATTAATGTCAGCAATAAATATCATTTATATAAACATTTAGAAAAGAGGATATTCAATACAATGTTTTTACTTTATAAAAAACCTGAGCTGAAAGCTCAAGTGAGCTATTCTGATCACATTTTGTCTGTCGTCCGTCCGTCCGTCTGTCTGTCCGTCTGTAAACTTTTTACATTTTGAACTTCTTCTCTAAAACCGCTTATCCAATTTCAACCAAATTTGGCACAACGCATCCTTATGGGAGGCCGAATATAAATTGCAGAAAGAAAAGTCCGATCTGTATTCAAAGCGGAGAAAACCTTGAAACTGTAGAAAAAGGGGGATGCATTTTTAAAAATCTTCTTCTCAAGAACTACTGAATCCAATTCAACGTAGTTTAGCATAAATTATCCTTATGGGAAGGAAAATATAAATTGCAAAAATTAAGGGCTAATTCTGTTTCAAATTTGAGTGATTACGAAAATAATAATAAAGGAAAGGCGTGTTACAATCAGTTTAATAGCTTCGGGTTCGGCATCTGGTAAAATTGGTTGGCAAGACTTAGCCTCGGCAAAACAAAAGATTGGCAGTTATTAATCTGCCAATCTCATTAAAATTTCAGGATATTTGATGGACCAGTATTTTTCTATTCGCTGTAAATATTGCTGCAAAATATTGCGTATTTGGAATTGACGATTGTCGATCTGCCCCGGCTTTTATTTTGCCACGGCCCGGGTTTGCATAGTACCCATTTTACCAAGACTCGTATTCCATACTTCTAAAACGAGGTTCTTTGTTTAAAGCAGCCATGACATTATACGAAAAAGGGTCGATCTGACTATGATGAATTTGCTTGTTGTGCAACAGTTCACGTATGAAGGGAAATTTTTGAACCATGCAAAATATATTGGTGCCGATTTTGTGAAGTAAATTGAGGCTAAATATTTCAATGCGTTGACAGTTTTCACACATGACGTTGGTGTAAGCTTGTTCTGATTTTCGTTTCGTTTTCATTATTTATGCTTTGTAACCTGGGAACTATCGTCTGTATTTCGTGATTTTTATGTATCAAATCAAACAGAGACTTCGGTAAATCAAATAGTTAACTGTTTACCTGCGCAAATTAAGCAAAATCTGATGTATCAAAAAAGTACCGAAATACAATTCATTCTATCGGTAATTCGGCATTATCTTTTGCGTAATGGTAGATTAATGCAATTGGTTTTGTTGAGATGCTCGGCATTTTCTCGAGTTTATTCAGTTTAAATAGAGTTTGATATCGCTGACGGAAATATGTAGGTATATACATGTATATATATGATTCATTTCGAAAAAATTTGCTCACAATTCTGTTTGTACACAGATCTTAAAAACTAAAGATTAAAAATTAAAGTAAAAAACTTGAAAATATTTATTAAGAAAAGGAGTTTTTCCAGAAACCAACTTTAACAACTTATTGTATTGTAAACTTAACCTTTTTTCGTCATTATTACTCCTACTGTACATGTGATCCTTGACTGTGTTTGTGTACATTTGTATAAACTGACTTTGAACCTCAAATACCAGTGAACTGGTCTTGAGTGAATAAAAGAATTGAAAATCTTAGGCGATTCTTTTTTTCCATTTTAAATGCTGAATAGGAAATACCAAGTTAAAAATCTTAAAGCTGAATGTAATAAACTCATGTGAACAAAATATGACTCAAACCTAGGCGAACTGTGAGCTCTGAGTGTATCTTGCTTATAATTCTACGATTGACGCTGAAATTTTTGGTTGAACATTAGAAATTCTATATGAATTAGAGTATGTTAAATACTTGTACAAACAAAATAAAAGAATGCTATTATGTATATACCTACTCTCTGGGGCCCCCTCTTTATACAATAGATAATGTGAAATCTACATCAATTTTGATAGTTTTTCAGACACGAGTAAATAAAAACGACATCTTTAAAACAGTTTCCATAGTTCTGACACATCTCTGTTGCGGGGATAAAGTAATCATCGCTATTCCTAAGAAAATATCACAGCGGAAAATTATCCTGGTTTGTACGCGAGGTAAATAACAGTCATTTAATTATAATGGAGAAGACAAATTAAATTTTTGAATGTTTTTAATTTGAGGAATTGAGCACATTGAGGTACAATTTTCTTCTTCACATCTATACATGTAGGATTTTTTAAATAAAATAAAATAACTATTTTTTTTTTTTTAAATGCGATAACTAGTAAGTGGCTGATGAAAAAAATGTACCTATATGCTCTCATATATTTTGATCGCTTTACAAAGTGGGGGGGGGGGGGGGGGGGGGCAGAACGAAAATATAGGGAATTGGAAGTTAACAACTTAACAGTGTACCCCTACCAAATGTTTAGTTTTATATCTTGCGTAGGATTTTCTTATTCTAGTAAAAAATAGTATTTCATGAAGGTACAATGTCAAAGATTACGTGTATGCAAAAATAAGTGTACAATTCGAATACTTTACAATATTTATTTTTGGTTATTCTACCGAGGGACCATATGGCACAATATCTTTTGAACGCCCATTGTTGCTCAGGTGAGCGATGTGGCCCCATGGGCCTCTTGTTAGATATACAAATGTCATTAAGAATAATGTAGTTTGGCGACGAATTACGTGAATATAAATCTTATACATGAATGTGTAATTTACGTGTATTTTCACTTAAGGAGGCTCGGTAGTAATAAAACAATCATCGAGCTATTTTAAATATAACGATATTCTACGTTAATATTGACAAAATGCGCTTAGGGGTGTATTCAACCACAACCACCACGTTTACAATATCTGCAGCTACTTCAACCGCCGTCACAAGATCTCCACATCCACACCATTTGATACCAGATACCATAATGATTACAGTTTCCAGAAAAAGATGTGCTTGATAGATAGTGAAGTCAAATAACAAAATAAAGTAATTTTTTTCTTAAAGTTTGATTGCTGTTCTGACCTTTTTTTTTCTTAAAACTCATTTAATATATTTCAGGGAAAAATATTTTTGTGTTGTTTATACATTTTTGAATGTGGATTGTGTCAGTTTGTAAAGCAAACTCTATTTATAGTTTTTCACATGCTTTACTTTACAAACAACCAGAAAGAACACTTTTTAATTTTCTTAGCTTGTAGATATTCATACACTTCGAAACAAGAAAAGTTATTTTGATAATTCATAGCCAGAAACCTGAAACTCTACATGTATCTCAGCTGAATATTCATGTACATTTTCGTGGTAGCTGGTGAAGAAGGTTTTGGGTAAGAGGCCTGCTCTGCACCCCAGTTTGTTGTTGTTTTGTTTTCTTATTTGCATATAGAAAGTGAAATTTCTAGAAGGCGAATAGCAAGCCCCTAAGCTTCTTTGACGCTGTGAAATAAATGACATTGTGTACCTAACAACATCTACCAATCAATAATTGATATATTTATATATTAGGTAATCAATGGTTTATGTAATTCCTTAGATAATTATATAATATGATAATCCACGATGCAGGAACTGTTTACACACTACAGAAGAGTTAAACTACCATTCAAAAAATCCAGAATGCACAGTTGACGCAGATCGTTCTGTATGCCGAGTAACAGCAAACATGGTTTGCTCAAGAAACATTGAAGTCCATCTAGTACTTTATAAATAAAGCAAACAATCAAATAATCCGATTCGTATGCGTATGGGTATGCGTTGCATTTCGTAGCATATCAACTCATGATATCGACAATCACATAAAGTAAACGTTGTATATCTCTTAAAATGATTTAAAAAAATACATTTCCAAATATTTAGATGTCAGTGTTGTCCAAAAAGAATAGCAACAACTCAATACTTTGGATTGTTACGTTCAATTCTAAATCAATATTAACAATCTTGTACAAGATTTGATACAGAATTTTAGGTTTGTAAAAATGTACGCTGTGCACGGTAGGTTAAGAGGCAAATCACAAAAACTAAATAAAGCACACTTTGTAAAATTTACAAAATTTAAAAATTTTACAGAATGCGTAGCACCATTTAATATATCTGTATGATGATAAAATTCTGTGCACTCTTTGAGAAAATCAAAGCATTCTAAACGGTAAATGTATAACCTGCAAACATCACTGACATAAAGTATCGCCAGATAAAATGTCAAACGGCACCGCGTAATGGAGAACAATTACAGTGTAAGAACGATGTAGTCAACAAGTAAGAAATCGGCTATGTTTTGAATTTTTTTATATGAATTTTTAATCTGTAAACATTATTTTTTACAAATAGAAAAATCAAAATGTTTTAGCTTTAACATTCGTATATTTTCTTATATCTTCATACAGAACTCTTATATTTTAAGAGATCAACACAGTCTAAGAATGGCCACGACTATTCAGCCTCTTAATCAAATAAAAAAAATTAAGTATGTGTCTTATGAGAGAAATACATAGTCGATATTGACTACAAGAATAGACGCAGAAATATATCAAAATAAACGGTGTTATTAATAAGAGTACAAGTATATACATTACAGATGATTGCGCAAAATTAATGTCGAAGTAAAATTATGCAATTAAAAATTAGCCATGGATGTTCATTTAGTGTAATCAGCTTTATCTAGAATCGAAAAACAAGTAGGTCCTCCGTTCAATTTTTTTTCAAGCGACACAACTGAATATTGATAACAGTTCAGTATCCACATAGTCCCCCCCCCCATTTTCAATTTGCTTCCGATGCCACTGATCCAAACTCCTTTTTAGATAAAAATATAGGATTACCAATATATTTTACAATGCTCAACAACGTGTTTTTCTTTGTAGCATATGGTACATTAAAAATTAAAGCTTTCAGTCCCCTAACATTCCTACTTCCGTCATTAATGGTAATGTAAACGATTGTTTTCAAAGAGATATTGTTATGATTACATGACACAACTTCAGTTTGCTTCTACAATGCGCTACTAATCTTGATTTAAGAGGGTAATTGTAATTCGGTTCACGAGTGTTTAACCCCCTAATTAAAGGTACCTTTCCCGGAAGGTTTCAAAAATTCCAAATCATTTGTTACTACAACTATCTAAAATCGTTGTTCCATTTCTAGGTAGTGATTGAATGTTTTATGGGCTAGCCCTGTAGATTCTGAATAGGGACGGACATTGGTGGATTAATGAAATCAATTAAAATCTTCAACACCAACTTTTTTCTTCGATGTCTAGCCAAACATGTCTTCGGCCCTTAAAATCCCTTATTATGTAATAAATGGGTTTTGCAATGATCTTTAAAAAAATATTGTTACGATCAACAACCTTCAATTTACAATGCGTTATAAAATTTTAATCGTTGTTTTAATTGAAATGGGTATTACGTGTCTAATGACCAATCCTCCTTAATATATATATATATATATATATATATATATATATATATATATATATATATATATATAGCTGCGCTTTACAAAAGAACTTACGATTTGCGATCAAATTTCTAAATGCTTATTAATCCCAAATTAACAATATTTCATTAATCTGTCTCTAAAATATAATACTGGTAAACAAAGGAGTAGTAAATTAATGGTTACTGTGAGACTAAATTTATTTACGACTTTGTCATACGTTCTTTTGTAAAACTCAGTCTAGTTCCGCACAAAATCCGTCGTAAAAATTACAAAATCAGCAATGAATTGGTACCAGTAGTGACGTTATATATTTTTTTCACAAATAAAGTTCATAGCATGTCCAATTATTCGTGAAAAGAAAATGATTAAGATCGGTCAACAAGTATCTAAGACATCGTGTGCACAACATTTGAAAAAAAAAATGATAATGGGAAAAAAGAACAATAACAAGTAGGTTTTCCGTTTGAAATGGATCATGTTTAATAGAAACATTGTTTATTGGATTTACAATCATCGCCAGTAGTAACAGTACAGCAGGAGACGATCCTCCCTGTCTGCTCCCAATGGATAGGATCCATAGGCATAATTGCGATTTCCAATGTCTTCGTCATCAAAACGAACTATCTCCTCCCTCACATGCATTCCCTTGACCCGCTGACAGTGGCTATCGTATCTCAATAGGTAAAATGGATCAGCTGTTGGAAGTTCTATTGCATTGTAATAATATCCATCACTTCTATCAAGTAAGAAAAACATCTTATTGTAAATTTTCGGTAAAGGTTGAATCTGTTTTGTGAAGCTACAGAAAAATAAATATAAGAATGGCCCTTTAATCTGCTATTTTAAGAAAATAAAATTGATTTCAGTAATTAAATATATATGAAAATATGATACAATTATATACAAACATGCTCGTAATAAATTTTTCGTATTTATTTCTAATAGAAGTGTAACACTTAAAAAAATAGTTTGCATGTCAAGCAAAAAATATACATCAATGTTTATATAAGTTACAAATGCCTAATCAATAATAAACACAAGTGAATTTTTTATCAACCTGTTTCAGACCTGACATGGACATAAAATGCTGTGATTTACTTAATTTCAAATGATTTTAAAAAGTATTGCTTAAGTTAATATTTCATTTTCTCAAATTTGCGATGAACAATCGTATGTAAGAACAAAATTTTTGAATATTATATTTTTTGTAATTTTCCATTACTGTACATTTCGTTCACAACATGAACCTAGGTAAAACGCAATAGATTGTTAGATATGATAAATAGAGAAACATTAATTTGAAATAAATTGTTTTCATTTTCAAAGTCTATCGGATGAAATAAGTAAGATTATCTTCATAAAGTTGGAAAGTTTAAAGTATACTGAAAAAAGCCATACATTTATGATAACACATTGGTAATTCTATTAAATCCTCTTAATGGTGGAATGCAGCATGGAAAGGAACAGTGCACTTAAGCTAAAAAGATTGGGGCTTTTTACAATGCCGTTCTTATGTAGAAAATATAAACAAACTGCTTTTTCCGTTATATTTAAGCACCGAGGGATACCTCTGAGTTAACTTCACGCTTAACTTCACCAAATTTAGCATACATTTGAAACAATTTAGGATTTTAAATGCCTATAAACAATCTAAATCCAAGAAAATCACATCGAATATATTTGAATTGTGTCTATTTAAATTTTGAGGGAGGAGACATCTAAATAGACATAATTCTGTTGGTGGATCAATTGGCGAGTTTGCTAAATTATATGTCTGGGAAAAATCGAACAAATCTTTGAATTTCATATCAGCATAGTTATCAAACAATATTCCTGACCATACAAATAGAATGAGAAGCGATTTAAAACGTGTCAGTGTCCATATGTGGGTTCAACATAGGTCAGGCAGGTAATAACTCTCGCTTGCTATAGTAAAACGCTTGTAAATTTCATATATTTTTTCCTTTTTTTAGTATCAGCCTAATGTTGTACAACTTCTTATTTTCACAGGACTTTTCTAAATGTGTAATGCGTCTTTTATCTCTTCCACAAGTTTGTACACAGTTAGGCTGACGGTAAACAATGGCTTTGAAATGAATGCCACTCCTCTATTTACTAATCGTGAATGTCAGCTAACCCGTAATAAATTGTAAAGCTTCGCGCTTTTTGTATACCCTAAATTCAGCGCTAAGACGTGTTGATTCTTATAGTTTAAATACCAATAGATGATGTAAGATAAAAAAAAAATGATGCGTTATTTGAATCTTTATTTTTTTTACTTTTTACTGGGGTCAATAAGTGCACTCGTTTTTTCAAATCGTTGATCATTTAAATACACAATATCTTTTCAATAATATTCATAGTTTAAAAAAGATTTTTGATCTTAATTATTTTTAAAGATATCGTTTATCATTTTATGACAAAATGAAAAATCCGTTTTGGTTGCAAGTAAAACACTGTATGAATATGATTGAATGCATACTAGTCACATCCAATAATCACGTTAAATAACAATTTAGTAAAAAAAAAAAAAAAAGATTGGGTGTAGTATTCCACCTCAAACTAGTTTTGAAGTGTTTGACTGTAAACGTATTATATTTGGCATGTATGATATTTAGCGGAAACTAGTTTTTGAACAAGTTGGCGTAGATTTGAATAAGCGTATTTCCTGAATGTGACCATTCTTATATATATACACATGTGTATATGCATGATATTTGGCGATTTACTTGATTAAGCGGTCGACGCATTCTGCCAAAAGCGCTAAGAAGAATACACAGCCAAACGTAGTACATTTACAGTATCATGATTTAAACTATTGTCTGTCCCAAGTTATTTCTCTCGTCATTTTTTGATAAATTTAAAAACAAATACACATACCTGTGAAAGAAAATCAGGTGAAATCGATAAAAGGGAAAATATTCACGATATTTTCATTGAAACATTATTATTTTTTTTACTCATAAACATTCACAGAAACGAAAACAATTTTCTTAAGGAGATTGATAATTGAAAAAAATTACATATTTTCACCATTTGGAACCCTCTCGGAATACCTCATGCAAATTTTCAACATTATCATCCGGGCTTTTTCATGGCTGATGCAATGCAAAAAACCCGTAGACTTTTTTATTTTGTGTTGTGCATTGAAACCTGAAGCATTAAAGGGGACTGTTTCAAAAAAGATAATCTATACGTTTTTATATTGATTATTTTGTAGATGTTCGTAGTTTGATCAACAAGGTATTTACAATATCGAAATATCAAGAAAAAAGTCTAGCGGAGGAAGCAAAACCTTGGGACAGAGTCTACTTAGAAATAGTGTACTGTGTACCTGCAACAGTAATTAATTTTCGTATCTCTACCAAAGGCACCAGAAGGTACAGCGCCTCCATATGAATTGACGTTAAATAGATCTTCATCATCCCAGAACACACTGCCAAAGTCAAACCCTATTTCAAATTCAAAGAACAATAACGTAATATTACTTGAATCAAGTGTAATGTATTGTTTTAGTCTATAACAAAAGTCTTCATCCAAGTTTATAATTAAATGTCATAGAAAAAATCGATGTTAAGAAAGGGGGGTTTCTTTTATCGTTCGTGACAAAACGAAAGTCAATTAAATGTTTTTAATATACAATTTTTTTCATATTCGTTGGTTATACATAAAGACAGTGCGTTCATGTTAATCAAGGGTTTTTATTATGACTTTAAGATTCTGTATGTAAGAATTGACGAAAAAACACCTTTATTTAGTATGCTCACCCCAGGGACACCCATGTTCCCAAGCTTTCAAAATACAGTAGTTTCCACGCGGCCAAGACTCCCCACTATCAGAGAGCCAAGTTGGCTTTGTGCAGTAGTAAAACTTAAAGTCTCCATCATCAAATTCATCACCTGTTGAATAATTATTTTAAACAATCGAAGAGCAATTCAAAAATCAATTAGATACATTAATAATAATAATAATAACTAGACACGATCTCGTTGCGAGCAACGAGGAGGTCTTCCGTCTGATTTTAGAATTTGTTCTATCTTGATTTTGCTATTTAACAGCTAAACATGATTTAGAATAAAAAAGACAGGGTCTACATTCTAGGGGGCCAGAAACTATTTTGTTACATGTGTAAGAGCTTTGTTCAACAAGTGTTTAGAATTCGTCACTGTTCTTGAGATATCTTAGAAGAAAAAGTTTTAAGGCCCGGTCCCTTATCTCCTTATTGGAGCCGCTGAACCAAATTTTGAAGATTGCATGTTGTTAAGTACATCATTTTTAGCATCTTTTCTTCTATACTGCATTTCAAAATATTTTTTCTTTTTGAGATATAGGTGGTCATAGTTTTGGACTCTTGACCCCTAAAAATCTCTCATTACATAACACATGACATTACACTGCTTGGATACATAGTTGTAAGAAAAACATATTTGCTTCTATAGCCTTTCACAAAATATCCCTCAGTAAAGAGCTAAAGATGAAAGACTTTAGAGCCCTTTGGTCCCCTAATTTGAGGGGCCAGCCCCTTCTTCTTGATATCAAATAAAAGGTCATTTAAATTTCAACACATTTTGTTTAACAAGTGTTAAGAGATTTGTTACCGTTCTTGAGATATATAGGAAAGAACGTTTTAGGGGCCAATCCCTTAACTCCTTATAGGGTCCATTTAACGAAATTTTGAAAATTGCATATTATTTAGTACATCATTTTGACTATCTTTACTTCTATACTTTATTTCAAAATATTTTTCCTTTTTGAGATATGGGTGATCAAAATTCTGGACTTTTGGCCCCTAAAACCCCTAATTACGTAACACACGATAAAACCATTACATTGCTTTGAAAAATAACTGTAAGAGAAACATATTTGCTTCTATAATCGTTCACAAAATATCCCTCAGTAAAGGGCTACAGATGAAAGACTTTAGAGCCCTTTGTTCCCTTAATTTGAGGGGCCAGCCCCTTTTTCTTGATATCAAATAAAAGGTCATTTAAATCTCAACACATTTTGTTCAACAAGTGTTTAGAAATTTGTTACCGTTCTTGAGAAATATACGAAAGAACGTTTTAGGGGCCGATCCCATAACTCCTTATAGGGGTCATTTAACGAAATTTTGAAAATTGCATATTATTTAGTACATCATTTTGAGCATTTTTACTTCTATACTTTATTTCAAAATATTTTTCCTTTTTGAGATATGGGTGATCAAAATGCTGGACTTTTGGCCCCTAAAAACCCCTAATTACGTAACACGCGATAAAATCATTACATTGCTTGGATAAATAACTGTAAGATAAACATATTTGCTTCTATAACTGTTCACAAAATATCCCTCAGTAAAGGACTACAGATAAAAGACTTTAGAGCCCTTTGGTCCCCTAATTTGAGGGGCCAGCCCCTTTTTCTTGATATCAAATGAAAGGTCTTGTTAATATAAATCTGTTTTGCTTTACAAGTGTTTACAAATTATTTTTCAGAAAAGAGACAAACTAAGAAAACCATTAAAAATTACGACGTTTTTTTTAGTCGGAATTTTCGGGACCAGGCGAGCTTCAACGCCTTTTGAGCATAACAAATATGAACGCCAAATAGCACATCTACAATCTCTTGTCTACAATCCCTGAAAGTTTGAACTTAATATCTTTTTCCGTTTAGGAGGAGATCCCTGGACAAGCCGACCCTCTGAAAATCGTTAAAACGTCATTTTCTCAAGAACGGAAATGACGTCATCAAAATAAAAAAATGTATATTAAGTTTGGACTAATATCTATTACATCTGAAAGTTTCACGAAAATCGGCTGAGCCATTTTCGAGAAATCGCCTGCACAAATTTTGTAAGAAAAAAAATAATAACTAGACACGATCTCGTTGCGAGCAACGAATGGGTCTTCCGTCCGATTTTTGAATAGATTAGATTAAACTTATCACTTCAAAGATTAAATTGTAGATCTAAGCGAAAAATAGTAAAAAAAAAAAATTGCGGCAATCGGGGCTTGAACCCGGGTCACTTGGGCCATGTCCACGATTCTATCGACTGAGCTACTCAGACTCTCGCTGCAGAATTTTGACGCTAAATTTCTCGAGAATGCCTGAATTACCTGAAAGCATCTTGTTGCGAGCAACAAGTGGGTCTTTCGTTTGATTTTGAATTGATAGGGTTCAATTAAACTATTGACATTTGGTACGTTTTACTATCATATTAACTTCTTTTCAAACTAATTTTTCAACCTACACTGCGAAATGCAGATTTCCGGAAAACGTCATTTTTAAACTTCAATATCTCCGCAACGCGTTGTCCGATTTTAAAACGGTTTTTAGTGTTGTATTCAGTACAAAAATGTCAACAAAACGCATATGCTTTAAAATTCCAAAAATCGAAATATTACAATCACTTCCGGTGACGACCGGAAGTGACGGACGACCTGCTCATATTAAAATTTGATAAGTTTAAAACATATTCTGATGGAAAAAAATTGTAGATTATTTGATTTAAAAAAAATTTAAAACACAATTTTCCAAAAATGCTGTTTGAGCGGACCGGAAGTGGCGGACGATCGTAGTTTTACCTGATCGGCCCTAGAAATTCAAAAATCTATCATTCCTGAAACTTTTAATTTTCTATCTTTAATCGTTTTTGCGAAAAAGGGAGGACAAGATCACTTTTTACAAAAAGAAAAACGAATATAACGGCCGACCGGAAGTGACGTCATCAACAAAAATGTACATGATAAAAGACCTTGATATTTTGTATTATTCGTGAAATTTTCATAAAAATCCATTGTAGCATATTTGAGATATTTGAGTTTTAAGAAAAATGTTAAGAAAAAAAAGAATAATAATAGTGAAAAATAGAGAAAAAGAAACCTAACAAAAACAATAGGGTCTTCCGTTGGAAACGGAAGACCCTAATAATAGGGAAAAAGAAACCGAACGAAAACAATAAGGTCTTCCGTTGGAAAATGGAAGACCTTAATAATAATAATCTTTTCATTTTGCAATATAAGTAAACTAATTTTTTTTTTTTTTAAATTTATTTATTTTTATTATTTATTTAAATCATTGATACGTATTGATACGTATAAATTATTTCAAACAGTGGTTTATTACATTTTCTTTTTAAAAATCATTCAATATCTTACCGAAAAAATGGTGTCCGTAAGATATATAGTTTTTATTTGCGTAATCCTCGTTGTCTTGGAAAGTCCACCCCTGATACCAGCCAGGAGGACAACCAGCTTTCGGCTTGACTAATGTGTATGCCCATCTTGGCCACTTCACTGAAAGTTGTACGTTTAAAAAAATAGCTCTTTTTTTACATACAGTTGTAGCGAGCGCAACTCGCCGGCGCGCAGCGCCGGCGCGAAGCGAGCTCTACCGGCAAGGCGTGTGTGAATAGAAAATTCGGACTATTGCACATTCATTTAACGGATTTTTTGGGCGTCAGTAACTCGGACCAGTAATGCATTGTTTTAATCGTCCCAGTAGTTCCCTCTAATCAGGGCAATTTTAATCACTTCACACTTTCACAAGAACCAGCAAGACAATAAATACAACTAGATGCTGTCATTAGACAGTAATACCCGCACCATGTGTTTGCCCCTAAATAACACTTTTTTGTACCAGTTTAATTAAAAATGAAGGCTACATGCAAGCTCCGGTAATACAATTAAAATTTATAATTTTCATAACTGAAGGATGAGATCCCTTCCCATATGATAATACACATCGTGACATGAGCAGCACTTTATGTGCAATTTGGGTTAGAACTGTTTGCAGTAAATTTTCAGTTAATCAATAATATTAACATTTTCTGTCATAGAAAGTATAATGGTCTATATAATTATTACAAACAAAATTAAAAATTAAATTATGCCCCCTCCCCGTGGCGGTTGCTGGTTTTAGATTTGCTTCTGTGTGCCTACATGAACATCATCGTGTGCACAGATTTAGAGAAGGGGTGGGAGTAAGGGGTCCAGACCCCCCCCCCCCTCTCCATGAAAATTCATTTATATCAATTGTAAAATTACCAAAAATACACCTTGGACCCAAATGCTCTTACAGACATGTAAACGCTCTAACCCATTGCGCTTCAATGTTAGGTAACATTATTTGGGGGGGGGGGGGGTAAATATTTAATCAATATTTAATATACTTTATTGTCTATCTCAATAGGAAGTATACAAGTACATCACAATATGCAGGTGTCCTGCGCCACCTTAAAGCTGTTATTTACCTAATAAAATAGTGCAAGTGGATTTGAAGAATAGGTCATAAAAATACATGCATGTTACAAATGACTGATCTTTGTCTGAAGTTACGTACACAACACAGGTCTGCATGTCTCATAAGCGGGTACTTGTTTTACCCAGCTCTTCGATTAGATGGGTTCATGTGTATACATACATGGATGTTGCTAAAACGCGGAACGGAAAACGGAACGGAAAGCAGAACGGAAGGGAACACGGAAAATCTTATCTAATGTTATTTACCTCATAGATTTGTTAATCATGCTAAAACGATATACTTTTTGTACCTTTTTAATTTGTTTTGAAAGATTAGCAATATTAGATTATTTATTCAAGAATATCTATTTCCTCAAAATTAACAGTACATGCATTGACCACTATATTCTGTCCAAAAATATCCTCGATTCACTTTATGCTGTATATTTATATATACCTCATGGTTCAAGCGATTCTCTTTTAGAAGCATTAAACATTCTCATTATTCTTTCTTTAGAACGTCCCCCTAGCTTATCAGCTGGTATAAATACACGGCTAAAAATATAGAAGTCTACGGGGTTTTGCATTTCAACAGACCCGAATGATAGTGTTGAAAAATTGTGCAAGGTCTTCTGAGTGACTTCCAAATGGAGAAAAGATGTCAACATTTTCCTTTATAAATTGTCCAAATGTGTTGCATGAATATTTTGGGATGGACAGACTATAGTCCCAATATATAATCGGAAAATCAAACCAGGCAACGTCTAGAGCACTCTATTCGGATCATATGTATATAGCTGCTGGAATAAACAACTGCTTAGTAATGCAAACGTAATCAAAATTGCATTGCTAAAAATAATAGTTTCACAAATTACTAGTTTCACAAATTACCGGGCATTTTAATGTTTACTGTATTTTAATTTTTAATGTCGTCAGTCCTACGGTTTTTTTTCTTCCATCTCAATGATACTGTATCGTCTGTAAGATAAAAGATCGTCTAGAACACCGAAAATTCAATTTTGATGTAAGTATATACATGTACATCATATTTGAAATATAGAAATACTCAAAACACGCATCAAACGCTTTCACTAACTGCGTACGTTATGCTGATATGCCAGCAATACCATATAAGAAAAATAAGTAAGAAGTTACAGCTAATTTGCTCGTTTAATCATGTTAATGTTTCACAATTCGTATACATTTGATTTTTCCGTTTCGTACTCAACAAAAGCCGAATGATTACAATGCTATAATTGATAGACATTCATATGAATATTAATAAGATAGCAAATTGTTGATAATCATTCATTAGATATAAATAAAAGATACAAAGGAAATCGTTTCTGGTCAGTTTATACCCTTTTTAAGCGATAAACGTGATGATACTTTCCATTCTGTTCCGCTTTCCGTTCCGTTTTCCGTTCCGCGTTTTAGCAACACCCATACAGTCATACATGTCTGTGTTTTCCGTATGCAGAAAAGGATTAGTTAAGATCAGCTAAAGGAATTCATTATTGTGTTTTAATTGGATTATCATTATGATGTTGACCAATTTAGGTAAGCATAATACATGTAGTAGCAGTAGCACAATATAATGAGATGCCAGCATACATATATAAGTTCTACTTTCACTTTCTAAATGTGATCTCCCTTTGACAGCATCCTGTATCATCATCTTTTTTAAATATTTAAATATGCTAATCATCGTTACCTATCCTATAGCATTTGTAAAGTGTCTGTCATTTTAGTTGCAAAACTTATTTTTTTTCATTTGTCAGACTTACACTATTGAGTTGACCCCATATTGACCCTGTATAAACAATTTCTTATTAAATTTGTGTATTACATGTAAGTAAGTGTAGACACTTATCATTTTTATATAAGTAAATTATAATAGGAAGGAAGGAGTATTTCTTTCTTAATGTATTATAATGCATCAAATACAATGTAGGTCATGACCTTGTGGGACCGTTCTGACCTCACGAAACAGGAAAAATACAAAATATCTTCTAATGTCATTATGATGCATCAAATGGTGCAAAGTACATTAATGACCCCCAGGTGTTGTCTTTAACCCCCCCCCCCCCCCTCCGCCTGTATAAAATAGGAAATGATATGATACACTGTATATTTTGTTAACTTCTGAGATCTGAGATCCTCATCCCTAAACCATATAATTTATTTTTGCTCTTTAATTGTGTCATAGCGCATAAAATTGTATATAGATTATGCCCCCTTGGAGACACCCTGACATTTTAGAACTAGAAATGATAATGTATTTTATCTTATTCATATGTTATACAGTAGTGTTTGATCCATGTGGGTAATTCCTAGCCTAATGATGTCACTGCTTTGTTTAGGAGACTTTACAATTGCCCCAAATAGGCGAATACACATGGCAGTGATGCATATAACATTTTGTTTATAAATCTTAAAAATATGAATTAAGCAATTTCCAAAATGTTAATGTGAATCACGAGAGAAAAAGCAATCAAGAAATGATTTGAAATTTGCTACTCATCTGTACACATGTAAGAATGTATTAAGAAGACTGAATCTTTATAACCAGGTTAGATGGGGGGGGGGGGGGGGGGAGTGAATGTGGAGTATAAACATTTATAATTTGAATCATTTATTGTTATTAATTTTAACTTGTCAATGAATACTACTTATTGATCCCAAGGTAGAAATATGACCTCTGATCATATCTCAATAGATCATTTGTCAATTATGCAAGGTGTAATGTAATTTTTTTCAAGAATAACATTTTTTACCAGTTTATAAAAGTTTTTAGGCACCCAAATTATATTTTGATTTTAATAGATCTTTCGACAAGGGGGGGGGGGCTGTTTATGTTTGATTTTATTTGGGAGTGGGGGTTCCAAGTCATATGTTTGACAATTTTTTAATGTAATTTAAATTAAGACTAAGCCATACTACAGCCATGAACATGAATAGTATAGAACAAAACACAAACTAATACATGTACATGTATATATACATAGGAAGTATTACAAAACAGATGATTGATCTATATCTGGGTTCTTAAATTGAATCATATATACTGTACATATTATATTATTGTTTCTTTGTTCAAGGCATTTAAGATGGTATGTAGGTCATGATCCCAAATGCTCTTTCTGAAATTATCAAATATCATAAAAACCATTGAGATCCCCACCTTAATCCAAAGATATTATTCCTCCTTAGGTCATGCAGGCGCATCAGATCATTATGGCATGTAAGTCATGACCCTAAGGGGTCATCCTGACCCCCTTAGAATCAGGAATTGTCAATAATTATCTTTAAATTATTGATGTTTGATGATCCTATCTCTATCTAATCTTTATTATTAAGTCTCCCGAATGAAATTTGAAGACTTCTTGTTTTTGTACGGTCCTTAATACATGTATTATTATTCTTCGTCGTCTTCTTTTTTTTTCTTTCCCACTCTGAACTTATTTCTCAGAGATGGCTGAACAGAATAGTACAAAACTCTAGGATATGATAGGCCTGCATATCTAGTTGCGCACCCTGGTTTGATTTTTCTCATTTTGGGTTAGACAACCACTTTTCGGGGGGGGGGGGGGGGGTCAAAGGGTGTGGGGTCTAACATTGAACCTTGTAGGTAGAATCGCAGACTCTATTGTAAATGGTCACTTGAAAACGGACAAAGATAATAATATAGGGTTTTCATAATCATATATTGACTGTTACTGGCAATATATAGGGTTTATTAGATCTGACCCCTGGGGCTATCCCCATCCCCCAGGAATTTGAAATTACCATATATCTCAGAAACTGTTATAATCATGACCCTTAAACCATATATATTCATGTTTCTGATGTCAAGGAGCATCAAATGTTATGTAGGTCATGGGCCCTGTGGGTGGTCCTGACCCCCTCAAACAGCAAGTCCCTTAATATCTTCAAAACAGTTGAGATCCCCATCCTTAAACCATATATATTCTTGTTCCTTGTGTCAAGATGCATCAAACGGTATGTAGGTCATGGGCCCCGGGGGTGGTCATGACCCCCCTCGAACAGGAAGTGCACGAATATATCAAAAACGGTTAGGATCCCCACCCCTTAACCATATATTTTCTTGATCCTTAAAGGGCATCAAAAGGTATGTAGGTAATGGGCCTCAGGGTTAAATTTAATTTTTCAAAACCGTAATGCACATCTATTGAACAGTTCCTATCACATCCCGAGATATGATGTGTCTATCCATTAAATCATAAAAGGAGTTCTAGGATCTATGTTTTTTTGAAGTGATAAACGTCAATTTTCTGCTACTTTTTGACTCCCTGGATGAAATTTAATTTTTCAAAACCGTAATGCACATCTATTGAACAGTTCCTATCACATCCCAAGATATGATGTGTCTATCCATTAAATCATAAGAGGAGCTCTTGGATCTATGGGTTTTTTTTTAAGTGATAAACGTCAATTTTCTGCTAATATTTGACTCCCTGGATGAAATTTAAATTTTTAAAACCTTATTGCACATCTTTAGGACATCCCCAATTATATCCCAATAGATGACGTAGCTACTCCAAAAGTTGTAAGAGGAGTACTGGGAACCATACTTTTTTTGCAAAAAAACGTCATTTTTTGTTGCCCACTGATCCCCTTAAAAAAAAAAATTCTGGAACCTGATCACACCTCAATATGACACCCCCAATCATATTCTAGAAGATCATTTGGCTACTGCCAAAAAAAAGAAGACGTTTTTGAAACCAGTTTTTAAAAAAAAAAAAAAAACACATCATTTTTCAGCCATTAAATGACCCCCAGGACAAAATTGAAAATTCCGAAACTCTATTGCGCATCTATAGGATACCCTAAAATATATTCCAAAAGATGATTTGTCTACCGTTGAAAATGTAGGAGGAGTTCGAGGAAGAAGGTTTTTTGTGAAAAAACGTCATTTTTTACCAATTATTTGACCCCCAGGACTATCAGAGAATTTTTGAAACCTTTTTACAAAACAACATGATACCCCAAATCAAACTCCAAGAGTTCAGTTTGCTGGTTTATAAGATGTAAGAGCAGTTTGAAAAAGTAAAACGTGACAGACGGACGGACGGACGGACGGACGGAACAGAGTAACAACAATATACCCGAACTTTCCTTAGAAAGTGCGGGTATAATTACGATGTATACGACATGCAATCAATGTTATCTCTAAAGTTCACCTCAGTACACTTAATCAAAAATAATCGATTGACGTCACAGAGGTTTACACATTGATCCGATAGATTTTTTCGGCGTCAGTAAATTTTGACCCACAATTCATAGTACCAATTGTTTCCAACCTCATGTTCTCGCGAGAATCAAAGTAAAACTTTTGAGAAGCATAGATGTGTAATTTTAAGAACATCATGCTTTTTAAGTAAATAAAACAGTATTCTTCGCGTACTTTTATTTCTCAGGGGAGTTTTAAAGAGTCAGTGGACACTTAACCAACCTGAAAGACGTAAATATAATGGTAAATTACTCTTTACTCTGTCCCAAGTTTTTGCTTCCACCACTTTTTGCTTGATATTTCAATAAAAGTAAATACCTTAGTGCTCAAACTACGTTCATCAACTAATATGAAAAATGTCAATATTCTCTGTTTTGAAACGCCCCCTCAACTGCTTCAGGTTTCAATACACATCCCAAAATTGAAAGTCTACGAAGATTGTGCATTACATCAGCTATTAATAAGCCCGGATGATAACGTTAAAAATTGCGCGAGGTATCCCGAGTATTTCCGAATGGAGAAATGATGTAAACATTTCCTATTATAAATCTCCGTAAGAAAACTGTTTTCGTTTCTGTGAAATATGAGTGAAAAGGGATAATTGTTCAATAAAGATATCTTGGATATGTTCCCTTTCATCGATTTCAATTGTATTTCCTTCACAGGTATGTGTATTTTTATTAAAAATCAACCAAAAATGATGGAAGCAATAACTTGTGACAGACTATAACTGAAGTTAATGTAAATCAAAATCCTCTCAAAATCTTGCAAAGCTTAAGAATGAGGACATTTCTTCAGATATAGGAAACAGTTAAAACTTGCACTCATTTGGATTAATGCTCACATTTAATTTATTCACTATAATTACGTTAATGTCCAGGAACATACATCGTTTTTTAAAGGGGGAATGACAGCCTTAACCAAAAAAAAAAGTTACAAGCAAAAAGAAAAAATCAAAGTCATGAAAATTCTAATCCTTCAGCTCTTTAGCAGTTCAATGATTTCTTTATTGGGGGACAACTCCATGTTCCTTTAATATTGATAAGCAAATATCTTTATTATTCAACAACATTGTATCTGAGATTAAACTATTGTTCTACTTATAAATAAATGAATAACAAATCTTATAAACATGAATAATAAAAATTACTGAAAAATAGGTACAGTATGTTTTATTTTATTTTGCAACCAAATTCATTTACATTGTTAAGGTAAGGTTTGCGGCTTGCATTTTTAAGAGGTTGTACCAAAGTTACATACCATTTTGTTCACTATACTAAAGTCTTTTTTCTCATGAAATTCAAATGAATTTTGCCCATCCCGTTTTATAACTACAAAAGGTCAAAGTTCATGATTTCCAATTTTCATTTTGATGAAATGTAAACAGTTTCGTAAAAATATGTACATGTTATATGTGACTATTACTGGGGTTATTTATTTTTAAAATGTTCGAAAATAATATCACTATTAATATCATGATTCACTTTTATTAATTTCTGATGAACTATCTAAAAATAGAATAAAATGCAACAAAAGTCTTAATTTTTGACTACTATTATGTAAACGAAAAGATCTTATTTGAAACCTTTCCAAGTCCATCGATTTCAGGAAAAACGTATCTAAGAATATGTGTAATCTGATGTTTCTAAAACACTATTCAAAACCATATGATGCGGATTTCGTTTTCGTGGAAATTGATAAAATGTGTGTGTCCTTTTATTTTTTCATTGAAACTAAAAAAACCCGCGAAATAAAAAAAAACCTGAAATCAATTATGACGTCATATAAATTTTGACGTCATAACTGAAATAAAGGGTAGTTGGTGTTATGTCACAATGAAAAAGGTGTGAGTTATCTCCCTGTAACCGCAAACCTTACCTTAATTTTATTTTTATTGTTTTATCATAATTCATTGTTTGAGCACATGCTGCACTCGCCCCAACGGTAGCACCCTAAAACATATTATTAGTAATCTTTCTCAAAACATACATATGGCGGCTAATTGCAAGTACCTGATGAGGAACTGCAGCAGACGAAACAAAAAGCGAGAAAAATAGCAAATTTTACCATCTTGAAATGACACTGAAAATTAAAGAACATTAATAAATAAATGTAAATCAGTATGAAGAGTTTGATAAAATGCTGAACATCAATAACGTTAAAATGCCTTACAGTTCATAACGGTGATCATCATTTTAAATATACATGAAAAGATCATAAAAATAAGGAGTATGTTTCATTAAACTTGAAATGTGGTAAAATTCAATAAAAATTAGAATTTAAGAAACTAAACATTGCAATGATTTAACAAGCCCAATAGAAATACTGTACCTGAAATGTGCACTAATGACACACGTAGTAACAAGTATCCTTCAGAATTAGAATAGCTACTGTCTAGCTAGTTACCAGTTCTTTTATATAACTGCCTGATTTTTTAGGTCATACATTTTATAAATATAAAAAAGTTTGAAGAAGTTGCTTTTGACTCAACCTTTATCACAGCATGATTTCAAGTATGTCAGACTTTAACCTTTTCGAATAGGAAAACAAGGGTAAATTGACCGAGTTGTGCGATTCAGTTACGGAACAAAACTTCCTTATTGATGTTGTACATGTTCTAAAGGAAACCTTCCTGCAATAATTACACGTATTTAAACTTGTCACATTTCTTTTATTCAGAATGCATATAATATTTTTTTCAGCAGAACATAAATATTTTTTGTTACTGCAAGGTAATTTGAAATAGAACATAAACATAAAGAAACATATCAATATGTTTTATTTAAAAAGGTTTCTAGCGCGCAGAGGTAAAAATCATGCAATGCTTTTAAGCTTGCAATGCTCATTTATTTCATGTGTATTATTTTATTTAAGCACACATTGATCTTATGATATTTTTGGAACATATTCTGAAATCCAGTTAAAAGGATCGATAGAAGCATTGCATCTTAACTGAAATTAAATGCGACTGTTTGAATATTTCTTTAAATTCTATTGGCGACATATATCTAAAAAAATCTTATTAGCATGTAAACTTTTACATGTATAAAGTGTCAGTTTCCTCAGTAAGTTACATTGTAAGAGTAGAATTAATTTCTTTTTTAGCTCAAACATACTCACAAGCACAAGGGTTTCAAGTAGAGCATATTAGTCTATAAGAGCAGAGAAACAATTAAGACGAGACCTTGACCTAATTCGAAGGTGATGTAACAATTGGTTTATATTTTGTAACTACCAATGAAATTATCGAAAGACTTCTTGATATCAATGTGTAAATTCCCCTGAAAAAAACCCCTACTTATTAAGTCCACTTTGGTGTTAATACTGGGAAACGTACATGTACATTAGTCACGTATTGAAAAATGACAAAACAACACTGTTGCGATGGCATCGGAATTAAAAAAAAAACACACCTTATTTTCATTAGTTTTCTCAATGAGCGTTAAGATTTAAGATATCAGGGAAGTTTGTTAAAGAACAAGTAAATTGCTTTTGAAATGAACTTCATTTAACATAAATGGTAATCGAAACATTTTTCTGAATTCTCTTGAACATTAAATGATATGAAGAACTGTTTTCTTTGCCTTAAATAGGACACATGCTTGATATCATAAATAACTAGATAACATCCTGCGCAAGCTGAATTTTTTTCATTTCAAACCAGTGAGTTGGTAAATATAATGTGTCCCATTTCTTAATTTTATTCTTTGGGTCACTGTTTTAAAAGAGAAAAATGCGGGGGTGGGGGTCAGCCCCCATTCCACTTCTCCGTTTCATGTATGTATACATTAATACATCATTTATATCAATACATTACTTAATCATATAGACGCAGGGCACAATATGTCCATTGTTACAAATTAATGCATACAGTTTGGTATCAATCTGTCGTTGTATGAAGATTTTTAAAATTTAATTAAAAAACGCTAGTTTATGCATATTTATTGGCACATTTCAAAGCTGCTTGGTCCGGTTTTTTATTTATTTTACAGTATCAAAATTTTTTTCCATACAAACCAATTATCTTATAAAATTTTGCACTTTCTCTTATGTACACCAGCAGAATTGGTATCCTTTCAAAGTAAGAAATATTCAATTGAAAGTAAATAAAAACAATTTCTTTTTGGGCAAACGAAAAAAACAAACCAAAATGCATCATTGGAATGTTTAGAAAAGGGAACCGTTCGGTTTCGTCCACCAAATGATTGGGTTTATTAACCCGCATGTTATGAATCGATTGTAAACAAAGCAAACTTCAGAAATATTAGCGAACAAAATGTACACGTACACATGTTTATTTTTAATTTGCCTGAACATTATGACCTTTATTTCGTCGTTGTCGTAAGACAACCATACCGGTCTCGACGTCAGGAGCGAATTGTAACATGAGGTGGCACTGGACATTTTTTTTTAATACAATTCATTGTAGCCAAGGGATGCATGTCTTCGGAACTCTGTAACTAGAATTTCCTCAGTTCCCATTCAGCACAAATATCTTTAATTCAGTCTTTATAAGGTCAATCACCAATCACCAATTTCTGAAGAAAATTACTAGTCAAAACCTGTAGAATACTCTACATACTGGTTTTAATGAGATTTTGATCCTTCATTTTTCATGATTTTTCAGCTTTTTAGACCTCTTAAGCTAATTCCCTGCAGAGGGTTGACCTTCCGTACCGCGTGCACGTTGCACTATCACATGTCAGAAACTTACCGGTGTATAGTTTACAATGTCCCATCCACCAACTTTTCGTGTTTTTTTACCTCCCGTTTCTAACTTGCAATTTCACTGTGTAAAGTCAACACAACAGTCATAGCCGCAGGTTTCACATTTTACTTCTGATTCTCATGTACCTAACATATGGGGCCTACATATTGCGTATCAATTTCAACAAGAGGCACCTCTCTAACTAATGATAATCATTAAAAATCATTTCACGAATTTTACAACACTCATAAGCCTTCAAGTACAGCAACTCTCAATTTTACTTTATCCGAAACTGTCCATTGCTACCTGAGGCGAAACAACGCGATACTCTTTTATGTCGTTTGTTTTGTTAACAAATTTTGTGCAAATTTTGCCTTAATTGACCGGGAAAACTACTGCAATGTCTATTATTATACACACACTTTGCATAACCATCGTTTATAATCCCACATAAAATTTGATATAAAATAAAAACAAGCAGTTTAAACAAAAGCTGTCAGAGCCAAAGTATCTGGTTAACTCGCCCTGCACTTTCCGCCATGACGTTAATTAGTTAAACCGCGTTCCTGGGCATCCAGTTCTGGAGAGTTATTCCCATCAAAACTAAAATTGCATCAAATTGTTCCATTTTATTAATTCCCCTTTTTGTATTAACCAAAGAATTCCGATCCAAAGTGTCTGCCCGCGATGCATGATGAACGCGTCCTTCGATTTTCGAGACGCAAACTCGCGTTTTTGGTTTCCCCGTTCTGGAAAGTTTTATTGCTTTCTTTCACCAGAGGTCGCGCTTCGCAAGCGTTCTCTATATCAAGACTTAAATCACGCATTCAGGAAACGAATTGACTTATCTTTATTATTCAACGTTTGTCAAATTTTAACGTTTATGTGCACTATTAGTAAGTTCCCAGTAAGTATAATCACTCTTTTCGTAATCATTCAATCTTATTTCATTGCAAGCATATATTTTGATGCAAACTCCCAGTGACTTGGATCCGCCAAAGCATGTCCACCGTCTTACTTTCATTTTTACTATGTCGGGCTAGTTTATAACGTAGGGTTTTGATTAATTTCACAATGAATACTTATCTGATTCGAATTTAAGGATTTAAAATATTTTCTACTGTTACCTATTAGGTAACATAAAAATCCAGCAGAAATTGGGGCAATTTACCTTTTATTATCCGCGGAAGTTTAAAAAAATGATTCGCTTTATCATCGGAAATAAAAATATTTCGATCAATTACATGTACAACGCCTTAAAAGTAAATAAAGAAACTAAATGCTTTTTTTTAAGTATTGGTTAGTAATTCTAGCAATGAGAAAACTATATACATACAGCTAGTTTGTCATGGCGTATTCTTGACTTAATACATGTTCCTGACTTAATACATGTATCTTACCAGAGGATAATAAATATGATTGAATTTTAGTATAAACATGATTCTACGAAATTCCAATACATGTTTAGTTTTGAAATAGTTTTATAATTAAGAGTGTGGGTTCTATAAATAATAAGATGCAGCTATAAATTCGCAAGCTAAATGCCCCTGCACTCTACCCGTATTGAAACAAAAGGTACATGTACACTATCTTTCAATCTAATATGGAACACAAAAATAAAGGCAATAGGAAAAACAAAGACACATTTACTAATTTATTTCTGGTATTAATTAACATTGTGTTATAGTTATACACACAATACTGTGGTTTCATCACTATTCGTTGAAGACCAATTTTCATGGATTTCGTTGTTAAGTAGATCCACGAAATTTAATGTTCATTGAAGTGCAATTTCTATTAACATTTTGTATTGATAGGGTCATTGGCCACGAATTTACGTATCCTTGAAACTGTGATTTTCACTTTATCCACGAAAATTGATACCCTTGAATATTAATGAAACCACAGTATCATTGTTTAAAAATTTCGCTCATTCAATGCGTTTGTAAAAGATGTTTAGATAATAGTTTTGTCGCTAGGTTCCATTCTAATGACTGCAAATGTCCATGTAACCCTCTGTGGTATATCAATAATGCCAGCATGGGTCCTTTGAAGTGTTAATTGATTAATCAATTAACAATCACTCAGGTCAGCTATAAGATAGCTTTAAGATATGACCAGGGTAAACATTTGAATTGAAATGAACATATCTTATTGATTAAATCAAATGGATTAGACACAAGTTCTGAATAACTAGGGTAGTCTTTTTCTAATAATGAATTTTATTAATATTGCCAATAATATATATGAATACATATAAATATACATGAATAAACAGTTTACTACACATATAATATTACATAATAACTTGATACATTTTTTGAGAAGCGACCACATTCAATCAAGAAAATTTTTAGAGTCTTGAAAATTTCAGTGTTTTGTTTATTTGTCCATTAATCATCCCCCATAACGGTAAATGTGCATTTATAATGTGTACATAACGTAATGTCAATAGCTTATTCATTAAAGAATTACGTGCCATTGTATACTTTTTACAGACAAAAACAAATGATATGCATCTTCTAGAAAGTCACATAAACAGACTGGCTATTAAATTAAAGCGTAATAAGTCAGAATTTAATTGTTAAAGGACTGTATTCGGTATGGTCAAATATCTGCCCCGAATTTTAACAAACTTTTAAATACTATCGTATAAAAATCAAAGAAGGTGGGTGAATAAGGCGTGTAAACTGCCCATATGGGGATAGATAAGATAATATAAAATTAAAATATGAACAAATCTCATAATGTCTTTCTAAATTATTGAAAACAATGTATATTTACCATAATATCGATTCATAACCTTTAAATATGTTAAATATTAAGAATAGGTTGATTTAATCTGGCGCATGCGTGTCAAATCCTCCAAATAGTGTCAGGTTTAGAACTTCAATGCCTTTTTTATAGAGTGGGTCTGGGCTCCATATTTTTGTCATAGTCTTTATAAAGTTTAAAGGAAATCAAACCGATTTCAATCAACAAAAACGTGGAGAGATGACCCACTATACTTTAAAAATGTCATTTTGTATCCCAACAATTTAACGTTTTAGAGAAATACTACAAGTCCGTAAATTTGTGGTTGAAGTTGCATTTAGCTTTTCACAAAGAAGTATGCTGTGAATGAAATGGCTCAATGGTTAGAGCACCAGACATTAGGCAACATTATAGAGCAAGGGGTTTAGGTTGTGGGCTCGATACCACCAACACTTTAATTGCTTTTGTAAACTAAGTCTTGTAATATAACATCATCTAGTATATGTGGTTGGAAAAAATTGATTTGGAATTGTATTTTACGATAAAAACCAAATGGGCATTTGCGCTATCTTGTTCCCCCATCTTCGTTATAAATCATAGTACAGAGGATGCTTATCATTTTAATCTTGATTTTAGTCACCATTGCTCATTCGCTGTTTATCTATGCCGTCACATAAATGACCCAATTCCCGCAAACCAATGAAAATATTTTCATTTTTTCTTTATATTTTGCATTCGGAATTATAGAGTGCAGGTCTGCTCAAGTACCATTTAGAATAACTAATTCTTACAATCCTTGAGCGCTGCCATATTGTTAAAACCATTACCTCCCTGCTGGGTTATCTATAAGCATCAAAGTGAGGGCAGTGAGACACATTGCATTTTTACACACGCTTAGTAACAGAGATAAAACTAGAGACGAGCTCGTTGCAAGCAACGATTAGGTTTTCCGTCGTACCTGCGTCATACTTGTGACGTATTACAAAAAATTGATAGCTGATCATAGTACAATATTAGATGTGTAAACACTGAGAAACAAAGTATTATATTTCTGTGACCGCGTAGATTTTACGGTGATAGAGAATTCGTCTGGGTCTGCATCGGTCGTGTGCAGTACGAACGGGGTGAGGGCATGTTGGCGTAAAGTGTATAAGGTATAAGGTTGTGGCGCGCTGTGGGCCGTAAGCTAAAACGAAGGGTAGGTTTGCCGTATTCCCGAAGGTCCACCAGTATACAGTTCCAGAGAAATAAACAGGCAATTGATGCAGGATTCCACATTATTGGACGAGACTCAACGATGGCAACATTATAAAAATTTAACAGACAGACATGTTACAAACAATTCGGATATGGCCAGTAGTGGCCTCCGGACTCAAGACTCTGGGAGAGTCGGACGTGGCCGGGGCTGGCCGCCGTATTCCAGACTGCGCATTGACAATTGTACATAACTATTTATAAGAATCTTAACAATGAGTATAAATTGACAGGTAATGATATAAGTAAGCTGAGTGAAAGGTTCACAGATATAAAATAATTTAATAAACTCAATGAGTCTTTGGTGTCCAAGAAATGAAAATCTGATAATTGCACAATGTTGTTTTAAGAGATTAACAGTCCTTGAGACATGACACTCTGTCTCTTTGAAATCACATATAAAGTCTGAAAAGTGTCAATCACTAAATAAAAAAGTAACTTTGTAAGAAATAAACTGTGAGAAAAAATTACGAATTTTACAAGTAAAGTAAAAAAAAATTATAATTGAACAGTGCATTTTGCACGATGATACTACATGTTTATAAGCAAATACAGATCTTAACACGTTGTCTCTAGTTTGATTCGCCGCATTTTATTCACAGAGTGGGACTGTGGTTATGCCCGGTACGAAGGTAAAAAGACCATTGGCAAACGTTTTACACGCATTTTTATCGAACGCAAGCGCCAATGAATCTCTTAGTGCGGAGATTTTGGAAATTTTACAAGGGGTTTTGAAGAATAATTTTGTATTTCGAGGAGGGGGAACATGCGCGGATCAGAACATTTTTCCGGGGTGGGGGTTGTAAAGTCAGACGGTTATTTGAGTTTGCCAAGGGATGTCCGAGGCATATTCGGTAAGTTTATAATGTACACGTAATTGAAAGAAATTTCGCTGGGGGTGGGGGTGGGGTCTGGAACCCTTCCCCTTCTAGATCCGCGCACGGAGAAGACCGATGCCGGTAGTTTTACTTTAATTTTAACCATTTTTATTCAATTATTCATGTTCATAATTATCAGAAAACCAATGTTACCTTTCAAAGCAGTTAAAACTTAAGATACGAATCATTTAGTCTCGCTGAATATTGCGTCCGCGTACGAAAATAATGGCAATTTTCAAGAAATTCGGATGGATGATCCATGTCCTAGGTCGTCCATCCGATTCTTTTTCTGACTAAAAGCTACAGACCTGCAGTTAGAGATTGTCAAACTCTTATTGATTATGTCAATTTGTTTGTCTCAAAGAATCATTTTTTAAAGAAATAAAGTTTTACCTTTAAAAAAAAGAAAGAAATCGGGCACAATTTTCAATGTTAGCATTTTACAATTTTACGGTCTAATAAAATTTCAAGAAACAACTCTTCATTGCTTTATCCGAAATATTGCATGAAAAAAAAAATTACATCGCATTTCTTAAATTACAAAAGGATATTCAAAATGAACTTGGATTAACCGCTAACAAACAGGCATAAAGAGAGACTGAGAACCAATTTATTCTCTTTTTTTACATCAAAAGAAATTCAAAAATAAATCAAAATATATTTTTTCTTTGTATGCGTTAATGAAAATGTAGATCAGCAAGGGGTTCTTTGTCGTGCAAGCACCTACTTACATATATAATGTAACAGATTGTTACACGGGTCTACAACGATGACAAATATCGAAAAGGCAATATTGTTGGTGAAGGATGAATGTGTAGTTTATTTTTGAAGTTTATATTTGATACATGTAATTATATTTGTCTGGATCGGTTATGTTTGTTAGTTTGTTTTGTTTATTAAAGAGGGGAATAAAGAAATGAGTAATTTCCAAATTTTCAAAATTTCAATCATAATTTCATGATTTTCATACCATTTTTTTACATGCTACAAAAATGGGGGGTGGGGGGGGGCGCATCTCCATGATAATTCAATTTTTTATGTAAATTTAAAAAAAATAGTTGCTGCGAGAAAAAGTGGGGAGAGAACATCTTTATGTCATATAACATGTGAAACTGATTTCATTCCACCCACAAGCTTGAAATAATGAAATAATTTTAATGAAAACAATATAAATAGACGTCATAAATCCCATATCAAACGACATATAACCACTTGATTCTGCGCGTCTTTTTAATGATTTTTTAAACAGCGGCAAATTCTAAAATGTATTTTTAAAGGTAATGTTAGCTGCAAGTCTGTAGACCTTGTATGAAAAATTTCGGATGGTAGTCAATTTTACCGGGATACAGACCGAGCGGTACATATATGCAGTTAAGGTAACTAAGAATGATTCCAATAAAATACTTTGTTGAGTAATGCAAGCTTTTAAGAAAGCAATACTTATATTTGTTTAAAATATAACACCCAAATACTTCGTCTTACATTCGCTATTTGTAGAACAAGCAGAACCAGTATCAGTCTGACCGGCCTCACCATATACATTGTTGGAATTTAATTGTCCTAGCATTGTATTGCTCTGCATGTAGACAATTTCTTTTAAAAATTAAACACTTAAAGTGTTCATCTATATGGCTACACATAACGTACACACGTGAATCAAAATAACCAACACGGAAAACGGTAAAGAATTCAGTCATTGAGTCTACATTTTATAGAACTTGTAAAAAAAAACCCACATTGCGGGTCTGAATGTTTGTTGATATGTCAATCTATCAATATACAGTTTGTTAATTATTTTCGATTGCTAAGGCTACAACGTATTTGATGAACATTGAACAACATTTTTTCCATGGCACTTTTTTCCATGGAAGATAGCGAATGTATACAAGTATAATGCATTTATAAAATCTATTTAATTACCTCTTTAGAATTGTGTATGCAATAAATAATTCATAAGTTGCTGCTGAAGGTTGTTTGGTATTTTCGTTTGTAGATGTTATGCAAGTAAAAAACCTGAAACGCGGGGCAAGACATATTTAATATCCCTAATAACCGTAACTTAAAACTAGCGGCTTTGGATTCAAATATTATCGTATACGAATATAAGTTCACTTTTTAAAATCATCTCCACGATGATAATCATATTATATCCATCGCAAATCATTTTTTTTTTTTTGCTTTAAAAGAATTGTTCTATCGGGAGCAATCCCGCGTTCGTTTAAATTGCCAGCGTACATGTGTCATGTCAGTAATACACATTGTGCTTTATAGGACGGCCGTGTATACGTATTGTAGAAAAGTTGAGTTTAATTACCATGCATTGGAACCATTTTATTAACACATCTCCCAGTACTGAAACAATTCAAAATGTCTCTGTTACAGTAACACAGTGGGGCGTTAAACGTGTACGTCCAGCTCTACAAGCACATGCACTATCGTCTAGGCGACGGCCTGAATACAGCTAGCGACTCTCCTATCGATCGGTTACCTGAGTCTCGTAATGCATCTAAATATAGACAGGGGCACAGTTATGAAACAAACAACAAAAATAAGGTCAAAGAGGTTCATCTATATGAAATGAAAATGTACATATGAATAAAAACATTTGGGAATTTTATGTGGAATTACTTTTGCGCACTTCACGTACCAGTTAGTGCATTACAAGAAGCCCTTTCATAACCTCATAAACGTGCGCACCCCCACAAAAATGGACCGAACTGACAACAATTGTTTCTGCAAATACTGACTATAAATTACGAAAACATTAAATTGAATACTGTAGAAGGATTCAAAATTAATTTCTTTACAACTTTGCTTCAATAATGCATTAGAAATTTTTATTCCTTTTTAAGTTATTGGCAAGAAACTTTGGACGCCTCTAACTCCCTAATTATAAGGGCCAGCCCTTTTTTCGGCATACCGAATGAAAGGTCTGAGTAAGACCAAGAACTTTTAAAATACATGTTATAACAAATTTTTATCAGGTAGAAAACTAACACGGAAAATACGCGAATTTTTTTGATTTTTTTTCTTACCTTTGTTTCAACATCTATACCACCCCTTTTATTTGCATCTAAATAATAAATAAAATATATCTCGCACAAATTCAATGTATTAGCTTCCAAACCAGCCCATGTTTGAGACTCTGCCAGTCATCGTTAAAGCTAAACCTCCTGGACAAAAAAAGTCGTTAAATTTTACTAAAAGGGGAATAACTCAAAACCGACTACGAGACTCAACTAAAATATGCAACGACAACATCACGCGGCATGTTATCAGTCCTGAAAATTTCAAAACAATCGGTGAACAAACGAGCGAGATATTAAGGATCAAAGTTGGCGTCTAGAAGAAAAAAAAAATAATAAGAAATTTGAAAAATTTTCAGAATAATAGTAAGGTTTTCCGCTCCCAGCGGAAAACCTTAATGATCTCAGAATGATGCATTTATCAGATACGGTTAATAAATAGAAAATTGTTATATATACATGTACCGGTATATATATATATATATATATATATATATATATATATATATATATATATATATATATATATATATATATATATATATATATATATAGTTACATACTTTAAAATATGAGCTGTATAATATTTTTCAATAGTTTATTAAAGACGTAAACTTACATATCATGTTTTTTGTTGAAATAGATAAAGAGAAGATCCGAATGTGACCCTAAGGAACAATATCGATTGCAAAGTGATAACGTACGAAATTTACATTAAATCAATTTTTGTTTGTTTTTACTTTTTAAAAATTTATATACAACATTCTTCTACAACTTTTCTCAATTTATGATTTTTATACAAAGGATCGAATAAGGTAAGAAATGTGTCTGCACTTTTTAACTCATTCTTGTTTATGTTGATATGAGAAACATAACTTGATATAAATAGTAAATTTCTGGTATGCTTGCTATTTTAATTTGTACCTTTTTGTAATTCTTCATATTTTTTCTAAAGTAGGATATATTTATAACTCAAAATCTCTCTCTATATATATATATTTATATAATACATGATTAGTATGGCTTCAATATATACTATTGTATGCTTTCTTTTCTTTTGAAAGACATATTTTGATATATTTATTGCATTATGACTTTTTTATGTCAATTCAATTTTCTGCTTTGAAAACCGATTGATATAACTTACTTGTACGCACATTTATATCAATTATTCTAAGAATGGTGATATAAACATAAATCATTCATAGTATTAGCATATCTACTTAATGGTAACACATCTTAAGAGAAAACATACCTCATTTCTTAGAGGTTTTGATAATAAGTTTTTATTTATTAAAATGTGATAAGAGATGAATAAAAATTTCAATAAAATGTTTTAAGAATGACGTTTACTATTGAAAAACAATCCATTGATTATCATGAAAAACCATTAATTGAATGTTATAAACCTTTAATTAAGGTGGTATGGGACATGTGTCGATATTAATGTGGATTAAAGTACATTATGATTAAAATACTTTCACCGATTTAGAATTTTCAAATTTTACAATAATTAACCCAAAACTATGTTCTAAAAATGTATGGAAAGGAAAACAATTTAAAAAACTCAGCGGGATTCGAACTCATGACATACATATTCGGATTGAACCCTTTAATCCACTGTGCTACGCTGTTAGGTGACAAATTGGGGGGGGGGGGCTATTTATAAAACTACATTTTGATTTTATTGTTTATTTCGATAAATACTTCACAACATGGAGGTGTCCCATACCTCCTTGAATATTTAAAAAAAATTTTAATAACAATCCCTTAAAATTTTCAACTATGATTTTTATATTCCTAATGAAACATTTAACTTTTATTCAAGCCAATGTTCTTTAAACCTTTCTACTGTAATAGTTTTTTCATGCATATATTTTACAATTTCATGCTTGGTTATGGCGATTTTAATGCAATGCTATGAAATACGTATGCTATGCTTTGCGATTTAAAAAAAATGAACTAAATAACTTCAAAACTTTTCAAAGTGAAAAGAACCACACACAGTCGACCACTCATCGGCAGCGTTATTCTGTAAACAAAGTTTATTAAAAACTGAGTTAGGTTATGTTGTACATGTATGCTATGCTATGGTATCCAATGTAATTTCATGAATCTAATGCTATGCTACAAGATTCCAATGATATGATATGAGATTGCAATACTATGATAGTTAAATGTTATGCTATGCCAGATATATGTTGTAAAAAAATGCTTGAATTGAAAGTAACGCGTTCACGAATTATCTACTATAGTTTTGTCGTAAAATATTACAAATAATTAGACAGTTTATGAATGGAATGACTATATTTGTTTATTTTACAATGATATATGACTGCCGTCATGAGAAAAGGGCCCATAAGGTCAAAATTTCACAAACTCACTTTTTTGTTAATTCTGATTAGTCAACTCTTTCTAAATACAAATATACAAAGATATCCAAGATCTTGTGTGTTTTAAGCATTTTATGGCAATTTTAGTAAGAGATGTTAACAAGACTTTGACGTAGCTCGTCGAAAACGTCACGACGTCACGAACGTCGAATTTTTTTTTTCTCCTATACTTCCTTTCATTGTCTTTAATTGTTTGAAGTAGAATTAATTAATAATTTTCTACAATTCTAGATTTATTACAATTTAAACGAAAGAGATCAAAACATTTTGAATATCCAGATATAGTTAAAGTTCTGCACTCTCCTGATGACTCCCTATGCAATAACTCGCCCCTCCCCCCCAACATAAGATAAATAGATAAAGGATATCTAAGGAAAACAAATATCAAACTTCTCCCCAACCCTTATATACATCAAAGTTATTTAAGCTGCCGAGAAGCAAAAATAAATAAGCAAACATGTAACAAACATAAAGATTGTCAAATTTGATGCCTATGTTTCCACAATTTCGGGGCATTGTCAAATTGCATACACGAATTTACTTTCAAAAAGAGAATTTTTTTAAATTCTTTTTTATTAACTTTTTGCACGGAAATTTTATTGCATATTTTCTGATATTACTTTTTAAGTATCTTCATAGTTCTGAAGCAAGTTTAAAATCAATTATAGCTGTTTTTGAAACCTGGATGTTATGGTGTTAATTATTGCATGATTTCTCTTCTCTTTTATACGTTATCAACACTTAATTCTTATAAAATTAGCGATGGAAAAAAATCGGCTTTGGCTGTCTCACTGAAAAGTAATTACAACTACAAGAATGTGGACAGTTGATTTGAGAGAAAAGATTTTAACAAAAAATGGCATCTTATATTTATAGATTAAAATTTACATCCATGCACTAAGTATGATTCCCTCTATTTCTTACGAAAATTGATTGTAATTCACAGCTGTATAGAAACAGAGAGGAAATCAACTCGGCCCAGTTCTAACCATGCAGTTTACCGCTCGGTCAAAATCTTCAGCAACCTAAGAATAATCACGATGATGCCAGACTCAAATTACCTTATAAGACGCCTTTGCTACAGTTTTCATCTATCGTTCTGGTATACATTAACAATAATTTAATGACCTTTACTTACTTTTTACGATCAATGCAATTCAGTAGTTTATTAAAAGAAACGCGGATTACATTAATATTTTAGGTATTGATCGCTACTTTTTGTTTGTGTTCATTGTTTAAATAAAATCGTACACACCTGATTAAATATATCAAATATGAAAGACCAACAAAATACAAAAGCCACCCCACGTGCTGAATTTACATTTCTATGCAATCGCTTTGTAACTTCACGCATACCGTTGTATTTTTGTGATGCGATTTTTAAAAACCATAATCGTTGAAATAATTATATATAAGCATTATTCAATTTTTTTTTCAAAATGCAAGATTGCAAGAAAACTTCAATAAGATTTCTGCATTAAATATGTCCATTCTTTTGCACTAATTGGTAGTACAGTGCCGATAGACGTAGCTTATACTCAGTGAGAAGTAACATTTTTACATGTTGACTAAATTTAATTTTCTTATTATCGATGTTACACGATGAATGAATAAAATATCTCTCTCTCTCTCTCTCTCTCTCTCTCTCACTCTCTCTCTCATTGAATCCAACAAATATCGGCCAAGTGGTAATCAATTTTAAACAAAATGACAAATTAAATGGTAGACGTTTATAGAGTGCATAAAGTTGCATACGGTATTCCGAAGTTTAAAGAAAAGTCGCGATCCTCGGATTTTTTTATTGTTGTATATTGTAACAAATACCCATAAACATTGACTTCAGTATCATCGAAATTTGTTCCTTGTATAAAAAAGAAAAGATGAGAAACCATCATCTATGAAGGTGAATTGTAAGGCCATGCGTGTTATTAATTGTAAATGTCGCACATGTAGTGTTTATATTTATCGATAAACATGAATTGATTTATAAAACGGCAATTTTATCGACTTGATATCAAACGTAATGTAATATAATGATTTCGTTTACAAACCTGTTTAATTTAAGGATTTTTGAATCATGTACGTAACTGATTTGAGATGAATATAATCATATAAAATGCCATAAATCCATGAAAGTGAATTTTCAGGCATGTTATGACTAATTTTTGTTATGTACTTTAGCTCAAAAAGTACACACAATATGTGGATTTGGGTTGTTGAATTGCACATGAAAACAAAATATATTGCGCTCAAATAATATACAATGTTTTGATTCGTACAGGTATATATACTTTTTATGTTGTTTCATTAAAGGCACTTTACATGAAAATGTCACTAAAATCAGATTTTTCCATGAAATTAAATGCGATATATCAGAGTAGATTTTTACGCTGTCAAAATATTTCTCAAACTCTTCTAATCCGTTAGTTATAGCTTTTTAATTCGTTAAAAAATTTCAAAATTTGATCGCAAATTCTTAAATTGTAAAAGAATATGCGAGAATTTATTTTGTATGTCGGCAGTAGCACTATAATTGATACATAGCCGCTTCTCTCATGTTCCTTCCGACTAATTTAAAAAGTGTAGAATCGCCTCCCGTGAGGTGAACTTCCAAACTTATAATTTGAAATATTTGACTTGTATTGTTTCACATTATTACTGCACAGATAACCATTAGATTTGAACTATACTGCTCTGTATCGATTCGGCATGTCTCAGCCTTCAACCCCTCTTATCAGCAACGAGTGTGCAGTGTAGTTTTTTTACTTTATTAAATCATACATGTATTGCTCATGCAAACTAAAGATGTATAATTTTACTCAGATTACTTAATAAATCATCATCGGAAATCCACGACCAGTCTCGCATTCAATTATAATAAGCGTATGTGAGACGGGTCTTTGGTTTCTAACAATGATTTATAAAAAAGTGATTTCCCAATTCGAGCATATTTTTATCACACACTAGAGTGTAAATTGTGGTGTTTAAGTTTCATAGCGGATGCAAAAGCAGCAATTTTATGACGCCCTTTTCTCATGACGGCAGTCATATTGTTTTAGAAAAAAGCCCCAATGAAATATGGAGGGTAATCGTGTTCAAAAATCCAGACATGTAAACTTGTAAATCCGAAAATGCAATCGTGTTGATGTGTGAACCTGAGCATGAATATGTGCAATTCTGATCGAGTAACCTATAAAACTCGGGCGTAAACACGTGTAAGATTTGACTCAGTTCCTTCGCATGATGCACATTTTGCAACTTTATTGTTTACATTAGTTAATTAAACCTTCAACTTTGCACACTTTCAATCCGTAGTTTCTGCGTTCGTAACTCCAGGTTCGGCAATATCACATCTGACATGATACAAATTGACAAATGTAAAGTCTACAAGTTTGTCGAATTTTGACATGACCTTATATGGCAACTGCCTTGCTGCGGGAAAAGGCATGCCGTAACCGCCGGACCGGAATGAACGAAAATTAAACATAATATTCAGCTTAACTGTTGCAATAAGCTTTTACTGAACGACACCTTTTCTATCGAAAACACCGGTATTATTTTTAGAAAAAAAAATTGAGGTATGATTGAAACTGGACCAAACAGGAAGAGGTTCATGTAGAAAAAAAAATCGTTGCCGATGTGACGAATGCGCTAATTTCCGTAATATAATTCTCATGGAATTATAAAAGGAAATGCCTAATATCTTATATCTCTAAAAAAAAAATGACATGTAATTTAAACTGGAATATAAGTAAATGCGTACTCTTTTCTAGAAATGAGACGGATCAAGAAATTTCCTAAGGGGGTAAATATATTTTGAGCGGCATGGGGTTCGAAGACCGCCGTGAGGTCCCATTTAACTCCATTGCTCTGAATTCTAAGAATTTTGAGAGTGAATTTTTAACCGGGTTTCCGACTATTGAAATAGTAAAAATTGCAGACGGGTGAATGGCTGTCAAAAAGGTACCCTTATTGTACCGATAACTCCTCGAACAGTTTTCAAGATAGGAAGTTGTTCTTTTGCAGATAATTTATACGTATATATCAGAAGTATGCAAATTGCTAGGATTTTGATTTCTGATAATTTATAAAAATATCAGCTGTTGAACTTAGTCATTTTTGGGCAAAAACATTGCATATAGAGTACCCCATTTTTACTCTTGTTATTTTTCTGAAATAGTTAGAATAAACGACCTGCAAGGATTTGGTAATTTTTCGCGGAAAAATTTATGTTACTTTACATGTATTTATACTTTTTATTGTTGTGTAAGTAAAAGATAAATAATAACACAATCTTCAATAATAATAAAAAAAAACTAGCGCATATTTTTGGTGCGCCGTAAATTGAAGTTTTACTATGGGAGGCACTGTAGCTCAAAGATCGTCCATCTGTATTTTTAGACAGGGAGCTACAGACCTGCAGCTAGTTCACAAGTGGCTGTAAAGCTGTATTATACTAGCTCTCCAGAAAATTTTCATCAGCCAACTTCACAAAGTGAGTCTGTATTGAACCGACATTCAGGACGTCATAGTTTACTCAATCCCGTAATAATTGCTTAAAATAATTTTTAAAAAATGTCAATTTTTACCTGCATAATAGGTTTTTTTCCCTATATATTGCAGACAATGCAAAGAAACATTTCTTAAAATAATTTATACACATTTTAATTTCACGACATGCAGTTAACCTTATATTTGGAATTTTTATTCATCTTTTTAAAGAGGGTGTCGCTTCTTATGTCTCATAATACCGGGTAATCACAATCTCAAAACCAATGTCTTTAAATAGTTTGTTTTTCTTATCGATAACTTTGCAACTCAGCTGACGGACCCCGTGTAATTTTTCGCGTGGGGGGGGGGGGGGGTCGGGGGGGGGGGGTGTCTTGTCACAACTTTTTGGTAGCGATAAGGCCTATACTTTAACAATTTGTTGCATGTACTCTAATAACAGTGGCGTCGGAAGCAAATTGAAGGGGGGGGGGGGGAGGGGCTAAACTAATCATGAAAAATATTGACAAAAATTCCCATAATCATGAAAATTCTAATCCGTGGGGGAGGGTATACCAATAATTCCAATCTTACCTGCCCAATTCCCCCCCCCCCCCAAATCATGAAATTCCTAATCCGTGATGGTGGTGGTTGGGGGGGGAGGGGGGGTGTGCTAGTATACCTACTATGACTCTAATTTTCAATATCACTATTAATATTTCATTCTCTTTAAGGTCTTTTAAGGAACAATTTTGTTTGTTGCGAGGAAAAAGTAGGGGGGGGGTGAATCCTCCCTGTTGCTATGTTCCTAATGGTTAGGTCTTACTTGGCAAAAAAGTGGGGGGGGGGGCTAAGTTCCCCCCCCCCCTTTAGGCCCCCTCCCGGTTCAGACGCCTATGAATAAAAATGCGTATATATCTTTATACACGTGTATTTAAACAAAGTCATTAAATGTAATTTTTTTCAGTTCTAAGAGGATATCTGAAGCCGATCGAATTTTTTACTCGCATCTTTTATACATTCTCTTGATAAAATGTACACCAATCTCATAATTTAATTTTCCGAAAAATAATACTCTATGAAATGTTGTTATCCAGAGATAATATGATTATAGGCTTGCCTAATATTTTTTTTCTATTTATTCCGTCCCTATTCCGGCATGCCTTTACCTGCAGCTAGCCTTTTTTTTATCAGTGACGTCACTGTTTCCATATAAGGTCATGTCAAAATTCGACAAACTTGTAGACTTTACATTTGTCAATTTGTATCATGTCAGATGTGCTATTGCCGAGCCTGAAGTTACGAATGCAGAAACTACGGATTGAAAGTGTGCAAAGTTGAAGGTTTAATTAACTAATGTAAACAATAAAGTTGCAAAATGTGCATCATGCGAAGGAACTGAGTCAAATCTTACACGTGTTTACGCCCGAGTTTTATAGGTTACACGATCAGAATTACACATATTCATGCTCAGGTTCACACATCAACACGGTTGCATTTTCGGATTTACAAGTTTACATGTCTGGATTTTTGAACACGATTACCCTCCATAATGAAAAGCTATATGGATTGTTTGGCATTACTTTTAGTTAAACTCCAACACTGGTGCACAATCGATAACTAGCAAAATTCATCTATGAATGTAATAGCTTAAATACTGTTTTGTTTAAGTACCTGAAACGAAAAGGTAAAATATTTCTAAGGATAATTCTTAAATGAATACAAACCATAAAAACTCTTATTTAAAACCTTTGTAATTTATTTAACGTGTAACTACAATATAGTACATGTATAACCTGGCATAAAAATATGGATGTGAGCATTTAGAAGTAGTTGATTATTGAGATCACGAATCGTGAAGCTAAAACTAAAAATGCATCATCATATGACTCTGATCATGACTAAATAATCGTTACAATGAATTCCGTTGATATGTATAAAAGTAAATGCTCGTTTGCAAATGATAACTTTTCTACCAGCACTTCGTGCGATTTTAAACACAACTTCTGTTGAATGTAACAACAATTTACTTTAATAAGATATCAAAGAGGGTTTATTTCTTTTCGAATTAATGACTGTTTGAAATCTATTTAAGTGCAACGTTTTCGACAAGTAATCGTCCGAGTAGATTCTCTCTGTTTTCGTATGATTTAATTGTCAGTCTATATTTCATACATTATTATCTATATAAAAAAACACACGCTACTACATATACCAGTATCTTGTTTAATGACTTTCTTTGTCGTATTACATCAAAAATGAGCAAAATAAAAAGTTTGTAAAATCAATTTAAAACTGTTTTTATTTGGGAAATTGAGTTCTATAATAACTTGATTAATTTATTCACAACGTCAACTGTTATATGGTGTTGGATTGTGTTCAATTAGACACAGAGCAGATCTAGAAGTTTCCCTACAGTACCAAATCCATCGCACGGCGATAACATACGAAATATAATTATAAATTTTTCTATTATTTACTTTTTTCAAAGTTTCTGTATAACAGTTGCTATATAACTTGTTCTTCTTTATGGGTTTTTTTACACCGTAAAAGGTAAGAACAATGTATGCATTTTTAACCCATTCAAATTTATGCTGGCATGTAAACTTTAGTGTCATGTTATAAGTGAATTTCTGGTTTGTATTTTCCTTATGGACCTTATGGACCTTTTTTTGTTAGTTCCCGAGGTGGTAGATGTCACAATTTTATTCTTCTTTTTCATATTTTTTAAGGGGGAATCACGATGGTTCAATGTATGATTGTAACTCAAAATCTTCAATTTCTTTTACGATATATCATTAGAATCTGTAAAATGATATGTTTTATTTTATGGTTTATTTCTTGTTTTGCAATTCTATAAGGGACACGTTTTTATATCATTTACTCACTCTCCCCTTCTGAAAATATGTCTTTGATTGACAATTCCATTTTGTTCGATGAAAAATTGATTCAGTCAAATTTACATTACATTCAAATAATTGTAAGAATAAGAGTTAATTCCAAAAATTAGTTATAGCAATAGCATATCTACTTAATATCACAATTTTATCAAACGATTGGTAGATTATACACTTCAGTGAGATAACGATCATATATTTATACATAAATATACATAAAAACCGAAATTAAATGATCTAAAGAATGTTATCAACGTAAATATGGAATTTAAATTATATACATGTAGAAGTATTACGGTCCCATTCTTGACACGAAACAGAAAATAACCCCTTCTTTTTTCTAAAATTATTTGTTTTGTGACTTTTTCTGCTTTTAAACATCAATAAAAGAATCAATCCTTTGGATTTATTAGTTAACGCGAAAAGAATAATTATGAGAGTTCATTAATGATAATTTGAGTCATCACCAATGATATTGTACACCAGCATAACATACATCATAAACGATCAAACACCTGATGTTCTCTAAAAAAGGGATTTTTTAAAAATAGTTTTAATTTCAAGAGACGCATATGGAATTTTTTTTTGAAATATCTCATGAATACATACACAATTAAAACAACTTGATTGGACCTGTAAAATGTTGAATTGTTATAGTTGTATATTCAACAATATCACATATGATCATAAAAGACAAATGATTAGTGTCTTCTCTCCCCTTAAATAAAATACTTTTCAACACATTACATCTATTTGACTGAATTTTTTTTTACAAATATTTATCTGCAAAATCTTTTTGCAGAAAGCAAAAACCCCAATCAGCAGATTTCGCGAGCTGCACGTAATCCTCAGGCTTCTCTACAAAACTAAGGCAAATAATTGTTGGACTACAATTTACACTTTTTGAAAACAAAGGGGGGAAAGGCAAATCCAGATGATGTTGTATTTATAACCGTCTTTGATTTCGCTGAATCGTGTTAGGTTTTTTAAAACGTTTGAGACAATGTTTTGCGCTAAATGACATGTTTATGATTGCCTACATTTGATTGCCTCTTTTTACGAACGATTTTTGTAATTCTATAAAGACTGGTTTAAAGTTCTGTTTAACATAGCGCAGCATTTTGTAAGCTAAACGGATTTTTGTATTTTTTCATTTATCTCATTATTTTTATTCATTTTTTCCCATTAGTTTAACGTGTTGGTCGCCTTTCTTTAATGTTTACCCAAATTTATGTGTTTCTTGAGAAGATTTTTGTCCGTTATCTGTCTATGTACTGATTCCTACTAAAATGTTGTATGTAATAGCATTCATATCTGAATTTTAAAAAGAAGTCAAAATCGCTTTTCATTATCAGAATAAGACTTTTGAAGAGCGATGCTTTAAATAAAATAGTGAATTAAAATTTAAGCACAACAAGCAGTTAAAAATAAAGATATTGAAATTGAGAAATGTTATCAAATTTAACCCATATTTGTTTTTCAGTAAGGTCACGACCCTTTATAATTTGATGATCTGAAGAACTGCTCTTCCCTAATTTAGAAAAATGTCCACATTATTTGTAATTCATCAAGAAAAAATATGGAGTAGCATTGTTTAAAAAAGAGAAACGATATTATATTTATTTTCTTGACTTCCATTCACATGTTAAAATATCTTGATGTATGTTTGAAATTTGGAACTTAGCCTATACTTTGACTGTTTACCAAAAATAAGGTTGTTTACGCAATTCTGAAATTCATTGTCTTGCAATACCTTTTGGTAAATATCCACTTTTGGTTAACATATTCTATCTTATTTTTTAAAAACTAGAATGCACAATCTAGAAAAGTTAAGTGATCCTAAGCCTAACAATCTAAAAAAGTAAAGAGGATTGATTTAAAATTCTTTAAAGTATGTCACTGTGACTTTGTTTTATTAAAGTTTGTCTTACGGCCGTGATTTGTGAATAATGGTTTAAGCATATCCTATGATATTTGATACACCTAACACCAGCCGATGTGTTTCTTTATTACAGGATATCTTTTTGCTTAAAGATTGATACATATTGTTAACAAAATAAAATATGTTCTGTCTTTTGATATGTGCATAGCAGTTTTTTTTCAACAGAATATTTGGGGGATGTAAAGAAAATGTTAAAAACAAGAAACAAACAAGTTTGTATATCTTTTTATTATTATTGATAAGTTTACAATGGCGAGTAGTAGCAATTCATAAAATTTTGATCCGGTACCTTGCCGGTCCCCATGGGGTGTTTCCCAGAGGCGGAGTTTTTGTTATTGCTGTCTTCGTCATCAAAGTGCACATTTTCTTCTGTCACGTACATCCCTTTTACTAATTGACAAGGGGAAGAAAATTTTAGCAGATAAAACGGCTGAGAAGTTGGCAGCAGAATCGGTTTGGTGTATGAACCATCATCTCTAACAAGAAAAAGAACATTGACAATGAATTGTAGATTCTTTCTAAACTGGCCTTATGGTGTAGGATATTGAAGATTTTAGTCATCAAAACAACAACTGTTACATTGCTCTCATAGACTGATAGGCAGATAAACGGAAAAGGCAGTCATTGATATACGCGTATTAATAACAAACAAGGTTTCGTTACTTTAATCTTTATATTAAGTATATACTTCACTTACGTATCAGACATAAAAGTAAGCAATAAAACAAACACTTTAAAAAAAAGTCCAGTATGGCTTGATTCAAAGACCTTCACTGGGTTTTTTTGTTGGCAGAAATTTGCGAAACTATGAAGAAACTGTCAACTACTTACTTACTTGTTTGCAGCTTTTTTTATACACGGTATGATAAAGATTCAGTTTAACTATGGCTACACAAACAAAACAACGTTCACTCGATATAAGAGTTTATTAATAAGTTTAGCTGCTGTCCCATAAAACATGTTAATGGAATTATAACAACAAATATTTTGAATAACCGTCCAATAATAGTTACAGCTAAAATGATTCTGAGAAAGTTAATATTTGATTCTAAAATAAAATATTTAAACATATTTTGAAATGATTTGATTTTGTCAGGAACAACATTTAGTGTAACACGTCATTTAAATGTAAATAAGGTAACAATTCAATAATGTCATACCGACAGCAGTAATTTATGTCAGTGTTTCTTCCATAGGAACCCGTTGGTAATACCCCACCATACGAGTTCTTGTTGTGCGAATCCTCGTCATCCCAATGTACAGTGCCAGGTAGAAATTCTTTTTATCAATACAAATGATTATAATTTTGTTAGATAAAAAGATGATAGAAAAGATATAGAGAAAAAACAAACTGACAGACTGAGAGACAGACAGAGAGACATACCGACCAACAGGCAGGCAGACATATTATAGATAGATAGATAGATAGATAGATAGATAGATAGATTTGATATACTGGCATATTGACAGTTTAATAGACTGAAGGACGATTAGACAGACCGATAAACGTACATACATACATGTAGGTGAAATTATACAGGTGGATATCAGAAGAAAAATCTCTGCTTTATGCAAGCGATCTCAAATTTGTTGGCTTATATAAAACATACATATGGGTATTGAAATGAGTCTTAAATATATGTAGTCATTATTTGGTTTTTCATGGTATCTCTTTATAATAAAACTTCAATGAATATGCTTGTTAACGGGACCACGATCTGGTATTTGATTAAAATTGAAGAAAAACCCTACAACTTAAATATTACATTGATAAAAAAAAACCAAGCTATCACATATGATTTTGAGATGAAATCATGTCAAAGTGCATTATTTAAACTATAAACTAAAGTAAACACAATGTGTAACTTTACCTTCTGGACAGGACAGTCCATGTTGGAATATGCAGTAGTTTCCTGCTGGCCATAAGCCCCCGTTCATCCCAGTGTTTGGGTCTTTCGTACAGTAATAGAACTTCATATTTCTCCCAAAAGTTCCTATCATGCAAAAGAATTAAATTTTTATGTGGTGTAATTGATATATATATATATATATATATATATATATATATATATATATATATATATATATATATATATATATATATATATATATATATATATATTTTTAATGATTTCAATTAAAATTACTTTTATAAATGTGATGGCTTTCATACTGGCAAGTTTAAATGGCCTTTAAATGTTAAAATACATAAAATAAAGGATCGCGATTAATTTCTGTAAAAATTGCTTTATCATATTGAAATCAGTAATAATAAAATGTGATGTTTGATGGAGAGCAGTTGTCACTATAATTGTCTTGATGATGTACCTATGTTAGCTCCTACAGCATGAACAAACTATTTGCAACACACCAATATTTAAGTTCAATTTAAATCTTCAAATTTAAACAAATATTTCACGGATCACAATAAGCATATTTGATACTTACCATAAACACTGATTTGAAATTCTTATATTGCAAATCAAAATTTCAAAATGTTGTTTTTTAATGAATAATTATGTCTTTAGTCAACACTTTTTAAAACTAAGACTTAATGAATCTAGAACAGGAAATGCTTTTCAATAAGAATGCTACTTTTAAAGAATTGTTGGTACCTGCAAAGTGGTGACCCAGGGTAATGCTATTGGCGGCCCTAGAATCCTCAGTGTCCTGATGGCGCCAACCCTCCAGCCAACCTCGAGGACAGCCAGATTTTGGTTTCAGTAATGTGTATGTTCCAAATGGCCATTCCACTGAGAATGATAGAAAGGTTGTGGTTTTTACATTTGTGGTAAGATTTCTTCTAAATATACTCACAATATGTATTTCGAAAGTGTAATGATATATCGTTGTCTTTTAAAGAAATAAATCTAAGCCCCAAACAAAACATGTTTCAATACATATTTTAAAATATTTTTGTTTAACTAGAAAATTTCATTCGTTTATTCTGCAGCGTAATTTATTGATTTTTTTTATAAAAACCTGCAACATTTAAGGTGGGTGTGTGGCCATTTGGTACATTTGAGGATAAGAATTTCTTGAACTGGTATGTTTCAGCCCGAAATTGGCCAAAAATGTTGCCATAAGATATAAAGCAATTAATATGAAGTCCGACATGCCATTTTGTTTGAAAAGTATGCATACAAGAACAGGGCAAAAGAACAGTTTCGGGCTGAAATAAGTCAGTTCAAGAAATGTTTACATTGTTATCCTCAAATTTACAAGATGGCCGCACATCTCCCTTAAAAGAAATATTATCAATCTTTTGGTTATATCGACTCTGCACATGCACATTCAGCAAAAGAAGAATTGTTCTAATACTTAAACTGATAAGTACCTGCAGTTGTAACGCTTGTGAAAGAGAACAGAACACACATCCCAATTGTTTTCATGTCGAAACTGTAAAAAATTGCATCGATTTTAAATTTGATTAAGTTGACAGTATATTGCGCATACCTCCTATCGAAATAAACAAAATGTTAAGTGCACTTTGTAATTATTTTCTTTCTAAAACTCACTGAAAAATCATCAGTTTAGTTAACCCATGGACTTTTATAATTTTACCTATTAAAATTTAAAGAATCCGGGCGCTTAGTAATTAATCCATTTATATATTATAAATAGGCAAATGGTATTATAATACAAGATAAACAGATCTGCAATTGAATGGGCTAAATGTAACGTTATCATGCACTTACCTTGTCATATCATTTATTAGCATATGAGATCTGCTACGATACTGGAAATCATTGCCACGCTAACAGCCTTTAATATTCATGAGGTATGTTTTTTTGTTGTCAAACAGAATAAATGATGATACTTTCGTAAATATGTTACACGTTTAATGTCGCAACAACATATCAATGTTGTTACACGCATGGCGTTAAATGACAGCTTGAGAGAATATTTACAACACAGGATGAACCTCTGCCATTCAGTCAACTAAAAAGTGACTGAAAGGTGACTGAATGGCATAGCTATGCCATTCAGTCACCTTTCCAGACCATTCAGTTAACATTCAGTTGACTGAATGGCAGAGTTTCATCCTGTGCAATTTCAAGGGTAGCTACTTTTGCATTTCTATTTCTTATTTCTTTTACAGATACATGTATGATACATGCGATCTCTGTGTATGACCGAGTCAGTAGTCTTCACTAATCAAAGTTAATAATGAAATAAAACAAATTACACTTTCCTACATTTTGTCTTTTATACATTCATATGATACTATCTGATGACGTAATGCTTGATAGCACATTAGCAATCGAGAAAAGTGGTATTTGTAAGACGTTTAGCAAGAATGTCAAATAAATAGTTTCCTGACTAAATAATGAACAAGAAGAAATTTCTCTGATGATAACTTAAAGTATTTCGTCACGTAAATAAAAAATGAAATATGATCTTAAGTGGAAAATTTAACAACAAAATAAAATTTGCAATAAATCCAGACTACTATGTAGAATAAAAAAATACATCTCAAAAATCCTGATATTTAACTATATTTAGGCGATGATTTCAATTCATTTACATACATATATATATATTTTTTATGTAATTCTCTTGATTATAACGAAATGATATCTTTTGTACCTAAGGTGGAAAAACACATCATCACAAAATGGCTGACCGCTGATCGAAACAACATGTCGTTTTATTAAAAGGATTTTATGGACAGAAACATTTATCTTACTCCATAGCCAAGTAGATAAAGTGTCGGACTTGTGATCCGTACATCTCGAGTTCGAGTTCGAGTTCCGCAGGGACTTTTGTTGTTACTTACTGGAATACTTATTTTAGATATTTATTTTTTTTTATCCCCAAACTGCAAATTTTTCGCTTATTTGACATTTGTACAGTTTATTTATCATTATATCTTTCATTTTCAAAAAATAATCCTGTTAATTTGAGTGACTTTTTCCAGGTGTGTTATTCCCCATAATTGTCCAGACAATTTGATTTTAATACTGTAATGGTGGTTAGATCAGAGTTATGGATATTAATTGTTGCTCAGTTAAGCGATATGGCCCCTGGGTCAGACGATTCTATTAAATGTTCCGAAAAAGGTAGATTTTTAAGAAGTGTTACAGAGTCCACTCAATAAGGGGATTTTAATTGATGGGGATATGCAGTATAAATGGTTTATTTTAATTATTGAATATTATCTTGAAATTTAAATTACTTCAATTATTTTATTCTGTTATAGTCTCACAATTAGTAAAGAAATGAAATTTTTTAGGTGTTTCTTGACTTGTTTTTACACTACTTTTATAAGTTGTGTGAAAATGTTGTTCTTTTTTAGACTCCTAATGTTGAACTTTGAACCCGACATCAAAAACATGACTTCTTTATTCACGGTATCACGAGAAACAAATGGAAACAAATGAAGCTTTATTAAAATTGGGTCTTTAGTAGTTAGCTTATTATTATGAACTCCGAGATTTTTTTTTTTTACATCAGGGACATTTGACAAAAATCTTCTCAACTAACAAACAAGGTTTGCTTTTCAGGTTTTTTTTTCTGCAGACAGTCCATCACTAAGTCATACTCTCACATCAGCAGAGCTTTCCTTTAATCTGTGTCCTGGAGAATCGCACAACTTCTCATGAGCTTTATCATCCTCATTGTCGTCATCAAGGATCTTTGACTACAACTCCTACATTAGTATTACTAGTAATGTCTCTGTAAATGTACAACTTTAACATGTTTGCGTAAAAAGTTTAAACTTTACCGTCCATATTAATTCCAAAATCTAGTTTTCCTATTTTATGAGTATCTCATACGGACCTCTCAATCGCAATAACAGTTTATTACTAGATGTTGACAACAGCATTCATACTTCACGTCACCCACTTTCATTTTCCTAGCGCCTTTGGTGTAATTAACGCAGTATTTCTGCACTGACTTCTTCAGCTTTTCTTTTGCAATCTGACATGTCGACTCGAGCGTTGTCATGAGATCTACAATATATTGATAAGAAGTGGAAACGTCAGGATCATATACTTCTTTAGTCCACAATTCTTGTAAACTTCATATTAGACCCCTCACCGTGCGCCCAAACACCAGCTTTAATTGCGAGAGCCCTATATTTCCTGAGTAGCTTTACTGTTTGCAAATAAAACTGCTGATAGAAACTTGTTCCAAAGCCAGTCGGTCTTTCAGAACATAAACGGCATACATGTAGTATCTGTTTAAGTGTTCAATTGAATCGTTCGACGAGATCGTCACACATCGGAGTCGTCAACAGCTAAAGTTTACGCCGACTTGTTTCTGCCATCAGTTTTGATCTAGATTGAGTACCTTGATCCGACAGCATTTGTTTTGGAACCCCAATTCAACAAAAAAAATGTAATTAGTGCTTCTGACACTCTCTCTCTGTAATGAGTGCGAGAGCTTCTGGATACTGAGTAGGAAGTCTTCCGTGTTTCTGCCATCAGTTTTGACCTAGAGTGAGTACCTTGATCCGTCATCATTTGTTCTGGAACCCCAATTCAACAAAATAAATGTAATAAGTGCTTCTGACACTCTCTCTGTATTGAGAACGAGAGCTTCTTGATACCGAGTAGGAAGTCTTCCAGTGTCAATATATAACAGTTGTCACGGTTTGTAGCTGGCTGTAATGGCCCTATAAAGTCTACTGCAACCCGATGAAAAGACATATCAATAAGCGGCATTTATTCGAGTGTAACCTTCGTTGTACTACCTTTTGGTGTGTTCCTTTGACAAACGCCACGTGATATGTCATAAGGACGTACATTTCCCTCCACATCAGGCCGATAGATTTCCGACAGTACCTTACCTGGTTGTTTCACTGTAGTGAAAATTGTGAGGACTTCAATTTTTCTATAGTTAACTTTGATTACTAATGTAACAATATACCTTCATCACCTGTTTCTGTCTCTCAGTTAATTCGATACGCAAGGGCATACTCTTCTTATTACAACAGTTTCTATTGCGAGTCAAGCTACTGACAAACAAGTCGATAAAATAGGACTATCAACAGTCTCGACTGTAGACATCTTTTTGCAACCAATTGATGATATATATATTGGCATGTAGCCTAGCTTTAACTTTTCTGTTGTGCAATATATTTTGATGTCTTTCTTTTCGATATGGGAGATGCAACTATATATTAATTATTTCGTATTTCTTACAACGATAACATTTTAGCATGTTTATTGATAATGAAATATTCAACCATGTATGTTTTATCTACAAAATGAACATATAAAACGTATACTTTGTTACATAAAATTCAGATGAGTCAATGATACTGGATCATAGCATTTGTTCATTATGCGTTTGTTGACGGTATAGTTAAGTCTACACAGTGGCATCCATATCACACTACTTACGTGTTAAGTATCGTTAACAGAATGCCGGGGCCGAGTAGCAATCCATTTCATTTCACTTCAGAAATATTGTAATATTTAAAATCAATTTATATTTCAAGCGCAGGTGAGCAGATGCGCGTGTAGCAAGCTATATAAACCACACGTATTTTTATCTGCTAAAAGCAACAAAAATAAAATCTGTAATCATCTTTAACTTGTTTAACATTTTTTGGACAAGCTTCTACAAAAACCAAATAAAGTCCACCTTTTATTGTGAATTTGTTAAATGGAATAAACAATCTGAAAACATTATCAAATGACTTCACAGCTGATTGTATCTCATGAATCTCCCGCGTCTACTGGTATAGTTTAGTGAGAAGCTGTGCAGGGAGTACGCATAGAAAAATATCGAAATTGTGGGATACGTGTAATAAAATGACCCTTGCTTGTCAAAGTAATTAAACATAATAGGTACCTCTCGCACTTATTCATTGTAAACACTAAAAACGGAAAAATGGTTTTTAAAAAAAGAAAGATTGTTTATGTTTTGGCATGAACAATATTGTTTGAACGACAATTGGTCTTTGAATACTAAATATCTTTAAAATTAAAACTGAATTACCAAAGTTATTCCAAACAAATTTTATCTACATTGAATTGCTATCAATGTTTATTAAATTAAAGGAAAAAAAACTCGTAAGGTGTTCGAACTTGTTTTAATCCTTTTTTATATGTTGTGTACAATAAACTATGCTTAATATATACTATTATATTAAAATAATAGACTCGATTTTTTTAGCTTTAATACCGAGAAATCGGATAGACTCGGTTTTTTGAGCTTTAATACCGAGAAATCTGTCTTTTGTTTTATATATTTTAAACATCATTCGTACTTGAAGATTACCAATTTGTTTTTATTTTTTTTCTCAATTAAGCTTCGTTAATTAATGATCAAAGAAAATTCCTTTAAAAAATCCGGAAATCATCTGAATTTTTTGGATTTTACAATCTTGCGCATGTGCATTACATTCACGCTAAATCACGGGAGGGTCTTTAGTTTATGTTTCCAAAATATGACATTTGTATGGATAAAATCAGAAACGATATTACAAATACGTGTAAATTTTCATTGAAAATTTGTCATATATTCATTAAAGGAAATACAGGCGATAACTCTGACTCACACTAAAATATAACACAGAAGCGACATACAAGACTGTCTAGCCGATACTTATTTCAATGGTAAGCGACTCTATTTTGTATAAAATTCTAACATCCGGTGATGTTAATACATTCGAGGTGTTTTTCCGTGCTTGCCGGAAAGGCCAAAGAAGTTGCGATAGCTCTAACTCAGTGCATTTAATACGAAAAATCCCGAGAGTTCCGAATGTCAACATGGTGTGTAAATTCAAAGCGAGGGAAAAAGTTGGTGAAAAAAAGTTGAATTCTTTATCAGTATGAATTAGATTTTTAGATGAAATATATTTACAGCCTCAAAATGGTTTTCTGTGAATAATGCGACTGTTATTTACAATGCAGCTTCATTAATTTTCTCCAAAATCGTTCTGGAGCGATTCTGCAATTTTTTGCTACATTAATACGGGTGTACATATCGGAGGCGTTTTAACTGTGGTGAAGGCCCGTCCCAAGATTTTTCAGTCAGGTTTTTCTAATTAAGCAGTATGTAGTGAAATTGATAGCATTATTGTAGGCTTAAAGCTTGGTTAAATAAATGTCAACAATACGGCGCGTCGATGTATCTATTTCGTAAATGTCCCATATCATATGTAATATATACCAACCCGTGTATGCACGGGTCAAAGTCTAGTACCTATTTAATTACATTAATTGACAACAAATCACAATAACAGAAAGCGATGATACATGTAGGAAGTAAATTTGACTCAAGCTCTGGTCAGTATTTACTTTAAAATGCAATAAAAATGAGATCCAAGCAAATATGAATACTATTTATATAGAAATGTTGAAACTTGAAACAACGTACTAGGATCTTAGAGCAAATCATTTAAACTTTCGGCCATTTAAGAAAATGATACCAATCAGTCGCATCTTTAAAAGATGCATGGACTATGATCATTTCAGTGGTAAAGCGAAATTCATGCTTAACCCGACTTAATTAGTTAAACCCTGATCATTCATTTTTAATTTTACAAACTTTGCTACATGGCTATGCTTGAAAGTTTTAAGTTAAAAAGTTTAAGTTTAACGATACTTAATTTGTTTATGCTTGACTAATAACTACCTAAAAAAAGCAGGATGCAATTTACACAAGGATTACTTGCAAACTGTTGATTGTAGCTAGCAAGATTATTACTTCATATCGCATAACATTCATAAATGTTTTGTAAAAATGATATATAAAATTTCATTAGATCAGACAATAGGTGCGCTGTGTGTGGATAAAAATTGGATGTTTATGATCAGATAACGTTAAAAAATGGAAGGACATGCATTCAGTTAAGCTAATTTTCAATGTTCAATGATTCGATATCAACAATGATATAATGATTCTAAATATACACCCACGAAAAGCATTGGTAGACATTACTTTTTGATTTACCCCTGCCATCTGCGGTATCGCCTCAAAAAAGACGTTCACCTGATACATGCATTGTTTTGTTTATATTACCTTCACATCATAGTAGGATTTTCTTTGTTATTAAGAAGATATATTTACATTTTATTGAAATAAACTTACCAAAAACTAATTCATTGGTCATTGTGACGTCATAAATATGACCCGTAAACTCTTAAAAAAAGTTCACACAAAATTTGTCGTCAATGAGTTAATGTGCACAGATATCAATGCAATACCAAAATAATACATGTAAAGTCAGAAGATATCCCATTATGATATATGTTAAAGCATGAGTTTATGATATATTTATTAACAGTTTCTTGGTTAAAAGTATTCACTTTAACTTGCAAAATTTATATTAATACCTGTATATCGCAAGACGATACTTAAATGAAAACTAAATCACGAAAATTCCTGCCATTTAAAACTAAAATATCGCATTAACTATTACATAACTTTATGCGTCTGCATTTAGAAATGGATGATTATAGCTGAAACTAAGACGGCATTCTCATATGACTCTGTGACTTAAAAATCCTTACATTGGATTCTGTTCATGTGTATAAAAGTAGCTGCTTACGTTTAAATTTGCCAATTATAACTTTTGTGTGATATAGATCAGAACATCATTTTAAGGTAAGAGTAATTTACTTATTAAATAAAATATTTAAAAAGGCTCACTACTTTCCGAATTAGCGTTTAGACTTCGTTATATTGTTTGTTTTATTATCAAATATTTTACTGCATTCTACGATTCTACTCAGTTTACGACTAAGAATAGACAAAGTTGTTACTTTTCAGTTTTCGTGTGGTTATGTCAGTCTATATTTCTCACAATCTTATCTAGGATATAGACATGGAACTTCTTATACTAGCATTTGATTTAACGACTTTCTAAGCCGTACTTCATCATGAAGTAATCATGGGAAAAGGTTAGGTAACATTTCAATTTGCAAAACAAAAATTAAAATAAATTTTAAAAGCTTTTACATGTAGAGTGTCCATACATTATTTTGAATTAACTAAAGGTAGATTAAATCTACTAGTAAATGATTACAAACATAAAATCAAGAAGACAATGAATATATATATATATATATATATATACGAGGGTCAATCAAAAAATACGAAGACAATGTGGCTGTCGATCATATATTTTTCTTGAAAGTCATATTTAACAGATTAATCTGTGCATCAACACTTATGTTATCGATATGCGAAGTTTTAGTCCATTTGATGAAACAGTATTTTTGTTACCCTTTTTTAAAAACAACATGTTTTGTCACCACGGCGCACGGTAACGTTCAAAACATGACGTCAATATTAAACACGCACAGTTTATAGATAAACCCCATTTTTATATCACGCTTAGTCTCTTGTGCCTCTCTCCTTACAATTTAAAATTGCACTGTACCACTTAACATCTTATTTGCACACATTTGTTCGAGAATCATAAGTAAGTTCTTCAAAGTTTTCATTTTCTAACCGTCTATCTCTTGGTTTACAGTAACGATAACCCTGAAATAATTGTTGACTTATTTTTTGCACCATTGAGCATTTTCACAGCTTGTGTCGGCTTTTTCCTGGGTTAAATCCATTTTGTTTGTACCTCTCGTTGCGCCGTGACGTCCGGCGACGTCGATGTTTTTAGTCTATTCTACAGAGGACTATCTGTCTTAAGTGACTAATATCTGTTCAACAAAACAATATATCCCGCCTTTATTTGGAACATAAAATACAAAGACAAAACTTAATTTGAGGTTTTAATATTATTTGGTTTTAAGCCAAATTTATAGAGATATTACTTTCAACATTATATGCCATTGGTTTATTGTTGACATAACTTAAATTTTGACCGTGCGTCGTGACCTCATTTTTGCAGGATTAGATTCTAAATAATTCTGAGAAATAAAGGAATTTATTAACTTTTTTTCTTGCAAATTGTTTGAAACTCTTGTTAACATATGTCTACCAAATTCAGTAATGATATGACGTTAAGTAACATAGCTATGACAAAGGTCTTCGTATTTTTTGATTGACCCTCGTATATATATATATATATATATATATATATATATATATATATATATATATATATATATATATATATATATATATACTGCTTTCTTGGTGATTCATTCGGGATATGAAGGTAGAGACATTGCAGACAAAAGAAAGCATTTTATTGTTTATATTAACATCTCTTTTTTTAGCCAATTGATAAATTGATTATGAAAAGTAAGTAAATTTCACTAAATTACTGTTAATGTACGTAAGTACGTTAACTTTTCCTAGGTAGTTGAAGGTCTCGACCAATCGAAAAACTGGGCGTGTCAAGTTTGGCCCTGTCACTTTCTTGTCAGTTTCAGCCGCTGTAGATTTCTACCAATCAATAAACGGGGCGTGTAGATTTCAATCTGGCTATTTCTATAGAGCTATAAATTAACTATAAGTTTCCGTAAGAAATATATATATATATATATATATATATATATATATATATATATATATATATATATATATATATATATATATATATATATATATATATATATATATATATAGTATGATGCAAGTATTCGTGCAAAATGGCGGCGAGTTTGTATTCGCAACGGAATTTGGTCACTCTTGAAACTTCAGTTTTAATGTTTAAAAAAATAATTTTAATAGCTTAAACTTACCTATTTAAATACTTTGCAGAATTACCATTCAGTCGAATAACACTTTGTAAAAGCCGAGAAATTGTCTGATATAGGCTTTTTAGGTATTGAGGCGTGATCTCAGTCCAGCTGCGCTGGATTTCATGGAACCGGTCTTCTTTGTTCTCTATTCTCCCAACTGTTTCCTGAACTTTTCTTTTAATCAAAGCCAAATACACGTATTTTCAATGATGTTGAAGTCGGGTCTCTGTGCTAGCCAGCTCATTGTTTTTATGCCATTTCTGTGCCAATAATGTTGGGTGGGACGTGCACGATGCGTTGGGGCTTTGTCGTCTTGGAAAACATAGTACAGTTCGAAAATAACGGGCTAAAACGGGCCACAAATTGTTGTCTAATATCTGTTGATATTTATTTGCATTAATGTTACCGTCTACTGCAGAAATAGTGCCGACTCCTTGCCATGTGAGATACCCCCAGACCATCACTTCGTGACATGGCTGGGCTTTCTGCGCCCCCAACAAATCGTGTCCAAGCCTTTGCTTCTCTTTCTCCCCACATATACACGAGAATCTTGCCCCATCAATATCTTATATTCGTCCGAAAAGATTACTGTCTTCCAATTATTCTCTACTGTTAGTTCTAGCTCTTCATGGCACCAAGACAAACGTTTCCGACGATTCACATCTTTAACAACTACTTTCTTCTTTGAAACTGAGCTTCTGTACCCATTTCTATGTAAATGAAACTGCAAAGTACGTTTTGATATTGGTCTTTTCCTATTCTCATTGAATTTTGATGAAATGTCATGTAAATTGTCTCTTCTGTTAACTTTTACTAACTGCTATAACTTTCTATAGTCCCTTGCTGTAATCGAGAGGGTCCTTCCTCATCGGGGGATGTTTTCTATCGATCTCCGTTGTTCAATACGCATTTTTAGGCTCTCAACAGAAAATCTTGGAATATGCAACGCATTTGACATATAATCGATGGTTTTATCTGCTTCAAATAATTCTGAGCGATTTTTTTTTACATCATTGCTTAGTTCTTTTCCTCTGCGACCCATTTTACTTTCGATGTCTGAGATTTGTTTACAAATGCAGACGAAAAAAATCATTTGACGTATACAACGTCATCGATGACAGAATACTATAAAAAAAAAATACCGAAAACCCAATTCTAATTATAACCCATTTTATCCCCGTTGCAACGTAACGATACGAAGCGTGATGTAAACACTCCGTCATTTTGTACGAATACTTATTGCATCAAGCTGTGTATATATATATATATATATATATATATATATATATATATATATATATATATATATATATATATATATATATATATATAGTAAAAGTATGATGTTATCATATAACAGCCTAAGTGGGTCTTGTTTGTTAAAAAAAAAACCATCAAATACATAGTTTTCGTTGTGGCTTTATGAGAGTTGGAGGCCGTCTATAATTATTTCAAATTGAGTTGACTTACTTAACTCGAAACTGACATTATAACATTAATTTTTGATATATAATGATATGATTTTTAACGAAATGAGCTTCAGTAAACGGGATAATGTACTCTGTTGACTAACAAGTTCTAGGCAATTTATCACGACATTCTTTCATAATCACATCATCAATGTGACGTAAATGCTGATAAGAGGAATCTAACACAAAAAAAAATTTACAGATGAAGTATTTGACCCTTCTTTTGGTGTGTTTGTTTTGCATTCAAATGTATGCCTGCAGGAGGGATACAGAGTCCAGTTTGCCAAAAACAGATCAGAAGGTAGGAACTATGAAAAATTATAAATCAAAATGTGGGTGTACATATGAAAAGCTTTATATTCAAATTTCAAAAAAATGATTAACAAAGAAAATAGGCCTTACAATAAAAACTGTCTGCAGTGCATCTATGCATCGATAAAAATCATTCCGTCAAGTTGCTAACGTTTATCGCTGCTATATGGAAATATACATTTGTTACAATTGGGTTTGAAAAAATTCCAGTCTTTTGCAAGATGGCGTGTTACGCAAGCTCTGAATGCACCTCTGTTGCCGCCCGAAAGAATAGTTCTTGTACATTTAAATTGTTTCATTATATCTCTCCCTATTACAAACTGGCAAAGACATAGTTAGAATTAAATTATATATCCAATAGATAATAATATGTCAATGTTTTTCTTGTTTTACTACTTCTGTTGCAAATCGAAACAAACACAGTGGGTTGATGGTGTTGAATTGTTTTGTCACTTTTTGGTAAAAAGATTGATAAAATAAAAAAACATTGATTACAGAAATGACTATGGGATATTGCATTGCTGATCGTACATACTAAAATGCACCCCTTGCTTTGATAAAAGTGTAGCAGGAACAATAACTTTTGTTTAAAAGCAAACAAAGCTTCACGCTTTGTAAACGTTTCCAAATCAAACTTTGATAAATTAAGAAGTCCGATTTGGGTTTTTTGCGGAAAAACTACATTAGCAAAACTCTTTATTGTTAAACCATAAGTAACCCACACCAGCTCTAGTTTACTTACGAAATTTCTAGAATATTGACCATCTGGTTCTTTATAGGGGCCATTCCAAAATACAGGTACATTTACGATAGGAATATATAGAAAATGTTAATTTTGCGCAATTGAAGCGTATTCAAGAAATACTGCGATAGACATTTTCCTCGAATTTTAATATGTGATTAATAATATCTTTTTCCTACATTATTTATTATATACTAAATTCTACCGTCTGGATTTTAATCGGGGTTCATCTCAAAATATTCAAATGCACCAAATTTTGCTATATATTTGGAGTATATAAATGTAGATTGGTGTAAAGGATTCTTTTTACTTTTTCTTTTAAGTCATCTCTTTTAACGTTCTCCTACAACGCTTCATTTTATATAACGTCATAAAAGCACATTAGCAACGCTAACATACTGTACAACGAAAAAAAAACCCAATACAAACGCAATTAAAACTGAAGTCGGCCTTCATAAGAGGATTCCGAAAACATTGTTTAAAGAATATCTTGGTAAAGATATCAGGACTTTCTGCTTTGTATGATTTACTATATCATACATAATGATTCTGCATTTTTCGTCCAAAAAATAAACATTTTTGAACAGTTTCGTTTTAAATATAAAAATATAAATTGTAACATACTTTCTTTTTAAAACAAATGAGTTTTATAGTATTATTGATTATTTTTTAAAGACGTCAACTTACAGATGTTTTTGTTTTGAAGATTTACGATAGGAATATATAGAATATTTTTATTTTGCGCAATTCGAAGCATATTTAAAGAATACTTTCCTTAAATTTTCCTTGAATTGTAATATGTGATTTTGTAATATCTTTTTCCTACATAATTGGTTATTTTACATGCAGATTGGTGTAAAGAATTCATTTTAAGTTTTCTTTTAAGTCATCTCAACGCTTCATTTTTATCATAGCGTCATAAAAGCTCAGTAGCAACGCTCCCATGCAACGGAAAAGAAAACATGCGCAATGAGAACTAAAGTCGGCCTCTTTAAGGTCAAGATTTGGTAAATGAAAGGTGCCTTCAGGTTTACAGAATTTAAGATATAAATTCTTTAATACTGCTTCATAACAATAGCTTTGTATGACAGTGTACCGGGGCTAAAATGTTTGGTAAACACACCATATGTTTTAAACAGTCATTTTGTATGAAATATGAAGGAAATAAATAACCACTTTAGGAGTTTTATCCATTTTTGACTAATGAAATATATCTAAAATGCCTACAGTCTCTCCAAATATGGAATTAAACAAGCTATTGACCTCCTCTTTAAAATGATGTGAAATTCAATATAGGTATCGGGATTACTTTTTCCGTGATTTAGCATAAAATGCCAAGAAATTATTTGCTTTTTATACATAATTTCTTTAAAGCCGTAAAGTACGGGAAAGAATTCTTCAAATCAATTATGATGTCTTAATAGTTCTAGCACCAAAAAGACACTATGGAATCATTACTAGATCTTGACCTTAAATATATTCCGAAAACATTTTTAAAAGAATATCTCTGTAAAAATATTATGACATACGGCTTTGACATAATGATTCTGCATTTTTCGCCAATATAATAAACATTTTTGAACAGTTTCATTTTAAAGATAGATAGTTACATGCTTTTTTAACAAAAGAATTGTAAAGTATTTTTTATTATTTCATTAAAGACGTCAACTTACAGATGGTATTGTCTTTTTGTTGAAATAGATAAAGAGAAGATCAAGAGATGATCCTATAGGACAATATCGATTAAAAAGTGTTAACGTATGGAATATGTTTTGAATCATTATTGTTACTCTCTCACTTTATATGTAACATTCTACAACTTTTTTATGATTTATGATTTTTTATGGAAAGGATAATTTGAGGTAAGAAATGTGTCACTTTTTAAGCCGTTCTCATTTATGTTTGCATGAGAAAAATAACTCAATGTTAATAGTAGCTTAATGGTATGTTGGGAATGTTTTGTACCTCTTTTGTAATTCTTAAAATTTCCGAAATGGATGATGTCTCTATGTCCTATCTTTCTTTTTTCATATTTTATTTAATTCTTAAGGATGATCACAATGCAATGTTTGATTATAGCTAAACATATTTAATTCTTTTAATAATGCATAATTAGGATTTCTTCAATTATATATTTAAATCTATGGTTTCCTTCTTATCTAGCAAGAGAAACTTTGAAATATATGAATTACTTCTGTCTCTTGTTTAGTATTTTGACCTTTTTGTGTAAATTCAATTTTCTGGTATGAAAATTTATTGTATATAATTTACTTGCACACACATTTATATCAATATTTCTAATAATAGTAATATTTTTATAAATCAGTCAAAGTACAGGCATATCTGCTTGTTCATATCACAATTTTAATGAACGATTAATAGATTAACCATTTCAATACTTTGAGGTTTTGATCACAGATTTATTAAAATGTGATAGGATATGAATACAAAATTCAAGTAAATGCTTTAAAATTGTCGTTTACGCAGAAAGAAATAAATTGGTGATAATGAAAATCCATTTATTATTTGTTATTGACGTTTGATTGAGGTTTTATATTTCACTTTCGAAAATTATGTCAATGACCTGGCTATTGAAAAAAAAAACCTTAAATTTTACATTATGATGTGGATTTTCTTCTTAAAACATACAATTTTGATTTAAACAAAGGATATGCTTGAACTGACTGTACACAACCTGTGTACGAGTTGTCCTCCATAGTATAGATGTAAAATATTACAAATAAACAACTAATAATTTTTTTTTTAAAATCCGAATTGCAATGGAATTTCATAGATACAACATAAAGTTCTAGTACCATCTTTTCAATCTATTGTAGACCGACTATTCTCCACTAAGTTACAAATCCCTACCTTTTTTCGGATTCACTTAATCAACAAATTGAATGAGGATAATACTGAATGAAGATAATTAGATATAAAATGTATACATTTACAATATTAAACTACTTTCATGTACATTGACCTTGATATTCGGCTCGCATAAAATATATATGAAGGCAATGATAAGGAAAATTTAAGGTATAATATCTTTTATCATCTTTAATCATTCTTTTCAATATTTTTGGATTGCCAGTCATACAGTTATCTTAATGAATAGTTAAAAAACGAACAGAAAACTGTGCAATATATTACTTACAAATAAAATCTTAACATTTAATAAATACAGTAATGCTGCCAAAACGTTTTAGCAGAACACAATTTTTTTCCGAATTTACTGTTTTTCTGTAAGTCAACTTTGGTTCGAACTTAATTTCATAATCAAGTAACAATAAATAATGTTATATCAATAAAAAATTATTCCATAAATACTTTTTGTTTTTAGAACAAATTTTACTCATCACATTGATCTTCATAACAATCTGAACTTGATAACAAACCATGACAAAACAAAATAATTAGAAATGATTTGACGTTAATATATGAGCTATGCATTATAAGGGGCATATTTCATTTTTTGAAATGAAACGGTGACACTACATAAGGAATACTCTACTTTTTTAGAATTAGATTTTTTTTTCTGACAGTTTCTGTTTTCACACATCAGTATTAGATTCATTTCTTAAATTTGTTCGTGCGGTGGAATGGGACATCTCCATATTGTGACGTACTTCCTATCGAAGAAAACAATAAAACTGAGTTTATTTTTAGAACATTCCTCCAAAGTGTTACCTAAAAGCGTAGCGCAATGGGTTAAAGCGTTCATTGCGAAACCGTAAGTCATAAGTTGGAATCGCGATCGGGTTTTTTTTTATTTTTAATTTTTTTAACTTTCCAAAGTTTAAACTAGTTTTGTTTTGTAAAATATTATAATAAATTGGAAAATTCTAAACATGTGAAGGTCTTTTGATTACAATGTACTTTTATACACATCACTATAGATAGTTATCTCGTACTTTTTAACGCTAATGCATCTAGAATGACTATGAAAAGAAATAAGTAATTATTAGATTCACTAATGATAGTAAGCACCAACATGACATACAACAGAGAAGTTAAAAGTTTGCAACTTCTGTTCTCTAAATTTCGGAATTATTTTTCATACAAATGATCAGTAACAGTATCAGTTGGCTTTCTTAAGAAAAGCTTGATATTTTTACTTTTAGAAGTTACAAAAACCAGCCTTTTTATATTCTCCATGGAATATATACCAAATTCAAACAACTAAATTGACCTCTGAAATTTTTTTTTGTGTTTCAATAACGGTCATAAGATCGACAGAAGTCATATGTTTTATGTCTTTTCTTTCCCTTATACCAATTTTTGTTTGAACACAACCTATTTGATCATAATTCGTTTATAAATATGTTTCTTCTGCAAAATATTTTAAATCTTTCTCCTTGCACAGGGCAATTCCACAAAGGGCTAGGAATATAGCACGAGCGGCTCCTTCTGCCTTTCTGGTGAACCGAATCAAGTAAAGGGTGGACTACACAACACTCCACCTTTCATATCACCAGTTGGAAAACAAATCCCGAAAATCTTATTTTTTATTCGATTGAAGAAATAATAAACTGATATGAAATGAAAAATTAATTTAAAAATCATCTAGAGAGAGAGAGAGAGAGAGAGAGAGAGAGAGAGAGAGAGAGAGAGAGAGAGAGAGAGATTCTACATTTTATTCATCATACAGTTTTCTTTCCTAAACTTACCCATGATGCATTTTGATTGCTTTGTACATTTAATATTTTGCTGGAGAATAACTATCTGAAGAAAAAAATTAAACATCTACAGTATAAACAACCTACTGAATGTTCTTTGTGGACATTTAAATGTATCGGCTAAATACTAGTACAATTAGCACAAATATAAACCCATCTCATTGTACCTGCAGTTGTTACGCCTGTCAAAAAGAACAAAACACAATTTTGTTTTAAATTCAAAACTGTAAACAAATGTATCGATTAATCTGATTAAGGATCAAGTTCAAAGAAGTAAGTCCAGAGTGTCTTTTTGACGTCATAATTGATTTGATGAATATTTTCTGGTACTTACCGGCTTTCAAATAATAATGTAGAAATTACAACAGTTTTTGACATTCAATATAAAATCATAGGTAAAGTAATTTCTAATAAAGTAACTTTTTATGTTTATAATAATTGTGAGCTCTGTATTTCGCTGATAACTCGTCGACAGTCACTCAAAGTTTAGTTTATTACTAGAAATCTTTTCTAAAGCATTGTAATCAATAAAAAAAATATTAATGGTGAATGTCAGCAGCCAGTATTTGCATGCTACAATATTATTAGATAAATGTTTTATGATGGCTGTCAACATCAAGTGCTTTCTGGCGGCAAAATAATCAAAAATGTATACAAATGAATATCTAGCTAAGACAAAAACTTGAATTTTTAGATTATTATTTGAGCCATGAATTGACGTTATCGAACGCTAACTAACTGACTTTGTCAGACTTATATAATCTAACCAGCCATTTATTACAAAGTAAGTCTGTTGACATGATTTATTTCAAATTAAAGGGCTTGGGAACAATATTTTACCTCTGAATATGACACTCATTTCTACTGTAATCTTGGAAACCAAAGCAAATTTGTTATTCCGTAGCATAGATCGCTATTTTGGTAACTCGTCCTAGCATTTTTAGATTAAGAGGTATAAAACATACAGATTGGGTTTAAATGTATCACTGATGTTATCATTTAACGGGTGTAAAATAATTAAATCTCAAATTATTCTCTTAGGGATAAAAAATACTATTGAGTTAGCTAGCAGGGGATGAGTGTAGTCAGGTTTTACTACGTTGTAATGAAATCGGATATTTCCTAAAATGTTGTAAATGATTTTTGAAACAATGATGATTTCGAAAATATGTTGTAATTATAATTAACATTTTTTTTTATCATTTTCGGAATTGCCATCATTTAGGATATAGCAACAAAAATTGAGACATGAAGTTTATGCACGTTTTCTGAAGGGTTTATTTTACAGAGGTGCCGAGAGGGAAATTCGCTTTATTTGCGTCGTGGTGAAATTAAAGAGAAAACACATTCTTTGAGTTAAAAGTCATGTGCCTTTTTCTGAGACTTGAAAACGGCTTAAATTGTATTTTATGGTCCAATAAAAATCAAGGCCATTAGAAATGAGTACAAATTCAAGTAAATGTACATGATGTTTTATCGTGTGTCAAAACTTACACATGAAAGACAAATTCCTATTTCGCCTGCATGTAAAAGGGGAAAAAATCCCAAACGAGAGTGCTTCTTACAAATATTTTATTACTTAGCACGCAAATGAGAATAATAGCAGTACATCAGTCGCTGGTTCCGGCCTCCCCCTGTTCCCAGTGGATGTTTCCCAGTCGCGGAGTTTTTATTGTTGTGGTCCTCGTCATCAAAATCTACGCTCTCTTCTCTGACGTACATCCCTTTTACCATCTGGCAAGGGGAAGTAAATCTCAGCAGATAAAATGGGCGAGAATTTGGTAGGGCAATGGATGTGTTGTACTGCCCATCGTCCCTAATAGAGATAAACAATAAAAATCAACATTATATATAAATTAGCGCCTTTTCTCATTTTTCGCCTACACCCGTGCTTGAACGGAAAGTGCCTGTTACTAAAAGAAACCTACGTTCCGATTTTATAATAGCGTTTGTAACCAAAGATTTGTCATAAATTCATGAAATCGGCATCGAAAAATGAAAACAGAGATCTCTGTGAATAAAGTCAGTAATACATGTACATGTATATTGATTCGTGATACCTTCCATCAAAATGTACTGAATATAAGCGTAAATAGTGTTATAGAAGAGATCTGTTTACACTGGACGTGCTCATACTCAAAATTAAACAAGATTTTTTTTTTAATCCAGCAGATAAGATACATGCACATGGAATCTAAATGCTTTATTCTTATCAGCTGTAAGTGAAAAGAAAAAAAAATATGTTACTACTTGGTTTAATCGATCCAGCGACCGCAAAATCAAAAAAAAGATCTATGCGTTACCACTAGGCCACACACATTACATAACATGGAATGTCTATTCAATATATGTGGCTAGTTCAATGACTGTATTAGAAAAGTCATTAATTGAAATATAATTTTCAGTACGAAGACCAATTTAAACCAAAATTAATTCATCGTAAACGTGTACTACAACGTCTTTTTAACCGAATTTTAACCGGTTTTTTAAGTGGTTCAAATGATAAAGCATGTAGGTTTATATTGCATACTACATGTAACTTATTTCCGATACCTCTCTAACAAAACCTGAAGAGTTAAACGGTGTCGTCTAAGATAATGAAGACTCTCTTAACATGATAATTATGTAATTTGCATATTTTTTGCATATATTTTAATTAAATATTGTATAATATTGAAAAATAACGTCTGATGTTTGCAAAAGCGCTATATTGTAGGCGAAATCGAATATTAAGTGCGCTATACCTCGGCAGTAACCGAGTGCTTGCATGATATATTGATGTCATACTTATGTAAGTTTTATAATTATACAAAAGTATTTAGCAGATAAGTGATATATTGTCACATATCTTACATCATTAAATAACGTTACGATTTTGATGATTTTGGCACCCGTTGGTATACATTTACCTGCAGCAGTAGTTTATCTTGGTGTTTCTTCCGTATGAACCCGTTGGTAATACTCCCCCGTGCGAGTTCCCATTGCGAGAATCCTCGTCATCCCAATACACAGAGCCAGGTTGAAATCCTTTAAAGCAACCAAACTAAATTCTTCACATGATCCTACAAACGTACAAGGTTAAATGTCTGCCAAACATTTCAAACCGAACAACTAACTTTGACTGTGTTCATAGATCAGTACGGCTGTCAGATATATGTACATGTAACAGTAACTACTAATGTGGAATCATTGATTGTTCGTGGAGGACCAATGTTCGTGGCTTTCGTAGATAACCTTTGCCCACGAATTTACGTCCCCACCAACGTATATACAAGCATGTGTTAGATAATAATCATTAAAATTAGGAGCTACAGTTTTGAACGTGTTCAATTCAAAAGTTGCAAATTACGGCGCACAAAAATTTGCGCTAGTTTTGTGCTGATTAACCCTGTTTTTACACAAATTCTATTAAAACAATTGCTATCATTTAATTTTTTAGACAATGTACTACTGATATCGCATTACTTGTCTTAGACTTTCAGTATGCATACGGAGAGATTTTAAATTAGCTGAATAGATTTTAGCCATGAAATAATAAAAATACTTAGTGTATTGAAACCAATTTAGAGTTTACAAACCAAACATACCCATTGGACAGGACTCCCCATGCTGTAGTATACAGTAATTCCCGCCTGGCCACAATCCCCCGTTCATGCCGATGTTTGGATTTTTTGTACAGTAGTAGAACTTCATGTTTCTTCCGAAACTTCCTGTGGTGTATTTTATTACATTTTACTAAATGCTTTAGACCACATGACATAAAAAAGTATTGAATTTTGTAAATAGCATAGCAACCGACACCGGGAATTGTTTGGTACAAAGTGACGTTTCAAATACCACAACTGTCATTGATTTGTCTCAAGATTTGGGTATAATTGTTCAGACAATATATAAAAAGTGTTTCATGTCAAATTTCTCAATAAAACTAAGAATTTATGCAGTTTCAAATCCATTTTATGAACTATAAATATCATTTGGTATGATTATTAGAATTCATCATATTAACATTTTCATTATTCATTATGAATATCGTTGCTGGAAATCACCAGTATGTGTCTGACACATCGAGGTAGATGCCTATTTTTTTATGATAAAACGGTGCGGAAATGTCAAAGTGGAATATTAAGAGGGTTCAAAGGCCGTGGACTGTATTGATCTCCTTTAGAAAAAAGAGCTATATATAAAAATATAGGAAAAATACCCAAATTTAAAAAAAAATAATAATTGAATTTTTTTTACTAAATAATAATTATTAGCTAAAATTACAATTTCTTTATATTTTAGACAGATCTGATGATTAATTTGTTGACCATCCATCCTCCTTAATTAGGAATAGCGCCTGATGCATGCTGACGATATATTACATGTATAAATATCTTAGAGATCCATACAGCAATTAATGTTTGTTTTAATGAACTGATTAGATAAACTTTCATTTCGTGAACTCAGTCTTTATCTAATAGATAGCGATTAATATTATGATTAAAATATAAATGCAACGACTTAAAAACTGGTACCGGCAAAATGGTGTCCGTATGATATACTGTTGCTATTATGGCTGTCCTCGTTATCTTGGTCGGTCCAGCCCTCTAGCCAGTCAGGCGGACAACCAGACCTTGGTTTTACCAATGTGTAAGTTCCAATCGGCCATTCCACTGATAAAAGGAAAGGAGATATACAAGAGTTTAAATATTATTCTCTGACCCTGAGCATACATGATGTTGCTATACAGTTATAGACAAATTAAACATTAATTTTTCAAAACTATCATAGATCAATCAAATTAAATGCAATTACCTGCAAATGTGACGCCTGCAATCAAGCAAAGGACAAGACAAATTCCACGTTTTTCCATTAGAGACTGCAAAGATGAAAATAATTATTTCAGTGTGTTTATTGCAACCAATTCTCAATTAAGCTAGTATAATCGTAATGTTTCATACATGAATGTACTACAATCTCGATATTAACGCTAAATTCATTCTCAGTAAAATTCTTGCTTTAAACTTTGGCTTATGATATTTTTGGCCATAAACTAACATTCAGTAAAAAAAAAATTGAATATTTTAGCTTTGAAATATTAAGCAGTTTACTATATCTTTATACATAACTCTTGTTTACATGGAGGTACATATGGCCTAAAAATGGCCACGATCATCCATATAAAACAAGCATTCTGAGAGTATTGCATAAGCAATACACGTCCCCTACCGGTTTGTGGAAATTGTGAAAACAATGCACTGTTATGCAGAATATCGAACCCAAACAATAAAAAATTGGAATTTCTCGAAAATATGTCAACCAGACGCTACAAAAGTGTAAACTTGATCTGTAGTTTGACATTTTGAATCTGTTCAGCAAATTTCATATCATTCCTCAAACGCATAAGAAAAAAAGTGTGGAAAACTGAAGTGGGACAGACAGACGGACGGACGGACAGATGGACGGACGGACGGACGGACGGACGGACGCAGAGGAAAGCTTTAGTCCCCTCCGGTGAAAACCGGTAGGGGACTAATAATATGAATGAACTCAACTCACCTTAATTTGTACCTGATATCACGAACTAGGTATATTCCGGTGTTGCCATCGTTTTATACACATGCATCACCGGAAAAAACAATTTGGAAGGGGACACTTCGATAAATCTGTTACACTTTCTGCTGTCATTTCTATACCTTAATTAATAGTTGCTGAAGTATGTAATTCCAGCTTTGGCGTATGAAAATATGGAGTTAAAATAATGTTAACAGCTTTAAGGATGCATGTTGCGTTCTAGATTATTAAACTGAAATGTATGAAGAGTTGTTTAGTATCAATGCATGTATGAAATATGCACGCATCGCATGTAACCCATAACAACCAATCCCTCCAACGGAACTCAATAATCCCAGTAAAAAATTTAGCTCTTATCAGCGGAATGTTGGGGAATCCGTAATGCAAAACAAAAAAAAAACTTGACATAAACAAATAAATTTTTAAATGATAAAAAATGAGTTTCATATTATTTATAGAATAATGAGAAAGAACTATATATGATATTTGTCAAATTCGGCCCCCATAATTCGCTATTTTTAAAATGATTCAGGTACATTAATTTGTTGTGTTAATTTATAAAAGAGTTGATATAAAATATGTTTTTCGCCTATTTATTTGATTTATATGCACTCATTGGCAGTATATGACGTCAGAAGTGACGCTATTTTTATAATTCAATCAAAATCAGTCAAAAACTGACATTTTTCTTATCTTTTTTCGAATGGGAAATATAGAGCGACTCTTTGAACAAGAACGAACTTTTTGTCATTTATAAGTATTGGAGAGATACATCTTTGGTGAAAATATTTTGTTTGTTCAAGCAGTCGCACAATGTTTCCTTAAAGAAAAACTGCTTCAAAACAAGTCGTTTTATGCTAGAAAGGAGAAAATGGCGGGAAAAGGTTAACTTTATCATGTCATATTTTTAAATTGTGGGCACTAAAATCAAAATGAAAATTATGAAAAAACTTCAAATGTATATTTGTACAAATAAAACAAAGAAGTACAGTAAAATGACAATGTTCATTTAAGGGGGCCATTTTAGGCTCAAACCATATATAGTTCTTTCATTTTAATTATTATAACTAATTAAAACTGAACCCCATGTATGGCGAAATTTTAGACTTTTAATATAATTATGTTATAGTACGAATTACGCCCTTTTAAAGACATTATTGTCATTCGTATATCTAAATTTCTCGTACAATGTTCGTAAGACAAATTGACTCGAAAGAAAAGAATGTAAGGAAATTGTCTTGTACATATGACATATATCTTGACTATTCGAAAACTATTTCTTAAATACGACTGAGTCTATGTGGCTTGTACGACTACTATCTTGAAGTTACGACCGAGTCTTAATACATTGTAATATGATCCCCTATATGCAACAAATTCTCTCATATATACGACTTGTTCTGATTTATGTCGTTTGACTCGTAATTACAACATGTATCCTCGTTCTTGCGACTTGGTATCTTGTAAGAACGACTTGTTGGCTCGGATGTTTGACTTGCTTGAACCTCGGTATTACAGATTTAATATCTTGTATGTATGACTTTGTATCTCATGTGTATAAACAACATGAATATGTATACTCTGTCAAAAGCCATTTATGCAGCACATTTTGTTCAATAACTCAAAACTCATTAATATCCAAACTTTTAAAAGATGGTTATTCAAAGAGAAAGAAGAACGTTTAGAGAAGAAATCAGTATTTTTCAGATAAATCGGACAGAAACATCGGTTAAAATAAAACTAGAGAAATTAGCCTCTCCTCATCTCCGCCCCGGCCGGGGCTTGAACTCACGACCTCTGAAACCAACTCTACTAGAAATGAGCGGCCGGGTTAGAGGTGGAGCTCCAATATAGTGAATTTATATTGGGCACATCAAAAGAGAGTTTAGGTGCAAAGTACCCATAAGACAAGTCTGGAATTGTGCAAATCCATGGATTACACTAGAGTCAACCGGGTGTTCTGTGGTATGGTGAATTTTGGCACTATATTGATTGAGTTTGAAAAAGACCTCTTTTAGAGACTCACCGGTCATGTCCAGAACTGTAACTTCTATCAAATTTTTCTTACATCCAGTAGTACCATGATGAAAAAGAACCCATTTTAATTTCAACATTATCAAACAGACCAGTATGCTGTGCAAATGGAAAATAGTTACATGTGGTTTGGCTCTCTTAATCCAAAATAAAACTATTCCCAGAACTAGTTCTAGGTCCTTGGTCATATAATCGATGCTAAAAGACGGCATATCGATTATCCGACGAAGAATATTTTCTTTTTCAGATGACGAAAGGTTTGGAATTACTGAAAGATATGGGAGTTCGCCATATCCTGTCAAAGTTCTAAGAGCATAAACAGTTTCACTCAAAAGTGTATGCCCTTTTCGATCATACTCCTCGACATCTGAAATCATGTCTGCTGTCAATCCTTTGTCTTCTATATCTTCTGAAAGCAATATTCCGTACATATATTCTCTAAGTTTTGCACTACACCGATAGGAGGATGTTGAATTTGGATCTTCAACCTGAGGGATAAAAATTTTTTTACGCAATGTTATTACGTCTAAGGAAGAATGCCTTGTCTATGGTAACAAACATACCATTCCGGAATCATCGAAACGTTTTGCCATTCTATTAGTTTTCCAATTGCACTGCTATCTTGCTTAAAATATTGAAACAGGGAAAATGTCGAGTCAGTTGCATTGAAAGTAAATGCTTCTATGGTTCTTTCTAGAGCTGATGATATAGTTTTTAGCTGTTGTGGAGTTAATGCTTTTGATTTGATTGCCGAAATTCCGTTCTCATACGTTTTCAAACTTTCTAACCACAGAAGGACTTTGTGGGTCCTTTTGTCAGTTATTGGAATACTACTAAACTGTGTATCCCCTTCATATCTCCAGATGGAAGAATAAAATGGTTTAAAAATCTGTATGTCAACATAATCATTTCCTAGGAGCAGAGCCAGCAAGTGGAGGACCTTTCTTCCTAAAAGTGGAAAGAAATCAACAAACTTGTTCACATGATATATTCGAGCAGTAAGACATTTTTCCAAACCATCATTCACAATTCTGGTTTCCTCTTCAGGAAAACATACACTGTCAAGAGGTATGAATCCAGGTGTTTAAGGAAATATATAAAAACACTATCATTGGACAAAACTGGACAATTCAACCTGTTTGCAAGTTTTGCAATTTCTTTGTCAGCCTCAAAGTCACATACTGCAAACGGAATCTTAATTTCTTTCAAGACTGCTTTAAAAGTGTCAAATGCCATGATAAGCATTACTTTACAATTTCCCTTATATCCCTTTGCTAGTTGCATGGGCATCTCAAGCCTCTCTTTCATCCTTTTACGATTTGTCTGAAATTTCATGTCATTTGCATCATTTCCACCATCAAACACAATATAAGGCTGAATGTTGCAATAGTGGAGGAGTTTAAAGAATTTAATTATTTTATCAGCGAACTGGTCATAATCTCCACCGTGAATAAAATCCAATTGATTATAATAAAAGATGAAGTGGTACAAGCTATTTCCATCTATGACTACCACTACTGAATTCAAAATCCACTGATATTCCCAAAAATTGACTGACATTGTCTGACATCTAATGTATATTCACTGTACCCTACTGTAAATCCACTGTACACCCACTGTACAGAGCTACTGTACCACTCTGTATCCCACTGTACCCCACTGTACAGAGCCACTGTACTCCACTGTACTCCACTGGACAGCACAGTACCTACCCACTGACCAGCACTGTACTTCACTGTACACCACTGTACGGGGCACTGACCAGCACTGTACCCCACTGTACACCACTGTACAGGGTACTGACAAACACTGTACACCACTGTAATCCACTGTACCTATGTTTTTATAAGTTATAAATATGTTTGGACAATGAATTTAATATTTACTTTATTTGAGACCAAAATCTGGATTTGTTTTTATTCTTTCCTATTGCTTACAAGAGAGAAAATGGGCTTATATTTCTTCAAGTTCATATATAATTACATGCGCAGTCAGGGAAAAGGCAGGGATATCATCGATTTCTCTGGGAGCTTAGACATATTTTGGATAGTTGTACAATGTAAGTTTAAAAAAATTGAATTATCTTCTGACCCCCCCCCCCCCCCCCCCGATTCTCCGATCCGTGCATGTATTAAAAACTCAGAATCCAGTTAATATCATACGAAATATAGCAACTCATCCAATTAAAAGGGGGAAGTATTTATATATATTTCAATATGAATGTTTTAGTAACTAAATATTTAGTTGGTTTTTTTGTTAACAATGAATTTAATTTTATCAATATTATCAAATAAATATTAGTTTACATGTTACATTAAAGTTTTAAAATTCAGAGAATTTAAAACAATGTATTACAATTTATAGAAAAAAAATCCACTATATTGCTCAGCATACTGATTTTTTTTCAAAATAGAGAAGATAACCAACTGGTCTGGACTTTAAAATGTCTTTGAAGTTTTACTTCACAGGAAGATCAGTGAGTCAGTGTCTGTGTATAGTATACATACTTTCAGTAGATCAAAAGGTGTGAGTGTCGCAATATTCAATCATGTAAATTGTCAGTCTGACACCTTGTTCAAGATATTATGCAATTACCTTATAGGGGTATATGTGTTCTTGAGAGTATTAAATCCAGTTGAAATATGTATTTTTAAAAATATAACATTCATGAATAAACAAAATTATCTTTATATTCATCATTTTAGACGCGTTTTTTATCATTTAAATAAAGTCGGATACTAAACATGTTAAATATTTATAAATCCTCCCCTCTCCCCCAGCAGTCGCTGATATCAAATAAGTACATTGTATAGTGTTAAATTAAAAATGGAATGTGGTGATAACGAACACTGTTCAAATAATATTTCACTCTGTTACGGTACTTTAAATTATATACTTTTGAATTTTAACACTGTTCGTTATCACCACATGTCATACATCTACATGTACCTTCTTTTGCACGGCTAAGAATGTTGCCATGATATAGTTACATAGTTTTAATAAGAAAAAAATATATCGCCCCTCTCTCTCTCTCTCTCTCTCTCTCTCTCTCTCTCTCTCTCTCTCTCTCTCTCTTATGTTGTACCTATTTTCCCAAATGTTTTATGGACCAAGGTCAGGAAGGCATAAACACCCCCTGCATCACAATTTAATTTTAGCATCTCTTCAATTAATAGGCAAACATATTTATTTTCTCTTTCCGTAATAGGTAAATTGTGTAAAGGTCGGATAAATGAGAAAAATATTTTTATTATTCAGTAATTGAAATACGCAATTTATATTTGGATCATGTTGAATGTTTGTGACCTAATAAATTCCACGAAGATGAATGAGCATGCAACCCAAATCATGCGTATAAAATTTTCTTTTTAAAACAAACTTATGAGCTATAAAAACTGTATTTACTGGTTATACAGACAATTGGAACTTGTTACACGAAAACATCACTCCATTGAGAACGAACTCCATTAGTTGTCATCGTATAATGGCTGCCTTTACATTCAACATTTTAACTGATCGTGTGGGTTTTTTTTACACAATTATATTTGTTAAAATTAACGTCTTAAACAATGTCGATTGCTAAACACAATGTACCGAGTTAAATTGGGGGGGGGGGGGGGGCAGAATTACATGTAGTTTACCAACTTTTTGCTTTACACACTTAAAGAAAATCCGGACGACACGTAATCGCTTCGTGTTGTCTTTAGAACAATAAGATATTCATACAAAGACCAATTCTGACTAATCATTTATATCTTGTGTAATATTTGCTTCCTGTGTATAGTGATTAGCAGCGTTCACGACTCCATGCGGGTAGACTTCCAGCCCCGGAGGCTTTCACACCTCTAGAAATTAAGCCCCCCCCCCCCCCCCCTCACCTGAGATTTACCACCCGGTAAAAATGTTCGGCCTTTAAATTGATTTTTCGTTTTTTTTTTTTTATCTTTATTTACTGAAACCAGTATATTGGTATATTGTATCATAGCAAACAAGATAATTTCTCTCTCTCTCTCTCTCTCTCTCTCTCTCTCTCTCTCTCTCTCTCTCTCTCCCTCCCTCTCTCTCTCTCCATGCTAACGTACAAATTTTTTAGTATTTGAATAAAGTACCACCGGTAACATGTATAGTAATGTTGACAGCGGCTAATTGTACATGTTGGCATACATGTTGTACGGGATAATGTCCATGGATTCAAATAATTTGAATTGAAGTTCGTTATTGAATGATTGTCATTTAAATTCTTAATGAATGAAAGTCAACGCTAAAAAGTAATTTTTAATATCGACGATGTATTGTCTCCTTCTTTGTGTATGTCTACAGATAAAAATCTTTTGTCTGTCTTGGAACAATGAACAAACAGAAAAAGGCGCAGACTATACACACGACCGGCTGACTGCGTCGAGGTGTGAAAACTGACCACCTGTGTATATGTGTTGTATCGTAGGTATAAATAGATGTAAACGTCGGGGAAATACACTGTTAAAACAAAAATCTGAATTTTCACTTTTGATTAAAAAAACCCATTACGGTTGCCGGGTGCCTTAGGATCATAATCATTGTCTTAAAAGATTTTTTTTATTCACTTACAATTAGGTCTACTTGCATGTAATGCTTACAAAAGTGGGATTTATTATATCTATTTAATAGTTATTCCACACCGAGGTGAAAAATAAACAAAAATGCATTAATTTTATTAACATAATATCCATGCTTAACATGAATCGTTTTGGAACCCGGGAGTTAGTTGGCAGAGATAAACTCGAGACTTTTAAGAAAAATAATCGGTATGTAAAAGAAGCAGATTAATAGACAATCAATTTCTTACCCCAATCGATTTCTGATTAATCTCTCTCTCTCTCTCTCTCTCTCTCTCTCTCTCTCTCTCTCTCTCTCTCTCTCTCTCTCTCATGAATTTACTAGTGCTAAAAATTAAGGCCCGGAGTCAGAAAGGAATAAGCACGTTAAAATTCCCCTACGGCATCACAACCACCAGTTCCAGCATAGATTTTATAATGAACTTTTCTACGACTACATATGATACCAATACAATACAGTCAGAAAGTGATATACATGCAAGGGGTATCAATTTGCAAGTGGATGAGAAAAAAAAGGGTGGGGAATGTATTATCCGTACTACATTTTATTTATCGACTTAAGTTTGCAGATTTTTTTTTAACCCGGGAGTTAGTTGGCAGAGATAAACTTGAGACTTAAGAAAAATAATCGGTATGTAAAAGAAGCAGATTAATAGACAATCAATTTCTGATCTCTCTCTCTCTCTCTCTCTCTCTCTCTCTCTCTCTCTCTCTCTCTCTCTCTCTCTCTCTCTCTCTCTGTTTAAAATTTAAAATGCATTCTGCATTATATGTTATTTTGCAAAATTAAAACCCAACATTTGCTATGAATTTTTAAATATAATTTTAATTAAAAAAGTCAACATATGAGATAGAAACTCTCACGCTTTCTTCAAAATGTACCTGTGTAGTCAAGCGCGCAGTCATGATACACGGACATGTGTACACGAACAAGCATGAATATATGTTGTGGAGTCAGTGTTTAATTGACTGTTTTTTTAGTGGGTTAAAGCTACTCATGAGACACAGAGAATTAAGAACCCGATCATTTAAACAAGGGCTTGTCGTATATCATCAATAAGGAATGATAATGTACCTTGCTGGTTGGCGGGGGGGGGGGGGGGGGGGGGGGGGGGGGTTTCCAATGACTGGCAGAATAAACATATTGACATGCACTTTTTTGATAATCAGATTCAACATGTAAAATTCAGAACTTTCACCTGATAGCTATGGGCATTATCATAATTTTGTGATCGTAACATTCAATAACAATAGACGTTAATAAATAAAACATACTAAATGAATTTAACAACCTGTTGCATTCTTCTGTCAGGTTGTATCTATGCATAATGTGAATGCTATATACAGCATAATAAAAATAAATAAAAAATCCGATTTTTTCTCAAATTAATAGTACAGTGGCGTACAGTGGGGTACAGTGATGGTCAGTGCCCGGTACAGTGGCGTACAGTGGGGTACAGTGCTGGTCAGTGCCCTGTACAGTGGCGTACAGTGGGGTACAGTGGAAGTCAGTAGGACTGTACAGTGGTGTACAGTGGGATACAGTGTTGTTCAGTAGAAATGTACAGTGGGGTACAGAGGGGTACAGTGGAAGTCAGTGAAATGTACAGTGAGGTACAGTCAATGTACAGTGGATGTCAGACAATGTCAGTCAATTTTTGGGAATATCAGTGGATTTTGAATTCAGTAGTGTACCTCTGTGTCATGCAGTCGAATTTCTTCCATAAGCTGTGGATTACTATTCATGAACGTTGTTAATCCTTTAATTCCCATGTTTCACCGTCGTAAAGAAAGTGGAATTTAGGTTTTAACACTTGTAGATTTCTTATACAGCTGATTCAAACAGGACTTCTGAAAAAGAAAAGGAAAAATACAGAATGTGAATCACTAAGTTACTAGTAACATAATCAACGTAATAATTTTTGCAAAGTAACACAGGAAATGCAGTGTAAAGTACGATTGTTTCAACAACAAAAATTCGTAATACCATATAATATAATTACATGTATAATAATTACAATTCTCTCCAAACGTGCATTTCAAACGGAGAAACAAAGTTTATCTCAAGAAGGAAAAACGTTACAAATTGCACTTGCCCATTTTATGCTTTTTGTAACGACCAACTTCATTGACAAAGGACTCTCATATTTTAGGACCACCAGTGCATGAACTGCAATCCTGTAAAATTACCGTCAGTAACAACTGAACATCATAAATAGATCATTTAAAAATAAATGTGTAGATCCAAATAATCCAGTTTTATTTTTCAAAACTTTAAATCAGTTTACCAATTCCATAACCCAAAGCCTGGTATTCGTTCCCAAAACAATTTTAAACTTTGACTTCTGTGTGGGGTTTTTTTTTCATTTAAATAGAAAGTTTACTTTCGTTCTGAGTTCCATTGCGTGCGTTCAGGCTTAAAATGAAATGGCCTGCAATCGTATCACTGAAAAGATCTCATTCATTTGGATTTGAAAAAAAAAAATTGTAATGACGCAGTGTATTCTTTTATAAAGACACTGCCTTATGTGCCGAGATCCGATTCATTGGTAAATATTCAAATTCTTGTATATTCATACCCTGTCCTATTACGCAAAAATTAAGCTGGATAAATGATCATTGCATTTTGCAGGGATTTATTCAGTCTGATGTTATTACTATTCCTTTAACCGACTTTCTCTCTCAATGCCATTCAATGCGGTTCGTATATACCCATCAATGCTAGACTACATTGGTAAATCTATTCAGTATTTCACTTCACCACAGGATTTTAAAACTAAAAACAACATTTTAAAAAAATAATCATTAATACTCAATAACATTTTACATTCAGCTAAGCTATTATATTTTGAATTATTCAAGATTGGTTTGGTTTAATAACTGACTTTTTAATCTAGTTCATTGGATGTGATTTCTTCAAGTACTGATCATTGAGAAGAGAAATGGATAAAATCACTCAAATTTAAACGGTGTGTCAAAAGCCGTACATGGACAGCTTTATATTTAATTAATTTCATTAAGTGTGATTAGTACAATATTGATCTGTTCAATATCTACCAATATCATATAGTTTAACACAATGAAATTTATTACTTGTATATGAGTTTAATGCAATTGGAAGAATATAATTGTTCTGTTAAAGCAAGAAGAGCATAGCGAAAAAGGGGAAGAGAAAAGACAGGAGTTTGTTGATGCAGATCATAATACAGTCTTTCATACAATTTGGTGCTTTACGGTAAAACTTTCTCCAAAAACAAGCATTCTGAGAGTATTGTATAAGCAATACACGTCCCCTACTGGTTTGTGGAAATTGTGAAAACAATACACTGTTATGCAGAATATCGAACCCGAACATTAAAAAATTGGAATATAAAAAATAAATTTTCTCGAAAATATGTCAACCAGACGCTACAAAATTGTAAACTTGATCTGTAGTTTGACATTTTGAAGCTGTTCAGCAAATTTCATATTATTCCTCAAACGCATAAGGAAAAAAGTGTGGAAAACTGAAATGGGACAGACAGACGGACATTTTGAAGCTGTTCAGCAAATTTCATATTATTCCTCAAACGCATAAGGAAAAAAAGTGTGGAAAACTGAAATGGGACAGACAGACGGACAGACAGACAGACGGACGAACGGACGGACTGACGGACGCACAGGAAAGCTATAGTCCCCTCCGGAGAAAACTGGTAGGGGACTAATTAAAAAAAATTACGAATAAATCTTATAAAAAATTCAAAATTAAAACTCTTTTGATACAAGATTACTTGGACTTTGTATTGAATTTGGAAAGAGTACGATCCAACTAAATACAACACCTAATCAAATTTATTTTCATTTACAGATATTTATAACGGACTAGGCGTTTGCCAGATATTGTTAAGGGCCAATTACTTTTTTTTTAATCCAAATGAATCAAATCTTTTCAATAATTTGTTTGAAATCTATTTCATTTTAAGCCCAAACGCACGCAATGGAATTCAGAACGACAGTTTGTGCAGTAATGACGCAAGGTATTATTTGATCCTATGGAACGCGATCAGATACATTGGTAAATGCTTGTATATTCATTCAGAAATATGCCAACATGCATTATGAATGTTGAAGTGGAAATTCCAGTTTTGCACCTAAAATGAAGGTGTGAACGTTAGAAACTTTCAATTTGTGCAATTAGCTCGAAAAAAGTTTTTTTTTCTCGTATATAAAAACTCATGTAAACAAAAACAGAGCACGAGACAAAGAATTGTAAGCAATGTATCTTGCTTATTATTCTAAGACTGACTTTCATTTGATCATTTGAAACGCATTTCTAATGCATCGTAAATAATAAAAACAGAAAATTATAATTTAGACAAAAATCGTGAACATGCCCTTTTATAATTGAAAGCTCTCCTAATATACCCAAAAATGTCTTCTGACCATTAAGGGTTTTTTTTGTCCACAAAATTTAGATTCGAATTCTTTCAAAGTTTTAGAGATAATCTGATAACACAAACTATTCCTTTTATACACACGAATCATTGACAAAACACAATGTTTAGTTCGTTAATGCTCATTCATTTTCTGCTGTCATTCTGCCTTATTGAACAGTTGCAAATTTGGCGTGAAAATATGAAGTTAAAAAAATGTTTACAATTTTATGGTGTTCAAATTTGCATATCTGTAGAATAATTATTTGTGAATTTATAGGTGATATTTCTTAAAGTGCATGAATGTGAAATAATTAGACAAAGATAAAAACATAAATAATGTATAATTATTACTTTAGATTTTTATTAAATGAAAAATGAAAGCTAACATCTTAAGAGGAGCTCTTATTCGCATACATATGCTTTATTGACGTATACATTTGTGTTAAATTAATATGTACCTTCTATACGTGTAATCATCATGTCCTTATACTCGTATACGACAGCTTATTTTCATCAACAAAACGAAACAAAACAAAAAATAAACATAATTCATATGAAATACCACCTTACTGTCTATTAAATTTAACAATGCTTAAAGGAATAAAAAGAAAGTTACATAGATAAAATATCAAATACTAAACGTGCAATAAATAACACGTATATCGACGGTAAAGTGGACAACAAGAAATGCTGTCTATACACATGTATTGTAACGGTCATTACAAAAAAAAATGTAAATCAAAAAACTATACAACGCCTGTCGTTAACAATTATGGGCATTATACCGAAAAAAAAAATAATTATCATTTACTATTCTATCGAATATTTGTTTTGAGTGCTGATTGACTTTTTCAATCAATCTAAAATGGCCAAAATAACAGATTTTAAGGCACTTTTTTAAATCATCCAAACGACTTTGACAACATAAGCCAAAGTTATAATTGTACTAGCTATAGTATATTGACAAATTATCTTTGCATAGAAAAATATTTAATCGTAAAACAGTAGTAACGTTGACGTTTCTTGAACTGATTCAAGGAACTGCGGTTATATTTTATTAGTTTCACGGTCAAGAGATATTTTTACATACGGTCCACTCACTTTCTAACTAAACAAGTGCCTTTTGTGATAATTAATATGTAAACAGTGTGACGTAGGACCGAGCGCAGATTTAACACTTTGCAGTTTGATTTTTATAGAGCAAATTAAATTTATTTGAAACGCACACAGCAGAATCCGCCTGGTTGCCTACTCAAATCATTAGCCAAAGGTTAACTAAACGTCGCGTGCTCAGTCTACATTATGACGTCATGTTTCAGACATAAATCGTACACGCTTTGTCTTCGGAAATAGCCGAAGAGAGTTATGTTAATTATTCCTACTTTTTTTTATTTCTTCTTTCATATAAATGCCGCGGTAATAAATTTGAATACTTTATTCAGTATCTAAAGATCAGTTCCTTGATGGTAATGGGTTTTTTTTTCATTTTCCGATAATTTGATAAGACATACATAGAACTAGTCGTGTCTTTTGATTGAAGCACTATTGAAACATATCTGGTGTCCCCTTTTATTTCTTTTAATTCAAACTACCTTCTATTAAAACACTGGAACATTTTAATCGAGTTTAGGGGCAATAAACATCGATAAGCACCAGTCAATCAATGACCGAACTAACTTTTTAAAAACAAAATGGCTGCCAATATAGCGGCGCCTAGGGCTGGAGGACATTTTTTTTGGCCTTAGTACCCCTGATACAACTTTCATTTTTCACTGATTTTCTTATATATATATGTGTTACCATTCATCCTTGCTTCGCCCACCTCTTGCTGCGCTCGGTATAATCATTAATATCGTTGCCATTTTTAGGCTACATTGATATTTTTTTATAAAAAGGACTTCTATATGAAAAGTAGGAAAATATCGAAATTTAAAGTGTACAATTTATGGATTTTTTCTTTACAAAAGGATAGTTTATAGCTGAACAAACCATATCTTAAAACTTAAAATTTGATGGTTGATTTGTTTTATAAAAAGGACTTCTATATGAAAAGTAGGAAAATATCGAAATTTAAAGTGTACAATTTATGGATTTTTTCTTTACAAAATGATAGTTTATAGCTGAACAAACCATATCTTAAAACTTAAAATTTGATGGTTGATTTGTTTTATAAAAAGGACTTCTATATGAAAAGTAGGAAAATATCGAAATTTAAAGTGTAAAATTTATGGATTTTTTCTTTACAAAATGATAGTTTATAGCAGAACAAACCATATCTTAAAACTTAAAATTTGATGGTTGATTTGTTGACCATCCAGCCTCTTAATTAGTTTTTTTCTAATTTGTTTTCACTTGCAATTTAATAATTTGATGACCTAATTATGATAAATTAATTATATCCATAATTTGTATATGCGTTAAATCTGTGGATGTTGTACATATATGTACCATTAAAGTTCAGCCATAATGAATTTTGATGATTTTACAGTTGAAACAAAATAATCACTTGTATTGTCTACATCACTCTTCAGAAAATATCACTCACTTTCTGCAAAAGAAAGGGGGGCAACTTTGTTACAAACGATTTTAAAGTATATATATCATACATAAATTTTGAACGCAACATGATCATTTGTCTTTACTGTTGTCTTCATGATCAATTTGCTATCTGAAACATCTATATGCAAGTGGACCGAGAGCCTTAATTACAGCATCATAGAGGCACTGGTATGCACGTGAAACACTTGAGTTCTTTGAAAGCAGTTCATGTATGAATAAAATAGGAGATCTTTGTCTCTGGAGCTCTATACAAATGCTGTGCATCAAAGTTCCTGAAAATATTTGTGATATGGATGGACTTGGGAAGGGACACATCAAAAGATAATTAAACTGCATAGTTGCCATAATGCAAGTTTGAAACTGTGCAAATCCATGAATCAAATCACATTCTAATGGATGTTTCTTATTTTCTTTAGACCAGGCGACAAATGATTGAAGTCTGGAGCTGATCGCTTTTTGATTTTCAGTACCCATGCTTAAAACCGCATCTTCTATCAAGTTTTTCTCACATCCAGTAGGACCATGGTGAAAAAGTACCCATTTTACTTTCAACAAAATTAAACAAACCAGAACACTCTGCAAATGAAAAATGGTAACTCGTGGCTTGGCTTTCTTTATCCAAAATACAACGATTCCGAGAACTAACTCAAGGTCTTTGGTTATATGATCGATGCTAAAAGAAGGCATATTGATTACTAGACGGAGGATATTTTCTTTTCCACATGGTGAAAGGTCTGGAATCTCTGAAAGTGTTGGAAGTTTGCCATATTCAGATAAAGTATCTAAAGAGTGAACAAGTTTGCCCCTGATTTCTTGTCCACTACGATCAAACTCCTTGACAACATACATCCTGTTTGAAGCCACTCCCTCATTTGGTAGAAATCCATCAATGTGCTCTGAAAGTAAAATCCCATACATATATCTTCTTATACTTTCGCTGCATTGATAGGAGGACACTGACGATTTAGGATCTTCCACTTGGGGAACCAAAAGCCTTCTGTGTAATGTAATAATATCCATGCAACTTGGTGGAATAATTCCTTGTCTGTGTTGACAAACATACCACGCTGGAACCATCGATCCGTTCTGACCTCGTAATGGTTCGCTGAATATAGTGCTCTTTTCCATGAAGTAAGAACTCAGAGAAAATGTGGTACCTGTTGTATTTGGTTTAAACGCCTCCTCGGTAATTTTTATAGCCAATGAAATAGCGTCCTTATTTTGTGACTTTGACAGAATTTTCTCAATGCCTTCTCTATATGATTTTAAGTTTTGCAGCCAGAGAATGATTTTAAGAGTCCGTTTGTCGTCTGTTGGATCCGTGAGTTGTGTTTTTCCTTCTAATTGGATTGAAGCACAAAACGATTGAAATACTGTATGGTCCACATAGTCATTTCCAAGGAGGGCAGCTAATAATGGTAATACATCTCTTCCTAAAGACGGAAAGAATTTAACAAAATTATTGATCATGACATGGTATCGTCGAGCAGGAAGACAATGTTTCAGACTACCATTCTCCATTCTCATGCCTTGCAACGTGAAATTTAGGCTTTCAAAACGGATAAATCCAGATGTTATAGGTAAAATATAGAAATCACTATCGTCGGATAAAACTGGACAGTTGAACTGGTTTGCCAGATTTGCTATTTCTATGTCGGCCTCAAAATCACAAACAACAAACGGTATCGTAATTTCCAACAAAACCGCTATAAACGTGTCGCGTGCCATTATTGGCATAACCCTGCAATAGTCACGTTGTTGTTTTGTTAACTGAATGGCCATTTTTAGCCTCTGTCGAATTCTACTGAGAACAGTCTGGAATTTTTTATTATTTGGTTCATTCCCACCATCAAGAACAACAAATGGTTGTATCTTGCAGGAGTGAAGAAGGCTAAAAAACTCTCTGATTTTTAGAGCATACCTGTCATAATCTCCACCGTGAAGGAGGTCAAGTTTGTTTTTGTAATATAAAAAATGGTACAAGCTATTGCCGTCTATGACTACTTTTGTAGCATAAAGTCGAAATTCATCCGTAAGTTGTGGATTACCATTTATAAAGGTTGTCAATCCTAAAATCCCCATGTTTCATCGAGAATGTTGTTATTTTTGTCGAAACAATTGTAGACCTAGAAAGAGATATGTTTTTTATGGGGTCCTGAAAGTTACAACAGTGATACATAAATTGAGATACCAGGTCAACAATTATAAAAATTATTCATGATATTTTGCCGAGCAATTAATCAGGGAAATAGTCATCATAACTTTATAAAACTATCTAGTTTTACTTAAAGAAATTATTTTGAAAAAAATCTGAAGATTTTCTGTATAATTATGTATTGCATAAAAGTTTCACTTACGCATTCATATGAAAAATAATTTTCCCACTCTCTTATCTTGCCTTGTCTAAATACGAGCGTCCTTCACAACGGGTTTTTATTTTCTATGCTCATGCGTACATGCACTGTATTTGTTTAGATCTATCGTCGTCAAGAAGCAACACTTCTTTATATTGATTTGTGTTAAACTGTGTACGTGTACCATAATTTCAACTCTTTCTGTTTGATATATTTAAAAAGTTCACATATTTCAAATGCAAGTACCTTAGCTCTGAAAAGCGAATTGTTGGCCAATATTTGTTAAAGTTCAAAATGGTTTATGAATTTCTTTTGATAGATTTTTTTTCTTATGCAATTCAAAATAATCTTATATGTTAAAAGGCACTCATTAACCTGATTTGCACAGTCATGACCCTATTAACACTTTTATATAACGTCAATAAGCTCTGATTTATTGTTTATTGTTATTCAATAGATCTGTTTAATTATTGACTATTTAAAATGTTAATAATTTATATAAAGATAGAAGAATATACAGTTCAATCGTTTAAGTGCTGTGTCTTTTTTTATAGACGCTTTGCAAGACAGTTGTATTCTCGGAATCAATTCATTTACTAGTTTTTTGAAATGCAGGTGCAAGAAACTCATTTGTTATCCATAAATATTTCTTTAATTTCAGACCAGGGAAAACATTCTTAATTATCCAGAAAGTTATACATGTATCTATGTAAATAAATATACTAAGTTCTATATCTATCTATCTATCTATCTATCTATCTATCTATCTATCTATCTAATAAACTACTAGTATATATTTCTGATTGTTTTCGAGTTCAAAGTGGTGAAAGGAAAAAAGTACGTATATTTATCTATTTGGTTTTCTCAGAAGAAACTGACTTGATAAAACTAAAAATTTCTACAGATATAAGGCATATATTTTAACTTACAAATTCATTTGACAGAAATACTCTCCGTCCTTATAACCACGAGCGCACTTAACAACATAATTTTAGTCTCTTTTCACATGCTCACATGCACTACGTTTGGTTAGATTCGTCGTCGTCAAGAAACAAAAGACTACTTCTTTATATTGATTCGAATTGAACTGTGTACATCTACATGTACCGTGATGTTTACTCTTTCTATTCAATACTTACACAACAATAATTTAAATGCAAGTAACCAGTTTAAAAAGTGAACTCAGTGGGCCAATATCATTTCCAAATGATTTTTAAATTTAATTTATTTTTCATATGCAATCCAACATAAATCAATATGTTGAAAGGCATTCAGTAAACTGAATTCATATTGATTATTGCGCGGTCATGACGCAGTTGATTCTGTTTTTAAACATCGACAAGGTCTGGTTTATCGATTAAATGCTATTCAAGTGTTATGTTCAATAAACGAGAATTTAAAAAAGTTTGTTTACAAAGTGAAGTGCATGGTGTATGCATCTATGTAAAGATACATAAATGTAAATTGATTTCCCATTTTTCTTTTAAGGTGGAAGGCTACATCGTCACAACATGTCTGACTTCCGTTCGAAACGCCATTGTGTTCCGGATTGATAACATTATGTCGTGGTACAAAATAGCTATACACCGTTTAATTGAACTCTTCTAACTGAGGAGATGAGATTGGAATGAAATCACCAAAACGCTTAGAAAATATGTCAATTTTCTTCTTGTTTAAAGCTTTTAACTAACATTGATTATCAGCTGTTTTGTACGGAAAACGTGGAATCTAAAAAATATACCGTTTCCCTGCTCTGCTGCTATTGGCAAAACATTTTTGTCATGTCATCTGCAACAGACGATCATACATATGTGGCGGATTATCGATATAGGTAAGCAGATGTCAAATTTTCATTTAAATTATATATGCCTATGATGAATATAAAACGAAAGTACCGTAGTGCGATCTTTTGAATTGATCCTAACTTCCCAAATTAAAAAAAACATTTGCAGTAAAAGACTTTTACTGAAACTTTGACATTAAACTAATGTATTTTGATTAAAATAGATACAGCTAGGTAGCAATAGCAGTGGAAGCCCGCAAGCCAAATGAGGGAAAGACAGAATTCTGAAAAGGAGCATGTTTTTCATTTCCACACATGCATGTGTATCACTATGGACATCTAATGTATGTATTAATATGCGTATGGTTGTTGTTTATGATTGCTATTGTATATAAAAAAGTAAAAGGCAATTTATAATATAATTATAACTACTAATATTCTGTTCTGAAGAGTTAAATATATATAATGCATTCATCAATAATATAATTTTTCAGCTTCAAACATTATCATAAGCACTACTTATCTTATATCTACATATTTAGCATAGACTTGTTCCTTTTTTTAATTTTTCTTCGTGATTTTTATTAATTAAAAAATTGATCCCAAGATATTTGAGACCATGTAAAATAAAGAAACACAACTCTTAAACAGGATCTTTCATACCAAGATTTTTGCAATAATTAAGTATTTCCTTTAATTTTTCAATTTCATTCAATTTCTTTTCTTCATCCCATTCACCAACGAATATTGTTTATATTTTCAGGTTTTTGTGGGATTTTGTCCAGCAGTTTGCCTTAAAAGAATTTTTTTTATATTTTAGTTTCATGTTTATGTGGATTCCAATAAAAATCATACAAACTTCATTCATGATCTTTTGTTTTTCATTTCTAAACTTACTAACATTTCACTTTCATAAGAATTTTAAAACAGAAATGTTTAAAAATTTGATACATAATTAAGGGGTTATCTGGAACCAGACTGATATTTTAAAAATTCTCTAGAAAATAGTGTATTGTATTTTGAGGTCTATTATTGTTGAATACTGTGCCTAGTATTGGTAACAAATGCATACAACAAAAATCTCTTACACTTATTTGGTGTATAGATCCACCTTAACCATGGTACATGTATACTTGTTTTAAAAAATTTCTTAATTTGTATTTAACAGTTAACACAAAACTAAATGCATTATATATGTGTTCAATCACTCGATGTCAGAGTAGCAATTCATTTTAAAGTATTTAATCCTTTTAAACGTGTCTTTTAAGACGTGTATTTACATAATTCGTTCATATAAAAGTTTTTGAAATGTAGATGCAAGAAAATTACTTAATCGGTTTGTTACGGACTGTTTACAGAAATTTGTGGTGTCGGTAACAGAGAGAGAGAGAGAGAGAGAGAGAGAGAGAGAGAGAGAGAGAGAGAGAGAGAGAGAGAGAGAGAGAGAGAGAGAGAGAGAGAGAGAGAGAGAGAGAGAGAGCGAGCCAGCCTTGCCAGACAGCTTGTCTAGACTCGGTTAATTAAACAATGTTTATATTATCAACCATTCTACACGTGGTTGAACACGAACGATAACTCGGTTCTGAATATCATCGTTAAATTTAAAAATCCACTAGATGGTGAAATAAGACATACATCTTAAAAGATGTTGATATTTTAATATAAATCAAAGTAGAATATGATATGAAAATCGACCAGTAATTACGTATTTTGAGAGTATTATCCGAACACTTATACTTACGCTCAAAATTTCTTTGAGAGGGTTTATATAGGCTTTGCCTGTTGCCTAATCCATTTGATTACTCAATAAAATATGTTTAAATTTACATTATAAAAAAAATCACAGGAACTGAACAAATCTCGGTGAAGTCTCGTGAACTTTCATTCGAGCACCTCTGGATTTATTACACACTTACCAACGATAAAGAAAACATTCCGAGCACATTCGCAGGGGTGAATGTGAAACAACAATGCAGATTTTGAATTTGTAACTGCTCTGCGGGTATAAACGTCACATTTTCAGGGGTGAGGAATTTCAAAAGCCAGAAAAAATAGAGGATATTTTAACGTTTTTAACAAACTGAAACATGTGCATAAAGTAAACGATTCCAATTCATATGTATATATAGAAAAGATAAACAAAACAGACGTTGCGCTTTGTGGTTGTTGTGGGTTTTTTTTCGAAACACCAACTCATTAAATGTTCGTGTATAACATAATTTTATGGAAAGACTACCTTAATACTTGTGTAACATTTATGTATGTTACACAATCATATAGTACATTCTTTCATTCGTTTTTAACGTTGGTTTTATTTGCCCATCTGTATTTATATTTAATAGAATTCCATACATGAAAGCATTTGGAACCCAAACAAAATATGGTAAGTTGAGATAACAATTTACACGATTTACATGAATCATATTTACAAAGAGTGTTCCTGTTATTATACTCTGTTCCGAGTTGTTTGCTTCCACCACTGTTTGCTTGATATTTCGATAATCATAAATACCTTTGTGCTCAAACTACGTTCATCCGCTAATTTGAAAAATGTCCAGATTATCTGTTTTGAAAGCCCCCCTCTACCGTTTCACGTTTCAATACACATCCAAAAATAGAAAGTCTACGGGGAATTTGCATTGCATCAGCCATTAATAAGTCCGGATGATAACGTTGAAAAATTGCTTGAGGTATCCCGAGTACCTCCGAATGGAGAAAAGATGTAAACATTTCCCAATTTAAATCTCCGTAAGAAATTTTTTTTCGTTCCTGTGAACTTTTATGAGTGAAAAATGATAAGTGTTCGATGAAGATATCTTGAATATATTCCCTTTTATCGATAACAACTGTTATTCTTTCACATGAATGTGTATTTTTATCAAAAATCATGACGATCGTACAACCTAAGATACCGTAATACGTATATGTATATTAGCTTTAGGAGACCGATTTTCTGTTCTAGATTCCATATATATATATATATATATATATATATATATATTATTATCTGATAGCATATTCCCTATACTTAATTGGTTATTCTTCCATAAAATGTTTAAATGTTGTTAGCAAGCATAATTTTATATTCATTTTACAAGCTGAAATCTCAATCGCCCTAAGAAGAGTTAATTTAATTTTTTGGGCACTATTCTCTTTCCTTTATCTGACAGACAGATCTAAAGATATAATAGTCTGTGTACTAGATTGCTTCAAACTAAATTTCATAAATAACATATAGAGCTTTCATGCTATTCATATGAATCAAGGCTAGGACAACGAAAAAATAGTACTATTTCCATTTGAAGTGTAGAGTCATGTCTAAGTTATTCAATCGTGATTATTTATCTTTATAGTTAGAACATAAACAAGTTCAAACGTTTCCGTCAAATATCAATTGTTTGATCTAATACACTAAAACTTTTATCTTTTAATTTTTTGCTCTTTTCTACTGCAAAGACAGCCAACATTTGACAACACTGCGCAAGTACAATTGAAAAACAGCAAACAGTAAAAGAAATCCCGAAGAAATTGGTTATATTTTCAGTCATGTTTTCAAATCCGATCAAATATTAATATGTACAAAGTATGATGGCAATCATCTGTGTTTATTAAAATATGAATTATGAATGTGAATAAACTACTTTCATCATTTGTTCATAAATGTTCCACTTTCACGTGACTATCTTCTCTGGTGACTAGGAAATTGATCACAAAAATGACATTGTATATACAAATGAGGTTCACAAATGTGTACATGTAGGTCATGGTAATTATAAAATAAAAATTACTGTAAAAAATGTAGCAAAAATAAAATACAATGTAATTAGAAAATAAAACAGTATGTCAAATATGTCAAATACTTGTTTCAATACTAGAAACGCCCGGTTCCCATTAACAACGACAAAGTACACGTTTGATGAAAGTATGCAGCACTAGTATTTAAAATTATTTACATCTTCAATATTACATAGCTCTGTTTTAATTACTCTATACAGGGTTATTTTCGCCCTGTGTTATATTTGCCTTTCTTCACTTGCAAACGATTTCGCCCTGTCTTGAAATTCGCTAAGACATAGGTTTGCTTAAAGAGATAATTTAAGACCTTGGCATCCGCCCAGTCTTAAATTCGCCCGCAGACAACGAGGGCGATAGGGGCGAAAATAAAACGACGGCGAATATTTCCCTGTATACAGTAATAAGTATGGAATCATAATTGAAATTGACAGAATTTTTCCGAATTGCCTTAGCTGCACCAATGATATGAACCATCAAATAAATAGATCAATCAACAATCCAGCTATGTAATCTACTGAAACAATCGATCCATCGATCTATCGATCAATCAATCAGTCAGGAAATCTACAAAATGTCTATACACAAATATATCACAGTAAGTTAGTTGTGTCCAATAAATATTTGTATGCTTTACATCATTAAATCGACCCCCCCCCCCTTTCCTCGTTTGTTAAATAATTTTTTCCACAGGAGGCGACGGTCAAACATGGTTTACCACACGCAAGCATGCAGAGTAAAAACACAGTGTATCAAGGAATGCTCACACCAATTGACTCTATGACTTTGATTACTAATGATTTTATACAAAAATACCCAGTTACAAAATTAATGAGTAAAGAAACTGGTAAATATTAACAAATACAATATTGCATGCATTTTGAAGTTTCTTTGACTGAACAATGCATTAAGAATTATCCTAAGATTTCTTAAATGAATCTGGTTATACAGATTTGAAAATGGTTTTCATGTAGCCTAATATATGTGTTTAAACAAACTTAAATATTGTTTATATCCTAAGAGGTAGTGCTCTATCACCTATAAACTCTATGTTTACGTCAGCAGCGTGACGTCACCGTTGTCAAGATGGGATGGGTTGACCGATCGTGTGCACCTGACCGTGACGGAGTGTGAAGAATTTCTCTCTGTCGATTTTCTTTTTATCCAGCTCTTCTCCAAGCTTGACTGGTGGCTCCAGGTAGAACTGACCAATAAAAAAATCAGATACAAATTAAAAACAACCCCCTTTTGGATGGGAATATGAATTATTTATAATGAAGATTAACTGACCTCCCGTGTCATTTTGAAGGTTCCCCAGTGGATTCCCAGGGCGTGCCTCGCTTTGACATCCTCGTATACCTTCACTGCTTCTTCCGGGTCAACGTGCATAGGCCTCATAAACCATCTGAATCAAAGTGTTGAGAACTATATTTAATGTAATTATACATCTAGCTGTGTTCATTGTGAGGTATATATGTGATAAAGTGACACAAAAGCTAAATTTCAACACAACATACCAGACGCACTTTTAAAAATGTCATTGTGGATTACACTAGATATATTTAATTAAGAGAAGTTATTAACATTTTTTATTCCGAATTGTTTAAAAAAATTTCTTTAAGGGGCCGTGATGGGCAACAAATTATCCATCAAATCTGACTTTTAAATTTCAGTTTCATATTTCTTTCAATAAACTATAATTGTTTAGTGAAGAAAAATACCTAAATCTTAAATATTTCTATATCTTTATAAAGAACTCTTTGACTCATTTTAGTATATAAATGGTCACTGCCATCCAAACCTCTTTTTTTATTTAAAAAAAAGGGAGTATTAATGATTATTTATTAAGAATTTTAACCTTGGATAATATGCGCCAATGGGAATTGCTGCAAAGTCGATAGGACCATATTTTCTGCCAATCTGTTTGAACCCACTGCAGTAACCGGTATCTCCAGCAAAATAGAAGCTGTGTCGAGGTCCTTTTACAATCCAACTACACCAGAGCGCCTGGGCATATGTAACCAACACAATCATATGACGTGTAATGATACACGTGTATTGGGTACATGTGTAATAGGCATAATAAATAATGTAAATGCTTTACTTGAATACATTCATTGAGCTATAAACTTTCATTTTACATAATCTGGCAAATCCGTAATGCAACATGCATCATCGTATAATTTCTATATATCTTGCCACATGAAATAACGTACCTTCATTGAATCCCACAAGGTTCGTTCGCAACGATGTTGGCATGGTACACTAGCGAATTTAAAATCGGGTCTCCCGGGGAATTCTGCCTCCTCCCACCACGACAGCTCCACAACATTCTTACAACCTGCGTTGATCATCCACTCCTTCGTTCCCGAGGCAACGAACCACGTGATCTTGTCGTCATATTTGGAATTAAGGCTCTTCACGCTTCCGTGATCAAGGTGATCGTAGTGATTGTGGCTAATGATTATTGCGTCTAAGTGGGGCAAGTCTTTAATTTTGCAGGGTGGGGGTCGATATCGTTTTGGTCCCAAAAACTGCACGGGGGAACACCTGTCACTAAATATTGGGTCCGCGAGAATTGTGAGTCCGTCCATCTGTACTAAAACGCTGGCATGGCCTATCCACATGATTTGGATGTCTGATTCCGGCGGGTTTTTTAGTTTCTGGAAATCAGGAGTCTCTACGGGGAGAGTCTTGTCCAATTCCTGTGATGAAAAAATAAAGAAAAATAGGGTTTTTTTTAACAAAATAAAAACAAACGCTTTAATTTGGAGCATGCCTTCATATGATAATTTTCAACACAGAAAAAATTAATAAAATTCAAAATGTTTAAGATGACATTCTAGTAGGATGTCAGTACTAAAGTTCATGTTCTGTTCTTGCAGACTTTTTGGTTCATGATGGCTTTTTAATCAAACGTACCCTTGGACTCGGAATGTTGCTGTGATCTTCGCTTCTCATGAGTTTCAGAAATGTTCCCATTCCTGGGGTGTCTTCCCAGGTGTCAAATGGGTTCTGGTACCTGCCGTTCTTAAAGATGGGGCGGATCAAGTCCTCCTCTGTACTGTCCATTTCTTAATTCATAACATAATTTTAATGCATTGATTTTTTCACACTTATATATAAACAATAGCACACTGTCGGATCAGAGAAATAAATAACGTTATTTATGTCTCTGGTCGGATACAATTAGTACTACAGTATCAGGCCTTCTATGGCAATTTTTACATCAAGAGAAATTTTACAGATTAACAAAGGCCTTTACGATTAACCGATATCTTATAGTTTAAGCTGTACGCCAAATAATTTTATATAATTTAAAAATAAAACCACATGCATATACAATGAATTAAAGCAACACACAATGTTAATGCTTAAGTTGTAATGAATTTATTTCTTGGCGATCTGGCGCACCATACTGTCTTTCATACTGATTAGCTGAGGGTACATATGAATATTTATGTTGTAAACAAAACACGGATGTAACAGTTTTAAAAATGCTTTCAGTGAATAAACATTTTAAAAGAAATAGAACGATTTTGGACGATGTACTGGTATTTATATTTGATTTTCTTATTAGCTAATACCGCTGATTAGCTTTTAACCCAGTTTTAATAGTTACGTAAAATTTGATGATATAAAGCAATAATATAAATTCAAATTATTATTTTTTGTTGGTATGCTCTGTTTTCATTGAAAGACATACAAATAATCAAAAAATTAACTTACCTTATGATTTTGACAGGCTTTTAATAATTGGAGACTTCAGAAGAAACAGTCGTGTATTGAATAAAATTCCTCGAGCGATTCGCGTTCTAATTAGCGACCCTCAAAGTAAGTTTGGAAATCCAGGATAATTACGCAATATCATATTTTTACCAATATGCATCATGGGACCATCTGCGATATATCTAACGACAGTTTTCATGGATTCTTCATCTAGCGAAGATGCATAACGGGTGCCATTATCTAGAACAACCTGGGTGTATTTTATGTAAACATTCTGGTCAACCTGTACGGAAGCCCGTGAGAACCATAAAACAAAACTAATCTAAATTTATTCTGGTGTTTGTTTTTATAGATCGTCGATGCGTTGTAACTATTTTCTGTACGCTAAAATTAATTCAAACATTATTGTATTATTTTTCTTCTTAATATTTTACCCAAAAAAAAACCATATAACAAACATGAATTAAAAAGAGATAAGGTTTGCGTACTAATAGTTCTATGTGATATGGACAATGTATATATACATGTGTATTTGGAAAACGAGTTTTAAAATGTACACAGACTTAGATAGAAAACTAACTGTCAAATCATTACGTATATCTTTGCATGTGATCAAAAGCTAATCTACAGTAGCATGGGATGTAACACTAGATGATATCCCGCGCAAATTATACGACTATGCCAGGATATATCAAGGAGCGTGCAGGGATAAAAAAAACTAAAACTGAAATAGATAACATATAAATGTACGTAGTCTTTATTTTCTCTATTTTTATTTTTACTTTTTTATTTTTTTTTTTTGGTTTCAGCTGGCCGGAAAAAATCACTATTTTATTTTTAATTTTATTGTTCAGACTAGTAATTTAGTACGCCATATCTCTAAATTTTGGATTTTATAAGTTTAAAATTTCACTTTATTTTTATCCCTGTCCCAGATAAGACTTGTCGAGGACAATGAATATGTTAAAGCTGCTTGGTCCGATTTTTTTGTTATTATATTATCAAAATGTTTTCTATACAAACCATTTAAATTAGAAAGTTATGGACTTTTTCCTATTTACACCAACAGAATCAGTCTCCCTTCAAAGTTAGAAACATTCAAAGTAAATAAAAAAAATTTTCTTTTGGGGCAAACGAAAAAACAAACCAAGATGCATCACGGGAATGTTAGAAAAGGAAACCGTTTGGTTTCGTCCCCCGAATAATTGGGGTTATTCAACCCGCGTGCTATGCATCGATTGTAAAGAAAGCAAATGTCAAAAATATTAGCGAACAAAACGTACACATGTTTATTTGTATTTTGTCTAATCATTTCGACCTTTATTTAAAGCGATGTCAAAGTCGTAATACCACCATACCCGTCTCATCGTCAGGGTTGAATTTTAACATGAGGCGAAATAACGCAGTACCATTTTATGTCGTTTGTTGTGTTAGCAAATTTTGTACGTATTTTTTTTCATTGAAATTTGGTTTAATTGACTGGAAAAATAACTGCAATGTCTATTATTATACATATACTTAGTATAACCATTGTTTAAAAGCGTGCAAATAATTGATATAAAATCAAGCAGCTTTAAGAAAAAATGATAGGACTTGCAAAGCCACACTAAAAAAAAGAGGCCAACAGGTAAAAAAAATAATTTCCTTCCATCGTAACTCGCAACTCGCAACTCTTAGTGAAACAAACTTATGTGCTACGTTCACGTTTACGTCTACGTTTACGATCTCCGATAGGTTAGTGAAACGGTCGCCTGGACATCCCGTTCTGGAATGATCTTTCCATCAAAACTAAAACTGTATCAAAATGTTCCGTTTTATTTATTGACTTTTCTGTATCCAAGGAATCTGCCCGCGATGCATGATGAACCCGTCTTACACTTTTCGCAAAGGCGTTAGTAAGTTAGTAAGTCAACCCGCTTCTTGGTTACCCCGTTCTAGAAAATTCTATCCCGTTTTCTCACCAGACGTTGTGCTAAATTCGTGAGAGATTTAATTATATCCATCAAAACTAATACCGTGCATTCCAAAAAAGAATTGCCTTATTTTATTTATTCGACATTTGTCAAATCTTAACACCTATTTGTACACTAAGAACGTTTCAATTAAATATTTTCACTCTTTACGTATTCATTCAATATTATTTCATTGAAAGTACATATTTTCATGCAAACCGACCTGGATCTGCAAAAGCGTGTCTACCACCTTACTCTCATTTTCGCTATTTCGGGTTGGTTCATGGAAAATAAAATTAGGTTTTTAATTAATTTTATAATTATTATCAGGTAAAATTCAATTATAGCTTACGGACATCATATCACTAGTGAGGAATATCAAAGGTGTAAACATTTAATCTATTGTTATATGCATTGAGATTAAAACATTTATACAATTACATAATGATTCATATCTCGTTTTTTTTTTCTTTAAAAGCATATTAATTTTGATTAAACGTAAACTTCGCCTATTAAGAAAAAAGCTTGTTCATTATTGGCTATTTCATGTCAATCTTTCCTTGAAAACGAGTACTTGTTCAGATTTAAAATTCTTAACAATAAAATCAAAAACATGTGAATTTTACACGTGATTTATCAGTGACATACAAAAATGCAATCGCAAGTACAATTAGAATTAAAATAACTTTTGCTTTTCATGTTTTTGGAAACAAATAGCATGTTCTGTAAAATAGAAATTGGTGTGAACATAATGAAGTGCAGTAAACGGAACAATCTTATAATAAACCGAGACAACTTGAAATATTTGAGAGAGAGAGAGAGAGAGAGAGAGAGAGAGAGAGAGAGAGAGAGAGAGGGGGGAGAAAGAGAGAGATTGGGTGCGTGGGTGGGTGGGTGCTGATATTCAGGGGCACAAGTAGATTGTACGCCAAGAATCGGTATTACAAATATAATTAGATGAAGTGGAAAAAAAGTAATGGCAAGTTTTCAAAGGAGCATGACTTTCAACATTTGAGTGGTCTTACAAATACAAATGCCAAATGCCGTGGTTGAAGTTAAGCCTATTACAATCCATGGTGAGGACAATATGTAATCGCTGGATATATTTCAATATTGATAAGTATACTATAGAAGCAGTCACGTTTATTCTCTCAAATGTTGATGTCTAATTAAAATATTTGATTTTTTTAACACTGCCTTTCCAATACTCACACACAAACAGATTGTCATTATTGTCTACAGATAAAGCATAAGGATTCTTCAGATTACAGTTATCAATGTAACAGAGAAACTGTCCATTCTGATTCAGAATGTGGATACAATGGTTGACACCGTCTGCTGTCAGGATATGACTCTGACTGTCTGTTGTAATACCACGAGGTTCAACTGGTTCGTTCTTGGTAACTGAGGGATGACCAGTGTATCTCCATCTGAGTTTCCCGTCCTGATTAACCACCACTACTGCACCAGCTTCACTGTCGGCTACACAGATGTCATGGTTTCTGTTCTCAGTGATGTATTTAATTCTATTATTCCCGGAGTACAAAGGTTTACCTTTATCATCAAATTGAATTGTTTGTTTCTCTGTAGATCTCGAGTAACGGACAACTTTGGCTTGAGTTTTATCATCACTGTACATGATAACCAAGAGATCACCAGTAGCGGTGATGCAAAGATTAAAGGGATTCCACTCCTCTAATCTGATCAACTCTTCTGTCTTTCCAATATTTACTTCATATACTGTATTCAGTTTTCCGTCAGAGACAATTAGATTCCCATCAATGTCTACATCTAAATCATTAGGAAATTCTCCAGATTTTGTATAGACCGTCTGAAGGAGCGAACCCTTCATGTTGAAGCATTTGATATTATTGGTCTGTCCACTCGTCCATATCCTGTCATCGTTATAACAGGTAACATTGCGTAGTTTTTCATGTCCAGTCTCCATGGTGGCAACAAGCTCCGGTTTATACAGTAGTTCTCTGACTGAAGTATTGGGTTGGTTAAGTGACAAGAGATTATCTCCGGTAGTAGTAGATAATGGAATAATCTTTCCAAACAAGCAATACATCTTCGCATTATCTATTGGTTTTGATATGAATGTTGGCATTGATACGTGAACTTTGGGTGGTAACTTGCTAAACTCTCTGATCCTAGAACTGTATTTAATTGTAGGAGATACTTCAGTGGATTGTTCGAGTTCCTCTAAATCTAGTAAAGTTTGCTTTATGAGAGACTGTACCTGTTTGATTTCATTTAAATGTTTCTGTAAAATGCCTTTGTGTTTTACTTTTATCTCGCTTATTTCAGATTTCATTTTGTTGATAATGATTTCGATTTCTCTCTGCCATTCCGCTCCTTGTTTCGATAATTCTGTTGTAAGTTCCTCATATCCTCTGTCCAGATTGGCAAGTTTCTTTTCCATGTCAAAGACAATTTCTTCATATTTAGGAGAAATAAGGTTTTCAAATTCTACTTTATCTTTTTCAATGACGTCTTTCTTTGCCTTGTAAACCTCTGATAATTCTACAAATGTATGCCCTCTGTGTTGCACAGATGCCATACATGAAGAACAAACCAAACTAATGTTGCAGTCCTCACACTGAAAATCACAGATTTTGTGTGAATGGGTTTCACATTTCGGAAAAATGAGGGTTGATCTGCGTTCCTTAAAAGGGACTATTTTATGTTTGTCATATTCATCTAAAATATGATCTAGTATACAGGGCTTGCACAGGTTGATATGACAAAAGTCACAGTAGCTGTGTATTATGGCAGTCTCACAAAGGTCACATCGGTGAACATCCTGGGCACTAGATTGTGGATCCATGGTTGCTCTGCAAAAACAAATTTTAATATTTAAAAACTTTATAGTGAATAGCACTAAAAAAAATATTTACTTGAAATATAAATGTGCATTCTTAATTTTAATAAACACATCGGGAAATAAAAAGTTGTAGGTATAATATTTTTTAAGTCGAAAATGAAATTGAAACTTTTTTTGAACACTTTATTGCAATTCACAATCAATATCACTAAAACATTTGTAATTAGTTTGGTCTAAGTAATACATGTCAATAAAGGAATATCCCAACAACCCCTTTTAAAGACTCTCGTATTGGTGCATGTATAAAACTGGGAAGAGCTAAAATTGACCTATCCTCGCTAGTGTAATAGATAACACATGTACGTTTTTCTAGATCCTTCTATTGCTAATCTTATATTGTATTTGATTCATTTTTTTATTTATACACAAGATACTTGATATAGTAAAGAATATATATCTAATCTGTAATTTTAGAAAACTGATTCCATTCGTTTTTAATTTAATATACGAGCAAAGAAACGTGTGACGTCATTTAGCCATTACACATTCTATCAGATAACACCCCTTCCCCAATCTTTCCTTTTTGAGATTGAAAATTGAATATCACGGATCACTTTGAGACCTTTTTGGAGATACTAGTAGATATTTTGAGAAGATGCCGTATCATGTGGCTTTAATATACCTTTAATGTAACATTTTAAAACAACCCCATAAATGTTCATGACAGTAAAATACACAGAACGTAGAGTGAAAGTAGATTGAATTTAATTTCTTGTGCCATTTATATGAATCACTTTTATAAAAGACTTAGAGTTAGGTCAAGTACAAAAAATGAATACACACCGTGTTTAGTAAGAATTTATGTTTTTTTAACCGTCTCAGGCGTCTGGTTACCGGTAACTGCCTAAAACATGGCCGACCCTGCCCTGAATTCTCATAAAAAGGGCAAAATATTAGAGTTACTTTCCTTACGTTATATGTGGTAGTATATTTAATCAATTGGGTCATTTGCGCCACTGGTGATATAGCGTTCGATATCAATTCTATTTCGTTGGTGTAAATATTAGACCCATACTCAGAAGGACAGTATTAATCATTTTACAAAAATTTTAAGAAAGAGTTTGGAGAACGTTTTACTTGGGAAGTCTAATCTCAACTTTTACGATTAAAGAAAAGTTGTAGCGATTCTTTTAAATTTTGATTTAAACAAATGTACTTCGGAATACCCCAGAAGGTAACTACTCCATGGTATGATTTATCAAATCTTTTTATAAAGCTAAACTCTAGTTGAACTCTGTGGCCTAGAAAATGCTTTAACGCATAAATGGATAATTATAAGCAAATTTAAAAAGAAAAAAATAATTGCTTCAATAAAATAGAAACCTAAGGTTTCGCTTAAGTGTTATCAAACATATAATTGTGATATGAAGTTAATATAGAGATATAAGAAAATAAATAATGTGTTGTATTAAATTCTTCATATATTATACATGTGTATGACAATTTATTAATATTTTTGTTATTTAAATAAGTACAAATCTAATAATTAAGGCGTCAAATGTAGGTAGTAGATCGTAAAACTTAACGAATGTTTTATGATATTTATTGATAATCAAATTAATATAATTAGATCGTAACTATTGTAAAGTTAAATCTAAATAGTATCATATAAAACAAATACATGTTTATTAACTTTCAAAAATTCGAAGATTTCCAGAATCCCAACAGGCGTTTATTAATTCCTATTTAACACAACAAATACCCCATTTTCAATAAGATATAAGATAACTGACTTTTTTGTTTGGGGGGGGGGGTATAATCATGCAAACCTACGCAACTCGCGTATTTGAAAAAAAAAGTATTGAACTAATAGCATACGTTACGTTGGTTTGTTGTGTTATCACAAAGACTCAGGAAAATGTTGACATTTTTACGTCATTTTAAAGATCTGAGTGATAATATTTGTAAACATATTAGCAGTTTTGGCATGGGGTACTCCCGTTGAGACCGGACTAATTCGTATTGAGCCTGTAGCTGAGAGTACGAGCAAATTTTTACAAAATAGAGGACGAATTCCACTTTATTCTAAAATGTAAAAGATAGATAGATAGATAGATAGATAGATAGATAGATAGATAGATAGATAGATAGATAGATAGATAGATAGATAGATAGATAGATAGATAGATTACAGAAGTGATCTTTATTAAAGTGTTAGGTCTACAATTATTTCTTAATTAACTTACGACATACTGTTAAAACTCTCATTTGTAATTTTCCAAATCAAATTCTTATTTTAAACGACAAACACCTCATTATGATAAATGAGTCACTTACAATTAAACCTTTCTTGTCAAACATAACATTAGGTTAGACATATTCAACAAATCACTACTGGCTCAAACAGTACTGTAATTGCTATTTGTTACTGATAGAATCTGATATTTACTGATCGTTTTCTGTTAGTACTGAGAATTCCTGATATTTACTGATAATTTTACTGTTGTTACTGATAATTGCCGTTGATACTGATATTTACTGATATTTACAGAAGTCCTTGTGTGAGTTCTGATAATTACTAATATTACTAAGATCTACAGTTGGTTCTGGGAATTGCTGAAAATCGCTGAGAATATTTCAAAAACACAAAACCTTTTTTAACTATACAAAAGACAAAATTCAGATTTAACGCAATTTACATGTGTGTATTCAGTATTTATATGTTACAGTATAGAAACAAAGTATACCATTGAGGAAGTCAGCAAGACTCAAAAGCAAGTCTATTTTCCGTGGCGAAGTTATAACGTCAGAAAATTGGAATTAAAGGCACGCGTATCGTTTTGTGACGTAGGCAAGTTATGTTATACGATAAAGATGAATGAGGATAGCCAGTAATAAAGGGCATTGCAACATGTGTATCAATTCATCGAACTGACGCACCTTTGTGCAGGGAATTAGTCTATTTACAGCGATTTTCAGAAAATCTGCTAAATCTTATTATGTGAAAACTGAGTAGAGGTATAAATAATATTTCAATCTATATATAGAATCATTTTTTGAATATATGTTACTCAACATCTCTATTGAGGTTTGGTCCAGCTAATCATATCAAACTTTATCAAATTTATTGATGACATATTATATTATATCATATTATATTATTATGAAAACCTACCCTGAAAAGTTGTTTTCGTGATCCATAGGTTTCTGAGTTTTATCTCTAATATTTATTTGAGATCCGTCTGCGTGGTAATAATGTTATCGTGTTTCAAACACAGTGTCGCTGATAAAATCAAGCGACGCCATTTCAATGAAATATATAGTAAACTGCACATTTTAGTCGAGAAATGCATTTCAGTCTATGGTCCAAACTTTTAAACGATTTAGACGAAATTAATTGTACTCAACACAATAACAGAAGATATAGGTTTAAATCAATTCATAAAAAAATCAATCTGTGTTCTCGGCCAATTATTTGCAAAACAACTTTCAAGATTTAAAAGATTATATTAAACCTTATATTTTTGTTATGACGTCATCAAATCCTTACATCTGCATGAAAACCAAAAAATGAAAATGAGTTGATTGACAAGACTAGCTGACTAACACATCATGTCGAGAAACAAATTATGTAAATACGTATACTAATTAGACATTCTTATAGATGTTATCGAATGCACAAATGCAATGAATGTTAGGTTGTGATGAGAACAAAAATGGCTATTTTTCTTTGCCTGAAACTCTGAGTCAATCAATGCAAAAATAAACAACTATTGACATGATAAGTTTGTAATCGTATAAATTGAATAGATTAAGTCAAGAGAACTTAAATAGATCGGTAGAAAATACAGAAATAATAATTGTAAAAGAAGCAAAACTAATGCATACAATTCAATTAATCTACTTGTTTAAACATGATTTTAAATGAAGGAGTTCAAACGCACACCCGTAGCTTTTAGAACAAAATCTGACAATGTAAGTAACGTTTATAATTTTTTAGCATTTGATAATTATAAATGTTTGGTTTGTATAAACTGCAATTAAGCTTTTTTAGTTATCTCCATTTATGTTTCTAAAATTCATTTGTCATTTTTTAGAAAAATGAATGAATTTGCTAAACTTTGAGTCCTATTGTAACGTCAGCAAACCCGCGAGCTAGGTTAAGCATAAATAACAAATTTTTCGCCTTGTTTGTTGTGGTTGAGTTTTTAGAAATTGCAATGCAAGAATATAACATAAGATTATATTCTTCATATCTGTATTGTAAGAACACTTCAAGATTTTTGCTGAATAATCAAAAAGCTATGTCATGATTGTACTCATTAAAATTTGCATTGCTTGTTTAAAAAATACAATTGTATATAAATTATCATAAGAAAAAAGAGTGGTCGAAATGTTTTACTTAGATGACGTTGTAATAGATCTAATTTCATAATTTATTATGATGTACTATAGTCTGTCCCAAGATATTAATGCTGCATATTTGAACGATTTTTAATAAAAATACACATACCTGTGACAGAAGTGCAATTAAAATCGATGAAAGGAAAAATTTTCAGGATAACTTCATTCGCACTTTATCATTTTTCCCTCGTAAAAATTCACAGGAACGAAAACAGATTTCCTACGGAGATTTATAATGGGGAATGTTGACATCTTTTCTCCATTCGGAAGTACTGAGTCGGGACACCTCGCGCAATTTTTCAACGTTATCATCCGGGCGTGTTCATCTCCTTGGCAGTGGAAAAACCCTGTAGACATTTTATTTTTAACAGTGTATTGATACCCGCCAAACTGGATGGGGCGTTTCAAAAAGGAAATCTAAGGATTTTTTCATACTTTTGAATAAACATCGTCTGAACCAAGAGGTATTTATAAATATCGAATACTTTTAGGAAATATGCGGCAACATATCTTGGGACAGAGTATAGTATAATTACACATACAAGTCTTGAAAATTTATAATTACTACGCTATTTGTGATTTAGAACTGAGCTTCATAAAGGACATTTTATTTGTACTATATAGAAAAGTAGATTCTTAAAGGTACTGAAACACTAACCGGTTCTATGAGCTTGAGTTTAAACATCGATTTTTAAAGCGCTCACAGGATACATCATCTTTAGATTGTCGTATATGTAACACCAATACAATGTATGTACATGTACTGGTTGGTTATTTCCGAGACAAATTACAGTTTGTAGACAAAGTTTTATCACCGCCCTCAATATCTCTCTCTCTCTTCTCTCTCTCTCTCTCTCTCTCTCTCTCTCTCTCTCTCTCTCTCTCTCTCTCTCAGCAGTATGCGCTAACCATTCAACCATCTAAGCAAAATAAAAATGAATATTTCATATCAATCATCGAGGTTTTCTTTTCCATGTCAAGAAAAATTAAAGTGAGTAAAATTTCAATTTCTTTACGTAAAGTAGTTTCTTAAATTTAGGACAATTGTGTGATGTATGACCAATTTATTTCCGAGATTAAAGTGTTTAGGCTTTATACAATAAGTAATATATGGATACACAATAGCTAATATCACGCAAGAAGGCGCTTCTAGAATTCATTATTTTTGCTTGAAAATTTATACCGTGACAGACGTTAAACGAGCGGTATTTCAACGGAGGCAAAACATAATTATTGGTTGTCCAATAATAATGTCGACATAGAAGACTTCTTCTTTTTAAGGGGGATAAAATATTTGAAACAGAGATATATGATCACTACCTGAAACGTTCTGTGTGAGAGAGAGAGAGAGAGATAGAGAGAGAGAGAGAGAGAGAGAGAGACCGATGTGGATGGGTAGGATTCTTATTATCCATCCTTTTGCATACAACATAAAATGTTGAAAAATTACAAATTCTTTTTATGCATATTCGATGCATCAATTTATCTTTCTAAACTATATCAAGTTCTATTGATGAATAATAAACTCTCGTAACTATTACACACGCGCAATGTACAGCTGCTATATCAATTTGAAATAAGAGAATTATCCACGTTTTAATGGATGTTATACCGGATCATTTCATTTCAGATTTGAAATTAATATTTCTATGAACCTGTTAAATATTTTTTTCATAACGATAAAACAAAATACATGAAATCGTAGACATTTGATTTATTGTGGCATATAGAAATTTTCGAGCATTCGGCTAAAATTTAAAATAATTTGATTTTGAATATATTTTTTGTTTCTGTTGACTGCATTAGTTAATTGTAAAAATTCTGTAAAATACGTGTACGCCCGCGTGAATATGGTAAACTTAAGTAAACGAACAGTCTGAAATTAAATGGGGAAATAGGAAAAAATCGAAATTTTAAAATAATTGTTGATATTGAGGCACGGTTAGCATGAAAATATTAATGCCTCGATAACAGAGGAAAGAGCCATCCTGCAACTAGGTGACGCTGTCTTTGAATGTTTGCACATTGCAAAAAATGTTTATATCAATTCGCCGAAAAAATTTCAATATCCACAAAAGTCCCTTTTATTTGATTTGAAATATTTTCGATGTCTAGTTTAAATATTTGATTTTCTTTACACTGCCTTCGTTATACTCACATACAAACAGATAGTCATTATTGTCCACACATAAACTCTAAGGATTCTCCATATTACAGTTATCAGTATAACAGAGAAACTCTCCATTCTGATCCAGAATGTGGACACAATTGTTGTCTCTGTCTGTTGTCAGGATACGACTCTGACTGTCGGTTGTGATACCTCGGGTTTTAAATTGTTCGTTTTTTTGGTAACTGGGTGATGGCCGGTGCATTTCCATCTGAGTTTTCCACCCTGATTAACCACCACTACTGCACTAACCTCCAGATATCATGGTTTCTGTTCTCAGTGATGTACTTGCATTTTATCTTAGTATTGCCTGAGTACAGAGGTTTACCGTCATCGTCAAATTGAATGGTTTGTTTGTAGATCCTATGTAACGAACAACTTTCGATTGAGTTTTATCATCAGTGCACATAGAAACCAGGAGATCACTAGTAGAGGTGACACACAGCTGACGAGGCTTTATCCCTGTAATCTTATCAACTCTTCTGTCTGTTCATTTTTAACTCTATTTACTGTTTTTGTTCTTCCATTTGAGTACAGTAGATCCCCTTTGTTGTCTACGGCTATATCATTTGGGAATTTCCCTGATTTTGATTTGATTGTCTCAAGGAGTAAACCTTGAATATTGAAGCACTTGATATCATTGGTCTCATCACTTGCCCATATCCTGTCTTCATTACGACAGGTAATATTTCGTTGATATTCATGCCCAGTCTGTATTGTAGCAACAAGCCCCGATTCATCCAGTAGTTCTCTGCCTGATGGGTTTAATTGGTTTAGTAACAATATAATTTCCTCTGTAGCAGTAGATAATGGGATGATCTGTCCAAACAAACTTAACAACTTCCCATTGTCTATAGGTTTTGGAATGAATGTTGGCAGTGATACCTGAACATTGGGTGGAAGCTTGATGAACTCTGCGATCTCAGTGTATTTCTTGAGTTCCTTTAAGGCCAGTGATGTTTTTTTATGAGAAATTGTACTTCTTTGACCTTATTCAAATATTTTAGCAAAATGTGTCTGTGTTTCAATTTAATATCGCTGATTTCAATTTTTATTTTGATAATTACAATTCGATTTCTCTGTGCCGTTGCTCCCCTTGATTGGATATAGCTGTTGTAAGTTTCCCATATCCTCCATCCAGGTTTGCAAATTGCTTTTCCAAGTCAAAGATAATTTCATCATATGAAGGAGAAATTAGATTTTCTAAATCTATTGTATCCTTTTCAATTACTTCTTTCATTGTCTTGAAAACGTCTGTACCATCTACAAAGTTATATCCCTTGTGTTGTTCAAACTGTTGTTGCAATCTGTGCACCGAAATTCACAAATTTTATGCGGATGTTTTCCACATTTTGGATAAATGAGAGTTGATTTGCGTTCCTTGAAAGGGACAATTTCATGTTTGTCATATTCATCTAATATATGATCTAGTATACAGGGTTTTCAGAGGTTGACATGACAAAAGTCACAGTAGCTGTGTACTATGTCGGTCTCACAAAGGACACATCGATGTACATCCTGGGCACTAGAACGAGGATCCATGATTCAAATATATGAAAATTTAATGTCTTATCAGTTACAGTGATAAGTAAATAGTATTTTGAGAGAAAAATAATTATTACAGGGTATTAACATTTTTTATCTCTATAAACAAATTGAGGAAAAATGTTATCTGTACAATATTTTTGCAGTAAAGAAAATGAAATTAATGGGGGTTTTTTAACTACACTTATTTAAAATTTAGATTTACAATGACATATATACATTTGAAAAAATTTGATTTTTACTGTAGGAATATCTCGACACACCTTTTTGAAAGAATTGCCCATTGGAATAAAATTTCGAAAAGCTAAAAATCTTAATAATCCTTGGTAGTATCCAAATTGAAAGTATCAAAAATGTTGGTATTTTTATATTATAGTTAATCTTACATTGTATTGATTCTTTCTTGATTTTTCTCCAAGTTGTGCATATTGGAAAATATATATAACCTAATCAGTGATGTTTGTTTTATGTTCCTTTGTATTGTCAAATTGAATTATTTTTAGCAACCGGTTACTCGATTACTTCTCTTATCCAGTAGTGGGTTACACGGATGCTTTTTAGTTAAAGATCTATTATGCATCCCATCCTCTTAACCTATCAGTAGAAATAAAAAACGATTTTACTGTCAATGAATTTTATTCACAGAGAGAGAGAGAGAGAGAGAGAGAGAGAGAATCTGTCAAAAAATTTCAGAATCATTTCAAAGAGGTATTTTATTTCGAATCAATTTTAATTTGATGATTTTAATATATTTGTAGTACGTATGAAATTGATTAACATTTAAAGTTCTTCTAAAATACAAGCTTTTTTATGTCTGTGGTGGAATCTTGCTCAATTATGTTTCTTTAATTAGCCAAGTTCTAAATGAAGTGGTCTTTGACACCCCTTGGCAATCATATAAAGTTTGAAAACTAATCAAAATAAATCCATCATATTTGTGAACTACGAAGCCAAGTCTAACAGTGATTCAAATGAGGGAAAATGTGATTGTATGCATTTATTGCCATTTATAAATATTTTCTACTAATATACCATTGCAAGTTAAATGAATATTTTATCCGAGTGATCCGAATACCGTACACCTCGACAATACTAGCCTTTTTTTCTTACAAGCAACGAAACGTGAGATTACACATTATTAATAGTAGTTAACGTTCATTTTCCTAATCTTTTTTATTTTTAGATGTACTTGAAAAATTCACGGGACACTTGAAGTGCTGCCTCATTTTTATGATCAGTATAAAACAAATCAATAAATGATCAGGCCAGTGACACACACAACATTTAAAGTGAAAGTATGCCTAATTCAAATGATAATGTTATTTAATTGAATCACTTTTATCACTATTAACAGCTTAAAGGGACTTTGACACGATTTGAGATCAAAAATTTTATTTTTAATTTTTATGTATAAAATGGTTAACTGGTGCATTTTAAATGAATGACCAAAATATTGAATGTTAAAGTCAAGTTACAAGCGAGATACGGAGGTAAGAATTGGTTGTTATGTAAACAAAGCTCGAGTCTTATAGTTGTTTACAAAAATGTAATGTAGAGAATTACCATTTCGTAGACGAAATGACATGCAAAAAACAATTTAAACTAATTCAATATCTTTATAAATACTTTTTTCAACAAAAGAAAGATACATTTGATTGAAACTTACACCAATATAACACATTTGTTAAAAATAACATTTTTGAGCTTTGTTTACAAAACAAAGAATTATAAACTCTGTATCTTGCTTATAACTTGATATTTGACTTTCAAATTTTGACATAGCATTGTAAACTTCTATATTTACCAGTATAAACATTGAAAATGGGAAAATAAAATTTGAAAATTTCAAGTCAAATCGTGTCCAAGTCCCTTTAAGGTTTCAAAAAATGCAAATAGATGTAAATAGATTTAATACATACAGTGTTTTACAAGAATATGAGCATTCATTGACCGTGTGCTCTAATAGACCGATCCTGCTCTGAATTCTGATATGAACAGCACAATTGCAACATATCGGGCCTTTCCGGCAGAGCTCGGAAAACACAATAAGTTGCGACTGCTGAATGGCAATGTATCAACCTCTAATGATAAAAACCGCTTAATGATACAATTGTCATTAAGCGTTGCAATTGCAACCCCTAATGATATAAATTCTTACATTTACAGTCGACAATAGGGTATGTAAGTCTTGTTTGGTTTCACTTTCGCTTTACCACTTCCGGGTACCTCTACTCGGTAAACAAATAGAGAAATAATATGGTATATTGTTTTGCCATCGGTTGCACACACAAGACCGGTAAAAAGTTGCAGTGCAGTTTATACCGATTTCCGACCGACGTCAGGGAAAGGAAACGATCGGTTGAACGATGTAGGTAAGTAATCATAACAAAATATATATCTGAAAAGTCAAAGAGAGTTGCAGACGTCAACAGGTCAAAACTACCGAACAAAAAAACAAAAAAAAAATTGATTAAAAGGTTTAAATAAATGATTGATTAAAGATTTCATTTGAGTTTAATGCACAATTAAGAATACTTGAGCCTAAACATTTTACTTATCGTTAAAACACGTTATTTTAGGAGAGCAGACAGAGATTATAATCCAAATGACAGGATTTGCAGCTGCCATTTTCTCGATGGCAAGAAAGAGAATGGACCAACTATATTCAGTTATAGTAAAAACTTTGGATGTTTTCCAGATGAAGCCATACCAAAAAGGTATCAGAAAATCCGCAGTTCCACAAAATACAAATATTTCATTACCAGTTATACTACATACATGTATGATTACATTTAGGAGACAGATTGTGTTATCATAAATTATATATATTTATAAAACATCTTTACATGTAAACTGTAATGCAAAAGATAAATGTGATGATATGTCAGATTTAAGTACATGCAGGTTATCCATCTACAATGAATATGCACATGAATATTGCATGTTTATAATGATCTGATTGAACATTCATTTTACATACTGATGCGTGCATTAAAAAAATATTTTACTGAAAATTCACAAGAAGAAAATGCAATACTACAGCAGCATCAAGTGAAAAGGCAGATCATGTAATATGCTAGTCTTTTATTTCTTCATAGACGCAAAATTATGAAACCTGCTGTAGAGGAAATATCTGCTTCAAACATAGATGTGGGAGCTGAGGCTGAAGTTGAGGCCAATTCCAATATTACTGTACCAGACAGCATAACTGTACTTCATGATCACGAGTATGCAACTTCAAGTCCTCAACATAATAAAGGTACCGACATGGTGTAAAATGTGTTATCACAACCAGATACAAATGCATGTACAATGTACATATATACGTCAAGTACTTTTACATTAAACAGAAAATGTGATACTCCTTTATCGGTGTTTTTATGCTTCCAAGCAAAGTGTTTCTATGTGTTTGTATATTTATAAACATGTATACTAGGGACTTTATATATTGTAAACAGTTGTTATTCTTCCAGCATCCCTTAAACATATGGAAGAGGAATTAGTAAAGTTGCAGCAAGAAATTAACATGCTCAAGCTTAAAAAACCGTCCATGACAATTGGGAACATAATTAATGACCCTGAAAAGGTATGTTACAATGAAAACTATAGATTTTTGCAGTACATGTATAAAGATTTCCTTATTGGCTTGCATATTTGAAAACTTTATTCAACAGTATTTTAATAACATAAATGTGATTGTTGTTGTTGGTTTCTTTTTGTACAGATGCTGCTGTATACATCATTTTCTGCAGATACCTATTACATTTTGGAGAACCTCGTGGAGAGAATGGGTCCGTTCAATTATTATGGTGGTTGGACTGTGGTGAACTTCAGTGTCAGCGATCAGTTGTTGATGACATTAATGAAGTTACGACTCAACTGCAGGGACCTTGATTTAGCAGAGAGGTTCAACACTAGTCGTGCTACTGTGTCCAATATTATCAACACATTTGTGCATGCCCTGCATGAAATTTTGTTTGAAGGGGTCATGAAAGCTGTCGGAATACCAAGTCAACTGAAATGCCAAGGATCCATGCCAAAGTCATTTGAAGAATTTTCATCGGCTAGAATTGCAATGGACGCCAATGATCCTGGCTGACAAAGGATTCAACATTTTTGACAAACTTCCAAATGGTGTCACCCTAAATATCCCGCCCTTCCTCACTAGCAAATCACATTTCACCAAGGAAGAAGCTCAACTGTGCTATAAAATAGGCAGAAGCAGAATCCATGTGGAGCGGGCAAATGAGAGAATAAAGAACTTTGAAATTCTGAGCCATATTCCGTCACAGTATAGACACCTATCCACTAAAATATTTCAACTTTGTGTGGCCCTTGTTAATTTACAGGCTCCCCTTTTGAAAGAGATTGCAGAAAAGTATGACATTGAAGAACCTATTCAGTAGGTCAATGCTTATGTTTATAAATGCATATCTAGAATTTGCAACCCTCTAGTTAACACAGTGTACTATATTTTCTATGTATATGTACATGTGAGATTATAAAGTTAAGATTCTTTGTTTAATTAATTCTATTGGTATGGCATCGTCACAAACAAAGACCAATATGTACATCATGTCATAAGAAAAAACTATGCAAACTCTGTATCGTGGCTTGTGGTTTGATTAACAAAAGTTACTGAACCATTTTCTCATTTATTTTGTTTATTTATTATACCACAGACATGCAGACAAAGAATAACAGACAAAATGAATCATAAACTTGGCAGAAACACTTTATAATATAACTCGATCATGTTCAAGATGTTTGATGACCATGATGCATCTTTCTCGATACGAACAACTTGAATGTCTGCCTGAGTCCACACTACTAAGTCACAGCACTGTGTTCATGTCAGGTACAACTGTCCTTGGATCTGGTGCCAATAATCATGTTGTGTTCTGAGGTGAAGTGAATTATCACTTGTATTACAATCTAGAAATGGGAAGTGTCATTTCATATATTGGTTACATGTAGAATAGCAGTGACAGCATGTAAATAAGAGGTTTAGGCATAAATGTACTTCAATATTCAGAATGAAGTGCAAGTTATTGAAATGTTACCATGAACATTTTTGATAATATTTCATCAATGAATCTTCAATAAAGCTCAAATAGGACACATACATGTATATTTTCATATAAGTACATTTACAATATATTTATTAATAAATGTGCACAATTCAAGATTAAATCCCCATACAATATAAATTTATAGGTTTTTTAGCTAGCTTACCAAGAAAGAAATCCTTCACATTTGAACAAGCTTCTTTGATTGTCATTGATCTGGCGGAAAATGGACATTTCACCTCAACAATGTCAGGTGACAGCAATGTTGAGTTCTTTTCTTGTTGATGGACTCGTTCAGTGATGTTCTTTGGATTTCCTTGAACAAAGCCATCTGGAGAGGCTCCAAGTACCCCAGACTCATGAAGCCAAATTCCTACAACAATATTTAATAATGGTTATTCAAATTATTAAAGGAATTGTGTGTGTTTGGGAACAATACATGCAGTGCTGTATTTAGTTTTTAGTACTTTCAGATGATGTGTCTTAAACATATAAAGGCGGGGATTGTTTTCAATAATTAGGTTATCTAGAATTAATGGTAAATAATGTTTTAACATATTTTTTAACAATTTATAATTGCACAAATATAATGACAATTTCAAACAAACTCAATAAACTATTAAATCCTTAAAAAACTTACCTGTCTCTAAAACATTCACTTCAAAGACCTTGCAGTATTCTTGTATTGCAGTCTTCTCATGGGCAAGTCCCCATTGGATTGATGCTCTTTTTTCCAAGTTGTATGCACTCAGTAGTCTTTTTTTCAAGGACATGTTTAACCTAAAAAATTTCGAATGGATTTTGAAATGATCTAAATCTTGTTATTTTAAAAAACATACTCTACAATAAAATAAAGCTACTGTAGTTTTATCATTTATTGAATAGCACAATGTTGTGTCAATTTTATTTTTATTTTTTTTAAGTAGATCATTAAAATGAAGAAATCATCGAAGATATATGGTTTTTTCCAATATGTTCAGGGCTACTGTTGAAGAATTTACATCATATTCTCAATAGTGTGTGATTTTAAAAATTCAGAAAAACTGATATCTTTAAACTAAGTATCTTTAAATATTTAATAATGCATCTTTACTAATGAGGTTGAGGAGACATGCACAGTGTTTTTTGAAAATCATACCTGTTTTTTCGAACAGCTGTAACAATTTGTCCAAAATTGGATGCTGTGAAACGCAGCTTGCGAACTTTGGCCCACAAGGTATTTTCCCGCTGCCCTATAGTGGTCCATGCAGTCTGGATAATTTGCTCTGGGGACATTGAAAGCTTCTCCCTATAATCATGGTTTTTAATTAGATAGTGATTCTGTTAGAAGATATATTTAAGGGAAAAAAGCTGATATATGTACCATCGGCTTGATTAGAATATTATTGATACAGTGCAATATAAAAGTGCTGTCAAAATATTAGGTTTAAACATGCTTTAAAAAGGATTATTTGCATTCAGCATCCAAGAAATCTTTACTTTGAAATAGTGCTTGTATCAAGACAACAGGACTATCTTAAGTTGTGGGTTCTTTCGACAGAATCCAGTGCATTGCTGTACAAATAAATTAAATCAGAAATATTTTAGTCTGAAATAAAATTCACAAAGTGCATGTTTCTGCTTGGCATTAACTTATGAGAATATTGTTAAATAAGAACCTTCAGTTTCTGTTCGTTGACATTTGACATTACAAATATTGAAATTAAATATACTGCAAGCATTTCTGTCAATACAAATATGCTTGTCTGATTCATTTTTAGTAAAATGTTATAACAGCCATGGCTTAATACAACCAAAAAAAACACTAATATCAAAGTACATTTAATATCAAAATTCCAGATACACAAAAAAGTATCTTATAATGATTAATCTGAAAAAAAGTCAACACCCCCCCCCCCCCAACATATCAAGTTTAAAAAAAAAAGAGAATGAATACATCCAACGTGAGAACATATTAAAAGGGAAGAAATTGAACATGAACTGGGAGAACCTGTAAATCTGCCTAATTGGCTAAGTTGATTATAAAAATATAATCGGTCTTCATCCGTCACCACACGTTTTAAGGCTCTATAAGTGTGTGATATTAGATATATAAATATCCACAATTTTTACTGAAATTAAGTGTTTTTTGTTGAAACGTTGCTTTGAAAATAAAAAAAAAATACATGTACCTGTATCCTGGTTGTTTTGGTGGAAATAATTCCTCCATGGTTGTTGTCACCTTTGGCTGTGCTGACTTTGGATGTTTTAACCAACTGCATTTTATGTCGGTTTTGCTTGCCTTCTTATATCTGCAATTTATAAAGAATCATGGTAAAAAATATTTGATGGAAAAACAACTGAATATACAGCAATTATGAGAAATGCATGTTGCATTTTATAATGATATCTGAAGAATTTTCACTCATCATTTACTACCCTTGAGTTGACATCTAATACACATCAAAAGTGAACAGATTGTCCAATGATTTTCAAACATTAACCACATTTCACAATAATATACCAGAACACTTGCCCATAAAGGAGAGTTGCTGCCACATGATGACACTTATACCTCCCCATAGGACACTCGCATGATGATGACTCCACCACACCGTTATCTTCAGATTCAAGGAATATCTATTGCAATGCATTATAACATTAAAAAGAGATACAATACATGTACATGTACCTACACTTGTCAACAGACAAAAAATTTAATCTTTCTCAATCTGTTGTAATTCATACACACGATCTAATCATACACGTGTGGTACAATAGAATTATCCAATAATCAGATATATAGGTATGTCTGTGCTTGCTTGCAGATTTGTTTATGCATGTACGATAACGTTAGAAAAATGGTTTGTTTTGTTTTCAAGTATGATTACATCATATAAGGAGCAATCTTTCGAAATGTTAATGATTTTTTTTATCAAAAGAGTAAAAGATATGTTATAGCCTATACGTGAGTAACAAATCAACAACGCACCTGAACTTTGTATGATATGTCCCTCATTGATGCTTGAACATTGGCAGTAATGACACGCAACTCGTCAAACGCGAAACGGAGAACCCTCTGAGACTCAACTGCAGCTTCACTTTTCCTTTTAATCTTTGTTAAACCCTCAACATAGTTTGCCCAATACAATATCGATAACGCCATATCGCTCGAGGTACCCGGAAGTTAATAATCTCGTCAAATCTCGTTGGTCAGCTGACGAGACTTACAGACCCTATATCAACCACTAATGATAAATCGCCGCCTAATGATATAATTTTATCATTAAGCGTTGCGAATGCAAATCTTAAGATTTGCGCACGAATTGTGCATTGCACTTCTTTGCTTAATTTACAGTGACAGCTTCAAGTACATCGATAAAAGATTTCATGTATATTACTAAAAACATTATTCTTATGCGTTTGTCTTGAGATTAAATCATTTATAGAGATATATAAGGATTCAAATCACGTGTTTCTTTACATGCATATGAATTTTAATTGAAAGTAAACTTCATATATTAAGAATAAAGTTTGTTCAGTCCTTGCTCTTTAGGAAATCAACAGCTCATTTTTATTGCATGTAATGCTTTCGCATTACTTTCACATGAATCTGACTAATGATACGCATTCCGCTCATTTCTTGAAAGGGAATTCTTGTTAAGATTTGAAATATTTAACAACAAAATCAAAAACATGAAAATTTTACCCGTGATTTATAAATGACACACAAAAGAAATCGGATCGAGGGAACAGATATGTTTAATAATAAGTTTAATGTTTAACTATTCTTTTGCTTTTGATATTTTTGGAAACAGATGGGATACTCTGTAAAATTGAAATCGTAGTGAACATGATTAACTGCATTAAACAGAACAATCTTATATCAAACCGAGACAACTTGATATATTAGAGAGAGGGTGCTGAAATTGAAAGGCACAAGTTGGTTATACGGCAAGAATGGGTAGTACAAAATAATGAGATGAAGACTAGTGGGAAAAGTAATGTCAAGTTTTCAAAGGAGCAGACATCCAGCACCTGAGTAGTCTTATATATGCAAATGCCGTTATTGTATTAAAGCCTATTATAATACAAGGTGAGGAAAGATACGCTGGATATATTTGAATATTGATAATTATACTACAGAGGAGTCACGTTTATTCTATATACAAAATGTTAAAAATTGTTGATGTCTAATTTGAATATTTGATTTTTTTTACATTGGCTTTCCAATACTCGCAGACAAACAGATTGTCGTTATTGTCAACACATATACCATAAGGACTCTTTAGATCACAGTTATCAATGTAACGGAGAAAATTTCCATTCTGATCCAAAATGTAAATACAATGGTTTTCAAAGTCTGCTGTCAGGATACGACCCTGACTGTCTGTTGTGATACCACGGGGTTTACATGTTTTGTTCGTGGTAACTAATGGATGAGCAGTGTATCTCCATCTGAGTTTCCCGTCCTGATTAACCACCACTACTGCACCAGCCACACTGTCAGCTACACAGATGTCATGGTTTCTGTTCTCAGTGATGTATTTAGTATAACCATTCCCTGAGTACAGAGGTTTACCTTCATCATCAAATTGAATGGTTTGTTTCTCTGTAGATCCTGAGTAACGGACAACTTTGGATTGAGATTTATCATCACTGAACATGGTAACCAGGAGATCACCAGTAGAGGTGACACACAGATTAAAGGGCGTCCATCCCTGTAATCTGATCAACTCGTCTGTCTTTCCATTATTTACTCTATACACTGACTTAATTCTTCCCTCAGAGACAATTAGATTTGAATCGCTGTATACAGTAATACCCAGGGGTAATTTTCCAGATTTTGTATAGACCGTCTGGAGGAGTGAACCTTTACTGTTGAAGCATTTGATTTCATTGGTCTCCCCACTTGTCCAAATCCTGACCTCGTTATCACAGGTAATATTGCGTAAGGATGCATGCCCAGTCTCTATTGTGGCAACCATCTTCGGTACATCTAGTAGTTCTCTGACTGAAGTATTGAGTTGGTTTAGTGACAAAACAGTTTCCTCAGTAGCAGTAGATAATGGGATAATCTTTCCAAACAAAGTATACAGCTTATCACTGTTTGTTGGGTTTGGAATGAATGTTGGCAGTGATACTTGAACCTTAGGTGGAAGCTTGCTGAACTCTCTGATCTTAGAGCTGTACTCAATAGTAGGAGATACGTCAGTGGATTTCTGGAGTTCCTCTAAGGCTAGTAAAGTCTGCTTTATGAGAGACTGTATCTGTTTGGTTTCATCTAAATGTTTCTGTAAGATGTCTTTGTGTTTTACTTTCATATCGCTGATTTCAGTTTTCATTTTGTTGATAACGTTGTCGATTTCTCTGTGCCATTGCTCTTTTTGTTTAGAAATTGTTGTTGTAAGTTTCTCATATTCTCCATCCAGGTTGGCAATTTGATTTTCCAAGTCCAGTGCAATATCATCATATGTAGGAGAAATAAGGTTATCTAATTCTACTTTATCTTTTTCCATTACCTCTTTCTTTGTCTTGTAAACCTCTGATAATTCTAGAAATTTATGGCCTCTGTGTTTTTCAGATGCCATACAAGATGAACAAATCAAAATGTTGTTGCAATTCTCACATTGAAAATCACAGATTTTGTGTGAATGTGTTTCGCATTTCGGATAAATGAGGGTTGATCGTCGATCCTGGAAGGGGACTATTTTATGTTTGTCATATCCATCTGTAATGTGTTCACCTATACAGGGCTTGCACAGGTTGACATGACAAAAGTCGCAGTAGCTGTGTACTGTGGGGGTCTCACAAAGGTCACATTGGTGCACATCCTGGGCAGTAGAATGTGGATCCATTGTTGTTCTGAAAAAAAAATTAAATTCAAACACTTAATAAATTGTTAATACTATTTTTTAAAAAGACTTACTTGAAATATACATGTACTTGTACATTCTTAATCATAATAAAACACGTCGAGAAATAAAAAAAAATGTAGGTACAATATTTTTGAATTCGAAAATGAAATTAAAACTGTTTTTGAACAACACTTTCTTGCAATTCACAATCAATATAACAAAAAAAATAATAATTATAATTTGATCTAAGTAATACATGTCAATTGAGGAATACCCTAACAACCCCTCTTAAAGAATCGTGTACGTTTTCTAGATCCTTCTATTGCTAATCTTATATTGTATTTGATTCATTTTTCATTTATTCACAAGATAGGAAATTGTTTAAATAAAGAATATAAATCTAATCGGTGATTTAGAAAATGTTTTGCCATTCGTTTATTTGATTTAATTTACGAGCAAAGAAACGTGTGATGTCATTCAGTCATTATACATTCTAGCAGATACGCCCCTTCCCCAATCTTTCCTTTCTGAGATGGAAATAAATATTACAATACGGATCACTTTGTGACCTGTTTGGAGAAATATATTTTGAAAAGATGCTATATCGTGTGTTTTCAATTTACCTTTAATGTACAGTTATAAAACAACCCGATAAATGTTTACAACCGTAAAATACACAGAACATAAAGTGAAAGTAGACCTAACTTGTAATTTCTTATGTCACTTATTTTAATCCCTTTTATAAACGATTAAGGTTTGGTTAAGTACAAAAAAACAATACTTACCGTGTTTAGTAAGAATATATTAAGTATCTTTAACCGTCTGGTTTCCTTGCCCAAAACATGGCCGATCCTGCTCCGAGTTCTGATAAACAACGCAGTAAATGTTAATAAAAAATAATTAGAGTTATTTCCCGTACATTATTGTCAATCTTGGCGGAGTGGAAACTTTTGCTCATTTTACATGTATCTCTTGTGGTAATAAATAGATAAAATTTCAATTGCTCCATTTGCGCCATCGAGTAATACAGCTGTGGATCCAAGTTTTATTTCTTTGGTGTAAAGATGAGGCCCAAACGCAGAAGGACCCTATTTTTGGAAGGAGGTTGGAGTACGTTAATTTTTCTGAGGAGAGTCCAAACTCAATTTTGACAAGGTAAAAGTAAAGAAAAGTTGTAGCGATTCTTCTATATTTTAATTTTGAAAAAAATGTACTTCTGAATATCCTAAAAAGTCAGGACGTCATTGTATAGATCTTTTCATAGTGTTTAATTCTAGTTGAACTCCAAAAAAAATATTAACATACCTTTATGCATAGTGTACAAATGTTACACCCGCTAAAATAATTCACTATAAGCAAAAAAAAAATGCTTTGATGTTTTTTATGGGTATGATGATAGAAAACACTGCAAAATAGAAACTTAAAGTTTCGCTTAGGTGTTATCAAACATAGATGATATGCAGTTAATGTAAAGATTGAAGGAATAAGGAATCATTTTTTGAGTATTATGAGGCGATGATTTCCGTCGGGCGCTTTATGATAGATTTGACCACACCTCGACCGAAATTATCACCTTATGATATCCAAGGAATGATTCCTTATTACTTATATTTACATAATTGTTGGCAGTTGTACGATTAAAATTAGAACATTAGGCATGCAAACCCCGCTTGCACCCCAACAATACGCCATATTTGAATTTATTGGGCTGTATAGTAAAAAATCGATCCGTAGTGTTAACACAGACAAAGACACTGGAATATGTAAAAATTGACAAATAAATAATGTGTTGTTTCAAATTGTTTATATATTATATGGCAATTTATACTACCTTGTTATTTAAATAAGTACAAATCTAATGATTAAGGGATCAAATGTAGACCTGTAATGAATCGTAAAACAAAACGAATGTTCTATGATTTTGTTAAAATTAAGTATGTTCACAAGCTATTGGGGGTCTAAATATATCTATGAAACCTTTCACGATATTAAAGATATATTTTTTTAAAACATCATTAAATACATCTCTATTGTAACTTTGCTAACCACATATTCAAGTTTTAGAGAGAAAATATATTTAAAACCGTTTTAACAAGAGCTTGGACTTTCTGAGGGATGTTACTATCCCATAGCTTCCATATCCCATGCTCATCAAAACAAGCTGTCAGATATTGACCTCCTTTCTTCTAATTCGCTAAGAGATGCTTATTAATATTCATAGACTGTCAAAACCGGAAAGATCTGCTCTGCTGTGTGAAATTGACGCTGTTTCAGTGAAATATACATCCCTGTGTGAAGTCGGGCGAGTGTCATTGCGTTTTATATATATTTATATCTATTAGCCAATGACTGGGCAGTTAACCATGAATTGACCCCGCCTTCATCAAATCGGAGTTTGTCACGTACTGCCCAAAGTCCAAGCTCTTGTTAAAATGGTTTTATATTGTGAAAACTACTTTTCTAAGGAAGACTCTTCCGCTTGGATTACGATGCCCTGCCGAAAAAAATCTTTCTCACTCGGCTGATGTCCTTCATGATATATTTGTTAGTCAAGCAAAAAGGATTTATCCCCGACATCGTTACAATCCTTCACCTATACGACCTAGCAGAATACTTACAAGACTGGCTGTACAACGGAACTTTCCCAACCAAAGACTCCTCGATAAAGATTGTCAGGCGGGCTGTGAAATAGTCTAATGATAGGAATCGAGAGAGACGCATTTCCTATGATGCAGACTTTTCCTTCTTCAACGAAATATTTTCCAAGTTTATACCTTCAACTATATGGAAATTGCCATCAACTCCCGACGAAGTCAACTTGTGTGAATTTATTGCCAAATTGTGTACAAAAATGCATTGCAATTATAATTTTTTTCTTTTCTTTTCTTTTCACCTTTGTCCTTATTATTTGATGTTTTCTGAGAATTTATAACTTGTATGTATCTTCATTGTCTCCTTAGAGAGGAAATAAAGTATGAAAGAATGAATAGGAGAGAATTTTAAGTAATTTTACGATTATTTAGGAGTTAAGATTTATTAATCATTAAATCAAGGAATCCAGAAACAAAAGTAATTAATTTATTGATAATCAAATTAATATCATTAGATCGTAAGTATAGTACAAGTGATTTAAAGTAGTCCGAGTATCGCACTACGTCATAATACGGATTTTACAATATTGGTTCGACTTATACAAAGCGTTTTAAATATATCCGGGGTTGATTTTGCTCTACATCGCTGTTGTAAACAATGGCAATAATAAGCAATTAGAACGGTAATATGTATTCCATGAGAGATTGAAATGATTGATTAGTTGATAAACTCGATTTTGTTAAAGTAAAATGAAACAAAAGAAACTTCTGTTTAACCAGTATCTCAGATATGGTTATATCTTCTTTGTTTCGACCCCCCCCCCCCCCACCCCCGATTTTTTCTTTTTCTTTTACTGATACCGGTTAAAGAACGTGGAGGAATAAGCCAAGGCATAAACTCACCTTTGAAAAACCAACAATTATTTTTCTTTAAAATATCACTTTTGTTACATTTATTAAGCATTATTATGTGATAATTTGCATTCAGTATTGCTAAAGTCTTCAAAACAAAATGCTAATGAAACCGGATGTTTAAACCAAACAAAAAATGGTACCAAGACCCACTCTATTGTATAAACGAGTTTTCTTACTTCAATTTTCAAGATGATCATCAAATGGCAAAGACCGAATTATGTTTGCTCAATCCTAAATTGAGATTGTTATTTAAATGAGTTAAAAGTTGTGATACTGTGGTGTAGCGGTCAGCGACGAGTTCTTGGAACATAAGTATGTGGAAATGGGTGTTCGATTCCAATGAATCGTGTTGTAAATACTTTTTTATATCTTTGTTTAGATTCGAAAAAATCATTTGACGTAAAGAAAGTAAAAACTGCGTTATTATTATAAAACACATGCACTTACTCATTTTATAGTTTTTTGTTAAATAAGTTATCTTTAGTATTTTTTTTAAAGATAACATGTTACTTTGTTGATGGGGTACTAATTATAGACTTTAAGACAAAAGATTGAAATTCTTTATTATATGTACACGCACATAATAAATTTTCTGGAGATATGTATAATAAGCACAGGAATAAAAGTATTTGAAGTTAATACACATATTATGCTAAATGCGTGATTGTCATTTGAAACATACGATGTACTAGTGATAGGGTTGCGGCCAATTGTGGGCATATGCCACGGCTTTATCCCCCAGGTTCTTAAGAGACAGAAGCTAATTCGAATTTACATGTAATTAACTGTCAATGAATAAATGTTTAAATTATATTTAACATTGTTGACACAGAAAGCAGAAAACTGTAGCAAAATGTGATTTTTACGGAATTTTTCTTGGTTAAGAGCTTATAGCGTAAAAAGTCATCCGTCAAAATATCATTTATTTCACTAAATATTTTTTTTAAGATGTCATTCTATAGAATAAACACCAAAAATTTAGGTTTTAGTCCATAAAATAGTAAATATTGACCAAATACGATACATGCATTGCATTTTTTTGTATTCTATTTTGATACATCAGGCCCATAAAGCGTACTTACTTACAACATTTTTCGAAAATGTTTATGAGATATTGTTTTAATAAATGTTTATTCTCTATTTTGTATGTCCAGTTCTGATTTTCCCCAAATTGGGATTTTTTTTTTAGGAAAAACAGACGTCTGGCAAATTCCATTATTGTCAATAATTTTCGGAAGAGGGTACTCCTTTCTGAGAAGTGATAACAAAAAAACTAGCATGTAAACATACATATTTTTTTTTCTTCATGCATTGCTATAACATATATCTATCATTTAAAGCTAGGCTTTTAATGATTGAGCCCATTCAGTGCTGAGTATATGGCTATCTTAAATGAAATTCGGAGATACCCAGAACCCCAACAGGCGTTTGTTTAATGTTATTCCACACAACAAATTCCCCTTTCAAAAATTAGATATTAAATACAGACATTTTTATGGGTTTTTTAATTCGTTTCGTATAATTATGCAAACCTACGCCATTTGCGTCATTGATAAAATGTATTGGTCTAATAGTATACTTTACGTTGATTTGTTGTGTTACCACATTCAAAGTCTCTGGAAAATGTAGATATTTTGAAATACAAGTCATTCTTATGATCTGAATGATAATATTCGTAAACATATTAGTTTTGGCGTTGTGTGCTATCGTTGAGGAAAGAGACCGGACTATTGATGAACCTATAACTGAGCATACATGCTTATTCTCCAACTTCGACAAAATAAAGCACTAATTCTACTCTCTTCTAAAATGTACTACATGCATATATAATAATTAGTGTTATGTTAAACAAATATTTTATGATTAACTTGTTACAACCTATTTAAACTCTTATGTTAACTTTCCAAGACAAACTGCATATTCATAATTTGCATTTAAACGATAATGTTACATGTTACAGTTCAATTTATATACATGTATAGACCTATTTATTTATTTGGTAGCTCTAAACTTAAACTTTAAACACTGTAAGAATAACCTTAGCGAAAAGATTACACTCCACGTAGGAATGCCAAGAGGAAAATTGTATATAAAAACAGACTATTACACAAGTGAATAATAGGTCGTCGATTTTAATTCTTAAATTATCAGATTTATTTTTCCAGATTTTTCTCGTCCTAAAGATATATCCTCTACCTAATAAATCAATGATATTGCATTCAATTTGTAAGGTAGGGGTGTTTTATAGCGACGGAAATGTATTCCGTAAAGGTGTTAGTGAAAATTGTTATTTTAGTTTATAATGTGTCTATATTTAAGACATATGACTTAGTATTCTAGAAAATATCATTAAATGTATAAGCGTGGTTAAACTGAATGCTATGGGAAATTTTGGAGCTTGCATGCATTAGAATGGTAAATTTTCTTTCTAAAAGCAAATACTGAACTTTTGCCAATTATTATCATATCCCGTATTTTTCTTAATACTATTAGTGAAGACACCAACTTTTCAGTCGATTTTGGAAAAGAATCTGTGTCCGCAGCCATCGCCCATGATGGAATTTACATTATAACTTCTTTTTTTTAATTTATCGTTTTTCATCATGGTTGTGTATATCGTTTAACAAAACCCAGGGTAGAAAACAGCATGCCCCGATGCTTTTCACACCTGTACAGGATTAAGAAAAACTAAATTACTTACAACTTCGTTTAACCGTCCAACACCTCCCTTTTTTATCTTACAGAAGTATAAGTGTCCTATATCCAGCTGTCTTCTGTTTATGATCCTTATGGGTGACTAAGAGAGAGAGAGAGAGAGAAAGAGAGAGAGAGAGAGAGAATATTTCTGTTGAATGAAAATGATCATAAACGAATTGCTTATTACTTAAAAACATAGATCGATGTAACTAGTAATAATGTATGTGTAGAAACCTAAATAGGGTAATCATTACACACAGAGAGAGAGAGAGAGAGAGAGAGAGAGAGAGGGTGTTCCTGTTTTATTTTTATCCTAGATTTATTATTTATTTCAATCCAAGTCACCTTAACTGTGTCTCATTCGTTTTTTGATCGTAATCTTATATAGCTGCAGGACTGTAGCTCCCGGTCTGACAAAAATTTGGATGGACGACCTGGGAGCTACAGTGCCTCCCATAGTAAAAAACTGCAATTTACTGCGCACAAAAAAATGCGCTAGTTTTGGACCGATTAATCTCATTTACGATCACATTCTGTACAAATATTTGATCCCAAAAAATTCCTCAGACATTTTGCTACAGATATTGTCACTTCACTTGCCTCTGATATTCTTTTAAACACCATCAGCAGCCCTGTAAATTAAAGTGGTGCAAGTTTGTTTACATTTAAAAATGGCGACTCTCGATCTCGACGTAAATTAACATACTTCATTTTCCGAGGTCGGTTATCATTTTTAAGAGAAAGTCTAAGGCAAGTTAAGTGACGATTTCAGTAGTAAATTAGCTGAAGAATTTAATGGTACTCATTTTTTTTTCAGAATTTGTGTGAAAATAAGGTAAATAAGTCCAAAACTAGCGCAATTTTTTGTGCGCCGTAAATTGCAGATTTTTACTATGGGAGGCACTGTAGCTCCCAGGTCGTCCATCCAAATTTTTTCAGACCGGGAGCTACAGTCCTGCAGCTAAATCTTATACATTTTAAGTCACTTATTTGAAACAACTAGACCACTGTTGATCAAAAACCTCAAGATGTTTTCTTGTAACTAATCAGCATTGATAAATATTTAAACCAAAATAATTCACGCCACATGTACAACATTTAGTTCATTTAACATATTATATTTGTTTATACAATGACCTGGGTAATAATCAAGATCTATATAAAAAAAAACCTTCTCCCACATATAAGTTCAAGTACTAGAAGAACAAAATATTTCTATAGAAAAGAGAATCTATGGTTTACAGAGCTATATATTATTGAGAATATTGTCTTCACAACAGAATTCAAATAATAACATGTATCTAAACTTTACTAGACATACATGTAAATTGTACTCAGAGCAAAAAGTTGTTTCAATAAACGCATGCGTTCTCATCTACATTCATTTGCAAACCCAACACCTTCACTCAGTGATAGGAACGGCCTTTTCAGGATCCAACCTTCTTAAAAATATATAAAAATAATAAAATACATGTACCTAAATAAATGATCTTTAAAATATTTTACAATACAGAATCAAAGGCCATTTTTTAAACTTTTGAAATATTTTACAATATAAGTTGTATAAAAAAAAAATCCGATGAACTGCCATTAAGAATCAATTTTATGCGAAAAGGTAAAAGTTTGTCATTTTCTTTGGATTTTAAACAAAACATAATGATTGCCTTTTATAAATAAAAAAAAATCTTATATAGGTGATCACTAAAATTGCAAGTTTTGTATAGTAGGTCGACGCAAAATATTTTTCGTTTGCCAAAATTGGATTGTTAGGTTACAGTAACGTGTTGACTGAAAAAGTGATAGAATAATAGCTAGTCTGTGAACTACATATTTTTCAGATTTTTGTTTGAATAAACATTGATACTGTCCTTTCTGATATATTTCATTTTATCAAATAAAATATACAACATGACTAAAGTAGTCATGTTGTATATTTTATTTGATAAAATGAAATATATCAGAAAGGACAATACATATAACGCTTTATGTATGAGTGTTGTTTCTTCCTTATCACAGTGCTTCACAAACGCTCACTTGAGCTTACAACAGCCAATGTGTCTTGTAAAAAAATAATATAAAGGTAATTTTGAAAGCAACAAAAACAAAAGCCTTTAAATACATGACAACAATTTTGCTATGTTATCTAATACATGCAAATATTTATAAGAATAATGTATTTGTATTAAGATATCTTACGCAGTACATATCCCACATTGCAGCAATTGCTGAATTCTAGTTACATTCTATTTTCTTGATTAATATGACAATGTTACATTTTTTATTTTGTAAGAAAATTGTCGTCAGAATCACAGAGATTTGTGTACATGAAAGAAATGCGAAGTTAATTCAAGTTCTAATAAGAGTGGACAACTAATGGCGAGAACTGTACTTATCATGTACATGTACACGTATTTCTCAAGTTTCATAGAGAGTCATGCGGGTAGAGAATCCAACTACTCATGCGGCATACGGTAAAAGTGTTATCAATACTCAGCATTATTCGCATCAAATTAAGACAAATAGATAATATTAAAAATCTATGAATCATTTTTCATAATCTTGTTATGATACTAAGTTTAATTCTTGCCAAAATCGCTAAAATATTACATCTTCAAAAAATAAACACGTTATACAATGCTTCACATATGTTTTAGTGCCAGTAATATGAAGTGAACCAAATTTATTATATGCTTATTAATTCCTAGCTCTTTGAGTGACCGATTTCCAACAATCGAGAGAAAAATAAAACGTTTTCTTCACTAGCATTCACCTGCAAGTTGTCTTGGCTTGACAACATTCAATATGATATATCTGTATCAAATCGTTGCTGAATCATATACATGTAATGACACAATTGTTGCTGATGGGTTTTTCCCCGACCCTTATGATGATTAAAGTTGCGTGAAGTGGTTCAACGTTTTGATGTTTTCACATTTTTATAAAAGATAAAATACACTGGTTGTTTCATTAGTATCACTTACGTGCCCGGACAGATAAATACATGTACTTATACGGGTGTAAGGTCAAGAACTAATAGCTTTTAAAAACAGGTTTTCTTCCGATGATTTTTTTTAATTTACAATTCAAGATCAGTGCACAGCAACATCTGTTGCACTTGATCTTTTCGTTTTAGCCTTATTCTAGTTTTCCTCAAAAAGACAGGTTTAAAACAACTTTCAACAGATTCATTTATGTGTGGTAGACATTTTTTATCATGCAGTTTTCTTGGCTTGACAACATTCAATATGATATATCTGTATCAAATCGTTGCTGAATCATATACATGTAATGACACAATTGTTGCTGATGGGTTTTTCCCCGACCCTTATGATGATTAAAGTTGCGTGAAGTGGTTCAACGTTTTGATGTTTTCACATTTTTATAAAAGATAAAATACACTGGTTGTTTCATTAGTATCACTTACGTGCCCGGACAGATAAATACATGTACTTATACGGGTGTAAGGTCAAGAACTAATAGCTTTTAAAAACAGGTTTTCTTCCGATGATTTTTTTTAATTTACAATTCAAGATCAGTGCACAGCAACATCTGTTGCACTTGATCTTTTCGTTTTAGCCTTATTCTAGTTTTCCTCAAAAAGACAGGTTTAAAACAACTTTCAACAGATTCATTTATGTGTGGTAGACATTTTTTATCATGCAGTTTTCCTCCGTATGGAGTGCATTTGCTATAATGATATCTGTTCTCTGTATATCTAAATGCAGTTGGGCCTACAGCTTTATTGACAGCATCAAAGAGGCATTGATAAATCTGTATAAGATTTGAATTCTTTGATAGCATTTCATATATAAATTGATCAGGATCTCTTCTTCTATGGAGTTCTTTGCAAAAGTTATATAGAAAAGTTCCTGAAAATATGTGTGGTATGTATGGACCTGGAAAGGGGTCCAGCAAAAGAGAATTCAAATGCATAGTAGCCAAAATGCAAGTCTGAAACTGTGCAAAGCCATGGATTAGACCACAGTCTACTCGAGATGTTCTAGACTTTGTATATTTACTAAGTTTTTCATTGACGATTTTTAAAGTTTTAGTTTTTATGCCAAATACTGCAGCTTCTATCAAATTTTTATCACACCCGATTGAAGCAGGGTACATAAGAGCCCACTTTACTTTTAGCATTATCAAACAAACCAGGACACTTTGCATATGGGAAATCGTTATCTTTCGCTGGGAATTCTTTATCCAAAATATAACTAATCCAAGAATTAGTTCAAGATCTGGTGTCATATGATCAATGTTAAAACAAGGTATATCTAAAATCATGCGAAGTAGATTTTTTTTCTCATTTCGCGAGAGGTCTGGAATATCTGATAGTTTAATCGATTTGCCAGAATAGGTCTCAAGTTTTACAGGGTTTATAACCTGACTAATAATTATATCTCCTCTTCTATCAAACTCCTTAACAACACTTTTCATGTTTGCTGGTAATCCCCAGGCTCCATTTGTCTCAAAATCGGCACTGTCCTCTGAGAGCAATATTCCATACATATATTTTCTTAGGTTTACGCTAGATTGATAAGAGGAAGCTAATGAGTTTGGATCTTCTACCTGAGGACTTAAAAACTTTCTGTGTAATGTAATAATGTCCAAACAATTTGGAGATAGCAACCCTTTTCTGTGATGAGAAAGATACCACATGGGAATCACGGAACCATTAAAACCTCTTATTCGATTTTCACCTATCTGTTCTTTTCCCATGAAGTATGAATATAGAGAAGATTCAGTTTCTGGTACATTTGCTTCAAATGTTTCAATAATTGTTTCTAGAGCCGATGAAATAGTTTTCTCATTTTGTGACCCTGCTTTCGACATGATTTCTTTTATATGCCTTCACTATATGTTTTCAACCCTTGTAACCAAAGAACAACTTTGAGAGTCCTCTTGTCACCAGGTGAATTCCAATCCCGTGTTTCACATTCATTTGACTGGATTGAATCATTGAAAGATTTAAACACATCTTTGTCGATATAATCATTTCCAAGGAGGGCAGCTAACAATGGAAGAACTTCTTTCCCTAGGGACGGAAAGAAATAATCAACATGATAGAGTCTGGCACGAAGAAAATGTTCCACGCTGTTATTCTCCCCTTTAATTTCTTGTAAATTGAAAATTACTTTGTCAAAACTAATAAATCCGCCCGTTAACGGAAAAATAAAGAAATCACTATCGTTTGATAGAACAGGACAGTTCAACGTATTTGCAAGCATTGCAATTTCTTTGTCAGCCTCAAAATCACACACTGCAAATGGTATGCCCAGTTTCTTTAAAACTGCTTTAAAAGTATCAAATGCAAGGATTGGCATAACTCTTTTCTTGCCTCGAAGTCCACTAGCAATTCGCTTGGCGTTTTCAAGTCTCTGCTTCATTCTCTTTTGTATTGTTTGAAATTTCATGTCATTTGGATCATTACATGTACCACCATCAAACACAACATAAAGCTCGATGTTGCAGGAGTGAAGGAGGCTAAAGAATTCTGTGATTTTTATGGCATATTGATCATAATCCCCTCCATGATAGAAATCCAAATGGGTATAATCAAAAATGAAATGATACAGGCTATTGCCATCTATAACAAGCCTTGTTGAATGCAGCGAAAATTCCTTCGTAAGTTGTGGATTGCAATTAACGAAGGTTGTAAGTCCTGGAATTCCCATGTTTCACTGTGATGTTGTTGTTGTTCTATGTTTCTGTCATATGAATACTTGTTGAAGAATCAGGGAATGAAAGGCCTCACTGAAAGTTACGATGACAAATCAATAAATATAAAGTAATTATGAATATTTAATTTTATGTCGTTTTTGGCGAGCAGCGCAATGTACACATTATGTTCAAACATTAAAGTTTACCTTAAATCAGAACTGCATTCTTAACAATTCACAATTTAAATGGTATTTCAGTCTTACTTACGCCTTATGATAGAAAATATTTCTCCTGTTTTCTATGGCTATCTTATAAATTATCTGATTATCAGCTTCATTGACAACGTATTTCATGTTTATATCATGCATACATGTTTTTTTGCTTGTTTATACTCCTGGTCATTCAAAAAATCAATATTATCGTCAAAACAAATTAACTATGCAATTAATGATTGTTTGATAATATTTTAAAACTAAAGAAATACATTACCTGATCGATGAGTCGAGACTAAAATTCTCGTTGGTTGTTGACAAAACAGTCTTAAGCATTGAATGATGATCAATATGTTACAAAAATTATTCCAATACAAAGCTGGAAACTTTCCAGTGAACATTTTTTGTTGCATCGACAGCAACAACCAAACAATCAACCTTCTAAAATAAATGTTTCCTTTGAAAACTTGTCTCAAAAAGAATATATTTATAAGCATGCCAGGTCTATCGATTTTTTTCATTTCCTACCTATTTCAAAAATTTATATTCTTTGAAAACGTTAATATACAGAATTGTAATTTTATTTTAGATCACTTATATCTAAAGGAGTTTCGCAAGTTCACTTTATCATGAAAAAAAGCAATTTTGTTTTATTTTCAATTTGTTGAATTTAAAAAGAAATTAAATATTTTTGGTTTAGAACCCAATATTTATAGAATACATTCAAAAATGCGGATTATAAAATCAGTGATTAATCACATAAATTTGAAATAACCATAAAGGAGACCGTAGCTTAGTGGTCAAGAAATTAGCAATCAGATCTGAATTTAAAAAAAAATTCAATTATAATATTTTTTGCCGTAAACTATTATTTAGTAAAAACATATTCAAATATATTAGATTGAAAACTTGAATACTTTCCTTACTATCTTTATACAGAGTTCTTTATCAACATTAATTTTAGATAGGCTAAAAATGGTCATGACCACCCAGGCCTCTTAAGTTATGTATTGGCTCATCTTACACATTTATCGTAATTTGGACTTTTTTCTATCAAGTGCCATGTATAGCATATGTTATTGAAATTTGGCTAGTTTTATGTTTAATGGGCTCCACAGAAATAAGAAATAAGCTATTGTAAATTTGGTTTTTAAAAATTCAATTTAAAGGTAATAAGCATGCAATCATAACGCAGGTTATTCTTTTATTAAAATGGTTGCTTTATTTGTCGAGGACTGGCTTTTCGATTAAAAGTGATTTTTAAAAAACATAATGAATTAAATTATTCATACGTGTTGTATGAATTAAAATTAAACTTTTCATTTAGTGTGGAAAAACGCCATCTGCCAGAGTGTTGAACATGTTCTTTATTTGAACAAGACATACCGTTTTCAATTCCGTTGCGCACGAACGCGGAAAAATACCCAGGAAATGTGTACATGTGTAACTAACTCGTGTCTGTGCTACTTGATGTGAGGGACTATTTAATGTAATTCAAAACCTTTATTTTTATCTTGTCTACTCAAATGTCTCAATCCATGCACTGTCTTCATCAGTGTTGGTAATCCAAAATTAGAAACTATGGCTAATTTTGGGTGGAGTAATTCTTTTCATAAGTATTGAAATAATTATGTAACGTGTTTTCAAAATATTGATCATAAAAATTACGTAATACAAATCTTTGATCTTGTCAAGTATATTGGCTTTCCATCAGCTAATCTAAGCACTAGTATTTTGAGACTACGATGGTGTGATTTGTATGTGACTTTATCATTGTTTATAATGTATCATGACCCCGAATACCTTAGTCTGACCTCACAAGGGGCATAATTCATACTACATTTAGCAGAGTATAAAATCAACATGAACACGGATTTTTACTATGTTATTATCACGAAGCCGATAACTGGTACAGTAAATCGTAAAAACTCGGCATATTCGGGGCGTGCTTAGAAGCACAAAACAAGATGTTTTGGGTTCTAAATAATGATATAAACTAACAGATTGATAAACAAGGAGTTCACTTTTTAAAGTATGTCAAGTTTTATCCAAAAATATCAAGAAATAAGGAATTACGAAAAGAAAACGTTAAATTTTAGCCGATAACTGGTACAGTGCCAGTATACTTCCGAATGCAAAATATAAAGAAAATGACAATATTTTCATTTTTGGCAAAATTGCAGGAATTGGGTCATTTAGGTGACGTCATAGATAAACAACTCAAAGTTCAAGCTCTTGTAAAAATGACTCTCATTTTTGCTATTTCGAGCTTGTTTATCGAAAATGAAAGAAGCTAGGTTTTTGATTAATTTCACAATAAAAACTTATCAGTTAAAATTCAATTATATCTTACGGACATCATCTAACATGTTTTGAAATACCAAAGGTGTAAGCAAGTACTCTGGTGCAGGCATTTTGTAGTTTATTTGCAAAATGCCTTAATTCATAAGTATAGATACTTATATTTTCAACCTCGATTGTTTATCTAATAGAGTCATTTTTACAAGAGCTTGGACTTTGAGTAGTTAAGTCAAACAGAAAAGTGACATGGGCCTGTCTGAAGACCTTATGATAATTTTCGTATTTCGTAGCTACTGTGTGCAAAACTTGCTTCTTCAAAGCTCAATGTACAATGTACATGGTGTCATCAACATTTGCAATTCATACACAAATTATGTAGCATTAAACAAAACGCTCTATTTTGATTTTTAAAGCTTCATTTGAAACACAATTTAAGATATTTCAATGTGAACGAGATTACATAATATTCAAAATACCTTCGAGACTACTGTTTCATAATTCTTATATTGTACAATTTTTGACAAGTAAATGAAGCTAAAAAATCTTTAAAAGGTCAAAATTATTTTTAAATATGTAACCATTGCACTCCTCTGCTATACAGCAATATACACTGTAACGGAATAATGCAATTATAAGAATTTTTAACTTTTCTATATTTTGTTCAAAGGTAATGAATTAATGGTATACAATACAATACAAAGTATATCTCATCACGGTACAGTAAAATGCATTCACTATGTATACGGTATATAACATTACATATGTCCAATTTTTTGTTTTTGAAAATAGTCAAATACTATAAAGTCTCCAATGATTTAAGATATTTTAAATGATACTTTTATATATATATATATTTTCAAACTCGGTTCTTTATTTAATAGAGTCATTTTTACAAGGGCTTGGAATTTGAGTAATTAAGTCAAACAGTAAAGTGACATTGGCCTGGTATGACCGAAATTACCACCTCATAATATTCAAAGAATGATTTCTTATTACTTATATTTATATCATTTCCAATTTCTACAGTCTCAAACAATAATTTTATAACCACTATTTTTTTTCATTTAGCACATGCTATGTATTACTATGCGGTGCAGCCAATGCCGTTTTTCGGTCATGCTATTAGACACGCCCATTTTGTGTCGCATATCTTTTATGAAATTATTGTGCTATAGGCTTCAAAATTGATTCGTAAAGTTGTCACAGACAAGGACAGTTAATGTAAATATTAGTTCATAAAACTCTCAGAACGTGAACCGATGATCTTTTCCCGGTGACCAGACTTTATGGACCATTGAAATGCACAGATGACATGATACGTATACGTTAAAAAATGTTTAGTCGAATAAATTTTACTTATAAACTTGATTAATTTTGATATGATTAGCTTGACCAAACCTAGATCGAGACGTTGAGTAATATATATTAAGCATATCTAATTTATCACTTAGTTTGTTGAGTTTGAGTTTTTAGAATTTATTTCAAAACTACATGCAAGAATATTATATACTTCAGGGGCCATTCTATCTGTATTGTATGAACACTCCAACATATTTGTAGATTAATGAAAAAGCTTATTGTCATGATTGTACTCATCAAATCTGCATTGCATTTTTCAATAATACAAATAGTATATATTCAATAAGCCCATGGGCCACATCACTCACCTGAGCAACAATAGACATAATAAAATCAGCTTTATAGAGTCATATACAAAATACATTTTGTCTCTAAATGTCATATAATAAATCCTGTATAAAAACAAGAGGTGTTTGTAAAACACTCATGCCCCCTCCTTTTAATTGAAACATTTCCGAAGAAAATGAACGGAAACTGCAAATAATTGGATGGAATTTTTCTACGTCAAAGGGGCATAACTCTGTATAAAATTGCTCGATCGTACCCAAAATTAATCTTGACCTAGATATTATCTTGATTGACCTGTATACCAAATTTCATGTCAATATGTGCATCCTCTGTGAGGAGAATGAACGGAAACTGCAAATAATTGGAATTTGTACTTCCAAGGGGCATAACTCTGTCGAAAACAGCTCGATCGTACCCATGATCGAACTTGACCTAGATACTATCTTGATTAACCTGCATACCAAATTCTGTTTCAGCATGTTTATCTTCTGCGAAGAAAA